>CM072940.1:21192678-21792678 GCA_036971965.1 Nyctalus aviator
CATCAAGGATGAGAGAGAATCATGGGTCGGCTGCCTCCTGCACGCCCCCTACTGGGGATGGAGCCGCAACCCGGGCCTGTGCCCTTGACCGGAATGGAACCGGTACCCTCACTCTGGTTAGGGCTGTTTTGATTTTTAGTTTTAGCTTTTTACTTTTGGTTTGTTTTTTTAGGAAATAGTTCTTTAGAGCAACATGATTCCATCACATGTATCTTCCTGAGAAGTTAGGATTCACAGTGCAAGGTGGATTGTATTTCCCGGGGTTCATTCTCAGCTTTTACTTGGAGAGTTTGTTGCCTCAGGCGTAAAGAACTAAAGGAAAAGCCATGTTCCTCCCTCCCCCTCTTTTTTTTTCTTTTTTTTTCTTCTTCTTCTTCTGGTTCCCCTTTATGTTCAGAAGCAGCAGTCTATTCCATTTTCCTAAAACATGGGGTTGTCCAGATCAGGACGAATGCTGCTGTTTTGGAAAGCTGACTTTTGATTGATTGGGATAAAGCACTCTTACAGTTCTTGTATTCCTTCTTCCTGGTGTCTTGGGGGTTTGCAGACTGCTTTAAGTCCTGGCCTTGTCAAATTTTGGGTGCCTGATTCTGCTGAATTTGGTCCATTTAGCTTATCGTGTGATACTCTGAATCCTGTGGTTGGAACTGGTTTAACTGTTCAAATTCTTAGTGAAACGAAATGACCAGGATGTTGTTAGCATCAGTTGTTACTTCCCCCTTTGCCATCTGCTAACGCCGTGGTGGGCAAACTGCGGCTCTCGAGCCACATGCGGCTCTTTGGTCCCCTGAGTGTGGCTCTTCCACAAAATTCCATGGCCTGGGCGAATCTGTGTTGAAGAAGTGGCATTAGAAGAAGTTTACGTTTAAAAAATGTGGCTCTCCAAAGAGATTTCAGTCGTCCTGTTGATGTTTGCCGAACACTGTCAAGAAAATTTTGGAGAAATAGTGTGTGCGCTGTCAATGCGCTTTGATTGATTTCTCATGCTAAGTGAATACCTTACAGAAGTGCTCTGGGTTTTTCTGGTTGGTTTGCCTCATCTTGCTTTAAGAAATCAACTTTCTTCGCTTGAGGCTAAAGAAAAAGGCCCAAATGGTGCGTCAAGCATGGTGCTTTTTTCTTAAATGCTTATATCAAGCGAAATGCACGTGTCAACCAAAAGCAAGCACTGTCCTTTTAAACTAAATAATAAGCTTTACAACAAGGTGTAGGTTTGGCGAGAACGTGTAGGGGGATTGTGAGGCAGGAGGGTTGGAAGGGGTGGTCAGGGAGGAACAAAACGCAAACAGACACGATGACAACACGTGGCAAGTAGGCCAGTTGCTTTCCTTCTCAGCTGTGAGCCTGTTGTGCATACTTTTGTTTGAGGGTTCCTCACCCATCCTTTATTTGCCTGACTAATGTTAGCGATCCATGTCTAGTGTGAATGGACACCTCCTCTAGTTTGACTGTTTGGGGCCTGGGATGTGCCTGAATTCACTGTGTACCCTCTGCCAGGAAGGTCCCGGTTCGATTCCGGTCAAGGGCATGTACATTGGTTGCGGGCCCATCCCCGGTGGGGGGTGTGTAGGAGGCAGCTGATCTGATTCTCTCTCATCCATGTTTCTAGCTCTCTATGCCTCTCCCTTCCTCTCTGTAAAAAAAAAAAAAAAAAAAAAAAAAAAAATCAATAAAATATATTAAAAATAAAACCAACTAGTGTAGCCTTGGGCAGGCCACTTAACTTCTCAGAGCTTGGGTATCCTATGGTGGAAGGTGTACTGGCATGCGTTCAGTATTTTTATGGATAAATGAGATTGGGTGCCTGATCTCAAGTAGGCGCCCATATGTGTTTGTTACATTTTGTATGACTTAAAAATGTATTTTTAAAAACCTGATGCTTCTGAGTATAGGAGTTTCGTTAGATACTTCTGTCATAGTCACAGTCTTCATCAGATGTAAGTTTTTAAGATGGTCGTTGAACGGAATGCTAATAGAAACAGCTTTTACCTTCTCAATCACTTGATTTGCGTGGAATTTGCAGAGCGGCTCGGTTGGATAGAACTCTTAGGCGTTTATAGTGTTTGGGAAATTGCTTTCGACATTTGTAATAGTTATTGGGACAGTTCCGGCTTTTCTTCCTTATTTTACATCAGTTTTGAAAAGTGATAGATAAGGATTTTGACTGCATTTCTGAAACTTGCTTACGGTAGAACTGGACTGGGGGTTAAATGTAGTGTGGTACAATTCAGAGATCAAACCACTCACTTCCCCTTCAAGATAACTGTTTTTGTTGTTGTTAATCCTCACACGAGGGTATTTTTTCCATTGGTTGTCAGAAAGTGGGAAGGAGGGAGGGAGATATGAGAAATGAGAGAGACACACCCACTGATTGCCTCCTGTACGTGCCCAAGTTACTGTGAAATCACAGGAACTGACACTGGATGCCAGTACTTGAAGAAGTCTGGCGAAACCACAATAAACAGTGAGCAAAGACGGTCAGAATATCTCAGAAGAGTACAAAGGAAGATAGTGTCATCGTCCCTCCACTTGCTTTCTTTATTTTTATATTTTTTAGAAATATACTTTGATTATGGGAGAGGGAGAGAGAGAGAGAGAAACATCAATGATGAGAGAGAGTCATGGATCAGCTGCCTCCTGCACGTCCCACACTGGGGATCGAGCCCACAACCCGGGCACGTGCCCTGACCGGGAATCGAACCGTGATCTCCTGGTTCCTGGGTGGACACCCAACCACGGAGCCACGCTGGCTGGCCATTGGGTCATTCTTTGACGCCCTCATAGATTTTCCCCAATACGTGTGCATCATTTTCTCCTCACTGTCTGACTCCAGCAGGCCTCTGTTCTGATTCTGGGGGGTCCTTCATGGAGCCTCTCTCCTTTCTGGTCCCCTTTCAGCTTTTAGGCCCCTCAGTCTTCCAAACTCTCACCAGACTGCCGTGGGATCCTCCTCACTGTACCCAGGTCCAGGGTGTGCCTCCCCCTGAGAAAGCTGGTCCAATTATGGGGCCCATCTCATCTGTTCCCTTCCATTAGGGATGGCAGTCCTGCTGTGCCAGCTGTCCAGGGTCTAGAAGATGTGGCCTCATTTATTTTATCCATTTTCCTGGTGGTGAGGGGTGTGGCAGGATAAATCTGGATTCCGTTACTCCATCATGGTTGGAAATTGGAGTCCCTGGAAGAGTGGTGGTGCTGAAAGTTTCGTTACAGAATTCTTGAAGTCTTTGGGGGTATAAACATCAAAGAAACATTTGTTAAATGTCTGCTGTCTGTAGCTTAGCCCTTGTGCTCTGGGGATTATGAAAAAGCTAGATCTCATCCAGTTTGAAGAGGTACATACATAGTACATACTCTACATATGATCACCGTTGTCGAATACTTTCAAACAGAAATGCTTTCTTACGCTTGTTTCTTTGCATGTATGTAGGGTTCCGTTTTATGGCACAAAAGGTCGTGAATCAGTAGCTAGAGAATTGGCTCTTTGAGATGCACTTGGTGACATTTTGCTGTGTGGCTTTGCATACGTTGTTTGTCTCTTAAGTTGGTTTTTTAATTTATTTTTATTGATTTTTTTTTTTTTAACAGAGAGGAAGAGAGAGGGATAGAGTTAGAAACATCGATGAGAAAGAATCATCGATCAGCTGCCTCTTGCACACACCCTACTGGGGATGTGCCTGCAACCAAGGTACCTGCCCTTGACCGGAACCGAACCCGGGACCCTTCAGGCCGCAGGCCGACGCTCTATCCACTGAGCCACACCGGCTACGGCAAGCCCCTGCCTTTTTTGGTGAGAAAACCGAAGGTCATAGATTTTAGTTTGCTTCTCTCTAATCAGTTAACTATAATTTTCATCCAGGACTTGTGACTATCAACAGACTCTAGTTTTGTTGTCTATGCCTTAAAAGTCACATTTCCCCCCACTGATATAATTATATCCCAAACGGATAGTTTAGAAACCCAGCTTGTTCTCGTTGTAAATAGAAAATCGCTGTGGTTTGCCCTTAACGTTTCCCTAGAATTCTTAAGAAACCTGCAGAGCTCTTGTGTGTGTGCCTTGGAAGTAGCAGAGAGTTGGCCGGCCTAGAATTGCGTTTTTCCATGCAGGGAAAACCCACATTAATAATTAACATTTGCACACTCTTTCCCATCCACAAAGTGTTTTTTGCAGACAGTTAATTAGTTCATATTTAACCTATTTTGGAAGTTGAAAAACCAGTTTCTTGGGGGCTCTTTTTAGCAGCACCGAAGTGTGAAGGGTTGATAAGGAGCCAGTCTTGGGTGAGAAAAACGCAGGCAAACACCATTTCCAAATTAAATCACTTCCTCCCACTTCCCAGCTTCGCGCCCCATTTAGCCCACATCAAGCATGTGTATTTTTGGGGGGTGTATATCTGCTTGACGCAAAGGGGATGGAGTTGTGTAGACTGAAAAAAAGACCTGGTTCAGGATCTTTGGGGAAAGATCTGGGGGATTCAGTGAACTGTATTGGCAGCTGCCTTTCCTGTGGTCCCTTTAATGCGAATTGTTCTTTATTAACTCGCGTGGGGGTTAGAGGCCCCGGAAGTGATTCTGGTAAACAAACAGTCATTACACATGCTAATTTCTGGGAAAAAGATTCTTTCCTTTTGGACTTCTGCTTAGGAGATAATAACGGTAACTGAATACTTCGCCGGTTTCCTCACCACCACATCTGTCACCTGATTCCCTCTCTTTTCCCTTCCTCGCCCAGCACAATGGCTTTTCCCTGGCAAGCTCGTATGGTTGGGAGAGGATTTGAAAGGGGACACGAGTCCCCCAGTTCAGCCGTGTTTCTGTCACCTACCTAGCTGTGTGACCTTGAGCAGGTTGCTGCTTCGCTCCTGCCCTTGAATTTGTCCGTTCTGGGAAATAACGTGAACGGCTCACTTTTCATTGAGTCCAAGAGGAGGGTATAAAACTTGGGATGTTGGCCATGAAATGGGACACAGGAAATTTTTACATCGGTGAGAATCCCTCAAGTTGCAGTGACTTCTTCCTTCCTACTACGATTGGAATAATGAATTTATTATCTTACTATTATTGCCAACCACATTACTCTACTTTAAACATTTTTTATTTTTTTTAACTGCGGAGCAATAAATAGAACCGTTTAATAAATATTGAGTCTAGGTGACTTCCTAAGACAGGACACCCTTTTTGTCATTGTGAGTAGCCTGGTCCTTGAGAGGAACCTGTTCATGAATCTCTGTCTGCTTACCCTGGCCAGAGAAGTCTTAGTGACAGCAAAAGGAGAATTCTGAGAGCATGGCATGCACATTTAATTAAAATTTTATCACAAATGGGGGATCTGTTCCCTTTTTAAAATTATTTTTAGAGAGAGAGGAAAGGAGGGAGGCAGAGAAATAATCGATTGGTTGCAAATTAGTAAGATTTTGCCATTCTCTGCCTATGTCATTTTTTTAAAATAGCAGTTTCATTGAGATATAATTCATATATGATAACATTTACTCCTGCTAAACTTTAATATGTTTATTCTAGTTGTATTGAAAGTCATTAACAAACTATTATCTTCTCACTAGTGATTTTTATATGGCGTTTTTTTACTCCAGTTTATAATACTGTAACCATGAACTGTCTCTGTACATCATGGCATGGTATGTGTCCAGGATTCGGAACAGACATCTTTAACTCAGCAAATGAGTGCTGAGTAGCCTTTTTTCCCCCCTTTCAACAGCATCATTACATGAATAGAACCATAAACCTTATATTAAGCACTTCTGTATGAAATCTGAGGTTTCTATCAAATTAGACATGGAAAATTAAATAAAGCTGCACAAATTACTGATCTCTGCAGTTTTGAGTTATTTTCCCGTATGTTAGGTTGTGTGTGTGTTTTTGAAATGACTGTTCCTCTTAAATACTAGTATAAAAATGTTATGATTTATAAAATATTATTTTTGGTTTATGTGAGCAGTTTTTCCACCTCCCCTCATAGAATTTAGTGATTTCTTGTTTCCCCCTGGAGATCTGTTTTTCTTCTTAAAATACATTCCCATTTATTTGGATTTTTGTGAAGAAAATAGTTTCAGATAGTTGGGTGCCTTCATAAATTTTGTACTTCCCTAATAATTCATTTGGCAATGTCTATTCAAAGTGTTGCTTTCTAATTCAGATCATCATCTTTTAAAAAAATATATATATTTTATTGATTTTTTTTTACAGATAGGAAGAGAGAGGGATAGAGAGCTAGAAACATCAATGAGAGAGAAACATCCATCAGCTGCCTCCTATTGGGGATGTGCCTGCAACCAAGGTGCATGCCCTTGACCACAATCGAACCTAGGACCCTTGAGTCCACAGGCTGATGTTCTATCCACTGAGCCAAACCAGTTAGGGCTAGATTTTATTCCTTGATTGATATGCTGGTGACAATAATAATAGTCATAATTACCATCAGATTATTCTTTTTGTATGCCAAGATTAGTACAGTGCCCTCTCTACATCCTTATTCATCTTAATCCTCACAAGACTCTAGATAGGGGTTCTGTTATTATCCATTTGAGAAATAGGCATTGATCACTTTCCATTCCTATCTCTGCATGTCCACATTTGATATAGCTTTTTAAAAGAAATTGGTTTTTTTTATTTATTTAATTTTTTTTCTTTTATTCTTTTTCACATTTGACATAGCTTTTGATACTGGTCTTGAAGGATATTTCCTATTTAAACCCTCCTTTATTCTTACAGTTGTACGTAATCTCCTTTTCTGACTTCTCAAACCTTTTCTGGTCTGGCACACTGCTTTCTAGCCTATGTTGTAGATTTCATGTTATCTTTCTTAGACCCTTCACTGGGCTAGTGTCACACATGGCCCCAGCCCCTTACCCCCTGCCAGTGGTTAGGGACTCTGGTATTTAATGACTTGTTACAGTATAGCTGTGCTGAAAAGAATCAGTGTCTAATTTGCTTTTGTTGGGCCAATTGTTAGTTACCTTTCAAGTTCTGCTTTCCTTGGTTGCGCTTGTCTCCTTCCTGCGATTGTCACTGTGTTTGTACATTGTTAGTCACCTTCCATAGGGCCCTCTGTGGCAATGGCTTTTTGAAACAATTGTATCTAGAATGCCGTATCCTATGACACACGGGTGAGTTTACTTTGCCATTGTGTAAAGTTTGTTTTGTGTTTCCGTAAAGCGTTACCATAGGGTTTCTTAATATGACATGGGATAAGTCTAGGGCTTATGAATGGGTCAAGTGTTTTAACCAATTCAAACTCTTTTTTTTTTTTTTTTAATTGATGTTTTAGAGAGAGGAAGGGGGGGGCAGAGAGAAATATCCAGGTGAGAGAAACATCAGTTGGGTGCCTCCCATATGCACCCAACCCTACCTGGGACTGAACCTGCAACCTGGGCATGTGCCCCGATCAGGAATCAAACCAGCCACCCGTCAGTGCATGGGACAGCGCTTATCCCACTGAGCCACAACAGCCAAGGCAGGGCAGCCTGCTTTTATTTTGGATAGCTCATCCTGGGAGCAGTATGAATAGTGATTTGGGGGCAGAGAAACGTTAGTTGGGACAATGACAATAGAGTAGGGCAGGGGTGACCAGGGCCTGAGTGCAGAGCAGTGAGAAGAGGTGCTAGCAGATCCACCAGACATTTTCTTTAAAAAAAAAAAAATATATATATATATATATATATATATATATATATATATTGTTGATTTCAGGAAGGGAGAGGAAGAGAGAGATAGAAACATCAATGATGCGAGAGAATCTTTGATCGGCTGCCTCCTCCTGCAGGCCCCCCACTGGGAATCGGGCCTACAACTCAGGCATGTGCCCTTGACTGGAATCGAACCCGGGACCCTTCATTCACAGGCAAATGCTCTATCCACTGAGCCAAACCAGCTAGGGCCACCGGACATTTTCAAGGTCTCGTGGATTGAGTTTGTCAGGATGGCTGGGCTCCCAGCTTCAGCTGCTGGTGAATGATTGTGTACTGAGAGGCATGATTCATTCCGGCATGCGGATGCAGTAAGACTTCCTGGAGGAGGTGACTTCTGAGGTTGGCTTGGATTACCTCTTGCAAAGCGGCTGTTTGCTTTCGCCTGCAGTCTCTTTAGAGTTCATTTATGCATGCAGGAAACAGCATCTGCGGACTGGGTGCCAGTAATCTTTATTTCCTTCATTAAAATGTTTTAACGTTGGTGGAATACACATAACATAAAATGTACCAATCGTGTTTACGTGTACAGGTCAGTGGTATGAAGCACATTCCTGTTATGTGGCCATCCCCATCTCCCAGCTTCAGAACTAAAACTCGGTACCCTGCCGAAACCGGTTTGGCTCAATGGATAGAGCATCGGCTTGGGGACTGAAAGGTCCCGGGTTCGATTCCGGTCAAGGGCATGTACCTTGGTTGAGGGCATATCCCCAGTGGGGGGTGTGCAAGAGGCAGCTGATCGATGACTCTCTCATTGATGTTTCTAACTCTCTATCTCTCTTCCTTCCTCTCTGTACAAAATCAATAAAATATATATTAAAAAAAAATAAAACTCGGTACCCATTGAACAATAACTGCCCATTCCCCCACCCCATGCCCCTGGCATTCGCCATTCTATTTTCTTTCCCTGGGAATTTGGCTATTCTGGGCACCTGGCATAAATGCAGCCACACCGTATTTGTCTTTTTGTGACGGGCTTATATCACTTAGTGTAATGCCCCGAAGGGTCATCAGTGTGTGGGAACACCCTTCCCCGTTAGGATGAATAGTATCTCATCCGTATGTATTCATCACATTTTGTTACTCATCCGTCTATTCACGGAGACTCGTGTGACTTCTACCTGCTCCTCTTGTGGATGCTGCTGCCTTGAACATAGCTGTGCGGGTGTCTCTTCAAGTCCCTGCTTTCACTTGTTTGGGATTCTGTTCAGCAAACATTTGAAACAGCATAGTATTGTGGGCTAGGCCCCGAAAGAAGCAATCGCTTTTGGATCATGTAGTAATTCTGCTTTTAATTATTTTGAGGACCCACCATACCGTTTTCCGTAGCGACTGCCCCATTTTGCGTTCCCACCAGCTGTGCACAGAACGCCAACTTCTTCACATCCTCTCCAATAGTTGTTTGCTTTTTAAATAGTCATCATAATACTATTATAATAGTCATCATAATAGTCATCATAATAGGTGTGAGGTAGTATCCCATTGTGATTTTGATTTGCATTTCTCTGACGATCTAAATTGAGCACCTTTTCATGTGTTTCTTGGCCGTTTGTATGTCTTCTTTGGAGGAGTGCCTGTTCAGATTCCGGACCCATTTTGTAACTGGGCTGCTTTGTTGTTGAGTTGAAGGTGAGCAGAACTTCAGAGAAGACTCTTACTGGAGCCCAGAGGCTTAATTTCTTAGAGACCAGAAGTAGGTAATCAGTAGTAAGTAGCTACTTAGAGATCAGTAGCTCAGGCTGGGGGAGATTTAGAATTCAGAGGCCACTGCTGGTGCTAGTTACCCATCTTGGTTTCATTCAAGGATGCAAAACCGTTAGGTCCCCTGAAAGTGTTATTTCAGCTCAGAAAGAAGGTTTCCCCCTGGGAGAGAAGGAGATCAGAATGGAGTTGAAGTCAGGTGACAGCGAGGAGCAGGAGCAGGAGCAGGAGCAGAGCCATCGGTCCGGTCCCAGGCTCCTGGGTTATGGAGAAGAAGGCAAGTGTGGGAGCACAGCCGAGAAGAGGGCTGCCCTTGACCGTGCACCTTGCACAGGAACAGAAGTTGCCGTGGGTTCATCCTTTTGAGGTCATTTTCTCCTTGGTGGGCTTGCTGACCAGGAACCTCCAAGTGTGTGTATTTCAGCGGCCCACATGCTTAAGCAACTCAACTTTCCGCTACTTAGTTTAACATTGTCTTTGCAAGCCCCGGCCAATTTGGCTCAGTGGTTAGAGTGTCAGCCCTTGGACTAAAGGGTCTTGGGTTCTATTCCGGTCAAGGGCGCGCTTATATTTTGGTCTTGATTAGATCAGGCTTTATTTCGGAGTTCTCTCTGACTTTCTTCCTGTGCCTTCACATCCAGCCTTCCTCTCCCTCAGCGCTGCTGCTTGTGGCCAGTGTATAATTGGAACTTGCCTTTCAGATCTGTATTATGTAAATAGACTCTGACAGGGGGCTAATTTAAACTGTTGTAAAGATTGCCTTTCATTTCTGAAATGGTATTTTGTGGCAGAAGTGAATTGCTAATTGTGTGAAGGAGCTTTCAAACGAGGGGAAAACAAAGCAGAACTTATGAATAGTTGCACAGTTAAAAAGACCGAAGAGGAATATGGTCATTTTGCTTTTTCTTCCTCTGCTGTAGTCAATAGCTTCTATTCCAGTGCTAATTAACAAAAAGGATTCCCGCACATAAAGAAAAATATTGTAGTGAGGTGTAGATGGTCACATAGAGAATGACAATGGGAAATAGACCGTTCGTACAAATGTTATGGTCCAGTTTTCTTTCATTTAGCCACTTGGAAAACAGTTAGGGAGCTCCCAAATTGGACAGGCAAGCTGTGGGCTCCGTGTTTTGTGAATTCTGACGTCAGAATGACTTCTCTTGGTGTGGACGGGTTTCTAAGATGAATGGTTAATTTGTTCTTGCTTCTTTTCAATGTCCGTCTTTGAGCAGACGACACATTGAAAGGATGTCCTAACTCAGAATCTGCTGGCATCTGCTCGGAACTCTTTCTCCTTTTAGCCTTCCCATTGTGTGTGGGGAGTCTGTGACTGGATGTGACTGACATGGTCCGGGAGAACAGTTAGGAATCTATTCTCTAAAGTTCACTCTGGGCTTGTGTCTTGCGGAATGGCAGCTTTGTGACCGTGAGGGGTGGGGGAGGGACTTCCTGTAATGTAAGCGTGTGGCTGAGTGTTGTGAGTTTTTGGGTAAGTGCTCTGGGCTGTGTTAAATTTCACCTTCAGGTTTGGGCTGGCCAAGGGTTATGTACATTTTTCTTTGGCCAGTCTCCTTGGAGAAATGAGTTTTTAAAGTGAGACATAAGCGCATCGACTGTTAGCGTCTAAGAAGTGACAGGAGGCTCAGCGCTGGCGTTAGCATGTGTGTCTCTTTTCCTGAGCTCAGAATTCGTGCATCGAGGCAGACTTGTTAAGCAGAAAAATGAGTCAGCGTGGTACATGCTAGAGACTTAAAAAGATTTGGACAGAGTGAGGTGGAAACAGATGAGAGAGCAGCTGTATCTGCTTGAGGCGTTGGGTAGGGAAGGAAATTCTAGATCTGTGAGAGCATCAATGAAGAATGAATGGGATCACCCTCTGTAACTCAGAGTTCACTGAGCTGCCTGTTATGTAAGTGGACACTTAAGAATTACTCTAGCCCTAGCCGGTTTTGCTCAGTGGATAGAGCGTCAGCCTGTGGACTGAAGGATCCTAGGTTCGATCCGTGTTAAGTTCACATACCTGCCTCCAGCCCCGATTGGGGTGTGTGCGGGAGGCAACCAATCGACATGTCTCTCTCACATCCACGTTTCTCTCTCTCTCCCTCTCCCTTCCACTGTTTCCAAAAATCAATGGGAAAATATTCTTGGGTGAGGTTATCAACAACAAGAGAAGAATTATCCATAAACAACTCTTACTCATTGTGCAGTTATGTTTAGCACTGTACTGGGTGCTTGGGGAAGGAGTTAAAAAACAGAAATTGCCCTAACCTGTTTGGCTCAGTGGATAGAGCGTCAGCCTGTGGACTGAAGGGTCCCAGGCTTGATTCCGGTCAAGGGTATGTACCTTGGTTGCGGGCACATCCCCAGTAGGGTGTATGCAGGAGTCAGCTGATCAATGTTTCTCTCCCATCAATGTTTGTAACTCTGTCCCTCTCCCTTCCTCTCTGTAGAAAATCAATAAAATATATTTTTTTAAAAAGGAAAATTGATGCTCGAACAACTGATTTTTTGGCATTAATTTTTCCTTCTAAGCTTGCTAATTTAGAAACAAAGGGCATTTTCGTGTTTTTTTTGTTTTGTTTTGTTTTGTTTTAACCTTTTGCTGCTTGTCTGATATTAAATTCTGGATTGATATTGGAAATATCAATATGTTCTTCCTTGATAAGGGCCAGGCATTTTGGAGATACACCAGGTGAGCTTCCAGTGGTTTTAGGACTTTGAGATTCCCTGCTTTTCAGATAACTTCTCTCATGTAAAATAGCTAGCCCTTGACCTGCTTCAAAATGTACCTCTGGTTCCTACTGTTGACCCTCAGCAAAGTTTTTTGGTGTTATGTTCTGGTGAAATAAGGTATTCCTCCTCCATATCCCAGTAAGGGTATTAGTGTTTGTTGTAATCCTCACCTGAGGATATTTTTTTTTCTCCTCATTTTGATATTTAAAGAGAAAGTGAAAGGGAGGGAGGGAGGAGGGGAGAGAGAAATATCTCTGAGAGACATCAACTGGTTGCCTTCCTCATGTGTCCTTGACCAGGAATTGAACCCGTGACCCTTCTATCAATGGGCCAAAGCTCTAACCATTGAGCGACAGGGAAGGGCTTTTTTATATTTATTTTAAAGAGAGAAACTGTGGCACATGAATGAAGTATTGTTATTAGCTAGTGGAGCTGGAATTTGAATTCAGTTGTGTCTTGGCTCAGAAGATCTCGCATGACATTTATTTTATGACCACAGGAGAGATTATGTTTCTCTTGTTTAGAATGGCCTAATAACCACCATTCTTTTCCTACCTAATTGTTTACTTTCATACTTCGTAGGCCCTTGATCTGTGTTTTCCCTTTTTCCCTCGTGGCTTTTCTTGAGTTCTTGATTTTCTTGCATTTCTAACGTGGGATCATGTGCTCCTTCTAGAGTTTCCCCAGCTGATCCTCTCCCTTCCCCTCTCCCTCCGGGGACTAATGGTCTATCTGAAAGTAGTTTTTCAGGTCAGGGAAGAGGAAAGCACGGGAGGCAATTCCCTAAGCGATTTCTTCGCATTTTGTTTTTATTGGACTCGTTCACTTCCCTGGTTGACCATCTACCAGAGGGCTCTTGCTGACATGATTGGTGAGGGCGCCCAGGAAAATGGTGACCTTCCTTCTGGCCCTCGGGAAATGTAGGATTTAGTTTGGGAGTTCAAGTATGCACAATTGGCTTTGTGATAAGAGCCACAAGGCCATAGATTTTCTAACCAAGCAGCCAGCCAGCCGGCCAACCAACCAACCAACCAAAACCAGACAAACCGCTCTCTGTATAGTTACTGCAGGGAGGCTGTAGTTAGTTCTCTGTCCTGGTTCAGAATCAGAATGTCCTGGGGGGCGGGGGGGGAGTGAGGGGAGGGGAGAGTTTAATTCATGAGGTCTGGTGGTGGGGGGGGCAGGAATCTGGGATTCTGATATGCACCATGATTGATGTAATCAAGGAGAATCTTTTATTTTCTTAGCTCTAGAAACAGGTTTGTTTTTATCCTTTCAGTAAACCTGTGCATTTCCCCTGGACTTTCTTTCCTGTTCTTTCCTGGGAAGTGGGAATGAGTTGAACTTGGGGTGCCTTTTGTCCAGTTAGATCGGTGAATGTAATCTGTGATTGCCTTAAGCATACTTTCCAATGGGGAAGTAACTGTCTTTCTAGGACTCTTGTTGGACCTCGTGAAGTAGGCTTCAATGACAGGTATATCTTTGGGGGTAGATTTGTGTATTAAATAGGAAAGCATCACTATATTCTGCAAAGCCTCATTCATTTGAACTGTTAAATTTGTATTTTGGAGGCAGACTGGGAGAAAGCCTATCCTTAAGGGCACTTTTGTGTGTGCTAATTACACGCTTTAATCATTGTAGAAGGTCACTGAGAATCTCTTCTTGGCCGTGTTTTATTGGTTCCTAGTTCCAGCTTATCTACATTAAAATAGTAAAATTTTCGCTGAAACCAGTTTGGCTTATAGAGCATCGCCCTGCGGACTGACCGAAGGGTCCCAGGTTCGGTTCCGGTCAAAAGCACGTACCTTGTTGCGGGCACATCCCCAGTAAGGGGTGTGGGAAGGCAGCTGATTGATGTTTCTCTCTCATCGATGTTTCTAGGTCTCTATCTCTCTCCCTTTCTGTAAAAAAAAAAAAAAAAAATCAATAAAAAAATATATAAAATAGCAAAATTTTCTTTAGTTCATTAACATTTATTACTTATCTTTCCCAAGCAGTTTGAAATTAATTGAAGTTTAAACTCTATTCTCTGTATAGAATATTCTGACACTTTCTCTCATTTACAGAGGGAGATGTTGTCTGTAAGAGAATGAATTACCACGAAAGTTGTCACTTGAGAAATATGCGATGGGGTTGTGTGTTTGTGTTTGGTTGTGTGGATGCAGGCAAAGGCGATGTCAATCAGAAAAGGGGCTGGTACAGTCTGTGTTGCAGTCTCACAGTCACAGCGGAAGTGTAATTCTTGGGTTGCGTGTAGACCAGCCGATGGCCTGGAGCAGATGATTTCTAAGAATTTTTCCGAGTCCAAAGATTTTGTGATTCTTTGTCACCATCTGAGAGTAATAATAACTGAAATAATAGCTGAGCATTTGAGAAAAACTTTCAAAAGCTCTTCGATTGATAGAAATACTTCTTTTTCTTCTTCTTTTTTTTTTTTTTTTTTTTTTTTTTACTAATGACTTCCAAATGTCATTGGGAGGCCGTTTCGGTGAGAGAATTCTTCCCAGCTCGTTCTGGGATCCTGTATTGGTGAGCATGCTGCATACCAGATTAGTTCTCATTTCTTCCTTTTCCGTGGAATATCTACTTTAGCCTCAGAACGATAGAAAACAGCTTTCTTTTTTAGCTGTCTCAACTCATTCTAACCTCATTCCTAGCTTTGCCTAACTTTATAAGTTTATTTTGGCTGCAAAACACTGCCCACTTTTTATCTCTATAAAAATGTATTTTTCTTTTGGGGAAGGAGAAAAATGCAAGCTAACTCATACTTATTTTGGATTATTTCCCCCTCCCCCCATTATTTTCCTAACCCTTGAGCTCTGTTCAAGCCTCTGCCAGTCTTTAAAAAAGAAGCTGGTTGAGTTTGAGGGTAACTGAAGCACTTATGTAGGAGTTGGTTTGTGAAATGTGGGAGATTTCTACTGAATTCTCTCAGTCAAGGCATCATTCAGTAGCAGCTTACTGGCGATAACAGATTACTGCTGATGTCTCTAGTGTTCTGGGCAAGTTGTAGGTTTAGAAGGAGTCAGTTAAGAGTTTACTTCAAATAGAAACTTGGAAAAACTACTTTATCTTGTAAAAGACCTAGATGAATATAAGCCTCCATTTTCATTCATTTTGCTTTGTAAAATTGAACTTGATTAAGTTATTAGAAGGCAAGAAAGAAAAAAAAAGCCACAAACTGATCTCTATCACTTATAATCAGTTTATTTAATGTATTTATTTGTGCATATTTGTACCGTGGTACTCTTTCTTTTGCATTCATGTTTTATCACATGACCCTTCTGATTTCTCTAGTCTTTCGGACTCTTTTATTTATTTATTTATTTATTTATTTACTTATTTATTTATTTTAAATTTTAAATCAATCTTTATTGTTCATATTATTACAAAAGTTCCTCATAGAATCAGTTTATTTTAAAAGAGCAGAAAATTGAGAGAAGCCCTGGGTAGATTTCTGACAGCTGTTTGTTTCCCTTTTTTTTATTGCTCTAAGAGAGAGAGGAAGGAAGAGAGAGGAAAGGAGAGTAGGAGAGAAAGAAACAAGGATGTGAGAGAGAAACATCGATCGGTTGCCTCCTGCACCCACCCCGACCGGGCATCGAACCTAGATATGTGCCCTGAGCAGGTATCGAACCGTGGCCTCCTGGTGTATAGTTTGACGCTCAGCCACTGAGCCACACTGGCTGGGCAGCAGTGGGCACTTTCGTTTTCCTTCCCTTCCCTTCATTTATAGGTGGGAAAATACCGTGAGATTATACCTGTCTTAGAAATGTTACGACTAGCTACCTAGTCATAAGCTCCTTGGCTTTTGTTTTGGTCTGGACCGAATTCTGGGGACTCTTTGATCACCCCTTTATATTATCAGCTAAGCTTCCTAATCAGGAATGTCTGTGGTAGACCAGGTAGTGGTTTCTGTAAAACCAGGTTCTCACTGAATTGTGACGCATCTGGAAATTCCCTGTGAAGGAAGAAGAACACCCAACAAAGCTATCCCGTGTTTATGGTGTTCTAGGCCCTTCCTTTATAGATTTAGCAATTACCGTGGCCGAACCAGTTTGAGCCACCAGAAGAACCAGTCCGGGGCTCTCTCACCTCCCGTCATCAAAGCCTGCACCTCGGCCATCTCCTCCCCGCGGTGCTCAGCTTGTTGATAGGTTACAGCCTTGTTTTCTGCAACTTTGGCCTCCTATCTATTGGGCATATCTCTGTTTTGTAGGTGAGACATTTTCTTCATTTAAATCTCTCTTTTTCTGGAACCTGTGTATGTGCTCTACATTACTGACCAAATTGTGAACTCACGGATCCCACCCAGGACGGACCTGACTTTGATACTGAAGAGAGGGCTGATGCGGAGTGTGAAGCAGCAGGTGTCATTCAGAGAAAAGAGCTTTCTTCTGACGCACAGGGAGGAGTTGTCCGGTACTGCGGAAGCGGAAGCGAGTCTTTTCTCTCACCGGCTTTCACTTACCTGGAGGCCAGCCAGGCACCAGAAAGGGAGGGGAGATGCTGAGCAGCCACAAAGGTGTCATCAGATGGTGCATCACAGCTCTCACACCCCTTCCTTCCTTCCTCCCTCCCTCCCTCCCTCCTTTCCTTCCTTCCTTCCTTCCTTCCTTCCTTACTTCCAGGATAGAACAATCTTTTATTTATTTATTTAAAATATATTTTTATTGATTTTTTTTTTTACAGAGAGGAAGAGAGAGGGATAGAGAGTTAGAAACATTGATGAGAGAGAATCATCAATCAGCTGCCTCTTGCATACCCTTTATTGGGGATGTGCCGCAACCAAGGTACATGCCCTTGACCGGATTCGAACCCGGGACCTTTCAGTCCGCAGGCCGACGCTCTATCCACTTGGCATAATCTTTTATTTTTTATTTTTATTTTTTATTTTTATTTATTTATTTTAAAAATATTTTATTGATTTTTTTACAGAGAGGAAGAAAGAGGAATAGAGAGTTAGAAACATTGATGAGAGAGAATCACCCATCAGCTGCCTCTTGCACACTCCCTACTGGGGATGTGCCCGCAACCAAGGTACATGCCCCTGACCGGAATCGAACCCGGGACCTTTCAGTCCACAGACCCGACGCTCTATCCATTGAGCCAAACTGGTTTCGGCAATCTTTTATTTTTTTAAAAAAATATATTTTTATTAATCTTAGGGAGGAAGGAAGAGGGGGAGAGAGAGAGAAACATTAGTGATGAGAGAAAATTGATTGGCTGCCTCCTGCATGCTCCCCACTGGGGATCAAGCCCACAACCCGACATGTGCCCCAGTAGCCATCCAACTCCTGGCTCATAGGTTGATGCTCAACCACTGAGACACACTGGCCAGTTTGTCTTTAGTTAAGACATTGCTGCTCTACTATCTTATCCCTCTGAGGGTGATTATAAAATCTTATTTTAACACACAGTTTGGGTCCTGTAAGCCTAGAATAGTGTAAGCTAACTTGAACATTTGTTAAAAATAGTTCCAACACAAGATGATAAAACCCTTCTTGGAACATTTTCTTTTCTTTTCCCAAACAATTATTTCTAACCATAAAAGTAAACTGTTTATTACAAAGGCTTTTTGAAACTACCGAAGTATAGAGGAAAACTTTCCTTGCCCCATCACTGCCATCCTGATTTTGTCACGGGAGTACTTTTAATTTTGTGTGATTGGTGTATGGACGCTGGGCAGCACAGTTCCTTGAAACAATATTTGATTTACTGGTGGATCCAGGCCTGTTTTCTTGCAGGAAGAGAAAGGTTAAGTGCAAATATTTGATGACCATCTATTGTAAGCCAGGCCTTATACTTCACAAAGCTGTATAAATGAGGTATTACAATTACATTAAAATCCTACTTAAGCCGAGACCGGTTTGGCTCAGTGGATAGAGCGTCGGCCTGCAGACTGAAGGGTCCCAGGTTTGATTCCTGTCGAGGGCATGTACCTTGGTTGTGGGCACATCCCCAGTGGGGAGGTGTGCATGAGGCAGCTGATCGATGATTCTCTCTCATAGATATTTCTCTCTCTATCCCTCTCCCTTCCTCTCTGTAAAAAAATCAATAAAATATATTTTAAAATCCTACTTAAAACATCTCCCTTTTTCCATCCTCCCTACCTCCCCCTTTCCCTTTTATAGGTTTGAATTAAATAAATGGTCCACTGTCATTCAACTGGTCAGCGATAATCTGAAAATCAGGGGGAAAACTTGAGCATCTTTTGGTTAAAATCATTTTCCTCTGTTTTCTTTCATGGTTTGAAAGGCTTTAAAAAAAGAAAGGACCAAGTAGTTCTCCTTTTCTCTCTTTTCTAGATCACGCGGCCTCCCTTTTATTCTCCGTCAAAACTAGAAGTTCCAAGAACCCCTCAGGTCTTGCTCAAATGAAGGCTTGTTTCTCTTCTCCTTTCTGTGCTGTGCTTTCAACTTTGAGAGCCTCAGCTTTTAACGGTGGCACTTGTTAGCCGAATAGAAGATACAGAAGAGACTTTTTAGCTATGAAATGTCCTTCAATTGGATTGATCTCATCATCCGTTTTAATTTATTGAGCACTAACTACCCGTGTTTCCCCGAAAATAAGACATCCTCCGAAAATAAGACCTAGCACATGGAAAGATAAGACATCCCCTGAAAATAAGACCTAGCGCAACTTTGGGAGGAAAAAAATTAATATGAGACACTGTCTTATTTTCGGGGAAACAGGGTATAACTAGTTGTGGCAAACCACTCGATTTCTTCGTTGCTGAAATGAACTGGCATTCCACAAGGACCTTTCCATGGTTTACCAGCATCCCTAGTTTCTTTGGTTAGTGGAACTGGGGTATTATGGTCAGACGTATCTGCCATAGGGAACAGTATTTAACAACCTCTGTCTTCCTCTGGGTACCCTTAAATCACCAAACGATTTGCATTTGAGACAATAGGTAAGAAGCATGAATCATAGTGTACTCCCCTTTTTATGTAAACAGAGGGTGTGTGTTTGTGTGTGTGTGTGTGTGTGTGTGTGTGTAGGATATTTGTGATCTACGTGCCTAGTTTTTCTTTTTCTTTTTAAAAAATATATTTTATTGATTTTGTACAGAGAGGAAGGGAGAGAGAGAGTTAGAAACATAGATGAGAGAGCGTCATCGATCAGCTGCCTCTTGCACACCCCCTACTGGGGATATGCCCGCAACCAAGGTACATGCCCTTGATGGAATCGAACCCGGGTCCCTTCAGTCCCCAAGCCGACGCTCTATCCATTGAGCCAAACCGGTTTCTACTAGGTGCCTAGTTTTCCTTCCTCCTCCCTTTAGGGGTTGTGTTGACAGTGACTGCCTTCCTGAAGCCAATAGCATGGCTTGTTCTAATCTGTTGTTATGCTGTTACCATAGCATCCTGTCTGGAAACAGAAAGGTGGATGATATGTTTGCACAGGAATCCACATTTCTTCTCTTCCCTCGTTGCCATTTGCCAGCAGAAATTGTGTTCTTACCGATCCAGGTTAAGGCTCGGGGGCATCATGAGAGCAAAGGGAGGTGGAGTGTTTGGACTCAGGACAGTCAGAAAGAAGAGTTCTTTCTATGAACCCGACCTCTCTGTTAATCACTAAACCGTGTTGTTCAGTGATTCAGGGCTTCCCACGTAAGCCAACCACTTCTTACATAAATGGCATTTATTCCTGATGAATGTTTTGCTTGGGCTGAACATTAGAACTCAGGCTGGAGTGGAGCTTCTTGCCGCTACACCAACGCCTTAAAACAGAAAACAACCAAAAGTCACCACTTCCAGTGGCCATCTTGACATGCCTGGACCAGTTCACCAGCAGGCAGGATGCTACAGGTGGTGTAGGCGTGGAAAAGAAACCCTAAAAGAAACGACTAGTGAGTTGTTTTCGTCCCTCTTACTCTAATAGTGCCGGTGAACCTTTGTCTTGGTTTGCAGGAGAAATCCACACGGGAATAAGTTATTTATGAAGTAAAGCCTTTACTTTGCATTGATGTTTATTTTTGCCTTCCTTCATTCAGAAAAACAGGAAAGAAAAGCTGTTAGTGGTTGAGTGAAACACTACCAAACAAAACACAATTCTTTTAGGATGTCTAGGAGGGACTACGGAATCCATCTAAATCTTATTCAGGAGACATGGCCACATAGCTTACAGTTCATAACCACTGAGCCACACCAGCGAGGCTGCCCGGCTGGTGTGGGTCAGTGGTTGAGCATCTACTCATGAACCAGGAGGTCCCGGTTCGATTCCCGGTCAGGGCACATGCCCAGCTTGTAGGTTGATTGACTCCCTCCCGCTACTGGATCTGCAAGCCAGGCATGTGTCCTGACTGGGAATCCAGCTGTGACCTCCTGGTTCATAGGCCAACACTCAACCACTGAGCCACACCAGCCAGCGGGGCGTGAACATGCCTTTTCTCCCTCCCCACTTCGCTCAGCCCTTCCTAAAGCTCTGGGCTCTGATGAAGAGAATTGAATTTAAAATCCATCACATCAGTTAATCATTAAGAACTGTTCAGAAAGGGTCCAGTAAGTAGAAGGAATATTTTATGTTGGAAAGACCTGCCTTGGCAGTGGTGGGGGTTGGGTGGGGGTTGGGTAGTCGGGGTTTGAGTGCCATTCCGTTCCACCCGTGAGCAGGTTACTCTTAGGGCCTCGGTGGCCTTAGAGATGAAGGGGATGGAAATCTATCGCTCACATTTCCTCTGAGCTCTGATACTGTCTTTCCTAGAAGCAGGACTCGGAGATAGTGTATCCTAGCAATAAGTGTAGCAAACAAAGAAGGGCCTTTAAAGATTGAAGTAAGATAATTGGTGTCTTCACATTTCTATTAGAGTGTCATAACGGCTCACTTGTTTAGTACAAAAGAGGACATGGTTGTGGGGAAGGATATGGTGCTGGAGGCAGAGATCCAGTATGGAACCCATTCTAGTTTTGGGGGGACTATCCCTGGTAATTTAGCATGTGGGGTTTTCGAGGTCTGCCTACAAACTGGAGTGTGTGATAGTCCCTCGCCTTTAGTGACGTTTTCATGAAAACTGTTTCCCATTGCTCAGCTAGAATTTTTCAGAAAATTGGCTCAAGGGGGAAGTCATTTAGGCAGAGCTTTCATCACTGTACATTACCATTTTGTTTATTAGTTCATGTGTTGTCCATTATACAAACAAGTGATTTAAAAATATAAAAATCTAATCATGACCCTTACTTTTTAATTAAAGATTTACTTTTTTATTAATTCTCACCTCAGGATATCTTTTCCATTGCTTTTCAGAGAGAGTGGGAGGATGGGAGGGAGACAGACAGACAGACAGACAGACATCGACTGGTTGCCTCCTGCACTCGCCCTGATTCGGGGTGGGTAGCAAAACTCAACCCTAGAAGTACATGCCCTTGACTGGGAATCGAACCTGTGACCCTTGGCTGCTCCGCCAACATTCTGAGCACCGGGAAACACTGGTCTCAGCGTTGTCTCCACTGTGTCTGGTATGTCTCCTAGCATGTGATAGCAGCTCTGTGATTATATGTTAAATGAATGTGTGAACTTAAGGTAACTAGAGGTCATAGCAGTGCCATTCTAATATGTACCAAGTACAGAATTATGTGGCCCAGATAGAAATAACCATAATCCTGTAATAAAGGCAGAGAAGTGGAGTTGTGTGGACTGATGGCATTGGACCTGTGTGTTGAATAGTGTTGTGGGCTGTGCATGCCGGTCACACTCTTGGAAATGGAAGTCAGGTAAATGAGATTCCTTTTTTGTTTTGGAGCAAAGTCAGTGCCAAATCAAACAGCGTGTGGGAAGGCCTGAGCCATGGTTTCCGTGACTTCACTGGGTTTTGGTGTGCCACTCCACAGGACTTTATGTCCCTGATCCTGCTTTCCGAACTGCAAGGAAAAACTGGGGAAAGGGGTAAGCCAGAACAAGGCGTGCAGTCAGAAAAGGACTAGCTCTGCTTTGCTTTTTAAAATAGTAAGAGCTCTAGCCGAAACCGGTTTGGCTCAGTGGCTAGAGCATCAGCCTGGAGACTGAAAGGTCCCGGGTTCCATTCAGGTCAAGGGCATGTACCTTGGTTGCGGTCACATCCCCAGTAGGAGGTGTGCAGAAGGCAGCTAGTTGATGTTTCTCTCTCATCGACGTTTCTAACTCTCTATCCCTCTCCCTTCCTCTCGGTGTAAAATCAATAAAATATACTAAAAAAAAAAAATAATAAAATAGTAAGAGCTCTTCAACAGAATGAAAAAGGTATGGGCCTGGGTTCCATTTTTAACTCTCTTAAAACAGCTTTGTTGCGATATAATTCACAGGCCATATAATTCACCATTTAAAGCATACACTTCAGCCAAAACCGGTTTAGCTCAATGGATAGAGCGTCGGCTTGGGGACTGAAAGGTCCCGGGTTCGATTCAGGTCAAGGGCATGTATCTTGGTTGCGGGCATATCCCCAATAGGGGGTGTGCAAGAGGCAGCTGATCTGATGACTCTCTCTCATCGATGTTTCTAACACTCTATCTCTCTCCCTTCCTCTCTGTACAAAATCAATAAAATATATTTTTAAAAAAAAAGCATACAGTTCAATGGCTTTTTGTACATTCAGAGTTCTTACAGTCCCCACATTAATCTTACATTATCATCACCCCTGCCCCCTGAGCATCATATTGACCAAGCATTTAATAACTTGTTTGATCTTGAATTAACTCACCTAAGCTATCTGAATGAAGGTCATTCACTTTTTTTTCCTCTTCCCACTCCATTTGGACTCCTAACAGCCATGAAAAAATGGAGCCAGATTATCCCTTTCTTTGACCCATAACTTTAATTTGTCTTGTTGACGGAGGAGAGAAGATTGGCCGCCAAAAGGCACGGGTCTTTCTGCCTATGCCAATATGACAGGTTTCTTCTGTCTTCTCTCTGTTCATTTGGGTGTTTTGACCTGCATTCTGGGTGTTGATGTAGCAATGTTGGATTCATTTGTATCCGAATTCAATTCCATCTTGATACATCTAGCCTCGCATGTATCTGCTTGTAGCTAGCTGTTCAGGGATTTTTGGCTCTTCAGTCTAACTTTCAATGTATCAGTATCCTTAATGAATCTCAGATAGTCTGTGTATTTAATCATTTTGTTATTAGATAGTCAAGACTTTGGCAGAGTGTCCATCAGAATTGGTCAGAGGTGGGGTGGGGGAGAGTTGCATTGGCCTCTGATAGAAACCTTGTGTCTTAGAGGCATTCAGCAGTTATTAATTTTGCTTTGTTGTTGAAACTGTTATAGGGTTGGGGGTGGCAATTGTGAGGTTTGGGGCATATTCTCGTCCTCCTGTATTGCTCCCCCAATTCCTAGGACAACAATATGTTTTAACCTAGAAGCATATGCTGTGACTTTAGAAGCACAAAAGCATGTGTTGGGGGAGGGAGAATTTTGATCATACTAAAATCTAAATTTTACTCATATATCTAGGGCCACCATGTCCTTTTAAAAAATATATACGTATTTTATTGATTTTTTTTTTTTACAGAGAGAAAGGGAGAGAGCTAGAAACATCGATGAGAGAGAAACATCGATCAGCTGCCTCCTGCACACCCCCTACTGGGGATGTGTCTGCAACCAATGTACATGCTCCTGACCGGAATCGAACCCGGGACCCTTCAGTCCGCAGACCGACGCTCTATCCACTGAGCCACACCAGTCAGAGCCACCATGTACCTTTTACCCAGATTTCTTATGACAGAATCATGGGAGATTTGGACAGGTGATTGTGGAAATTTAGACACACTTATCAATCCCGTGGAAGAAGACAGTTACTAAGAAAAAAAGAACTCTGCTTTCCTACTGCAAAACAATCTTCCGTCTCTTTTATTCTTAAATCATCTTTTAGGACACAGGAAATATCTCCCTGGCCTGGGACAAACTCCTGTAAACCAGACATTGAAACTTTCTCCATGTCTTGGGCTGTTATTTTTTTTTTCTTTGCTGCCATTTATTCTATCTCATGTAGTCTGAAGTTCCTTCTCATTGGTAGGAAAGAAGGCAACAAAATAGATAAGGGATTCTTTGATGTACTTCCTTTTGTACTCTTCCTTATTTGCCTCGCCTCGCACATGGGGAAATAGAAAAGTCCTTTTATAGTGCACAGCATGCTCCTAAGCCTTCGCCTTTGGAGTAAAGAATCCTACCCTCCTGTCCTTTCTCTCCAAACTATGATAAGTCCTCCTCCTTGTTATAAGCAAATCCAGAAGTGTTTAATTATTAGTCGCTCAGATACACACAAGGACCTGTTTCAGTTAAACAGGCCCCTCTGCTCTGGCTGGAGAGGATGTTAATAAGGTGTTAGAGATGAAAACTAATCCTGACCGCTTCTTCTTCATCAGAAGCCAAGTCATAAGGAATTCACTGCCTCGGAGTCTGTAGGAGACGCGCTGCCCCCACCTGCTCTTAGGGCTCCGGGTAGCAGGTCTGTGAGCCCTCACCTCATGTCAGGTTACTGGCTTCTCCTGAGCTCGCGAGAACTCCCTCAAAGTCCCGCGAGGTTAAGCTCTGGGGAGGTATTTTCTGAGTCCATTCAATACTCACAGCAGCCACTGTAATTTACTATCTCCGGAGTGCCAGGCACTGGCTGTAGCCAAGCGTTCTCCTTACATTTTCTGCTTAATCCTCCCGAGAGTGTCATAAGAAAAATATCTCTGTTTTGACCCAAGGTTAGAGAAGGCAAATGAAAGGCTCCAGACCTCATAGACATAATTCTCTATCAGCACATTTATCCATCTTTTAGAGTAATTTCATCTAAAATAGCAAGAGGCACACCTAGAATTCTAACCCAGGTCGATTTCATCTTGAAAGTGAGGGTTTCTCTCCCTCTAACCTTTACGTATCCCTTCAAAGTAAGTACCCTCTTTATCCTGACTTTTTTTTTAATATATTTTATTGATTTTTTACAGAAAGGAAGGGAGAGGGATAGAGAGCTAGAAACATCAATGAGAGAGAAACATCGACCAGCTGCCTCCTGCACACCCCCCACCGGGATGTACCCTCAACCAAGGTACATGCCCTTGACCGGAATCGAACCTGGGACCTTTCAGTACGCAGACCGACGCTCTATCCACTGAGCCAAACCAGTTTCGGCTATCCTGACTTTTAATATGTGCTCAATATGGAAATGTGTATAACTTACGGAAGCTTAGAACTTGAAGGAGATGAGAAATGGAAATGACCCACCATCTCCCAGGAACAGCCACTGGACATTGGAGTGATCTGTTTACGAATGGAGACGGGAGCTGCCGTCTAAGAGCCAAACGCTGCTGTGAGCGAATCAGCTGACTGTTCAGACAGAGACCCTTTGGAGGAATGGAACAATCTAGAGCCATCACAACATCGAGGATTCAACCTAAAACGAAGCAAAAGTGAAGTCACGGAAAAAGAGGACCCGTTCCGAAGAGAAATCTAGTCCAGGGAAATTGCTCCCAAGATGACCCAAGTGTCGGATGAAGCAGATAAGGATTGAAAAGCAGCTAGTGTTACCGTATGCAGGAAGAACTACTTGTAATGAAAAGCTACACAATCTCGGCTCAGAAATAAAAACGTGAAACGAGAAAAATGATCCGAAATAAAAATTTTATGGGATGCTCTTAACAGAGATGACCCCCCCAAAAAACAAAACAAAACAAAAAAAAAACACTGAACTTTTAGATCGATAAGAATTATTGATTCTGAAGAACAGGGAGAAGAGATTGAAACAACAATGAACAGAATCCCAAAGATCTTTGGGACAATTAAAAAAAAAAAATAGACTCTGATATGCATGCAGTTGAAGTCTTAGAAAGAAGAGAGGGTGAATGGGATAGGAAAAAAAAAAAATCTTTGAAGAAATAGTGATAAACATTGCCTAAATTTAATGGAAGAATTCCGCAGAAATCATTCCTGTTTGACATTGTTTATAACGAGGAGGAAAAGGATGAGCAGAGAGCCCGGGAGGAATTGAGGCTTGATTGTCCTACTTTCCCCCCAAATGTCCGGTCTTAACAGGCCTGCCTGACTTCCATCCCTACAGTGTTCCTTTCTGGGTCTTGCAGATCCCACCGTGATGAGATGGGGAGATTAAGTTGCGGCCACGACTAAACTGCGCGGAATGGTAGAATATTCTGGTTTTCTGAAGCCTGCCATTCCATTTTAAGGAATGAATTTCAGAGGGAGTTGAAAACGGGTAGTTTCTTCCTCTTGTCTCTAGAGAGGAGACCATTGATTGTCATCTCATAAACAGTGAGGTTTTGGTTAACAAAGGAGTGTCTCCTTGGAGACTTCATAACTGGGTTTTCAGATTCCCCAGCTCCGGTATTCTTTATCTCCCATCCGCATTCTTCATTGGCTCCTTCTCTCTCATCTGGGGCAGGGATCAGGGTCTGTAATAGAAGGTTGTGGTGTGTGTCTCTTTAGCCCATCCACCTTGCTTTGTAACTGCTTTGCTTTATGGTTTTCTGTTCATCTTTATAGCAAACTTCAAGACCGCCAATCCCCTGTAAGAAAAGTCAGACTCCCTTTCAGTATGTGCCATGAAGTGATAGGCCGTCTGCTCCTTATTCCAGTTTGAATTTTTTAAAAAATATTTTTTTGCGCTGGGGTGTTGATCTGTGAGTGCCTTGGGTGGGGCCTGGATGAGGTTGGTTGATCTATTTGGAAATGTCTTTTGTGTAAAGTCTATCATTGGGCATGTGGAGGTATTATTGATATGAAAAAATGCTAAGTAACTGATTTACTATATGAAAAGGGATTTACTATCGGGGAAAGGGAGGAAGAGACTGAACATAAACTGTGCACCTATGGATGAGGACAATGGGGGATGGGGAGGGGGCGGAGGGTGGGGTGGGAACCTGGTGGAGCGGGGAAGAAATGAGGAACCTTTGTAATAATATGAACAATAAAGATTGATTAAAAAAATATTTTTTATTGATTTTTACAGAGAGGAAGGGATAGGGATAGAGAGTCAGAAACATCGATGAGAGAGAAACATCCATCAGCTGCCTCCTGTACACACACACACACACACCCCGCACTGGGGATGTGCCCGCAACCAAGGCACATGCCCTTGACTGGAATTGAACTTGGGACCTTTCAGTCCACAGGCCGACGCTCTACCCACTGAGCCACACCGGTTAGGGCTACAGTTTGAATTTCAGTAAGGTATCGCTAGAAACACCGCAGGTTTGAACGTGAGCATCTCCCTGTTGGTGCTCTGTAAGCTTGGTTATCGGTGTGGAAGCTTGCGTACCCCAGAGTTTTGTAGGCTGTAGGGGGAAATCATTCTCAGATGGTCTTGTTGCTTCTCTAAGTCACTGAGGCGGCAGATTTCGGCTGGGGGTGTTCGCCTGTGTTTATGCAGGGGGCAGCCCATTCCAGCTGACTGTCAAGCTCGGCAGCATTCCCACTGGCTGTGGGCAGGAGCGTGTTGGTGTGTGGAGTTGCTGTACCTGTTGGGTAACTCCACACCTGGCTTTGTCTGTGGGCCGTTCTCTGCTGCCGGGAAAGCAGCAGGCACCTGAGGGCGATGGAGCTCTGAACAGTCTGCAGAGAAGCTTTAAACAGACCGATGGATGCCTCTGCCTTCTCTTCTCCCTGCGGCCTTTCCATCTGTGGAGTGCTGCTTCTTCCGCAAAGTGTTTCCCTTTTAAATGAATGAGAAGAACTTCTTGCCCTGACTGGTTTGGCTCAGTGGATAGGGCATCGGCCTGCGGACTGAAGGGTCCCAGGTTCGATTCCGGCCAAGGGCGTGTGCCTTGGTTGCGGGCACATCCCCCAGTGGGTGGTGTGCAGGAGGCAGTTGATTGATGTTTCTCTCCCATCGATGTTTCTAACTCTATCCCTCTCAATTCCTCTCTGTAAAAATTAATTAAAAAAAAAAATATATATATATTTAAAAAGAACTTCTCTTCTCTCCCCGCTGTGCTTAGCTCCCACCTCAGGAAAGCACCGGCCTCCTTTGCGATGCACCTGCGGGAGCCAGCATGCCTGACTGTGGCATTGGGCCATGCTAGAGATGGGAGGAACGTCCATGATTACCCAATCTGGCTCCCTCATTCCCAGCCTAGGAAAGGGAGGTCCGGAGTGTGCTGCAGACTAGCCGAGCCTGCAGGTAGAGAGGTTAAGAGCATGGAGTTTTTAGTCGGATCTGGGCTCACATTTTGGCTCTCGCTACTTCCAGGCTGTGTGACTTGAACCGTGATTCTCTCCATTTGTGTGGGGGTTAGCGAGGTGACTGGAACAGTAAAGCCAGCGGGGATAATGTTGGTAGTCATGTCTCTGTAGTTGATAAGCTAGAAGCGTGGTCGTCAAACCATGGCTCGCGAGCCACATGGGGCTCTTTGGCCCCTTGAGTGCGGCTCTTGCACAAAATACCACGGCCTGGGCACGTCTATGTTGAAGAAGTGGCGTTAGAAGAAGTTTTAAGTTTTAAAAATGTGGCTCTCCAAAGACATGTCCATCGTTGTGCTGTTGATATCTGGCTCTGTTGGCTAATGAGTTTGCCGATAAGCTAGAAGATGTCAGAACTGTAGAGTCAGGGTGTTAACCGTTTGGGTGAACCAACGAGAAGAACACACAGTGAGTAAGTACAACCACAGGCTACAGCTTCCCTGTCAGTGAGTTACAGGTATGTTGTGTGGTTTTTGAAAGGTATGAATCCCAAAAGCCATGGAATGTGTGTGTTCCCAGTGTGTGCTTGGGAGAGAGTGAGCGTGGGGATGGTTTTTAAAATGCCCTTGAGCTTTAGAAATGGATCTGAGATGCCGGGAAGCAGCTTGTACCAGGAGGATGAGATCAGTTGGTATAATTGGAGCTCGTTGCCAATCCTTTCACCCTGTTCTCTGAACATTTACCAGCGTCCCTATTTCTGTGCAAACAGATGAGATAGAAAATGACAGGTCTCTCCACGCAAATGTCATGTGCCAGACTGGGGAGGAGTAGCCTGGGGGGGGGGGGAGGGAAAGGAGAGGAGAATGTGGGGGGAGCCAGCAGCCAGTCCTTGCCTTCATCTTTGCTTAGCTTTTTCCTGGAAAAAGGTGACCAGACATTCTGCTTTTGGGTTCCATTTAAATGCTCCTGGAGCCCTAACTGGTGTGGCTCAGTGGATAGAACGTTGGCCTGCTGACTGAAGGGTACCAGGTTCGATTCCAGTCAAGGGCATGTACCTTGGATGGGGGCACATCCCAGTAGGGGGCGTGCAGGAGGCAGCTGATCAATGTATCTCTCTCTCCCTTCACCTTCCCCTTCCCCTTCCCTTTCCCCTACCCCTTCCTCTCTGTAAAAAAAAAAAAATCAACAAAATATATTAAAAAAATAAATAAATAAACGGTCCTGGAGATGATTTAGAATGTGATCTCTGGTTTGCGAAGGGGAACAGAGGGAAGGAAAGAGGAATCAGGAGTATATTTTTAACACCAGGGGAAAAGTTGACCGAACAGCTCTTACCTCCCGGGGGCGGGGACTGAGACTGGCTGGCATGTGGTTTTTACCGCCTCCTTCCGGCTGATGGAGAGCCAGCCGCAGAGACAACTGTTCTGAGCCAGAGTTTGGCAGTTAGAAGCTCTTTTTCATCTCAGAGGGAGAGCTGGTCTGATTGAGGTTTTAACTTTAAACTTCCAAAGTGCTGGGAATCGGAGTGGGATCTCCTTTTTTGTTCTCTTTTTGTTAATCCTCCCCTTCAGGATATTTCCCATTGATTTTTAGAGAGAGTGGGAGTGGGAGGCAGAGAGAGAGAGAGAGAGAGAGAGAGAGAGAGAGAAAGAGGAAGAAACATCAGTGTGAGAGAGAGAATTGATTGCACCCTCACTTGGATGGGGGATCGTGCCCATAACCAAGGTACTTGCCCTTGACTGGAATCGAACCCAGGACCCTGAAGTCTGCGGGCTGATGCTCTATCCACTGAACCAAACGGGCCAGGGTGAGTGGGATCTATTTTTCAAGGGCTCTGCAAGTGGGCAGTAAGGATTTTGCTTCTATTTTCCCCCCCCCTTTTTTTCTTGTTGGGTGTCCTACGCCAGGCGTGCTTGCTAGGCTGCTGACAGTCAAAGACAACACTTTCGAGCATCTTCTGTGTCACCACGCACCATGTTAGTGCTGCCCAGGTTTCTCTGAGCTGACCAGAGGCGAGTGATTGGACTGTGTTCCAGACAGAGGAGCAGGGGTTGGCCGCCAGCTCCCTCCTCCCGCCCTGCCCACCTGCAGTGACCACCACAGCTCAGCCTTTCTCAGTTGGGGCTGGATGCTCAGGATGTGATTCTTTGCTGTGGACAGCTCTGATTTTTGGAGCGACCTTAGCTCCTCTGTCTTTCAGATCAGTCTGAATTTTGGCCATCTCCTGACCATGACTTTTATAAGCGCTGAGCCGGCTGTTTGCTGGTGTGTGTTGTGTGTGTGTGTGTGTGTGTGTGTGTCTAGGTGCTGCTGTGGGGCCTCATTTAATGTAAGTGGGCCCCTCAGCAGCAAGATCTCAGGAAGTCAAGATTGCAGAGCTCCACCGAGAGTTTATCTGGGCTATTTATAGTTGGTTGTTCCATCCACAGTCTCTGTCTAGGGCAGCGGTCGCCAACCGGTGGTCCGAGAGGTCTGAAAGGTTGGCAACCACTGGTCTAGAGCACACGTGTGCCTTTTTGTTGAATTGGATGATTCCCCATTGTCACCTTCCATGTATCTTCTGTTTGCGTGCTTTATGCCAAGCATGTCAAACTCAAGGGCTCACGTGGGCCAAATAAACTAGGTGTGCCGCCCATGAGGCCGCCAGTTTGACATGCTTGCTCTGCACCTCTCCATCCTTCTGCACTGAATTCCTTCCTGGATGCCTGGGCTCGCTAAGGACACAGGTGGCAGCTTCTCCCCTCGCTCCCAGTTAATAAAACCTGCAGAGCAAGTTTTACTTTTAGGACAGTATGCCTGATAATCTTTAGTCCTGTGTCTTCCCCCCCCCCCCCAAATTAATTTGATTTTATTGTAAAGATTCTCAGGAAAAGGAGCCAATTGAATTGATCATTATGACCAAATTATTAACAATTGGGTCCTTCTATTATAACATTGATATCATGAAACATCTATATTATGTATTCTTTTGAATTTTGAAGTGTAATTTAAAGGCAAGGGTACTGTGTGCTAGGTGCCTAACTTTTTCTCCCTTATATACATTAAATATTTAGAATCTCACATGCATAGTCATTTGGTCTGTCTCTGCATTTACAGAAAGTGACCATCATTAGCCTTTCTGATGTGTGCCATTTAGCTCCTCACACACAGCGAGAAACCCTAAAATGTTGTAAAGCGTCAGTTTTGTACTTAAGACAACTTTATTTATTTTAACTTAGTTCAACTGGGGAAATTGATTTTCCATCTGCTCAGTGTTTGATACGTGATGAACATATGTGGCCATCTAAGAGTTTCCTATTAACATTGGAAATTCAAGGAATAATCTTTAACATTTCACGTGTATCTGTTATTTCTAATTACAGAACAAATGTAAAACCACCCACAGTTAGACTAGCAGTAACTGTTTAGTTGGATGAAAAGCTGCCCTTTAAATCATACTTTTGAAACCACTTTCAATGCACTGATCAATACATTAGGATGTTTCAATGCACTGATCAATACATTAGGATGGTTTTTTTTTAAACCTGGTAGTAGATTTTAAACTTAGTTGAGATCTAATCTTACCCATGATCTTGGTATTGTCAAACACTTTTGTTTTCTGAAGGAGTATGTCTGACTTGAAAGGGAATTATCTTTATTAATAGCCAACAGAATAAGCCCCAGCTTTCTGTACATTAGCGTTTTCAAAATGCCTAAGAACCTTACCTCCTCCACGGCGGCCGGAGGGAGTGCGGATTCGGCTCCTGTAGCCCCAGCCTGGATGTTTTAAGAGATTAGGGAGGGATCCCTCTCCCCCGAGGGAGAAGCTGAGAAAGGTTTCCGCTACATTGAAGACAATGTCTCAAAATCCCCGAGACAAAATAACCATTTTCGCAATTTACAACATTGGAACCTTTCTGTGGTCTGTCCCTCACACCTCTCCTGCCTGCCACTCAGGGTCCTAGTCTGATGGCGCTTTTGCCGTGTAATTTGCCCAAGAAGGTGGGCTGTATGTCACTAATTCCCAACAGAACGGCCACCACAGGCCCTGGCATATGCCCAGGGAAGGTTAGTCGCATTGCGTGAGGGCCCGCTTGCCTGGAGTACTTAGTCTTTCCAAACGATTTCTAAGGAACTGGGCTCATACCTTGGGCTGCTTGCTTTGCCTTTGGGCCATAAAGGTTGGGGAGGATGAAGGAGGTATAAAGACTTGCACTTGGAGCCTCTTTACCGGATATCTATTTTAGCCCCCTCTGAAGGTCATTTACATACAGCCCAGCTGTGTGCAGATATTTCTAAATTTAAAGCCTCTCTCTCTTGACAGCTGTCGGGATAGGAGTGTCAGCATTAACTCAAATTATGGCCTTGCTCTCCCGGGCCCGGACCTCCTGCAGCCGACAGTTCCGTTCCCTTCGGATAACAGGAAACAGCTGGCGGCGGGGCCCTCACCTGCGGAATAGCCAGCCATTCGGAGCTTTCTTCTCCGCACGGCTTAGGTCTCTGCAAAGCGGCTCAGGCCGCTTCTGCAGGAAACCACACTTGCCTGTGTGTTCAACAGCAGAAGAGAATTGAAACAACATGCGCCTGAGTTCCCAGGGGCACCCCCTTCCTGGGGGAGCTAAGTATAGCGCCCGGAAGCTCCTCGGCCTTTGGTCCGAGATTGTCCAGGCAGGTGCTGCCGAGTTCCCCTGTACTACCTCTCTGGCCCATTGACCAGGCGAGATTTTTTTTTTTTTTAATATATTTTATTGATTTTATACAGAGAGGAAGGGAGAGAGATAGAGAGTTAGAAACATCGATGAGAGAGAGTCATCGATCAGCTGCCTTCTTGCACACCCCCTACTGGGGATATGCCCGCAACCAAGGTACATGCCCTTGACCGGAATCGAACCTGGGACCCTTCAGTCCCCAAGCCGACGCTCTATCCATTGAGCCGAACCGGTCCGGGCAACCAGGCGAGATTTAAAAAAATATATATATATTTTATTGATTTTTTACAGAGAGGAAAAGAGAGGGATAGAGAGTTAGAAACATCGATGAGAGAGAATCATCGATCAGCTGCCTCTTGCACCACCCCTACTGGGGATGTGCCCGCAACCAAGGTCCATGCCCTTGACCGGAATCGAACCCGGGACCTTTCAGTCCGCAGGCTGACGCTCTACCCACTGAGCCATACCGGTCTCGGCAAGGCGAGATTTCTTCACACCTGGCAGGATCCATGCTGCCTTCAATGAGCTATTAGATTGCACTTCTGGGACTATACTTGATTTATTAAGTATGTTTTTTTTTTTTTTTTTAATCGATTTCAGAGAGGAAGGGAGAGGGAAGGAGAGAGGAATAGAAATATCAATGATGAGCGAGAAGCATTGATCGGCTGCCTCCTGCATGCTCAGCTGCTGAGCCACACTAGAACTTTCTAAAGAAAAGAGGCGGGTGCGCCAAAAGCACCTTACTCCCGTGCCAGCAGAGGGGAGCTATGGAGCGAAATGGCCTGTGGGAAGGCTGAGTCAGAGGTGCAGAAGGAGCAGGAGAGATTTTCTCAAGGTGATAAGGCCTTGGCACTCAAGTCTGCAAGCAGGGGCAGGTAGACAGCCTGCCAGTGAGTCCTGTGGGGGGTAAGCGGGCAGGGGGATGTGGGCTGCTTCTGAGACCCCTTCTGATGACAAAGTTCTGTGACTGACAGGACATGGCTAGGGTTTAGGTGGGAATTGACTGGGAGCCGCTGGGTGTACCTCAGGGAAATCACATGGGGTCCGGCCTGGCCTTACTGGTTGCAACACAACAGATTCTTGCTGCGTCTGGGTTTGAGTTTAACCTGCATGATTACCAACCTTCTCCAGTGCTACCATTTGTGAAGCTTGAACCTGCAGTTGTGAATGCACAAACATTTGAGCTGGCTTTAAAAAAAAGAAAAGGAAAAGCAAAGCAGAGATTTGTTGGTGCCATAGCCATTGTGTGACTATAATTTCTTTAAAAAATAGTTTTATTGATTTCAGAGAGGAAAGGAGAGGGAGAGAGAGAGAAACATCAATGATGAGAGAGATTCATCCATCAGCTGCCTCCTGCACGCCCCCCTACTGGGGATGGAGCCCACAGCCTGGGCATGTGCCCTGACCGGGAATCGAACCCTGACCTCCAGGTTCAGTGCTCAGCCGCAGAGCCCTGCCGGCCGGGTGTGGCTATGATTCCTGTAGGGCAGATCTGTGCCAGGGATTTGCGTATTTCCTTCCGTCTCCCTTCTTTGGCTTCTAAGGCCAAGCAGCTTAGAGGTGTGTGGACTCCCAGGGCTGTCTCTCCTGACTCCTCTCTCTCATCTTCTCCTGCTTACACTCTTCCTCTTTCCTGCAGCTCTCAGCTCACTGCGCCGGGCTCTTTTGTCCCTGCGTTTCGCCTGTGTCCACGTGGTGACACGTGGCAGGGGCTGGCCTCTTCCAGGCAGCTGCTGGGCCTCCTCCTTCTAGAGTTTATTGCTCCTTCCCTGTAAAACTTTTATGATTATTTTTTATCACACTATAATACCATTCTCTGTTTACACGTGTGTCCCTTACGCTGGCGGTTGCCATATAGTATTTATCCCTTAACGCGCAGCAATTAGCTGTGTACCTGTAACATTCTTGGGGCTCAGAAGTAGGAAATCAGCTAGTGTGCCAGGCAGATAAAGAAAAGGAGACCCTGAGCACCGAAGAAAAGGTTATGGTGTGCTCTCCCCTTTGAAAGTAAGCTCTAAGGTGAGCGTAAGGAAGTCAGGGTTCTGATTTACAACAGGAGTAAGCTTTTTTTTTTTTTTTTTAAGTCTTGAAGAAATGATTATGGGAAGAGCTCTGACTAAGAAACTGCTGAACATTGACCGTGAAACAAAAATCCGCAGCATGCATTGTCATTTTCACGTTCACCCTCGTCCAAATGTTTGTGGGTTTTGGAGGGTTTACCGTAGCTCAGTCTTTGCAGGAGCGCTGGCAGGGACGTTTGTTGGAAGCATATTCTGCTCTGCAGGTAGCCTGCAGGTAAAACCTTTCTGTTTCTATTGGCTGCCTCCCAAACAGCTGCATTCCTCCTATAGAGACCGGGGGTGGTGTGTGGGGGATGGTTTGCCCTTTTCCGTTTTGATTTTTTTTTTTGTGTGTGTGTGTGTGCATTTGGAAACGTCTTTGTTGCAAATGCCAAAAACCATGTTCACTGAAGTGATTGGTTTGTCAAACTTAAAGCAGCCGGTTCTAGAAAATGGGCCGGGATCACCAAGCCAACAGGTTCCAGAGAGTTTACAGTTTGCAGCATAATTACCTGGTACGGTGTTGGGGGGCCTGTGAACCCCACAACCCCAGGCTTCAATTACTTTCATTAATTGTGGGGCTCCTGGGAAAGGGTTCCCCAGGATAACGCGTGGGCGTGGCTAAACCACAATGAGTTTGGTTTATGGACTACACACGGGACAGACATTTTTGTTTTTATTGCTTTTTTTTTTTTTTTAAAATCTCTATTGTTATTATTTTTTAAAAAATTTATTTATTTTATAGATTATGGTTTCATTGCCTTTTTACATTAGCTTGAGGGACTGTTAATTGTAGATTTCTTCGGTTTGCACAGGTAGAGAAAAAATGTCTTTTTACTCACTTTCAGTTCAGTTGTGAAACATTTAATGGCAGAGGACTTAAAAGAGATGTGCTGTGTGTGATGCTTTCTTCCTGATTACAAAAAAAAAAAAAAATAGTATCTGTTCATTGTTTGAATAGTTAAGATGAAGAAACCGATAATTTAGGAATGAAAATTCCCTGTAATTCCCAGAAATATGCATACTTACCATCTCGGTATTTGTCCCTCCAGATTCTTTCCTATGATTATTTGATTTATATGTTTGAGTTGTAATTTACCCACCAGCATGTTTTCAGACACAAATACCTCTCTGATGTACCTGCAGCCTTTCATTTAACCATTATGGCTTCCAGGGGATTTTACTTGGAAGTCTCCAGTGAGAGCCAGAAACTCTGCGAGGAAGAAGAGACTGTGGCTTCCGCTCTGTGCCTGGCAGAGTGCTTAATTAAGCATTTCACTTGGATTATCTCTTATAATTTTGTCACCAACTCTACAGTACAGGCCGCGGTCACTGTGCCTTATGTGTAGAAACAACATAAGGAGACAGAATTAGGCAAGTGAAGTGACTTGCTTAAAGTTAATCAGTAAAGAACTTGGGATGCCTACCCCTTTAACTAGATTTCTTGTCTAGAGAATATTGTGTAGCACCTTAGGCCTTTCCTGTATTGAGAAGTGTCCTTTTTTAATGGATAATATTGAAGATGTCTAGAGCTGTCAAATGAGGAGACGTTGCTTCCTTTACTTACTAAGAAGCTAGAGACCTGGTGCACCAAATTTGTGCACAGAATAGGGTCCCTCGGCCTGGCCAGTGATCAGGACCAATTGTGGCCTTTCTTCGTTCCGCGCCATCCCCTGGCGGTCAGTGCATGCCAGAGTGAGCAGTTGAACTCCTGGTTGGTTGAACTTCCAGACTGGGAATCAAAATGTGACCTCCTGGTTTATAGGTTGATGCTCAGCCAGAGCCACACTGCCTTGGGAGACCACCAAAGTTTTAATTCATGTTTTAGTTTCCACTGTTATTTCTTCTGCTTGTGACGGCAAGAACACTTAAGTTCAGGCAAATTGGTTCACAAATTTATAGGGTCTTTGAATCCTTCGTTTCAGGCAAGTCTGAACAGGACCTAGAAAGCTGATTAAAAGTCCAGCGAGCACCGTGAGCTTAATTTTAAATTAAATGGATATTTAACACACTGAGAAAGTACTCAAGCGCTCCAATCTCTCTTTTTAATCCATGCTTTGCTATTTGAATCTGATGGGCTGGAAATCTGGATTTCTCTACTGCAAGAGTTGGTTCTTGCTACATTTCTCAAGCTTGGCGCTCATTGTGGATTTCTGCAGGTGATTTTAGCACCTGAGAGTAGGTACACAAATGTTAAATGGAGGCAGGCAGGAAGGAAAGATGGCCCTGAGTGTGTGGGGTGGACCAGAGAATGAGCTAAGGTGGGCATGAAGGTGGTCAGCCAGCCGGCTCTTGGCATTATCCTGCCTCTGGTTGGAGAGGAGTGGGTTCAGGAGTCTGGTCATAGACACCCCCAAGTGTGTTAGCTGTCCTTCAGGTGAGCCTTAATCTCAGACACACTCTTCCTGTCCAAACTGGCAGATCCCTGAAGATTGTAATAGCGAGAGAATTTTGTCCTTTAAATTATGCGCTGTCACTAAGCCGTTGTTTATTCTAAACGTTTGGTCATTGATAACCTCTTCTTTATTCTGTTTGGACTTTATTTTGTTCTTAATGAGGTTCTGTGATAATGATGGCACACAAAGCGTGGGGTTTTATCTATTTCATGTAAGAATGACATTTCTGTACTGTTGTTTACATTGCTGGTTAGTTTGTGCTTTAATTCAGTTTCCTATTATGGACAGGTAAGACTTCTTAGGCCAAGTTATAATGAAATTATTTTGGCCTGCTTCTCTGATTTATGAAGATGGGATCAATTTATTATCAAATTTGGGGTATTTGGCAAATACCCTTCTGAAACCCACCGTTTTGGACTTCTGTTTGTGCTCAGATAGCCACGCGCGGCACCTAAGACTTTAGGTGGTTTTTATATTTTTGGCAATAGCTTTTATTCTCATTCTCATTTATTTCTTCCCCCTTCTCTTTTTCAGAGTCCTGGGTCATGAAACTTAATCCACAGCAAGCTCCATTATATGTGAGTAAATGATGACATTTCTTTTCATTTTATACTTACCTCTCCTGTTTACTTACTTACAATAAACCTCAAAACACTGCCATAGTATTTTTAACCATCTACACGTGAACTTATAGGCTTAACCCAATTTGGAAGTGAAATTTGATTTAGTCCATTCGAAATGACTAATACATGCATGTAAGACCATGAGCTAATAAACTAGTTAAGGTGATAAGATGCACACATGAAACCATTGCATTGCTCTGCAAAACGATTGTGTGGCTTCTTAATTTCACTCAAGTGCTTTTCCGTTAGGTAGAGTGGTCTCCCTGCTGCCAGTGTGCATTACCCGGTGTTGCAACTAGGTGGCGCTCTGCCGTTGGCGAGAGAGCTGCTTACTCTAGGAGTCTGAAAAGAAGATGTTCCATCTCCCTGACGTGAGGGAATTTTAAGATGATGTGGGTAAATGAATGAACGAGGGCTGGAGAGAGAAATTTTTAGGTGATTTTTTTTTTTTAAATTAATTTCACGAGACTGAATTATTTGAACTGGGGTGGTGAAAAGTGCCTGTTTGGTGACACACCAGCTAAGAGGGATGGATTGTTAGAGCTGTGAGAGGCAGTGGATTTGGAGTTATTACGGCCTGGAGAGTTCAAATAAATGGACCCATGTGATATGTGGCTGCTTGTGACTGGCTTTTTTCACTTGGCGTGATGTTTTAAAGCTCATGTTGGAGCATGTATCCATACTTGTTCCTTTTTATTGGCAAGTAATATTCCATTGTATGGATATACCACATCTTGTCCATTCATCAGTTGATAGATTGGCATTTAGGTGGTTTTCTCTTTGGGGCTAGTATGAATGATGATGCTTTTGAACAGTAATTTTTTAGGTGTAGGCATATGTTCTCATTCCTCTTGATATATACATAAGCATATAACTGCTTTGCTACATGGTAACTTTAACATGTGAGGAATTGCCAATTTTCTATAGCAATTGCACCATTTTACATCTCCACCAGTAATGCTGAAGTTTCAGTGTTTCTATATTCATGCCAACACTTTCTATCACCTGACTTTTTTATTGTCGCCATCCCAGTGGGTGTGAAATAGTAATTGATTGTGGTTTTGATTTGCATTTCCCCAATGGTTTATGATTTCAGGCATCTTTATGTGTGCTTATTGGTTCCATAGTTTTAGCCCTTATATTTAGGTGTATGACTCTAGGGTTAATAGTTTTCTGTGTTAGTAAGTATGATTGTGTGGTTAGTTGGGCAGGCTCTACTGAGAATTTTTAAACTTCAGGTTCCAAGTATATCAGCAGGACTCTCGGTGGGGCAGTTTGTTTTCCCGTTTTTTATAAGCAGAGTGAGTGTACTTTGTTCTCCGTGAACTAGGTCAGGTCACAGGGACTTTGTCTGTTTGGGTGAAGAAAAGTAACTGTCATAGGCAGTCCATCGGAGAGGGCGTAGGCTCCCTGCCCCGAGAGGAAGAAATGATACACAGAGGACAAAGCGCATGCATGTGGAAGTCTTCTTTCTGTTTACATTTGGGATGTGCAGGGGTGAGTACCAGCAGAAGAGAGGAAACTCTTAGTAAATACGGAAAAAGGCTGGATCCTGAGAAATACAAAAACACACAAATCTCACAGCACTTAATGGTGGAGACTTGCACAAAGTCCTTTTAAAAATAAGCAATCCAAGTTTAATCTTCCAGTTCACATTTTAAAACTTTTTTATTAATGTTTTACTTGAAATAAGTTCAGATTTACAGAAAAGTTGCAGGAATACAACTCACCTCTATTCATCGCTTATGAACATTTAGTCACATTAGCTTGTCTTTCTCTGGGTTAGATACTTTCTAGTTGTTTGAAAGGTGCAAACATCATACCCTGTTTCCCTAAATATTTTCCTAAGAACTAGGACATTCTCTTTCTCAATCACCGTACAATTAACAAAAACAGGAATCGTACCATTCATGTAATACTCTTATGTAATGTAGGTCCATTTTCAAATTTCTGTGATTATCCCAATAATGTCCTTTATAATATCCTCCTCCTAGTCCCTCCCCAATCCAGGACTTAATCCAGAATTACACATTGTGCGTATATCTGTTTAGTCTCTGAATGGTTCCTCTGCTTCTCTGTCTTTCATCATATTGACATTTGGGAAAATTATAGTCCCGTTAGTTTATAGCAGTTTGGGTTTGTATGATGTTTTCTCCTGATTGGGACAGGAATACTACATAAATGATGCCCTGATTGGCGTATCATAATTAGGAGAACACATACTCTATTCTTGTCCACTTACTGGAGATGTAAACTTTGATCTCTTGGTTATTGTGGTGTTGAGTTTGCATAATTTATCTGTTTCAGGGGAATTGGCCATTTAAAGAAGATGGTGTAATTGTTCACTTTCCCCCTTTAATGTTGTTTATGAATGACTATTTCTAGTCCTAATGGGACTTATGATCTGAGTCACTTGTTTACAGTAAAGTACACACAACAAACCACGTGACTGCTAATATGTTTTTGTGGACACAGTTCATGGGTGCTTGGGCTCCATAGCCCTTATCACTTTCCCCCGGACGAGTAGGGGACAAGGGATGCTGTCAGATGGTCAAAGAAAGAGGCACGTGAAACAAATGTTGGCATTTATTTATAAAACAAACAAAATAGGCCCTGTCCCCACCCACACAGTAAGCCCCACTGACCTAGCAACCCAACAACTGGACACTAGCTACCATAAACAAATCCTCCCCCAGACTAACAGCTGAGAAGGAAGCAAGATTTTTAAACTTTGGAAGGAGGAGGAGGAGGAAAGGGTCTTCGGATGCCTCTTATCTCAGGCCCCAGGCTTATTCTAGAAGAGATCCGGAGGCCGGGCCTGAATCTCGGGGAGGTACAGTATGTGTCAGAAATAGAGACCTGGATTAGTCCCACATCCCACATACCAGAGGAAGTCACCTTCCGTCTCCTGTCGTCATTTTGTATTCTTTTAGGAGAAAAAGAGTACAGTGCGGTGATGCAGCCAAGTGTGTGTCCCTCAGGCAGGTCTGCGTGTGGGAATGAACTTGGTGGGAGAGGTGACGGCCAGAGGAGAATTTGATGAGTCACAAGAATCGTTGTTGTTTTCGGTGTTGTTGAACCCAGTCTTCCGGAAGAGTGAAGAAACTGAGCTACAGAGAGATTGAGGGATTAGCCTAAAGTTTCACGAGGCTGTGATACAACTGGGCAGGTATCAGAATCAGCAAATGATTCGTGTAGGCAGTGTTACCGGAGGCTGAGTCCGTTGGCTTGGATTTAAGAGTTCAAGGACATGCACAGAGAAGTTTTAGTACAAGACTCAATCAATGTGCTAAGTGACAGGAAAAACAGTAGCAAAGGGAAGAGAGGAATATTTGAAAAGATAGCATTGATCTACTTTTTCTGAGGCGTGAACAGGAAATGTCTTTAAGGGCTGTAGACATGTTGGAGAATAGTTAATCACTATTACTTGGGATCTCTCTTAAGTGGAAAAAGCAGTAAAAATAAAATGTATTGTTTTGTGTGTGTGTGTGTGTGTGTGTGTCTATGAGTTTTAGATTTTTTTTTCTCTCTTAATTCTGTCACCTTTTCCACCCAGACTCCATCCCCGTTCTCTCTCACAGTTGTCAGTCTGTTCTCTGTATCTGTATGTTTCTATTTTATTTGTTAACTAGAGGCCTGGTGCACAAAATTTGTGCATGGGGGATGGGGGAGAAGTCCCTCGGCTCGGCCTGCACCCTCTTTTAATCTGGGATTGCTGGCTCCTAGCCACTCGCCTGCCTGCCTGATTGCCCCTAACTGCCTTGGCCTCCGCTGCTGTGGCTTAGTCCAGAAGAATGTCCAGAAGGTTGTTCAGCTGTCTGGTCTAATGGGCGTATTTTTTTTTTTAAATATATATATATATTTCTTTTGTTTATTAGATTCCACATGTAAGTAAAAATCATATAGTACTGTCTTTCTCTGACTGGCTTATTTCACTTAGCATAATGCTCTCCAGGTCCATCCGTGCTTTAGCAAAGAGTACAATATTCTTTTTTACAGCTGAGTAGTATTTCATTGTATAAATGTATTATAGTTGTTTTATCCATCCACTTATCTACTCATGGGCATTTGGCCTGCCTCAAATCTTGGCTATTATAAATAATGCTACAATGAATATAGAGGTACATATATTCTTTCGAATTAGTGTCTCTGGTTTCTTTGGATATATTCCCAAAAGTGGATTTGCTAGGTTTAAGCCACTAAGTTTGTTTAAGCTATTATTAACTGACACAATATGACACACACACACACACACACACACACACACACACACACACCTATATAGATTTTTATATCTACCTATTTCTACAAAATTATTTTTCTTGTAAATCGCAGTTCCTGCAACTCTTTGATGCTTTTTTGTATTAGAATAATGTTCTGTGCCGGTTTCAAAGTGTTCTCGTGGGCACTGGGCACTTTCTGGCTAATGATTCTCAGCGTGAGTGGTAGCCATGGCTGACGCTGCCTTGAACGTTTATATTGCTGATGATTCGCTAACTAACACGGGCATGGAATGGATTTAAGGAGGGAAAACTGGGGGTGCGTTTCTCAGGTTCTTCCGTTATGAACTTGTTCATGTGTGTCCCCCAGCTCTATTGAACACATCTCAAGGTCTCCCTCTGGGAAGCCAAAAGGCAATCCCTTACAAATTTTCAATACTTTTAAAAACCAGAGAGATTCTCAGATATCAGTTGTGAATTATGCTCCAAGGGTATATGAACTAATTATCATTACCTGAAGATTCGAGTGGGGAGGGGCTCAGAAAGAGAGGTTTTAACATTTCTATCAATTAAAGAAATTTGTTCTTGAGTAAGTGGAGTTTGTATAAATACCCAAAATTATGAAGGGCCACAGAATTTAGGTTGCCTTGGCTTGCTGTGCTCATTGGAGGAAAGATGACCTACTTGGTAACGGTAGCATTTAAAATATACTAGCATGGTTCTATTGATTTCAGGGACGAAGGGAGAGGGAGAGAGAGAAACTTCAACGAGGATCACTGATCGGCTGTGTTCTGCACGCCCCCTGCTGGGGATTGAGCCCACAACCCGGGCATGTGCCCTGACCAGGAATTGAACTGTGACCTCTGATGCTCAACCACTGAGCCACACCGGCCGGGCAGTAATGGTAGCATTTTATTCTTCCTGGGCAGTGTGTTTCCATTAACCGGAGTCGAAATAACCTGGCGGTGCCTCTCGTTTGGCTGCTTGGGTCCTAGACTGCTTGCACAAAGCGAGCTTTATCAGCCTTCCGATCTCTTAAATGAATTACCTGCCTTCGCCCTAACAATGCTTGTCTGGTGGGTCGGCTCCAAGATTTCATAGACTGGGAGCCCTTTCCAGCCAGATCTGAGGGCTGTGTTTAAATAAGGACACTTTCTCACCAGCGCCAAGAGAAATAAGGAAGTCAAGTGTTCCTCAATCTAGCTTTTTATTTTTAATCCTCACCCGAGGATATTTTTTCCCATTGATTTCTAGAGGGGGGGGGGGCAGAGAGAGAGAGAGAGAGAGAATGTGAGACAGATGCATTGATTGGTTGCCTCCTGTGTGCCCCTGATCAGTGCCGAGGATCGAACCTGCCCTTGATAGGGAATCAAACTCCAGACCCTTCCTTCTGCAGACTGACACTCTTAACTACTGAGCCAAACCAGCAAGGGCCTCAATCTAGTATTTTTTAAAATTTTTTAAAAATTTTTTAATCGATTTTTTACAGAGAGGAAGAGAGAGGGATAGAGAGTTAGAAACATCAATGAGAGAGAATCATCCATCAACTGCCTCTTGCACCACCCCTACTGGGGATGTGCCCACAATCAAGGTACATGCCTTTGACCGGAATCGAACCTGGGACCTTTCAGTCCGCAGACCGACGCTCTATCCACTGAGCCAAACCGGTCTTGGCTCAATCTAGCTTTTGATAGTTTCACAGAACTTCGGTTTCCTCCTGTCGGGCTTTTCAGTCAGTCTCCAGAAACTCTCTTGGAAGCTAGCATGCTCCGGGTTTGCAGGCAGCACGCTCTCCGTTTTCTTGGGCGTTTTCAGAGCAGATGAAAATCCGCACATCAGCGGCCTCGGGGCCTGACTAGAGGATGCTGTTACAATAACTTGGTGTTCCTCCAGCATCAGAACAGCCATGGGGAGGGTGTTGGAATTAAAATTTCCATTTGGTTCTAGCAAAGGGCAGCTTCGCCATCCAAGGAAGACCAAGTGTAACGCTCTGTCCCTTGCATTCATTCATTCATTCATTCAGTATTTGTGAAATCCCCGGGAAGCGAATGGAGGATCTGGTCTTAAGGACCCGATGCTTTCCCAGGGGCTCCGATGCAGGAGGAACTAAATGACAGCACACGCAGTACCTGTTCAAGACTGACCATGTGCTACGTACACTGATTGATTGATTAATTAATGGGCTGGTAATGCACACCATTAGTAGTTTTTCTCATTCATGCACATTTCTGCTCCTGAGATTCCGGTTGTTTCCTTTTTTTTTTTTTTAAATATATATTTTATTGATTTTTTTACAGAGAGGAAGAGAGAGGGATAGAGAGAAACATTGATGAGAGAGAATCATCGATCAGCTGCCTCCTGCACACCCCGCACTGGGGATGTGCCCGCAACCCAGGTACATGCCCTTGACTGGAATCGAACCCGGGACCCTTCAGTCCGCAGGCAGACGCTCTATCCACTGAGCCAAACCGGTTTCGGCCCAGTTGTTTCCTTTTATGAGGGGGGTGCAGGGGGCCTGTTCTGAGCACAGAGACGTCATCTGTGCTCTCCAGAGCGCTGTTTGTTTACTCGCTTTTAAACCGAGAGAGGAGCCGTGGGCCCTTGCGCATCCTCCGAGCCCTCCGAACGGCTGTGTTTGGATTAACTGCGGGCCCCATCAGATACAGGAGCATCTGGCAGCTCGGGTGGAATTCCCAGCTGTCTCTCTTTGTTATGTCCACACAAGGAAATGTGCGTTTTATCTGTCTACTCGGGCAAAGTTACATTCCTTTTTAGGTCCACGAGGCCCACCGATCTGACTGTGGGCTCATTTCCCACCATTCCTGCCATCTTGCACAGTCACTGGCCAGGGATGATCTTCCCTTCTTCTCACGAATATGAATTTCTGACCGGTCACCTCCCCTACACCCCTCAGTCCTGCTTTAAGTAAAGTTCAGTAGGTTTTGCTGACATCCTGTCTTACGTGGCTAAGGGATGCAGGCAGTATAATATTAAGACGCGATCGCTGTGGTGTTCCTCTTAGCCAATAGCTTTCCTCCACAAATCCCCATTTCCCGTATCTCTTTGAAACGGGTTATTTTATCCTTGGCACAGGACAGTCGCACGATCGTATGTTGTCCATATTTTCACTGAGTGTCAGAATTAAAAGTGGATCCCTCCTTCACCACGAGCCACACCTGGGCTGCATTTCTAGTAAGTTCCCCGGGAGCAGGGCGTGCTTGGGTTTGATTCCAGCCAAGGGCACATACGATTCCGGTCAAGGGCATGTATGTACCTTGGTTGCAGGCACATACCCAGGAGGAGGTGTGCAGGAGGCAGCTGATCGATGTTTCTCTCTCAATGTTTCTAGCTCTCTATCCCTCCCTTCCTCTCTGTAAAAAAAAAAAATCAATAAAATATATTTAAAAAAAAGATATTGTTCTGTAGGCCATTCAAGAGTTTCAGGGCAGTAACCTGGTCACATTGTGTTTTGGAGACTCTTCTCTTGCTTCCTGGTGTGCATAGGGCTAACCCAGAAGCCTGCAGACTGATTTCATGGGTGGTCTTTAGGGGAAAGCCAAGGGAACTGACCGCAGAAGGTTGGTGAGTGAGACGGCTGAGAACAGAAGTCAAGCTGATAGATTTTAGAGATTGTCCTCATTTCAGGATAGAGAGGGTGATTTATTTAATCACTTCCAACCTTTCATTAAATTTCTACCAAGAATTAATACAAATCCTCTCTTCTCTGCATTTTAACCAATATCTGGTCCCAATAGCAAAAGGAAGGCTGTCTCTTTAAGTGTTGACCTAATTATTCTAGCAGTTCCAGGGTTGTGAAACATTTGTGGGAGGGAGAGGCTGAATTTTGTTGTTGTTTTTTTTTTTACACCAGGAAACACCCTCCAGCCAGTTTAGCTTTGCTTCAACAAGAGTAGGTAGACTGGGTTGTACCTTGAAATAAAAAGACTTATTCGGCTCTTAGGACTTTTAAAAACTCTCTTCTTTTTAAGGAACCTTCCCGTTAAAGAAAGCCTACATTCAATGATTTCCAAACTTTTTGTAACTTGATTCCTTTTCCAGCTGAAGTTTCAAGATCCTTCCCCATTAGGGAGAATGGTCTGTAAAACCGCAGTGAACTCAACAGATTGATTGAGCGCCACCTGCTGGTCTTATTTTAATGGGCCGCAGAGGTGCTGCGTGGAAATCTTTTAAGAATTTGCCTACGTATCTTAGAGTTTCAAAAATTACGAAGCTGGAATTTCAAGGTGAATTTTGATAGTTGTTGGTAGTAACATTTTAAATAATCGCAGGAGGACGTGTGCAGGAGGGAGCTGATGGATGTTTCTCTCTCATTGATGTTCCTAACTCTGTATCCCTCTTCCTCTCTTTTTAAACGTCAGTAAAATATATTTAAAAAAACAACACAACCATAATCACCATGCTGTATATCGCATCTATTGTAAGAATAGCATTCTATTTCTTGAGTTGAGATTATTGGAGAAGTAGAGGCGTCGATGCATTCTCTTCTGGGGTTGGGTCTAGCCAATATGGTAATCAAGAACAGCTTGAAGTTAATAAGTTTTATCTATTGTAGTTAGAAACGTGACAGACGTGAAAACTGGACAGCCAGATTGAATCATCTGTCCATTCCATGCGGCTGGCTTTCCTTAGGCAGCAAAATCATTTGCCAAGAGTACCCCTCAAGGAAGGTGTGACGAAGCAACCCCCTCAGCAAAAATTCCTCCGTAGATCTGGTTTTCATTTTTATGTTTTAATCACCACTCCACCTGCTTAATCCTTCAAGGCCATCTGAAGTAATAGAGGGTGCCTGGTACTTAGGCAGTAAAACGGGAGTCACGTGGTGGAGACTCAGAGTAAGAATCTTTGTTATTTACTGTCAGTGATTTTATCAGAACGCAGAGGATTCTCCTCCAGGGGAAGCAGGGACCCTTGGAATCCATTTCAAGTGGCTTTGAAAGTGATTGAACCTTCTGTGTTCCATTCTACTTCCTATTCGGGGTAGTTTGTATTAATGTAAAAAAAAAGAAAGAAGAAAAAAGAAACAAGAAACTATTAAATAAAGCTATGAAGGCAATTTGAAACTCACTGTTGTCTTGGGAATGAAAAACAGGTTGATACTGTGAGCTCCGTTAAAAGGATTTCAATTACCTAGGAACCGATTCTTCTGGCCCCAGTTCAGAGAAGGCAGAACCCAGAGAGAAAATCCTTGATCTAGAAAAAAAAAAAAAAAGCTATATTCTTAGAATTCTGGTTAGAAAAACTCCTTTTCTGCAAAAGTCCACATTGTAAATAATTTAGGCTTGAGGGCCAGGAAGTCTGTGTAGCAACCACCGGACGCTGCTGTGGCCCGCTCATTCTAGTGCAAAGGTAGCCATAGACAGTATGTAATCAATAAAACTTATTGCTGTGGCCCGCTCATTCTAGTGCAAAGGTAGCCATAGACAGTATGTAATCAATAAAACTTATTGCTGTGGCCCGCTCATTCTAGTGCAAAGGTAGCCATAGACAGTATGTAATCAATAAAACTTTATCTTTTTTCTTTTTCTTTTTTTAATATATATTTTATTGATTCTTTTACAGAGAGGAAGAGAAAGGGATAGAGAGTTAGAAACATCCATGAGAGAGAGTCATCGATCAGCTGCCTCTTGCACACCCCCTACTGGGGATATACCCGCAACCAAGGTACATGCCCTTGACCGGAATCGAACCCGGGACCCTTCAGTCCCCGAGCCGACGCTCTATCCATTGAGCCAAACCGGTTTTGGCTATCTTTTTTTTTTTTTAATATATTTTTATTGATTTTAGAAAGGAAGGGGGAGGGAGAGAGACATCATGATGAGAGAGAATCATTGATCGGCTGCCTCCTGCACTCACGCTACTGGGGATGGAGCCTGCAACCCGGGCCTGGGCCCTGACCGGGAATGGAATCCTGACCGCCTGATTCACAGGTCCACACTCAGCCACTGAGCCACGCCGCCGGCTGGGCTAAAATGTTGAAGCTCTTTCTCTTTTGATTTTTTCCCCAAATATTAAAAAATGTAAAAACCCTTTCTCAGCTGTGAGCCATACAAAGTCAAGCAAAAAGCTGGTTTTGGCTCAGGATGACTCTGTAGTCAGAGGAGGCAGCTTTAGGACTTTGATTATACCTCTTTCCAGGTGGTAATGGCATCTCAGTGCCTTGAGCAATTGGCCCATTTCGTGTGTTACAGACACTTTATTTTATTTATTTTTTAAAATATATTTTATTGATTTTTTACAGAGAGGAAAGGAGAGGGATAGAGAGTTAGAAACATCGATGAGAGAGAATCATCGACCAGCTGCCTCTTGCACACCTCCCATTGGGGATGTGCCCACATCCAAGGTCCATGCCCTTGACCGGAATCGAACCCGGGACCTTTCAGTCCACAGGCCGGTGCTCTATTCACTGAGCCAAACTGGTTTCGGCTGCAGACACTTTAACTGGCAGTGGTTTATTATGGCAAAGGACACTAAACGTCCTACCAGCTTCAGCTTTTCAGGGGTCTCCAAGTCTAAAGTCCCTGTGGGACTGAGCTCTGCGCCATTCCATGTGTCGGAGCGCTTTGCAGCTTTCCAGTAAGGGACAGCGTGTGTGCCCTTCGTTCTGGCTTCTTACAGGTCTGACTTGACGAGTTTCGTTTTCAGTGTCGGTAACACGCTTCATGCTGCCCCATGATGCTCTGGGCTTAGCTAGCTGTGGCCACAGGGTGGCATGGTTCTCCTGCGGGCAGGGCTTTGCTTGTTGCTAAAATGGGAAGGCTTAAAACATTCTGTGAGTAACGAGAATTCTCTCCCCTACTTAGCATGGCATGGCTTGCTCTAAATTGGTTTTTCCACCGTGCGTTATTAAGATTTGCACAATACTGAACCGCGGGCGCCTTACAATCTTCTGTTTATGGTTATAACGGGAATTATATAATGCTGATGGTTGGGAGGATGGATGGTAGGTAGGGCTGTATTTCACAGGATATGTTTAATTTAGCCATTTAAAAAAATTAACATATAAAACTGATAAAGGAATATCTCTGAATAGTTGCAGGGTCGTGGGCAAAGTCAGGGTTTTTGTCTGACTCCAAGGTTAGTGGTGGGGTGTATACAGCAGAGTAGGGATTCCAGATGGTCAGGAAACACAAATTGTAAGAATCCTCCTCCCCCTCCATCCTTATAGATAAAGAATATTATCATAAAGCTGAATGTGTTCCAAAAGTTTTTATATAAATGGTGGGGCAAAAGTAGTTTAACAGTTCATACAATTAATAAATAATAATACAAGAATGAGCTGTGTTTTGGGTATGCACACCTGTACGCCTCCTTTGGCCCTGTCCTGTTTTAGCTGTTGGGAGAGAGGTGTTATCTTCATCAATGTCCATAGGCTTATGCTCTTTGCACTTGACTGCTACCAGGCCAGCTCTGTCAGACGCTTCGCCCTTGCTGGGGACTGGGTGGGCTCAGCAATGCTTTCTAGGGGCTAGGATTTAGAGAATTACTCCTGCAGCTGGAACACAGGTTAAGGGTAATTCTTCATATGCCTCCTCCACCCTCTCTGCCTTTTTATTTTTTATTTTTTAGATTTGTCTTGATTTCTCCCTCTCCCTCCTCTCCCCCCAAATTCATCAAATAAATATACTACCTGTTATCTTATTGATTTACTTATTTGTCTAATGTCCTGCAATCAAATGTAAGCCTAAAGAGGGCAGAGATCTTATTTTTAGGTCACTTTGTATTCTCAGTGCCCAGAGTACTGACTGGTATGAGCTGCTCAGTCAGTGTTTGTGTTCGTGTAAACATCCTAGAGTGGGCACAGTTAGGATGATACATGCGATCTTGTTTTGCAAAGAGAGACCCCTCCAGAGGGACCTCATTAACGCCTCCCTGCTCATCTCTGCCTTTCCTAGGGCGACTGTGTTGTCACTGTGCTGCTTGCTGAAGAGGATAAGGTGGAGGAGGATGTAGTGTTTTACTTGGTGTTTTCGGGGTCCACCCTCCGTCACTGCACAAGTACCCGGAAGGTCAGTGCGGATACGCTGGAGACCATCACTCCTGGTGAGTATGAGTGCAATCTTCACCGTCTCCACGAGTTCTCCGACTCTTACTCTGTGTTCACTGGTATGAAGCGATGGAAACATGAATCAGGGTGATAGAACTCTGGTCACATCTTCATTTTTATTTTTTATTTTTAAAAAAAATATATTTTATTAATTTTTTACAGAGAGAAAAGGAGATAGAGTTAGAAACATCGATGAGAGAGAAACATTGATCAGCTGCCTCCTGCACACTCCCCACTGGGGATGTGCCCGCAGCCAAGGCACACGCCTTTGACTGGAATCGAACCTGTGGACCCTTAAGTCCCCAGGCTGATGCTCTATCCACTGCGCCAAACCCGTTAGGGCTACACATCTTCATTTTTAAATACATTTTAAAATTAAGTATTTCTATCAGACTTTGCTTGTTCCACAAAAATTGGAGCCTTACTAAAAGCAAATGAAATAAAACGGTGTCATAAATGAAAAGATAAAAATCAGGCTCAGCAAAATATCCATTTACTGGAATGCTGAGATATGGGGAAACTAAAGCTCATGGGAATCAAACCTAGGAACCAGGAGGTCATAGTTTAATTCCCGGTGAGGGCACATGCCCAGGTTCTGGGCTCCATCCCCAGTAGGAGGCGTGTGGGAGGCAGCCCATCAATGATTCTGTCATCATTGATGACTTGCCTCTTGGAAATCAATTAAAACATATTTATACTTACATATTTATAAAATATATTTAAAAAAATACTCATGTGCATGCGAACACGTTTTACACACCACGCTTGGGCATCTCTCATTAGGCACCAGAGCCTTGCAGTGGATGCACGCTTGTGCCTATCATCTCATCTGGTAGAGCCTGGGTTGAAGACTAAAAATTTCCCCGTGTAGCCACTTCAAAGGGAAGAAAGAGACATTATTTTTCCGTCCTCCCCATTGACTAATAACGCAGCCTTTCTGTTAGAAGGTGTTGGGAGTGGGTCTGGGCTTGACTGAACCAGCAGGCACTCCGAGGGCTTCCTTTTGGAGAGCCGGGAAACAAGGTCCCCATTGTCTCCTCCCCCGCAGAGAAGGCCCGGATGGGATGGGATGTGTGCGCCGCTTTTAGCTGAACAGGAAATGAAGTCATTCTTGCCCCATGCTCCAGCAGTTTGTTTATCTGTAGCAGCGTTTCGTTTCCATGGCGACGGGCGCTTCACGGAGTGATAAGAGGCCTGTGGTTTTCTGACCTCGTGGGCACACGCCTCCTGACCTGCGGGCTACCAATGGTTCGGGCTAGGTGCTTTGAAGAGGGCCATCCGCAGTTAAATTGTTTCTCTCTTTCTCGTGTTTTTGTTTATTCTGCGTTCTTCCCCTTCGCTTAATTTTTTTTTTTTTCCCAATTCTGCCAAAGGCAAAATCCCGCTCATGGGCCATTGCTACAGAGCTCTGCAGACTGTCAGGGCTGGTTTCTGGAGTGAGCCAAGCAGGCATTTAGTAAGAAATAATAAGAACAGCTAGCCGTTTTTAGATACCTGTCTTGCGTCTGGTGGTAGCATACCTTTGTGCACAAGCAAACTTTCAGGAAATCCCAGACCGTCTGCCGCGGAGGGTGAGACTCAAAGCTAATATTTTCTGACTCTGCAGCTGCTGCTTCAGGACTCCTTCCGTTGACTTCATTCAATCAGGAACAGCCCTCTCCCGCCCCATCACTTACTTTATATTTCTCTTGTCAATGAACTGGACCTGCCTGTGGAATAAAGTCAGAAGGCAGCTTAGGAATCGGAATGACAGTGAAGGTCCTGTGCCTTTAACAGTTTATCTCCCTTCTTTCCTTCTCCGAATCCCCTGGGCGAACTTCCTCCAGAAGCAGCACAGCCAGTTTTTCCAGAAACTTCCCTTTTTACCAAGACCCGTGGTTTTTGTTTTCCTTTGTTGCTAGAGAATTGAGTGGAAGGGAACACCATGGAATCGGACCTTGCTACCCTTCTCTCCATTGCGGCCTCTGTTGCACATAAAAAGAAGTTAAAGGATTATTGTATTGCATTGGGTGTTCTGGAATTGGATGTCATATTGGGTTGGATACGCAGTGTAGATGAAGGCACCTTGCATTTCTGTGTGCACAAAGGCAGTCAGGAATCGAGGGGCTCCTGCACATAGTCATGTCTCCGGAGCTGATTTATGGCAGCCGGAGGGTCCTATGTGTGCATGTGCAGTGATCTTAGTTTTATTGTATGATAGACACCATATAACCTTGTATTCAGAGTGCTGATTTTTTTCCCTAGACGCTTGATCTGAAAGGTTAGAAGGATTACAAAATAATCTTAAGAAGCTCTTGAACCTGATAGGAAACATTGTGAGGGAGGAGGCGCGCCAGCCTCATGCGGTTGGATTCCAGTCTGCAGGGAGAGGCGCTCGGCTCTTCATCGCTAGTAACTCTTCCAGTTTCCTCTGTTTGGCGGAGACGGATCCAGGAAACCCTCAGTCCTCCAGTCCTCTTTGAATCCTCTGTTTTCCTTTTGAGAAAAAAGCAAGCCTATAATCATAGCAGACAAAAATTTCCAGCTTCATGGCACTGCTCGCTTCAGATGATTCATAGTTTCTCCTCTCGGTTGTGAGTTCACGTCTGAAGGGGAAGTGCTGGGCTAACAGTCAGATGGCTCCTCTGACATTATCTCTTTCACGGCCTTTGCTGACATTCTGCCTCCTCCAGTGCACGGTTTTATTTTCACTTTATGCAAACAGAGCTGCCAGTAGCTCTCCCAGCTACTTTCTAAACAAATTCTCCTGCTAAAGCAGCGAAAGGGTCCTGTGAGCACTCGGCTTGCACACATACCTCATACCCCTCATCCTCTTCTCTGTCTTTTCCCTCATTTGATCCCACCCGTCCTAGCAAAGTAAACAGTAATTTTAGCAATTCCAGGTAGATTTCTGCAGATACACTGCTTCTGTACTCTCTAGTTAGGAGTCAGGTGGTATGGCTTCCCCATGGCCATTGCTGTGTGTGTGTGGAGAGAGAGAGAGAGAGAGAGAGAGAGAGAGAGAGAGAGAGAGAGAGAGAGAGAGAGAGATATGAAGTTGAAGAACTGGAATATGGTCAGAACTCTCTGTGTATATCCAGGTGATGTTGCAGTGCCGTAAATGGTATTAATTTTAGTGGCATTGCAACCCCCTTTCTGGTTCAAGGTTTCAGGTTTCTCACCTTTGCACAGGTGTGGGGAAGGAGACCAGTAAGAAAGAATCAGGACTGTTTGTTTTTATTTTTTAACTATATTTTTATTGATTTCCGAAAGGAAGGGAGAGGGAGAGAGAGAGAGAGAAACATCAGTGATGAGAATCATCGACTTGCTGCCTCCTGCAGGCCCCCCACTGGGGATGGAGCTCCCAACCTGGCCACGTGCCCTGACCTGGAATCGAACCTGTGGCTCAGCCACGGAGCCACGCCTGCCGGGCTTGTATGCTTCTTGTGGAACCCCTTCCATTGTGACTTTGCAGTTATCTACAGCTTGTTGGATTCCTGTTTGTAAACCGGAAACTTCTGAAGGGCTGAGACCTACCTTACTCATCGCTACCTTCTAATCACAGGTCCCGGGGCTTGGTGGCTGTCCAGCTATTGTTAGATGTTGGGACAGTTGAAAAGATACACTCACTTTCTGCCAGAAAAACACCAAGCCTACGCCCTGACTCAGTGGGCTTGTTTCTGCTGACACGGCTGCCATATGTCATTAGGTTGGCTGCCCTTCAGAGAAAGAGTGAGGTTTCCCCCCATTATTTTATTGCGTAAGTCCAAAGTACATATTGAGCTGAAATGTGTACATGGGTGTACACACATGCACACACACACAGAGGGTCCTTGCGTTTCTTAAAAACCTTCCTAGAAAGAATTCAATTCCGAAGGCAGTGCGAGTATCTGGTAGAATTGTGTGTCTAGAGGGAGACCGAACTTGATGGTTCATGAACCAGTATTTTGGCCTAATAGTTACAGTGGCTTCTTATTCACCTTCTGGCAGGGACAAAGCTATCACTCTTCCTCTTGGTTATAAGCAGTGCGGTGCAGAACTCTCGCACCATCATATGTATTAGGCCATGTCCTTTGGCGTCAGACTTGAACTTGAATAACAGGCTGTGCTTCTTAAGGTGTGTAACCTTGAGGACTCAGTTCTCTCTTCCATAATATGAGGGCAACACTCAATAAATACAGAGCTCCCTACTTCCACTGTGTGGAGAAAATGGCTGGTATGTAGTAGGTACTTGGTTAGTAAATACTTAGTATCACTCTGCAGTCGCACAGCAGCGAGAGGCTTCTTCTGTTACAGGGTAAAGGGCTTAGGAGGTCCCTGGGGGAAAGTATGTGGAAAAATCACTTTTCTTATTCTCATTGGGAAAGTTGGGGGGGCGGGGGGATGACTGTTTTCTCTTGCAAAGACAACCGAAAGCTTAGGTTGTTCTGTCCAAGTCTGAAACCTCTGTTCGCCTGTGCCCGTGGCTTGGAAAGCCAGCGTCATGGGCCACGTAGGGGGTTTCACTGGGCCTCCCGCCCGTGGAGAAGCAGTCCCTGTGTGGGAATGGACTCAGGGGAGCCATGGACGTACAGTTGCCTGCAGCTAATGAGGCAAAGCAGCAACATCAATTCCCTCGCCTTTATTTTGTTCTCATCAGAAAGATATATTTTTAAAAAATATATTTTTACTGGAGACCCAGTGCATGAAAATCAGGCATGGGTAGGGTCCATCAGGGCCGATCAGGGCCTTCTGGCTGCTGGCCTGGGCCTTCCTTTGTTCCATGCCACCCCCTGGTGGTCAGTGCATGGCATAGCAAGCAGTTGAACTTCTGGTCTCTCAGTTGAACTCCCGAGGGGACACTTTGCATATTAGCCTTTTATATTTAATATATTTTATTGATTTTTCACAGAGAGGAAGAGAGGGATAGAAAGTCAGAAACATTGATGAGAGAGAATCATCGATCAGTTGCCTCTTGCACACCCCCTACCAGGGATATGCCCGCAACCAAGGTAATGCCCTTGACCGGAATTGAACCTGGGACCTTTCAGTCCACAGGCCGATGCTCTATCCACTGAGCCAAACCAGCTGCATATTAGCCTTTTATATATATTATATATATAGCTGCATATTAGCCTTTTATATATATAGATTGATTTCATAGAGGAAGGGAGAGGGATAGACAGAAACATCAATGATGAATCCTTGATCAGCTGCCTCTGGCACGCCCCCTACTGGGGATTGAGCCTGCACCCCGGGCACGTGCCTTTACCGGGAATTAAACCATGGCCTCCTGTTTCATAGTTCGATGCTCAACCACTGAGCCATGCCAGCTGGGCGAGCTTTCATTTTCTTAGTTTGTTCAAATTGCACAGCCGCAGTTCAGTCTACATTGAGATACTCAGACTGTTCAGTGCGTATGGTGACAACGGAGATCCGATTGCCTGCTGTTCGCTAAGGGATTACCTCGTACTTGCAGACAACAGAGCTGGACATGGAGGTTTAAGAAGCTTGGAAGATGGCTGTCAAGAGTCCAGGGCAGGAGGAGGGGCTTGTGGGAAGGGAGCTGGCAGATCACTGCAAGAAGGGCAGGGAGGTGCCACGTATGTCCTTCCCGCGGGAGGTTGCCCACTGTCCTGACTTCCTCGTTGCGTGCATTGCCTCAGGTCACGACTGCTGCGAGACGGTGAGGGTGCTGCTGTGCGCCTCCAGAGGGGGCCTCCCCGCGTCCGTGGTGGCCGAGGAGGCCTTCGAGTTCATCCAGGACGAGGCATACGACGCGGCCCAGTTCCTGGCCACCAGCGCCGGGAACCAGCAGGCGCTCAACTTCACCCGCTTCCTGGACCGCTCGGGCCCCCCGGCCGCCGACGTGAACTCCCTCGATGAGAAGGTGGCCCTCGCGTTCCGACACCTCAAGCTGCCGGCGGAGTGGAACGTGTTGGGGGCCAATCAGACTCTGCAGGGTAAGAGCTTAAACGACCCCCCCACCCCCAAAGGCACGCTGAGTTTGGGATCCTTACAGGGCTTTTTTAAAAAAAAAAATATATATTTTATTGATTTTTTTACAGAGAGGAATGGAGAGAGAGAGAGCTAGAAACGTCGATGAGAGAGAAACATCGACCAGCTGCCTCCTGCACACCCCCCACCGGGGATGTGCCCGCAACCAAGGTACATGTCCTTGACCGGAATCGAACCCGGGACCTTTCAGTCCGCAGGCTGACGCTCTATCCACTGAGCCAAACCGGTTTCGGCATGTTTTGTTTTAATTCTCACCCGAGAGTATTTTTTCCATTGATTTCCAGAGAGAGTGAAAGGGAAGGAGGAGGAGAAGAGAGAGAGAGAGAGAGAGAGAGAGAGAGAGAGAGAGAGAGAGAGAGAGAGAAATATCAATGAGGGTGACACATCAATTGGTTGCCTCCTGCACTGGCTGGCCCCGGAGCTGGGAACCTGCAACCGTCAGGAATCGAACCTGAGATCCTTCAGTCCATGGGCCAACACACAAAACAACAACCAAGAAACCCCTACACTGATACTCCTTAGTCAGATAGGGGTTTCCCACGGAGTTATTCTTGTAGCACATGCCGTCAGCTGGATGTCATGGCTTTATATACAAATTTAAATGAAACAGTCTAAGCCAGTCCCCCCCACTGAGTTCAAATCCAGGGGGGAGATTGAGCAGTGACACGGCTAGAGGCAGACATGTTTTCCTGTTACTGAGAGAGCTAGGCTAGAAGACTGACATCAGACCTCCCGCCCGAAGGATTTGCTGTCCTTTCTACCTTATCCCAGAGAGCTGGACAGTCACAGGCCTGCCCTTCAGCATCTGCCCAGCTTTGGTGGCCGTGTTATTTAGGGAGAGCAGGCCAGAAGTCACCCCCACTGCAGGTAGCAGGTCCTGAGGAGGGGTGCCCAGAGGGGGCTGAGCCAGGGGCATGCTCAGTTCCTGCTCCCACAGGCCCATCAACCACACGCCGTCTTCCTCCCGTGACCCCAGAGAAGCTTGGGGAGAGGTATTAGCCAGCTTTGCCTCTCTCGTATTCACTGACTTTAGCAGTTAGACCTGTGATCACAGCAGAAATGCCGCCCCCTAACCTCAAGGACTTCCTGGACATGCCAAGGCCGTCCTGCCCATTTAAATTTGTGTGTGTGTGTGTGTTTGAGTCAGTAACTGGGAGCAGGAATCTGATCTCAGGAGCTAGATTCGAATTTTGCAGTTTTAACTGTTCAATCAGCTGTGGATTAGAATCTCCAAAGATTCAGTATTTTAAGGGCAGAGTGGCTTCAGTTGAGAGGGGCTTGCATACTGTCCCAGGATGAATGTACAACTCGACATTCTGCTCACTTCAAGTTGTACCTCTAATATTTTAATTTATTTTTTTATTTTTTGTCTTTTTAAATATATACTTTATTGATTTTACACAGAGAGGAATTGAGAGGGATAGAGAGTTAGAAACGTCGATGAGAGAGAAACATCGACCAGCTGCCTTTTGCACCCCCCTCCACTGGGGATGTGCCCGCAGCCAAGGTACGTGCCCTTGACCTGAATCGAACCCGGGACCTTTCAGTCCGCAGTCCGACGCTCTATCCACTGAGCCAAACCGGTTTTGGCACTTTTTAAAAGTTGTGAAAAGAAAGAAGGTACCAAGTGAGCTTGTGGCCCGAGATCATGAAACAGGTAAATAGGGCGCTTGTTACATAACAGGACTACTTGCTATTAAAAGCGAGGGTGTTTACTGGTATTCCAGCTTAATGCTTGTACAAAGGAGGCATGTAATCCTCATACTAATTGTTTGGATGCAGAGCTTTTAAATTTTTTTTTTTTTTTCCAGGTCAGTGGTTCCTTTTTAAAACAGCTCAGATTTCTCCTATGGGGGAAAAAAATTCATATAGGCCTGCCGAAATTTACATATAATTTCAGGGATTCATAGAGCTGCCTTGAACCGCAGGAATGAACGTGAAATTAAGAACTTCTGGTTTAGCTTCTGTGGAGTCAATTTGTTTATATCCTGGCTCCATTGCAAGTACTTGGTACAGAATACTAATGTGTTTCTCAATTTCTTCACGTATAAAGTGGAGGAAAATGCATTTGGCTAGTGTGCGCTAGTTAGCAGAGCTGTGCATTTTGAATATACCAGGACCAATATGCAGTAACCTTTTATTATTATTTTTTAAGTATATTTTTATTAATTTCAGAAAGAAGAGAGAGGGAGAAATAAAAACAAATGATGAGAGAGAATCATTGATCGGTTGCCTTCTGCACGCCCCCTACTGGGGGATGGAGCCCACAATGCGGGCATCTACCCTGACCAGAACCTGTGGACTGAAGGGTCCCGGGTTCGATTCCAGTCAAGGGCATGTAGCTGGTTGCAGGGCACATCCCCCACTGATGTGCAGGAGGCAGCTGATCGATGTTTCTCTCTCATATTTCTAACTCTCTATCCCCCTCCTTTCCTCTCTGTGAAAAATCAATAAAATATTAAAAAAAAAAAAAAAAAAAAGAAATATGAAAGACTGCTGAGGGGTTTTCCTCTTCACAGAGGACTGCTACCATCTTGACTCCAAGACAAGCAGTTTCCAGCAATGGCAGGACCTCAGCTCCTCAGGCTTTGCTGCCTGTCAAACCTTGATTCTGTCGCGAGATTACAAGTGTCATTTTCCCAAGAGCCCAGGGCTCAAACCAGCCTTTTGTTCTCCTTCCCCGCGGGGTGTCGATTGTCTGCGTCATACGAGCTTCAGGTGTACTTGAGAGGCGGCTCAGCATAGCAGAAAGAATGTGGACATTGGCGTCTCCTAGAGATTCAGAAATTACTGTTGCTGGGCCCCTGGGTGGATTGATGGGGTGAGCAAAGTACACATAGGCGCTGATTACTGTTGTTCGCAGAGCCTACAGCACTTGGCTTGTTTGAAACCCTGAACTTGAAGAAGATGCAGCCAGCTAGCATTTCAGAGCTGAATGTCCACCGGGCACATCAGCTCGCTCTGCACATCTGGGCACGTGGGTACGGGAGGTGCTTCCAGCATATGAGCAGATAGCAAGGGGGACTCAGGCACTTCCTACACCTTCTTGTGGGTAAGAGCTGGGGCTACATAGGGAGTTTCCCAATGGGTGGTAACCAGGAAAACCAACCAGCCAACATATGGCCTACAAAATAACATTACAGCATGAAGGAAATGGGACGATATAATGATGTTCAGATGAAAGGTTCTCCGAGTATAATTTTCTTTAAGAAACCCAAGAAAAATATAGAGGAGCTTTTTTCCCCGTTTGTCCTTGAAAAGATCGAAGAAGGCAGACTTCTAATGAAATCAGAGAAGGAAGCAGCAAGGAGAAAAATAGGTTTAATGAGTACGTCAGTCAGGTTTCAGCCAGGGAATCAGAACCATTAGAGGAACAGATATGTATTAAGATGGATTACAGGGAGCCCAGCCGTATGGCTCAGAGGTTGAGCTTGAACCTACGAACAAGGAGGTCAGGGTTTGATTCCTGGTTAGGGCACATGCCAGGGTTGTGGGCTCGATCCCCAGCAGGGGTGTGCAGGAGGCAGCGGAGTCTCCTCATTGATGTTTCTCTCTCTCTCTCTCTCTCCCTCTTCCTTCCTCTCTGAGATAAATATATATTTAAATTTTTTTTTTTATTATCGGGAATAACTTGCGTGATTGTGGGGGCTAACACAGCAAGCCCCACGTTTGTAGGAGAATAGAAGGTCACGGGCAGGCAAGCTCAGACTCAGCAGCGTGAGCCAGAGGGTGGTCTTCGGACAGCAGGAGGGGGAGACAGGGCAGGGCGGAGCTCTGGTTCTCTCTCCTGGGGAAACTTGCCTTCCCACTGCCTCAGGCCCACCCCGATTACCCAGGATCTCTTCCTGATTCAATGAGCTGATTAGGGGCTTTAATTACATCTGCAGAAAAGCCATCGCAATGAGGGCAGAGATGGACAGGGAATTGGCCGACACGATGTGAGGACATCCAGAATCCCGTGGAATTGGAATCTAATCCAATTCAGACTGGGACAGAGGACCCCATTGACATCATAGGAAATGCAGTTAGCGATCCGAAAACACAGCTGAGTAACTCTCAGAACAGAGGAAAAATACAAAGGAACATCAGAGGAAAATACATAGACACAGAGAGGAAAGAGATGCATCCTAAACTGTAGGTTTAAACTAGCGTTGAAACTAATTTAAAAAAAAAAAAAAAAAGGAGGAAATCAATAACTCTTCCCGTTGGATCCCCATGTTGGGACCTGCATCCACTTTTTAAAGAATATGTATATTTTTATTGGTTTCAGAGAGGAAGGGTGGGGGAGGAGAGAGAGAGAAAAATATCAATGATGACAGAGAATCATTGATCGGCTGCCTCCTGTGCTGGGGATCGAGCCCCCAACTCGGGCATGTGCCCTGACGGGGAATCGAACCGTGACCTCCTGCTCCATAGGTAGCCTCTCAACCACTGAGCCACACGGGCTGGGCCACCCACTTTTTCTTGGTAATGAGAAGAATATATGTGCGCCCTTATAAGTTGGGTGTATTAAGTTGGAACGTAGAAATGGCTTGATCCTCTTGTGGAACTATCTCCTATGGGAGACTTTGCGTCTCATCGCTTTTTCTAACTTTATTTTGTTTTCCCCCGAGAGCCGTTTTTCCTCAGCCACTGCAAAATTGTTCCTGTTGCATGCTGTGGCCTTCACTTGAGGATCTCAAGTCCTCGGAGGTCATGGTGCTCACCTAACCCGTCTTTCTGCGGGTTTGCTGTCCTTTCTCACGTTCTCTTCTCGCTTCTTCTCCTCGTTTCCCCCCTGTCTGCAGATGGGGGCCCCCGCGAGACGCTGATGCACTTCGCCGTGCGGCTGGGGCTGCTGAGGCTGGCGTGGCTCCTGTTGCAGAAGCCGGGCGGCCGCGGGGCGCTCAGCATCCACAACCAGGAAGGAGCGACACCTGCGAGCTTGGCCCTGCAGAGGGGTTATCACAAGTTGTACAAGCTGCTGACGGAGTAAGTGCTCCCTCTCCCTCCCCCTTCCCTGCACTCCCCTCCCTGCAACCCCACCCCCGATTCCTGCTTGAACCACCCACTTGGCCAAATGGGAACCGCCTTGCTGGAGTCTCTGTAAGCCTGCTCCTGCCTCGCCAACCGTGAGAGGGACGCAGTAAGTCACACCTCCGCTCCCCTCTCCTCTGCCTCCCTGCCTGCGCTGCTCTTGCCTCTCTCTTATCCTAAGTCTTGTCTGTGGGGTCGCATTCTATTGCCCTGAGTCTAGCCGATCCCTGTTGAGTGCAAGGGGAAGCCGTTTTCCTGTGCCTTACCTCTTTTCCTGTGCCTTACCTCTTTTCCTGTGCCTTACCTCTTCTGTGTATGTCTTCAACACTTGTAAGAGTTTGTTGGAAGTGAGTGCTTGCATGTAACCGCATGCAGCAAATATCCTGACCACGGAGGGTAGGTTTGGATGTAATTTCTGTGAATAAAATCAGAGCAATTGTCTGTTCGTATGAGCAGTATAAAGCAACCCAGTTGCGTTGGAAATCGCTGTAGGAAAGCCTGTGTGTGTGTGTGTGTGTGTGTGTGTGTGTTTTCAGTTGTCATGCAGTCCGACACTTCAGAGAGTTTTCTGAAGAAAGACTATTGAGTTAAAATACTCGAATTCTTTTTCCTTTTGTAAATAGAAATATAAGTGCATTATAGTGGGCAACATTTTCCCATTGGAATATTTATTTATAAGACGCAGAAATGGCAAGTACAGTTTTTCTTATTTAATATATTTTCGTTGTGTTAGGATCATTGTCTTCTTTCTGCTCCGTAACTGAAGACTGAACCTCGGCTCTGCGGTCTTTAGCAGTTGAGGGATCCTTGTAAATTATGTTCGTGTTCCCTAATTCTCAGGTGCTTTGCTCATGGTAGACTTCACTTAGTTTATGGTTGACTGCTTTTAGCTGTGAGTGTGGGACCGTGTACAGGAGAGATGTCTGAAGGTAGTGCCGCTCACTGTCACATAAACAGGTGTTGTGTTTGTGTCTGTGTTACGTGCCTCGCTTACCACTTTCCCAGCTCAGCCAGACAGAAGGTTCTCTGCAGGAGGCTTTGTCATGGGCGCTGCAGATCCAGTGGCGGGAGGAGGGGCGGGCACCCTGCATCTGAAATGAACCTTGAGATGGAGACTTGAGCTCCCCAGGACAGTATTCCAGAAGCGATAGCCTCCATTCCTGCGCACTTCCCATCTGGCAGGTGATTGGGTTCCCTCCTGGCCCCCGGGAGACGGGCCTGCTTCCAGCAGCTGGGACAAGTGGCTTCGTATAACTGTGAGGCGGTCCCAACGCAGTTCCCCTAAACGTAATCTTAGGGCCCAGAGGTTTTGCTGGGAGGCAGGGCTGGTTCAGGATTGCCATCCAAATGGGGAAATGAAGTGATTGCCACAGCTGCATTGTATGCTCGGGGAGGGTGTCACAAGGCCTCTTGCAGCACCACTTAAAGGAAACAGGAGTGTGTGTTCTGGGAGAAGAGGTTCGGCTTGCTTCATAGGGCTGCTCCCGTCACTGCGGGAAGGCCGCTCAGGCCACAGTGAGGAAGGGGAAAGGCAGATTCGGAAACCAGCATGGAGGACCGTGGTGCTGCGGGTCCAGCCCGAGCCGGGATTCTTCGGGCCGTTCCTCTAGGCTGCCGTCCTGTCGCCTAGAAACAGCGCTGGGTCATAGTTGGCAATTTAAAAAGCTGCCGAAACCGGTTTGGCTCAGTGGTCTGCAGACTGAAAGGTCCCAGGTTCGATTCCGGTCAGGGGCATGTACGTTGGCTGTGGGCACATCCCTGGTAGGGGGTGTGCAAGAGGCAGCTGATCGATGTTTCTCTCTCATCGACGTTTCTAGCTCTCTATCTCTCTCCCTTCCTCTCTGTAAAAAATCAATAAAATATATATTTAAAAAAAATAAAAAAAATAAAAAACTTATGGGGTGATTTTAAAATATATATATTTTATTGATTTTTTTTCTTTTTTTTTTTTTAAGAGAAGAATGGAGAGGGATAGAGAGCTAGAAACATCGATGAGAGAGAAACATCTATCAGTTGCCTCCTGCACACCTCCCTCTGGGGATGTGCCCGCAACCAAGGCACGTGTCCTGGGACCCTCGAACCTGGGACCCTTCAGTCCACAGGCTGACACTCTATCCACTGAGCCAAACCGGTTTCGGCTTATGGGGTGGTTTTTACTAAGTTCCCCAGTCTTACTGGGATATAAGTAGACTTTGCTAGAATTTCAAGTAAGGGTGGGTTGCTTTGATAAATAAACGAAAGCATGCTTGGAGAGCCCTAGCCGGTATGGCTCAATGGATAGAGTGTTGGCCCACGGACTGAGGGGTGCCAGGTTCGATTCCAATCAAGAGTACATACCTCAGTTGCAGGCTCCATTCCTGGCCCTGGTCAGGGCGTGTGCGGGAGGCAACCCATTGATGAGTCTCTCCCACATCGACATTTCTCTCTCTGTCCCTCCCCCCTCCTTTCCGCACTCCCTAAAAATCAATGGGGAAATGTCCTCGAGTGAGGATTAACACAGCAAAAGAATAGCAGAGTGACTGACAAAATAGTCTCTCTTATTGCCCTTTCTTAATTTCCCTCCTTTCCCTCAGTTTTTCATCCATTAAGGAAAAATTTTCAAAATCTTGGAAGGATTTCCAGGCAGCATGTGGATGTCCCTACTTGATAGGAGTTGGAAATCTTTCCCGAGTGGAATAGATAACACTTTAAAAGGATTAGTTTGGCTCTCTGACACCGGCCGTGATGGCGATGCCTCTGGGTTGATGGCCCAGGGAATTAACTCTAGCTCGTTAAGGAGTCATTTACAGCGAGGCCACCCTCACAAAAGGAATAGTTAGTTCCCTTCAGGGTCTTAACTGTGGAATATTGACATAAAAATGGCAAAACATTTCATTTGTCCAAAGAGCGAGTGCAAAAATGTTTGTCCTCATAACCATCTCATTTTCAGTATCAGTTCAATGACTCTATTTATTCGAATGCCTGCAGTGCATTGCTGATCTGTGATAGGTAATAGTTCATTTCATCCTTACAGCAGCCTTTCTTAAATAGGCATTGTTTGTATTTTACTGATGAACTATGAAGGCTCAGACGACTAAAGGGACTAGCTTCATGCTTTATAGAAAGTGGTTACGCTGCTGTTACATGCATACCTGTGGGATTCTGAGGTCTGTATTATTCCCTCTGCAGAAATCTGGCAGACTCAGGAAGAGACCAGTGGGAGAGAGTATGGCTGGCCCTCGATGAGGAAAAGTCTCTAAGTTTTCCATTCAGTCCTAGCCTCTCCTTGTCTGAGGGAAACAGGAGTCTCAGTACCCTAACTTGACGTTTATATTACCCATCAGAGGGCTTCAAACGCACTGTTGGTTACATTTAGCCAGTCTTTATATTCCATTCCTGCGACAATTTAGTGAGTGAGGAGGGTAGGTATACCCGTTTTGCAATTGAGGAAACCGAGGCCAGAGAGATGAAATGAGCTCTTAAAGTCATACTTTTAGTAACAGAACCAGGCCCATGATCAGAGTCCAGCGACCTGCCCAGTTTGGGATGACACATGTGCCCAGGCCCAGCTAGGCCGTGAGTCATGGTGTACTGTGGGGGGAGGGTGATGTGGCCCCTTTCAAAAAGTTAGTGTCTCTAGTTTCCCAGGTCCTTCTTTTGACACATTTGCACTTGACACCTGGGTTCAGGTCAGAGGGTAGAGTAGCTACTCAAGTGCACGTATTTCACAATGGAGCCGAGCGCAGTTGAGCAAGATGTTCTGTTAACATAGTGATTGCCTCCTTAAGGTCCCTCTCAAGTACTCTTCTAGTGGGTCCTTACGAGCCCATCTGGTGCATAGCCAGTTGGAGCCTTTGCTTTTCCTTAGGGGAGGAAAGAATGAAGTAAATGTAGAGCAGGGACGGATGGGAAGCGGACCGAAGGAAGCAAAAGACATATGGATCGGCTCTGTTACTGCAGCCCATTTCCGCCACCAATGCGTGTCCTCAGAGTCCACACTGTGTAACCAGGCCCACGGGCTTGGGAGTCACAGCCTCGTTCCAATTCCTGCCCCATTACCCACCAGCTATGGCGGTCATCTGGTGAAGTGAGGCTAAAATGCCCGCCCCCTAGGGGTTAGGGAGAGGATAAAATATATGAGAATTGATGCAAAGTGCCTAGCAGAAATACAAATGGCAATTGGTGCTACTCTTTTTTTTAATATATATTTTATTGATTTTTTTTTTTTTTTTTTTAACAGAGAGGAAGAGAGAGGGATAGAGAGTTAGAAATATCGATGAAAATACAGCAGCCAATAGCACTTTGGGAGGGCCAAGCACTATGCCAACCCTTTACATGCATTTGATCTCGCAATGAACTTGACATTCTCACTTTACAGATGTGGGCATTGAGCTTTAGAGAAATGGAAGTAACTGCCCTCCCCACCCCCCCCCCCCAAAAAAAAAAAGAGGGAAGAGAGAAACTTCTCAGTGCTAAAATTTCTAGTGAGTTTGCATGTGCACGGATCCATACCCAGCCTAGCAATGAGTTCCCCACAGCGAGTAGCCTCCTGTTCATTTTGGGGTGCCACTGACCCCCTCCTCCAACCCCTCAGTTTAGCTTCTCCTGCTCCCTTTTCGTGGCGCTGTGGTTGAGTTGGTAGGAAGGAGTCCTGGAGGTTTGGCACTGCCGATGGCAGTGTGGCGACATGGTTTCGTGAAAGACACTGCAGTGGCCCTCAAATGAGGAACTAGGTGCTGCACTTCCTGTCAGAAGGAGACACCAAAACACGCCCTGGGGCAGGGCTGACCTGGCCCCGGTTCTCCTCTCTTAAAGCTGCAGTGCGAGGCCCAGACCCAGGTAGAATGGGCTTGCGATACTCGTGTGTGGGCAGCCACAAGTGAGTACAAACTGACACCTCGTTAGCCTTCATCGTTTGTTCTCTGACATTCGACCGCACTTCTTTGTTGTACCTCCACAGATGTCTCTTTGAACTTCTCTCTTGAATGATTAGTGTTGTGAGTACTAGAAAAAAAAAAAATGTGTGTGTGTGTGTTGTCTGCATTTGGTTTGACAGGGTATGTGAACATCAAATTTGAACTTGGTTGTGAGTTACCCTATGCTGGACCAGGTAAGAGGCAGAGGCTGGGTGGCTGTTGATGGTTGCATAGCAGCCAGGACACCGGCTGGGACACTGGGAAGTTGGTTGGCATTCACTCTGGGCTTACTGGATGTTACTGTACCCCACACGTGAATCCTGACGTTAGGAACCAGATGTGGATATCCAGTTTGGGTGCTCTAACCCCAGTGTCTGAGCAGTGGCCTCTTACTTGTGGTTTCCTACAGTTGAAAACTTGCTATGGATCCTGTAAAGTTTATGATGACAAAACCTCATTAGCATACCTGATCAGCTTCTCATAAATATTATATCAGGCTTACAGTTTATATTGTTTGAATGTGGTCAAAGTTTGAAACTGCTCTAGAGGAGGTATCACTGTGGAAATGGAAAGTCTGGGTACAAATTCTGGCCTTTTCATGCACTAGCTTTATTTTTTAATAGTCTGTAGATCTCTCTGTTCTTTAATTTGACCAACTGCCCTCTAATTACTGACTTGGCTAGGTTGCTTCTAATTTTTAATTCTATTATACTTAAGGTTGCAGTGGCTATCCTTATACATAGAGCTCTGCCAGTTTTATTAGTGGGCCCAGTAGAGGTTTACCCAGTACTGAACCCACAGAAAATGTACTGGCTTCAGTGTTACCCCAGCAAGGTCTTCCCTGACCCACCATATTTAAAATCGCAGCCCTCATACCTGCTTTATTTTTCTCCGTGGCTCTTGCTGTCTTCCAGAATCTTAGGTGTTTAATTTACCTAGGGTGCTCTTGTCCCCCTTGCTACGGAGATAGGCTCCTGCAGGACACGGGTTTTGGTTTTATCACCAGCACCTAGAATAGTGCCTGGCAAGTGAGGACTTGCTGAGCGTGTGGTACACCCAGACCCGCCGACCAGTTAGGCTGGAGGAGTATCAGTCTTCATGGGAGAATTGCCGTGGGAGAAAAACTGCAGTGAATAGTCTTTGGTCTCTAGATGGGCTAAGACGCAAGAAAAGGCCACAGAGACAGTGAATTGGGAGCCAGGAGGGTCAGCTCTTGGAAGTCACTACAGCAACAGAAGCACATTTCTCTAGAAGGACAGCATGGGAGAAGTAGATGGTCACTAGGTGGTGGTTGCAAAAGGGAATTCCCCAAGGTTTACGTATTGGAAAGGGAATTTTGAGAATTAACAGTGGCACGGTTAATAGAAACTCATTTTGCTGGGAAAGGACTGTATTGCTTTTTGTTTCTGCCTTAAAAAGAGCCTCCTGAGTGGTGGTAAGTAGAGCAAGTTATGCCATCAAAGGCTTTTTTCTTATTGGAGAACTAGAGGCCCAGTGCACAAATTCGTGCACGGGAGGGGTCCCTCTGCCTGTCCCGTGATCAGGGCCAGCTGGTTGTGGGAAGGGACTGTAGGAGGTTGGCGGGTGTGTGTGTGTGTGTGTGTGTGTGTGTACCACTGGCTGCAGGAGGTTTGCTTGGGAGCGCACTGACCACCAGGGGCAGCTTCTGCCTTCAGTGTCAGCTCCCTGGTGGTCAGTGCACATCATAGCAACCAGTTGTTAGGCTTTTATATCCATAGATGTCTATATGCTATAATCTAAGTAAGCAGATATGCCAGTAATGTCTGTCAGACAATTAATTAAACAGAGGTAGTGATATTATCAAACCAAACTTCAACGTTAAATTTCCAGGCCAGCCTGAGTGGCTCAGTGGTTGAGTGTCAACCCAGTTTGATTCTTGGTCATGACACATGCCCGGATTGATCCCCACTAGGAGGCAGCCGATCGATGATGTTTCATGTTTTGAGGTCTAGCTGAGAAATGCTTTCTCACAGCCCTGTACCTTTGTTGGCTTTATTTGTACAGAAGGTAGGTATATTTGTAATGATACGAGTTGAGCGAAGTTCTATCTTTTAATGAAAAAATACTTGAACTCGAAATTCTTGTAACCAAGGCTTCATTCAGAATAGGATTTGATCATCATGTTGACAAGGAGAATACGATGGTCATTGCAGTGGTTTTTTTCTATGTGATGACTTAAGAATCTTGAATGTGCTTCCTCCACGTACTGTTAACAACAGTGGGAGTGCCCTTGCATTGCACGGGTGGGAGTGATAGGTCCTTCCATACCCATTATAACCATCTATGGTTTTATTAATTTTAAGAGAAATGGTTAACAAGCCTGGCTCCCGTTGAAAACCAGGCCAGAGTCATCCTCCTTACATTTCCTCATTATTGGGTTGTTAGCATAACATTAACTATTTTTAAGAACCCAGATTTCTTTTTATCTTGATGAAAATGACATCCGTAGGGAGGAGTCCTGTAGTTTTTATTTAACCCATTTTCGACCTCTCGTGGGGAGGATGGAACAATTAGTGATACCCCGAATCACTGGGGAACAGTCCACACCAGATGGCCCGGCTAGCGTGGCTCATACTTGAGTGTTGACCTATGAACCAGGGGGTCATGGTTCAATTCCTGGTCAGGGCACATGCCCAGATTTCGGGCTCCATCCCCAGTGTGGGGCATGCAGGAGGCAGCCGATCAATGATTCTCTCTCACCATTGATGTTTCTCTCCCTCTCCCTCTCCCTCTCCCTTTCTTTTGTGAGTCTTAGGGTTAAACCTGTGCGGGGAGGCAGCACGGAGCTGTATTAACCATAGGCTGCTTGCTTACAGGGAGAACGCTGGAGAACCCGATTCCTGGAGCAGTTTATCCTATGAAATCCCCTGCGGAGACTGCTCCGTGAGGCACCACCGAGAGCTGGACGTCTACACATTAACCTCCGAGTCCCAGGCGCGCCATGAACCCCCACTTCCTGCGGACAGTTGCACCGGGCACATTTTTAAACTCATGAACATCCAGCAGCAGCTGATGGTAAGGCAGCACATGTCCATTTTAAGGCCTCTGTGCCCTCACTCTTTCCCCCAGTGATCCTTGGCTGTATTTAAAACCAAAACGCTTCCCCTAAAGATTGCGAAACCTGTAAATAAAGCCGTTCTCTGCGTATAGATGAGAACTAGCATCGGGTTTGCCGCAGCATGGGGGCTGAGAGAATTTTCATTGGATTTTGCCAGGCTTTTGTATTAATGAAAGATACACAGACACATTGCAGGTATGGAAATATGTAACAGCCAGAACTAAATTTTCCTGGCGTGAAAGGAAATCTGCCAGTTGATCTTTATAAATTTATTGGTTTAACTTTATAGGATTAAATGGGCAAAGCAGCTTCTGATATCGTTGCTAAAGAACAAGAACCAGATTTCCTCAGAAAAAAAGCCTTTTCACAACTTTGGAGATGAGTGATGATAGCGCTGCTCTATTTGAATCGATAGTTATATGGTACAAAGATCACCAAAAAAAATAAAAAATAAATAAAGATTTTATAATCCACTCAAGGCCTCCAAGATGAAGTTGCTGCCAGACATAAAAACATTACCGACTCCCTGATAGCTTTGATTACGGATAATACGAACGTCATGCGGGTACCGCTCTCGGGCCACAACATCTGAAAGGCTAAGTTTAGATCCTTTTTCCACGCAGTTGATTTCAGAGATGATTTGATTTGGAAAAAGCTTGGCAATAATTTCATGGAAGGGCACCTAGGGTCAGCTCGGTGCCAGAAGCTTCTTTGGGAGCAGGCCTTCCTTCCGAGGCCACCAGGCCAGCGCACCTCATTGTGAAGTCGGATGAGGAGCTTTGCATCTGCCTCTCCCAGTCGTGTTTGTCCCAGAACAGGTGTCATATTATTTCCCTGGGAGGGACTGCCAGGAAGGCAGGCTTTCTTTCCCTCCTGATCCAACTGAAATGATCAGTTTGCAGATGTTAAAGCTACTTCTAAGGTATGGGAATAGTTGGTAAAAAACATGAGATACTGAAACTGTCCGGGGATACATGTGTTAGGAGCATCTAATTTTCTTCCAGAAATGCCACTGGTTTCTGCCAGCCTCTGTTCTGTAATGTAACGGCTAATATTAAATTTAATGAGCTGCTTTCGTAATTTTTAGGAAACTGTTACGCTTTCAATAGGAGCTGGAAGCAAGCTAATTTTGAATATGCTAAGGAGCACAGCACAGAAGCTTTTGTTTATGTATTTATTTTATTTTTATTGATTTCAGAGAGGAAGGGAGAGGGAGAGAGAGAATCCAGCTTGCTTTTTATCTTGATCAAAATGACATCCTTAGGGAGCAATTCTGTAGTTTTTATTTAACCCATTTGTGGCCTCTCCTGAGGAGGATGGAACAGTTAGTGAAATCTCGAATCACTGGGATATCATCAGCGATAAGAGAGAATCATTGATTGGCTGCCTCCTGCAGGTCCCCCACTGAGGATCGAGCCTACAACCTCCTGGTTCATAGGTGGATGCTCAACCCCTGAGTCACACTGACTGGGCTCACCTTTTATATTATTGGTTATTTCTGTCATTCTAGCGGCTGTGTGGCTATAAGGGAGAAAAGTGATATCGGGAACAGGAGGAAAACGACTCTGTGTTTCCTTAAATCAGCTCCGTGCCTCCTCAGAAGAGCTGTAATGGTCGTCAGTTTTCTCCAACTGGATTTTTGGTCATAAGTGGCAGTGACATCTTTTCCCACGAACAGCTTTTAAACATTTCCTTTTCATTTCTCTTTAGAAAACAAACCTCAAGCAGATGGACAATCTTATGCCCTTGATGGTGGCAGCCCAGGATCCGTCATGTCTGCTCACTGCCCAGCACGCCGATGGCTCGCTCCTTCCCTGTGCAGCAGCGCCCACGGACGGCCCGGAGAGCTCTCCGCGCGGCCCCGGGGTCCCAGACTTCACAAGTCCCTCTGACTTCTCCAGCGCCGGCAAGGAGGAGAACACAGATTGTTCCTGCAAGAAGAAAAATAAAGGCGTGGCGAGAAAAGAGGAAGAGGCGGAGCCTACCGCGGACTCTGAGACTCCGTCTAATCCCCAGAGTTGCCTGCAGAGCATGCCTGATTGCGGGGAGAAGGGGACAGAAGGCCTTCCGCCCTGTGACGTCGGAAGTGAAGACACCAGAGCAGCATCTGCCAACGCGGCCGCAGCCCGGGGGTCTCTGAGCAGCGGGGGTGCTGCCCAGCCGGGGGTCGCACTCATGGAGGCAGGCCCGGCCCCGCGTGCCCCTGCAGGTGGACAGGTAGGCGGTTCGGCGGTAGATGCTGGTGTCCCAGAGACTGCAGAGGGATCAGAACTCGGCTTCATGCACCCAGGTGCCACCACCCAGAAGATGGTGCTGGAAGCTGGGGAAAGGACAGAGGAGAGATCGGAGAACTCTGAGGCCAGCGCAGCTGCAGCCTCTGACGTCAAAGCCACGAGGAAGCCCGAGGATAGAGCCATGGTCCCAAACTGCGTGCCTGCCACCAGCTCCCCGGACAGCGACCCGCCTGCTGAGCCGGTCCTCGTACTGAGCAACGGAGGAGCCCCGACTGAAAAAACTGCCAAAACAGAAACTCCTGGACGTCGTGACGCACGTGCTGGTGGTGATCAGAGCCCTGCCATCGTTCCAGCCGCTGCCAATGGCGAGATGTCAGACGGCGCCCAAGAAGACGCTCCCTTGACGGACGGAGCAGCGCCACCCGCTGATCTAACCATCCCCCAGCCACAGGCAGATGCTTTGCCGGAGGAGAAAGCAGAAACGAATGCACCTCCTCCTCAGAGCCAGGACGACAGGCCGCCCGTCTGCCCCCCTCCTGCAGACCAGATGCCGCGAGCTGCCTCTGCAGGCGGACAGAACGCAGTGGCCTCTGGCGGTGACGCCGTGACCCGGCCCACAGCCACCGCCCCGGGCCCGCCCCACGCACAGCCCCCGCCCACTGCCGCCTGCCAGGGCGGCCCACAGGCCGACACCCTCACCCCTGGCCCTGGAAGTGACACCCCGGAAGATGTGGGTGTTTGTCCCCTTGAAGTTTTGGGTGCAGAGGGCCAGACAGGAGGTCTGAACCCAGAGACGCCTCTGACAAATGCGCTTGAAGCGGGGCCCCAGCCACACGCTGCTGTCACCAAAGCAGAGCGAGGGCCGGAGCCAGAGCAGGCGGGGACGGCGGGCCGGACTTTCCCTCCGCCAGGCGGTGAATCAGTAACGAAGGCCGACGCCCTCTCTCCTGTCCCCTCCCAGAGTGAAAAGGGAACAGCAGCTCCCGGGCCCCGTCCCGCCGCAGACCGTACAGATGGCGGAGGTCGGGGCGATCCCCATAAGCAGCCGCTAGAAGACCCTGCAGCTGGCCTGCCCTCCCCCCCCACCGCCCCGGACCCTCCGCCCAGCATGGGCAACGCCAGTCCTGTAGGATTCGGCTGGGAACAGGAGGGCCCCCGCCTCCCAGCAGCCCCTGAAGCTAGGAACACGGAGGGGGGCTCCGACCCTTCCCGGCTCCACGTGGCCGAGGCCCCTGTGGCCTCTGATTCCAACGGGACCGAAGAAGGAAACGACCCCGTGGTTCCAGAAAGCTCTGCAGCTCAGGGACAAGGTGACAGACTGGTCGCAGTGATTGGCTCCTCCGCCACGGAAGGCGCTCCTCCTCCAGGGGCGCTGCGGGAAGGGGAGGGGGCAGACCCCCCGCGACAGGAGTCCCCAGGGGCCCAGGGAGAGCCCGGCCCGGCTGCCCGCGCCCGGAACACGGCACTCGAGCACGGCGGCTCCCGGGGCACACCCTCGGCCTGTCTGAGCGCAGAAACCAAACACAACAAGGAAGTGGCCCCACCAGCCTCGCCGCTGCCTGAAGGTGGGGCCGCGCACAGCCTGGTGCCACCAGGAGCAGGCCTGGCTGCAGACGCGGGCCAGGAAGCCGTGGGTGCAGAGCAGAGCAGCTCGCGCCCGCCACCGCCGGGCCTGCCACCGGATGCATCCCAGGCTCCTGACTGCAATGGACCCTGTGCGGTGGATGGAGTGACAGACACTCAAGGAGAGACCGCGGCGAGTGGAGACATGGCACTGGATGGCGCAGCGGGTAACGCTCTGCAAGGAACTGCCGAAGCCGGAGGAACGGCCTTATCGCACGGAGCCCGAGACCTCCCCGCTCCGGAGGGCTTGCTGAGCCCCGAGAACGGGATCCAGGTTTTGCCAGGAGCCTCACCAGACAAAGGGGGTGCTGACCTCCAGGGTGCTGCAACCCCAGAGACGGTGCCTCCTGTTGGGGAGAAAGGGGAGCTGGAGGGAGCCCCCCTCCGCTGTGGCAGGGATGCCTCCGAGGAGGCCCAGGTGGACAGCACGCACTCTGTCCCCCTGCAGCCCACCGCCCAGGAGCGCCCCACAGAGACAGGGCCCGCCACCAGCGATGACAAGGCTCCCCCTGTCCCTCACGCCGTGTCTGCCGAGGCCGGGCACCTGCCTACGGGAGGAGAATTCATCGAGGAGGCCGCGAGTCGAATAGTGGATGCCGTCATCGAGCGAGTCAAGGCCTCGGGGGCCCTGCTCGCCGAGGGGCACATCAGAGACATGCCACCGTCCAGTCCTGCAGAGCCAGGGCCGGGGGCTGACCAGCTGGCGAGCGCTCCTGCCGGGAAAGTGGCCGCCCCCCTGCCCGGGGGGACCCCAGCAGCGGGCAGTGCGCCCGGGAGCCCTGCCGGATGCTTTGCTGGAAGGGAAGAGCCAGAGAAGACGATTCCACAAGTTCAAGGAGCTGAGCCGGCAACAGGTGAGCGAAGCAGAACGTGACGTTAACCTGAGAGGCAGTTCCCTCGCGGTCTCTGTGATGGGCAGGTAGGAAGAGAGGTGTCCTGGCTGGTGAGAGGTCTTGCATTCACTGGGCAGGTTGCTAAGTGAATAGTCACCACCCCCAGCAGAGACATGCCCTCCTCTCCCCCTCCCCGCCCCCAACCAACTCCAAACAGACCCCGGCTTGATTGTCTGAGTCTGTAGGTGTTCTGTTTGCCACCCTGGGGTGGGGGGTGAGGGGTCCAGTCTTCTTAACCTGGAGCGCCATGTCTGCTAGGTCCCTGCTGTTCTAAAATGATAAAGGAACTTCGCAGGGGTCTGTGTTCACATGGCTGAGGCCTTTTCCCCAGAGCCCTCCGAGACAGCGCTGAGAAAGAGTGTTTTATTTACAGCCTGAAACTCCTTCCCCATCCTGGTCTGTGCTCTAAGCAAATTCAGCCAGTGGTTTCATGAATAACTTAGCTGTAACATCCCAAACGGTGGTATTAGGTCATCCGAGGGGGGGTGGGGACCCCCTCCTCTTCCTGCTCTCGGACCAGACCTCCCGCCCCGTGGCCTGTGGCTTTTGGGCAGAGTCTGGGAACGCAGGCCCCTGCCCGGCGCTGCCATAGGATGCAGGATTTCCGCCCCAGCGCGGTCTGCTGAGCTGCTGTCACAGGGCAGACGCGCTGTCTGCTTATCTCAGAGAAGCAGCTGCAGGGAGCTGATTGCTCAGCCGGCTGCCTGCTCCATGTCCTCAGAGCGCAGCCGGCTCTGAACACAACTTCTCCCCGAGAGTTGGCCGGAGCCGGAGCTGGAGTCAGGCTCTGTGTCACTCCCCGAACCTGCCAAGGTCAGTGCCATTCGCTCTGGTCCCACCACCTGTTCCCAGGTACAGGCACGGGGGGACCCGTCTCCATGTCTGACCCCAGGCTGTTGTAGGTAAGACCTCGCCTGCTTTGCTTTTTTTACTGCTGGATTGCGTTTTGGATGCTTTTTTTCTCTTCATTTTTGAAAACCCCTTTAAGTGTATTCCGAGTTAAGAGCGAGGGGGTGGGGTGTGTAGAGACATGAACAAACAGAACTCGAAAAGGCGTTGCTTAGGAAATAGAGCAGTGCAAACACAATTGTCATTTCCCCGAAAAAGCATTGTTAATCATTTGTAACCTTTTAAAAAAAAAAAAAAATTCAAGTGGGGTATTGAAGAAACTTGCGGTAGCATTTTTTGGTGACTTTGGGATTTAATTTTATTGATGTTTCATATGGTTAGCGGGAGACATTTGTTGGCTGCTTTCTCAGCGAGAAGGTCTCTTACTCTTTAAAACAAGGCACAAAAACAAGTCTATTTTGGGGCTGGGCAGGTTGACATTTGGAAAGAATAGGAATGGCTGTAAGCTGATGCCTGCCTGTGTTCCTGCATTTGGGTCTTTGGCCAATGAGCTGGAATGATTTCTCTTCGTGGCTCAGTAAAAACTAACACGAGGCCATGTGAACTGTACGAGCTTTGTGTCTCTAGTGCCCTCTGAGAAAAGGTAGAATCCAGGGAGAATTTCATATTCATTACCACGTAAGTACAGCAAAGATCTTAAAGTTTTAGGAAGGAAAACGAGGCGACCACCGGCTCACCAGTATCTCTGGGTTTGGGGCTGTGGGTTGATACGTGTGGGGGAGTGACTCACAGGAGTCATATGTGCTCAGTGCCCAGGGTCTCACATTACAGAGGGAAGTGGCCAGCGATAAAAATCTCCGCTTTCTTCAGAAAAATGGCCCGGATTGGGGAAAGCCCCCTGGAAAAAAGCCCCTGAGTGTGATCTCAGAGCACAAGGGTATTTTCTAGGAAGTCCCTTGTATTTATTCCATTCATGAGTACAGCCAGCCTGTTGCATGAGTGAAGGGACACGAGTTTACCTGCTGATGGGGGAGGAGCCCCTTGGCCCTGGCTTCTGTCTGTCTGTCTGCTGCTGTGGATTAAGCCAAATAGAGAAATCGAAATGGGGAAAACACACACTTCTGGTGAGAAAACACACCCGAGAGCACCGGTCGCAGGTCTGTGGGAAACGGCTTGTACACCAATGAGTCAAGCCAGTCAAGTGTCAGTAATCACTGTTTACCGTTGAGACTGGCCAGTGCTTGCCAAAAAGCCGTCTTATCAGCTGATGGGTAAAGGATAGCAAGGTCATACCAAAAATCACATCCCCAAGCAAATAAATAAAAAAAAGCAAAACAAAACAAATCTCAGCAACACTAAAACGTCTGCTCCGGTTCACCTTGAAATATCTTGGTCAAGGAAGGCTTAGTCAGATTTTTTAATTTAATCACGTTTTCGAAATACAGGACTGAGTTCGGTTCTTGGGATTTCCTTGCCGGTTTTTAAACTGCTAGTAAGATTATATAATTACAGGGTCAAAGAGAGGAGAGATTTATAAAGGTTTGTCTATAGACATATAGCTTTCCTAAATCTGAAGTAGACCCTTGTGCTTGTCACAGTGCCCTATTAGGACACTATATGTATATGTATATGTATATGTATATGTATGTGTATATAAATAAAAGGCTAAGTGACCAACTGTGTGTCTCATCAGCCGGCTGGCCGGCACATGCCACGCTCTGGCAATTTAAAAATAAACATTGACTCGCGCATGCGCGATACATATAAAGCCCCCACCAAATTTCTTAATAGTATTACTCCCTTCAGGTATGCCATGTCATAAATTAAAATGGAAAGTAGGTGCAAGCATCATGCTAATGAGAAATCTGAATAGGACATGGGGACTTTGTAATGGTACTAGATTTATTATCAAAAGGTTTCAACCTAGCATCATCGAAGCTAAAGTATTAACGGGACCTGCGGAAGGAAGAGGTTATTCTGATTCCAAGAACTGATTTGTCCCCGTCTGACACTGGCCTCCCATTTAAATTAATTCAAAGACAGGTTCCCGTGACGCCAGCATTTGTGGTGACTATTAATAAATCACAAGACAAACTCTATAGACAGGGTAGAAATATTCCTACCTGAACTCTTTTTTCAGACTTGGTCAGTTATATGTTGCTTTCTCTCGCGTTTGAAAGTTTAAGCTGTAAGTACTTCTTCACAAGGGAAATTAGTCAAGCACTCTGAAAGTGTTTTTTTACTCAATGTGGTATACAGGGAGATAGTAGAATGAGTTTAAATCAATTTATCAGTCATTGTTTTTATCAACGTCTTTAAATCATGTTTTTGTTGTTTCTGTATCATGTCTTTGTTATATCATGTTATTACTGTTTATTAATCAATTTATATGTTTTCACATACACTTTACTGATTTTCTTTCCTCTCTGACGCTTCTATTATAAAGGGCGAATAGCAATATTAAAATTAATGTTAATTTTAATTAATTTCCTTGCAGTGTGCACGGATTCGTGCACCGGGTCTCTAGTTTAATATAACCGTTTTTCGGTGAGAAGCCTCCCTGCTCCTTGGTGTAGGTTGCATTCTCTCTGCCAGAGCGGTGGCATGACCAGGTTAATAACAACTGCAGGAAGTTTTCCACATGAAATTGAGATGACCGTTCCACTTGTGTTTGGATTATCAAGGTGAATTTTGACTGTTCGGTCACCAGTCCCCTTCAAAGAAGTGCCAAAGCCTAAATTTGCCTCAGGCATTTTAGCAAGTCCTTCCTGTATTTGCTTAACCATATGGTGACCAAGTAACCACCATTGTTTGGTCTGTGTTGAGCATAATTCTAGAGAAGACATGTAAAAACTTAAAAAAAAGAGAAGGAATTGCTATTTGTGATTATGTCTTGATTTGGGAAGAAACAAAAGTTAAAACAAAAAATAGTTTAGTAGAACAGTCTTTTGCAGTGCTGGGTAAATGAGTGTATGTAGTGTTTTTTATTTAAAAAAATATTTTTATCATTTCAGAAAGGAAGAGAGAGGGAGAGAGAGGTAGATGAGAGAGAATCATTGATTGGCTGCCTCTTGCACGCCTTGGAGCATATTAAGTCAGCAGCACACTTCCTTTGTCATGAAAAGTCCGTGGTGAAAACAAGTTCAATAAACATTGAATTGGACCTTCCCTTACCTACAAACCCATAGGAAAGCCAGGGAGCACCATGTCATAAAGGAATAGCTCAGCATAGGGTCAGAGATGACCCCCCACTTAGCCCCAAAGCAAACAAAAGCACACGAAATCCGGAGCACATTGTGTACATAGGAAGGCGCAGGAATCAATTTTTCAGATGCACTTTGTAACCCTCGTGTCCTCCTCAGACATGCCGGACACCAAGGCTGATGACGAGGTGGACTTCCTGAGGGATCCCAGGCCGAGCTCAGCTTCCGAGGAGGTGGCTGCAGGCGACACAGCTGCTCCTTCGGGCACGGGACGGGGCCTGAAGACGCAGGCGGTGAGTGGCCTCGGATCTTCGCCAGCACGAGGCCTGGCATACGGGTCTGCTTTACGGCCTTGTTTTTCTGTTTGTGGGTGTTTTTTTTATGGTAGTGCCTTTCCCCTTTCTCGCTTGTTCCATGACGTATACCCGTGGGAATGCATGCAGTAAGCCTTCATACGTGGTGTGCACCACAGGCAGAGGTCTGTAATGGGCCTTCCCGAGTGGATCCCTTGGAGATGGTAATGGAAAAGATTTTACTTTCCCTGCGAGCGCAAGACCTTTCGGTTTGCCATCACGCTGAATGTGTCACAAAATGAGAATTGCCAAAGGGATGTTAGCTCTAAAACCGATCCTTTCTTTTTCTTTGTATAGAAACTGATAGCAGCAAAAGAGAGATTTTAACTTACAGCTCAATATTCTGTCTGCAGTATGAAGTATGTCGATTTTAGTGATGAAAAAAATGTTTAGTAGGTGTGCTTTGTGGTTTGTTTGTTTTTTTTTTCATAATAGCTCTATTGAGATATTATTTCTTCTTGCTAATCCTCACCCAAGGATATTTTTTCAATTGATTTTCTTTTTATAGAGAGTGGAAGGGAAGGAGGGAGGGGGAGAAAGAGAGAACCATTGATGTGTGAGAGAGAGACATTGATTGATTGCCCTCCATACATGTGCCAACTCTGGGCTTCTTCTTTAAAGCTATGAATTTTCAAAATAAGGAACTTCAACTTGTGTTTTTTTTAAATTTTATTTAAAAATATATATATTTTTTATTGATTTTTTTTTTTTTTTTTTTTTTACAGAGAGGAAGAAAGAGGGATAGAGAATTAGAAACATCGATGAGAGAGAACCATCAATCAGCTGCCTCTTGCCCATCCCCTACTGGGGATGTGCCGGCAACCAAGGTCCATGCCCTTGACCGGAACCGAACCTGGGACCTTTCAGTCCACAGGCCGACGCTCTATCCACTGAGCCAAACCGGTTTCTGCTGGAACTTCAACTTGTAGAGAGAAACATTGCTTTCCATTAGAGATCCCACGTGGTTTAAGAAAAACAAAAACCTTTCGGAAACTGAAAATCAAGTTACCGCACTCAATTCCATTGCCTCTCAGAAAACCAGTCCTCCCTGTCTGGACCAGAGGGTGCACTGGTTTTGTTCTTCAGAGGGCCAAGTGGTAGATCTTCTTAAAGCACCACTAGTAGGTAAACAGCACTGTACCCTCCCAGCCTGTTTCAAGTGTCAGAACGGTGATAAACAAGCCTGGTTTTATTGGAGTGCATCGGGAGGGAGGTGCTGACTGTTCCGTCCAGCTCCTTATTGCAGATAATACTCATGACTAATGCCTGGGTGGCGTTTTGTCCCTGGGGAAAGAAAAGAGAACACACCCAGCATGGGTAGGGTACATGAGCCTTTGTTTCCAGAAACCCCTACAAAAAGAGAAGGAACAAACTCATATCCTTGAATTCAAGTGCCTGTTTCTCAGTCCTCCATCTCAACAGGGCAGTGGTTAGAGCACAGCCCAATGCTTGCTTTCCCATGAGCGATGTCTCCATTGTGACGTCATCTTGTCCATTATAAAGAAGACGACAAAACATTTTTAAAAATAAAAAGTTCCCTCATCTCTTTCCTGTTCTCTCGTTTTGGGCATTGAGAAAGATAATATTCCTCTGGTTGGTCAGTGTGCCTCATCCTATATAATAAAAGCCTAATTTGCTGATCGGTCAAATGGCGGAATGACTGGTTGCAGTGACACACACTGACCACCAGGGGCAGGCGCTCAATGCAGGAGCTGCCCCCAGCCTGTAGGCCCCTCCCTTCCATTCTCTAAAAACCAATGGAAAAATATCCTCAAGTGAGGGTTACAAAAAAAACAACAACAGAAAAAGCTTTATTTATAGACACTAAAATTTGAATTTCATATAATGTTCGTGTGTTACAAAATACTCTTTTTTGGATAATATTTTTGAGACATGTAATAATGTAAAATCCACTTTTAGGTTTTGTCATAGGCTGTACACAAAGCAGGCAGTGGGCTCTTGGACTAGAGAATATTTTCAGCATCAGTGGCTGAAAAGAAAGAGCCAATGGGTTTGTTTTCTATATCGGTCATTGGTTTTGTGGCGAGCGCTCTAGTCACTGACAGCAAGCAAGAAGGCAGAGCTCCCGTCCGTGTCTGTCCGAACCAGCCTGCGACTTAGCTTCTCCACAGCTCAGGGTCCTCCTCCGTTTCTCCTCTCGCCTTAACCTCTGGGATCTGTTTGCAGCCCGAAAGGATTGCTGGAGCTTGTGGTTGCAGTTGAGGGTGGAGTGGCGTTTGTTTAATATTATTTAATCCGATCTTTCTGACACATGCCCAGGCCCTGTGTTGGCCTTGGGAACAGGCCAGTCCTTGCTTCATCGAGTCATTGTTTCACTGAATCATCCTCTTCTGAAGGTAAAACAGGAAGAATTTGTGTATCTTGTGCTCTGCAGGTGCATTTACGGCCATTTTCTAGCATACGTCAACAAGGACTCTGTTTTAAATTATTCTAGAAGTCTCCCTGTTTGGTAACCTTCTCAACGTACTTATTGCCACTAGACAGGGACCTCGGTTGAGCGCGGCACCCTACGGAGTATTTAATGAAAAGTACAATTGAGTTCCTGTTTGCTTTGGTTCGGTTGTCTGATAACCTGTCACACAACCTGAGGAGTGATTTTTTTTTTTTTCATCCTTAACCTACCTGACTTGTTGTGCTATAAATGGGCTCATCCTTTAGAGGCTAATGATGCTGAAAAGCATGATTCATGAAGGAACTGGGCAATAGCAAGATTAGCGCTTGCTTGTTTTTTCAAAGAAAACACGTTAACGTGATCGCTGCTGCAGGTTTCTCTGGAGACTGTAGATGGTCCTAACAGATGTCTCTTCCCCGGGCTGAGAGTGGTTCAGACGTGGAACCTGCGGCTTAGGAGGCCAGGTCATCCAGTCATACCCAGGACGGTTGCGGTTTGTTATTAAATGTTGCCAAAGCTGTGACGTTAAGTCACAGTTTAATATTCAACACTACCCCCTCTTACACACTTCCCTGGTTGGAAGAGCTGTTCTGTTCTGTTGCCCCTCGGCGAGTTAATGTATGTCAGGCGCTGAGCCTGGCCAGTGAGGACAGCCTGGCATCAGCCAGTGTCACAGCTTCAGAGTCCAGTGTTCTCTTCACCCACTTAAGTAACCAGTAGCCTGTGGTGGTTCCTGGAACAACAGAGACTCAGTTCCTGCTTGTTGGGACATTATTATAAAAGCTGCAGTAATAGCCCTAACCAGTTCGGCTCAGTGGCTAGCGCGTCGGCCTGTGGACCGAAGGGTCCCAGGTTCGATTCCGGTCAAGGGCATGTACGTTGCTTGCGGGCACATCCCCAGTAGAGAGTGTGTAGGAGGCAGCTGATCGATGTTTCTCTCTTATCAATGTTTCTAACTTTCCCTCTCCATTCTTCTCTGTAAAAAATTAGTAATATATATGTATCTAAAAAAAGAAATAGTGATAAGGCTATTAATTTAAAAAAAAAAAAAAAGCTGCAAGAAGAGCATCAGACCTTAATTTAAGATGGGAGGCTGGGAGCTCCCCCCCCCCGCCCCCCGAGACATTTAGAATTTTAATGAACCCGAATGATTATCTGAAGTTCAACTCCTTTACTTTCAAAGAGAGGCAGTGAATTCAGATGGGTTTAGTGGCCCACCCCATCTCACTAATTCCCTCTGTGGATTAGATTCACTTCTGTGTGAGCACTGTTTCTACTCGGCATACTGTGGTTCCCAGGAGAGCCATCCTGAGGGGCCTCTCTGGGGAGTCCAGGTCACGTGGGTGGGCTTCAGCATTTTAAACAAGTGCCCCTGACTCAGGCTCATCTACACCGAAGTTGTTTTATTATTATTATTATTATTATTAATATATTTTACTGATTTTTTTTTTTTTTTTACAGAGAGGAAGGGGGTGGGGAGAGAGAGTGAGTCAGAAACATCGATGAGAGAGCAACATGGATCAGCTGCCTCCTGCACACCTCCCACTGGGGATGTGCCCACAACCAAGGCACATGCCCTTGATGGGAACCGAACCTGGGACCCTTTAAGTCCGCAGGCTGATGCTCTATCCACTGACCCAAACCGGTTTCGGCCACACTGAGGTTCTAAAGCCATTCCATCAGCCTCCCATGCTCTCCATGAGAGCTGGAGAAATTCCATTCGCCATCTCAGGACCAAAGCTGACTCCTTTTTCAACAAGTCTCATGTTCTTACTCTAATATGGTTAGCTTCAGCAAAATACCACCAAGATAGCGTTTGTCCAGAGTTTGTTTTTGGTGCAGAAATTAAGATTTTTCCAGATCTGCCTTTGGTTTTCAAAAGAATGAGACGACTAGATAGTACAGAGATGACATTGAACCCTTCCATCCACAACAGAAGCCTTTGTGGGTCCTTCACCTTGAGCTGTGCTCCTCGGCGGCCAGGAAAGAATTCCGTCTCCTTCTTCCTTCCCCAAGTCCCCATGCTGCAGCCCACATGCTCCACGTCTCCTGTGAACCTTCTCTTCCGAGTGTGGCCAAGTTCGTTGGACGGAACTTGCCTCCCTGGGGTACCCGCTCATTGATGTATCTCTGTGATAATCCCTTTTCCATATGCTCATCGCATAAGCTGATTAGCCATTGGGACAGTTAATTCAGTAAGCCAGTGCGTCTTGTCAGGATGCCCGTGGTCCCAGCAGCCAAATCCTCAGGACCAAATGTGTCCAAACACAACTCGAAAATCCCATATGTTGAGTTGAGTATTGGGTTCCTGGGAAAGTCTAGTCTTCGTTTAAGAAAAGCATGCTCTCTAAGCAAGAAAGCATTTTCCATCAGAACCCTGCTCCCCTCTTTATAGCTTCACAGCCACACATCAAAGTCACTGAATTTCCATTCGTAATTATTATTATTATTTTTTAAAATATATTTTATTGGTTTTTTACAGAGAGGAAGGGAGAGGGATAGAGAGTAGAAACAGTGATGAGAGAGAAACATCGATCAGCTGCCTCCTGCACACCCCCTACTGGGGATGTGCCGGCAACCAAGGTACATGCCCTTGACCGGAATCGAACCTGGGACCTTTCAGTCTGCAGGCCGACGCTCTATCCACTGAGCCAAACCAGTTCCGGCATTCGTAATTATTTTTACAACAGCATTAATACTTGTCTCTTCAAGGCGGTGATGAGGGTACGGTTGGACAGATTCTGATTGCTATTGTCTCCTTCGTTCTCTCTACGCCTTTATTCTTTTCAGTGGAACACTACGTTTCCTTTCTCTTGTCTCAAGGGGGCGATCTTGCATTTCCATCCCCAGTCCAAGAGTCTGGAGAAATGCTTTGCTTCCAGTGGCTCCTCTCAGCCCTCCTGCCCAGCTGCCAGAGGAATGTATGGGGAGTCGCTGTTCTGATTGGCTCACTAACCCTACCCTCACTTAACCCTTTCCAATTTTTGAAAAGTCCCTTAAAAGATGTCCCTACGGCTGAAACCGGTTTGGCTCAGCGGTAGAGCGTCGGTCTATGGACTGAGAGGTCCCTGGTTCGATTCCGGTCAAGGGCATGTACTTTGGTTGCGGGCACATCCCCGGTGGGGTGTGTGCAGGAGGTTTCTCTCTCTTTGACGTTTCTAGCTCTCTATCTCTCTCCCTTCCTCTCTGTAAAAAAATCAATAAAATATATTAAAAAAAAAAAAGATGTCCCGGCGATCATATTTGCTGTGCAGTCTTGTGGTGTATGTGTCACCTAGGAAAACACAAATTGGCCTCTCGCAGCTGCCAGTAGACTGGCCCTAATTGGCCCTTTTGGGTCCAAAGCTGGAATTGGTTTCAGCCACAAGGAAACTTACTCCTCAGCTTTTTCATGCAAAGTTTTTGGAGCTCCTCTTTTTTTTATGTCTCCTCCGAAATGGAGTTTCCAGGAAATTTCGGCACATGCTCTTCTGCAGCAGATAGTTGCAAAACAAGTGCTGCAGAGAGCAACCCCAGATTGGAAAGCCACAAGTGGAGAAACTGTACCCTTAGTGTAAACATATCTGTAGGTAATATATGGGAGGGTGTAATGTACTGACCTGGCTCTATATTTTTAAGTGACCTTGAGCTATTTTAATTTCTCTCGTCTCTATTTTCTCCTTTGATAGCGGTTAGGTACTCTCTCAAGTTCCTTGCAGATCTTAAATCTTTTTTTTTTAATATAGTTTATTGATTTTTTTATAGAGAGGAAGGGAGAGGGATAGAGAGCTAGAAACCTCAATGAGAGAGAAACATTGATCAGCTGCCTCCTGCACACCCCCTACTGGGGATGTGCCCGCAACCAATGTACATGCCCTTGACCAGAATCGAACCTGGGACCTTTCAGGCTGCAGACCGACGCTCTATCCACTGAGCCAAACTGGTTTCAGCAGATATTGAATCTTGATCAGTGTGAAATGATTGGGATAAATTAATATTGGGGTGTATTTCTCATGTATTAGACCAAGCAGACGGACAATCATGTGGGACTTTTAAAATCACCCTTTCTATAACAGCAAAATTCTTTTTTTTTTTTTTTTTTTTTTTTTAAAATATATTTTATTGATTTTGTACAGAGAGGAAGGGAGAGAGATAGAGAGTTAGAAACATCGATGAGAGAGAGTCATCGATCAGCTGCCTCTTGCACACCCCCTACTGGGGATATGCCCGCAACCAAGGTACATGCCCTTGACCGGAATCGAACCCGGGACCCTTCAGTCCCCAAGCCAACGCTCTATCCATTGAGCCAAACCGGTCTTGGCTATAACAGCAAAATTCTTAACTTAATCACTTTGTAGGGAACATTTTCCAAGGAGTTTTTCCTCCCCTCTGGAGTCTAAAAATAAGTCATATTAATAACCTCCTTTTTTATTTTATAGAACTGCTTCATTTCAGGTCACAGGTCCATTTTTGGAGGGGTATATGTACCTTCCTTCAAACACTAATAACAAAGATCCCTAAATAAATTGTGCTGTTCGAATGGATTTCCTTCTTAGGAGAGCTCCTATTGTGCATTTCCAAAAGTAGATGTAGTCTTTGCTTTTCACACACACACACCGGCTTGTGTGCTGAACATTGTAATAGAAACTGGGAGTGCCATGAAGGGCCAGGTGAGGAAGATGTACCCCCAAAGAAGACCTGCTGAGAGAGACCAAGTCATGAGCCGGGAGTGACATCCGGGTCCTGGCACCTGGGCAGGCGTTATCTGTTGTTGAGGCCTGCCCCCCACCCGTGTTCTTCCTGCTGTTTGCTTTTGGCGGCATAGCACCATGAGGCATCGAGTGGAATATTAACGTCTCCCTCCGGGGACTTTTCCCTGCTGATAGCACGGCTGGCCTGGACGTGGGCCGTCGGTCTCTCTCTTCCGGTTCCAGAAAGCGGTGCGTGTGTCATCATTGTGTTGCCATGGAGCCCCTCCCGTTCCTGTCACCATCACACTCACAACACAATGGGCCGTGTTCCTTCCCAGGAGCCATTAGGTGTTCCCAACGGGGCGATCAGAGGGAGGAAAACAGAGCTGTGCCTCCTCCCTCGTTCCCCCTCCTCCCTGGTGCCGGTCCGCTCGCCGCAGGCTCTCTGCTCATTGTTTTTCTCCTTGTCTGAGGCTCTCTGTTCCTTCTTGTCTCAGGGAAAGCACGTAAATCCTGGCTCTCTTGACCTGTTACTCTAATGCAATTGCTGTTGCAGCTAAATCTATTCAGAGGAGTTCCTAAAGCTGTGAGAAGATACACTGTATATTTTAAAAATACATTTTATTGATTTTGTATAGAGAGGAAGGAGAGAGATAGAGAGTTACAAACATCGATGAGAGAGAGTCATCGATCAGCTGCCTCTTGCACACCCCCTACTGGGGATATGCCCGCAACCAAGGTACATGCCCTTGACCGGAATCGAACCCGGGACCTTTCAGTCCCCAAGCTGACGCTCTATCCATTGAGCCAAACCGGTTTTGGCAGGATACACTGTATAGACGGTAATGCGGACAGTGCTCTCGGGTCTGCTTTTTAAGTCAAAAGACTCTCCTGGAGACTTTGAGGAACAGTTGGTCATTGGCACACCCCACGCCCGGGGAGGGTCTTAGGAGATGCTTGTCCATGTGGATTCAGATGACGGACATCTGCTGAGGGTTCAGGTACAGAGTGTCAAGTACAGGAAGACAGGAAAGGGGTGGTAAGCTCCTCACTGCTCAGTAGCACCCCGGGTTTCCTTGTCTCTGTTCTATTCCTGACCCGGCAGTGTCTGTGCTGCGGTGTGTCTGTTTCTTGGCACGGCTCTCCAGGAAGGAGCGGGGCTTACACAGAACACAAAGCATTGCCTGCCCTTTTAAGAATAGGATCTCCGAAAAGTCATGGTGTTTTTTAAAGCTTAGACTCCCCCTAGAGGTTATCTGATACCAGCCACTTGTGAGCGGGTGCCCTGAACTTGACTGATGTGAAAAGTGGCCTCGGTCCTCTCTCCTTAAAGCTCTAGGTGGGCTGAAACCGGTTTGGCTCAGCAGACAGAGCATCGATCTGCAGACTGAAAGGTCCCAGGTTCGATTCCGGTCAAGGGCTGTACCTTGGTTGCGGGCACATCCCCGGTAGGGGGTGTGCAGGAGGCAGCTGATCGATGTTTCTCTCTCATTGATGTTTCTCTCTCTCTATCCCTCTCCCTTCCTCTATGTAAAAAATCAATAATATATATATATATATATTTTAAAAAGGTCTAGGTGGGAGCTGGGAGCAGGAAGAAGGGAGATACCACCAAAGACAAGGAAGATGGAGAGCTTTAGCATGGTGTGGGGATGGGGAGGCAGAAGGGTCACTGAACAAGTCCCTTCCCAGCGCCTGCAGGGGCCCTGACCGAGCTGTGAAAAAGGAGGCGGCAGCTGTTCCTCTGATTTGTAACCCATCCTCCAGCCTAGAGCAAGGAGGAGGGGGTGTGAAGTGAGCTTTTAATTTTAATAACAGAAGAAGAGGGGGCTAGTTGATTCTTTTCCTCTGAAAAGGTCTTGATCACATAACTAATTTAGCGTAACCGAGGGAGATGATTACACACACCTATACGTAAGTTAAAAAGTGGAAGTTGTCGAATGTTTTCAAAAGCAAACCTCTTGCTTTTGGATACACATAACTGTACAGGGAATTTAAACAGCTGCTGCTAAGTAGAGGCACTGCTGGGCCATTTTTGATGTAAAAGGACTTGACGTATTGGCATTTATTTTCACAAAACAAATGTACCTTTAGGAAGGCCTTTTTATAAGCAAACTAGTGGCTTGGCGCACAAATTCGTGCACATTGCAAGAAATTAATTAAAAAGAAATATATGTTTTTTATATACTTTGTTGATTTTATACAGAGAGGAAGGGAGGAGGATAGAGAGTCAGAAACATTGATGAAGCGGAGGAGATGTGACTGCTAGTCTTGTAGAGAGGAAGTCAGAGGGACAAGTGTGTCCTGCTCAGTGCTGGAAGCTCAAGGCTTGGCCCTGATAACACTTGATGATCTGATCTGTTACTTACACTATCTCCTTGGGTTACCTGATTTGTCCGATGCATTGTCCTTACGTAGCTCACCACCGGTCAATGCTGCCAGTCATCCGACCCAGCACACACCATCTGAATAGGTTAGCAAAAGGCTTTTAGCAATGCACCATTTTGTGCAGTGTGTGTGTGTGTGTGTTGTTATTAATCCTCACCCAAGGATATTTTCCCATTGATTTTTAGAGAGTGTGGAAGGGAAGGTAGAGACAGAGAGAGAGGGAACCATCGATGTGAGACACATGGATTGATTGCCTCCCACAACTGAGGAACGCGCTGTAGACCAAAATCCAACCTGCGGGCCGGTGCTCTATCCACTGAGCATCCCTGGCCAGGCTGGCACGTCCCATTGGTTGATAAGGTCCAGGGTGCTCATGTCACTTGTTGGTAGCGAGCAGAACAGGGATGCCCGTTTCCTCTAGTGCGTGTCTCTGTACCCAGGAGCCCAAGGGCCATTTAAAGGAGCTTCTGAGTCTAGATGGCCTGCACCCATTAGATCTCGTCCTGAGAATGTAGTCTCCCCTGAAAGCGTCTTTTCAGACAGAGATGGCTGTTCACTCAAACAGGAACCATTTGGTGAAGGCGGTGGCCAAGAACCGGAAGGAAATCCAGAGAAACAGGAGCTATCTTTCTCAGGAGCCCTGGGTAATAGATGCCCAGTTAGCTATGGGGACTGACCTGGCTGCTTCCGGTGTGACAGGAGTGCTCAGTGCTGGAGCACCGGGTGCGGGGCCCGGGCTGAGCACAGCCATGTGACGTGCGCAGCCGCCGTAGGGGAGGTCCGAGAAGAGGTGAGAAAAGGCCACAGAGGCGGTCCTGCCGTGGGCTTGTCTCCCAGAGTCCCTCGGGACGCAGCTCGGTGCTCTTTAGCCCAGTGCTCCCCACTGTTCCCGCCTCTGGTGGGGATGGTTCAGGGCACCAGGAGTCCCGTCCAAATCGGGCACTTGGGGATGGGCCAGGAAAATAACCTATAAATATCTGCCTTTTATTACTTCTTTCCTTTTGCCTCAAACAAAGAGGCTTTTTTTTTTCTTCTTTTCCCAAGACGGACTCTTCCATCTGTGGTCCTGGTCCATATTGTTGATCTTTTTAAAGAACTACTGTTCCATGCCCAGCCAGCATGGCTCGGTGGTTGAGCTCTGACCTATGAACCGGGAGGTCACGGTTCAGTTCCCAGTCAGGGCACATGTCTGGGTTGCGGGTTCGATCCCCAGGAGGGGACGTGCAGGAGGCAGCTCATTAGTAATTCTCTCTCCCTCTCCCTTCCTCTCTGAAATAAATAAAAATACATTTTGAAAAAGGACATTTGGCGGAAAGAAAGATTTACAGAACTCAGTTTAATGCAGGCTCGTTTTACGAGCTGTGCCCTGGGATTAGACTCTGTGTGTGACAGTGACGTTTACCTCACAGGTTTTTTATGAGGACAACATGTAAGAGTACACGTGGACACACCTGAGAAGCAGGAAGGCTCACTAATGTTGTTACTAATGAATGTTGTTGCCCCAGGACCATGGTCGGCAAACTCATTAGTCAACAGAGCGGCAAACTGTGGCTCGCGAGCCGCAGTTTGCCGACCACTGCCCCCCAGAGCCCTTTTCTAGACGTGAAAGGATCCCGTCACTGCTTTTCCTCCTGAGATTACGATTCTGCTGTCTCCCTTTCTCCCTCCTCCCTCCTTTAATTTCACCACGCAGTTGGTCATTTTAATAAAGCTTAACATTTGGGGGCTCGTTCCAGGAGATCTATCTCCTGTAAGGAGCACACGTTTGCGAAGCGACCTTTTTAAAGCTTTGTCTTTCCTTATATTCTCCCATCTTAATTCCTTTTTGCCGTCGTTAGCTCCCAATCGTAATGTAAATATCTGTGCTTTCCGACGGTCCTAGGTTGAGAAACACTGCTGTAGAGCCTGAGACCATCAGAAAACACAGATATTTACATTATGATTCATAACAGTAGCAAAATTACAGTGATGAAGTAGCAACGAAAATAATGTTATGGTTGGTGGCCACCACAACAGGAGGAGCTGTGTTAAAGGGTTGAGGCATTAGGAAGGTTGAGAACCACTGCCCTCGAGGGTTAGAGCAATGGAGTGGCTTGCTGCTGTCCACGACTTTTTTGAAAAGAGTAGCTGGTTGCTCACCCTTTAGGCCTTCCTCTCTCTTCTCCTTTCACTCTTTTAATCTTGGGGTTAGAGAAACGCCAGGGCCAGCAGCGCTTGAACATCTACGCTGAGAGGAAAAAGGAAAGCCGAGATGGAAAGAGTGCCTTTGCAGGCATTGTAAGCCATGTCCTCCTTCCTCCTGTAAGCACCAAACGCCATATGCCAGGCAGACTGTTGTTCTAAGCAGCCTGGCGTTGCTCAAGTGGAGGCTGATGTTTCACCTGTATTCTAGTAAATTCCGCCAACAAGTGTGCAACTCGGACGGAGTCACATGTTGGTTGGGGTTAATGAAATCACAGATTAATGGAAGTTGTCCCCCCGGGGGAGAGCTTTCCTTCCTTCCCGTTTCACGTGAAAAGTGGAATAAAGGGGCAGGTATAATTGTGCAAGAAAACACTGCATGCTTTCTACCGCAGGGTTTGAGCAAATTTCTCAGTTCCTGTGAGCTAGCTATATGGCGGGTGATAAATACTTCTTAGTCTCAGACCGATGGTATCAGATCAAGAAGGAATTTCAAGTATGCCACCCTGTCCCTACCCTCTCATTTTTCAGTTTTGGAAACCTAAGTGCAGGGAGTCTTAGCAATTGTTTCAGGTTGCTAAGGGAGATAATGGCACACCCCAGAGTGGAAAGAACCCTGGGTTTTCACCCTACCTGGTGGCGTTCCTGGGGAGACTACATGAGTCACTGATGAGTCACTTAAGCAGGGCCCGGTCATATGCTGCTGCTCTGTTGACCGGCCTTGAGCGTTCTGTTTGGATCCTCAGCACGCCCACTAGGTGGCGCCCTAGCGCAGAGCCCTCTTTGGGACTCAGGCAGAGCTCTGCCCCAACTGGAACAAAGGGAGCCAAATAGAGGTGCCCTTTCGGGAGGTTAAATAATCCGGGTAAGGGGTTAGATCTTGTCGTTGAACAAACCAGGAGGAAATTTAGTTCCCGAACAGAATTGCCAAACATTCTAATGCATACAATATTGTTATTCTTCATTTTCTGGAATTGTAAGAACACGTGTCGGTCCTGTGGTCTGAACAGACTAAAAGCACTGGTTCTTCCGTTGAGGAATTTGGAAGCCCTCGTTGCGGACAGAAGGACACAGAGAGAAGGAGGTGTAATTAATCTTGTAAATAACTACTATTGTAAATAATCCCTAGGTTATTCCATAGTTCCAAGTTCCCAAAATTAAAGGAAAAGAGAGAACAGCCTCAGAACGAACATTTGTAACTCTCGGCTCCAGTTTGGGTTTGAAGGGATTGGTTGCTGCGTTTCAAAAATTCTAACAGAATAACTGTTCCGCGGGTCCAGATGTTTTTTATAAAAACTTGGAATTGTCGCATCAGCGGCAAAAAAGCACGGGACTGCGGAATCTGTCTCCCGTTGGGGAGTGCTGATCCGATCCAGAGGGGAGAAGAAAACGGACTCTTCCCCACCCAGGCCATTTCTGCTCCAAGAAGGAACGGAATACGCAAAGACGAGTCCAAATCGTTGAAATACACGTATGTGTCCAGAAAAAGTGAGAAGTCCCCATTCCCAGTGGGTAACATACAGCCAGCAGACAGTCAGAAATTAAAAAGTTTCGTCTATATGTCTCAAACCAGCAATCTGGGCCGTTTTGGATAATTATATTATTTCGAAGCAGATTCCTCTCTAATTATATAAACTTCTCGAGGACAAACCTTGTTATTTATTCGGTTTGCCTTCGCTGCACGGCACAAAATAGCCGTTAGATCCGTATAGATCATGTACATTGGTGTCCATAGAAGAGGCTGAGGTAGAAAGGCCTTATTGTGATTGAAGCATCTGGTCCCGAGAGAGATGCCTGGGAACCTTGGAAGCGGGAAACATTCAGATCTAATTAAAACAGAAGGGAGCGGCCGAGAGGAATAAACCATATCGAGGACAGAGGGGAGGCAGCTCCGTGTGCAGACGGGGAGGGGAACGGGTGCTGAATGACAGCTCGGCGGAAGCTCATGCAGAAAAGATGATAAATTACTACATTTTCCATACGCCAAAGCCTAAAGGATCTCTCCGTTGGTGCCCTAGGTCACATAGTTTCAAAGTGTCCGTGAGTTGCTGACCAGGCTCCCATCCTTTCGGTAGTAAGCCTGAGCAGGAATTTTATTTACAGCTTGTCATCTTTCCCCAGTCACCACGTTCCCACTGGTTCCCATCGTCACTGGGGTGAGCAGCGCCCCTAGTCCACTGTCCGTATTAGGACTGTCCCAGGGCCAAAGCTCCCCGAGGTAGTGGGGCTGGGGGGTCGGGGCTCGGAGTGGCTGTAGCTGCAGCTGTGAGTTAGCACGGAGGTGGAGAATGCTTGCATTATAGCCCACCAGCCGCCTCCCTGTCCTCTGAGCCAGTTAGCAAGTGAATGCCTGGCCTGGGGAAAAGATGACTCATCAGACATCTCTTCCCTGTACATTCAGTTCCTGAAAAACCCCGTCTCCAGCTCCACTCGCTCACCATACCCATGGTGTTCAGTCTCTCTTCTTCTTCCTCCTCCTCGCCATTGTGGCGTTCGAACCCCCTCATTCACACCCTCCCGGGCCGGCGAGGACACCTGGCCAGCTGAGGGAAATCAGGCCAACGCCCCCAGAGACAAGTCTTTCTATTTCTTCTTTCTTCCTTCCCTCTTTCTCCCTTTCCTTTCCCCCCCCCCGCTCCTCCTCCTTTCCTCCCCTCTCTCCCCAAGCATTTTCAACCTCAGTGAGGGAATGTCTGGAGTGAGAGAGTGGATTCTGGAAGAGGTCTGGCCGCGAAAATGTTCCAAAGGGTGCGGCCAGCGAGGTCTCAAACTGTAACAAACAGGCAGGAGCGGTAGCAGCCGAGCCCCGGGCTGCACGGGGCTCCCGGAGGGCTCCCTAGGGTGACGTCCTCCCGCACAAAGAGCGCTGACACCCGTCCCCACTCATGGCCCTGCTCTCCTCTCTCGTTCTCTTTGAAGCCCCCTTCTGTCCATCAACCCCCTCAACACATTAAAAAAAAAAAAATACGAAGCTGAACTCTTGGTGATTGTTAAACCTCGCCGGACACCTTAGGGGCCACTTCGGGACCCTAGAGGAACAGCCATGCAGTGCTTGGCTCACATTTTTCTCCCGTGAAATCACTGGTTTGCGTTTGGCCGGGAGCTGGCTCCGGCGTGTGCCCTGGGTAGTTTCAGTTTTCGGTCCTCGGTGGAGAGATCCGTGGGTCGCACATGCTGGTAGTGGTCAGGGTGACATCCCCCTCCCTGCATCACCCTCCTGCCCCGACATCAAAGCAGCTGGGCCACCGGACAGAGCCGGCTCCGAGGGGACAGACGACAGAGGAGGAGGAGGAGGAGGAGGAGGAGGCGGCGGCGGAGGCGGAGGAGGAAGAAGCAGCGGGAGAAGGAAGCCTTGTTTTTCTCTCTTTCCTTGCCGGGTGAATCAGCTGCCACCACTGCAATTAGGTTTGCAAGCCTCTGAGGCTGTGAAAGGGCAAGTCCTGACGTTCCTGACGTCCCTGTGAGCGAGGAGGGGGGGGGCGTGCTGAGCTTGGGCAGGGCCAGCGCCCTAAAGGGGGGCGGGCAGGAGGGGGGGGGAGAAGGAGGGGCCTTTTCCTCCTTCTCCTCTGCTGTCATTACATATTTTCAACTTAAATCAGAACCCAGCCCTGCAGCCCGGGAGCAGACACAGACCTGGAAAGCTCTCTGCTTCAGACAAGCTCTCCCAAGCGTCTGCTTTTTTCTTCCGCAAAGAACATTTTTATTTTCCTCTCTCTCTCTCTCTCTCTCTCTCTCTCTCTCTCTCTCTCTCTTTTTTTTTTTTTAAAGCAAGAACAATTTAATGGGATTTTTTTTTTTTTTTTTATGCCATCCTTTTGCAATAGCATCGTCTTCCCTTTTTCTCTCTTCTTCTGACAAAGTACACCCCGGATTTTGATTGCTTGCGCTGGTCTCTTCCCCCACGTGCGCCGGCCATTATGCTCAGCCGGTTCGTTCTTAGTTTTCCTGCCGGAGTTATCGCCAGCGATGGGAACGGCGCGGGCTTCTCCTTCAGCCAAGATCCGCATGAAGTATAGCACGGGGAGGGCGGCGCGCGTTGTTTAGATTATGAATGCTAAACTCATTATCCCAGTGCTCCGGAGTTGTCAGAAAGTTCTGGGTCAGTGCAAGGAACAGGATTCCGCCGGGTTCCTGTTGAATTCGTGTTTGCCCCTGTGAGGGCTCTGCACGGGGCGCTGTCTGGCAGGCCCAGACCCCTGCAGCTCCCGGGGAGGAGCCTGGAACTCTGGACTGGCAGAGGGCGCTTGCCCCCTCCGACCCCCCCCAGTACCCGCGGGAAACAAAGGCTCTGTTCCTCTCTCCCGCGCCGGGCAGGATGTATGAGCGGCACAAGCGGCGCTACAGCCTGTGTGACATCTCCAAGGTGGACAGGACGGTGGACGTGGTGTTGCTGAAGGTAAGGCCACCCGTGCTCTGTCCTCTGGATTCCCATAGCGGCGCCTGCAGCGAGAAGGGCTGAGGAGTGTGTGAGCATTGCGGGTGTGTGTGTGTGTGTGTGTGTGCGGGGGTCCGGTTGGCAATTTTAGGATTTAAAAAAAATATATATATATGTATATTTTATTGATTTTTTTTTTTTACACGGAATAGGATAGGGAGTTAGAAACATCGCGATGAGAGAGAATCATCGATCAGCTGCCTCCTGCACACCCTCTACTGGGGATGTGCCCGCAACCAAGATACGTGCCCTTGACCGGAATCGAACCTGGGACCTTTCAGTCCGCAGGCCGACGCTCTATCCACTGAGCCACACCGGTTTCGGCGATTTTAGGATTCTTAAGGGGGATATCCGGTCCTAGCTGAGCTGGTTTTGCGTCGGCCCATGAACTTGAAGGGTCCCAGGTTTAATTCCGGTCAAAGTGATGTACCTCAGTTGCCAGGTAACCCTCCTGTGAGCGTGGGAAGTAAGCAATCGATGCGTCTTTCTCATTCTCACATCAATGTTTCTCTCTCTCTGTCTGTCTCTCCCCCTCCCTTCTGCTCTTTCTAAAAATAAAAAATCAATGTGATGAATATCCTTGGGTGAGGATTAATAAAATAAAGGACTATGTGAACAAAAGCAGTGGGACTTGAGAATGAGCAGTGAGCCACTTATTGTTTAAACTTCACTGTACCTGCTTCAGAATGCATTCTTACTCCCAGGAGAACCTGCTGTTGAAAATCTCCAAGGGAGAGATTCCTCCTTAGCGTTGCTCTTTCCTGCCATGTCTGTCTGTCCCTCCTCCCTCACCGCCCACCCGGCCGCATCTGTCTGGGCATCTCTCCCTGAGCTGCCTCTGTCTCCACATCTGTCTGTCTTTTGTCTCAGCCTTTTCTGCTGCTCCTGCCACCTCTTCACTCCCAACTCTGAAAGGTTTTCCAATCAATGTGTTTACCAGGTGGCGAGGGGGTCCTTTGGCTGGACTGACTGTTTTTCAGGTCCGGCCCAGACTGCTGATGGCCGTGTTTGTTTGCTCAGTGTGAGGTGTCTAAGCAGGATGGGGGCGGAGCCTCCGGGTGGCTAAATTGCTCACAGAAGGCATCCTGGGATCTAAAATTAGCAAGGACTCCTCCAGGCAGAAGTGGGGAGTCTGGGAATATTGGGTGACTTATGGAGTGCTTATTGGAAGTTCTGGCAAAAACAGGGGAAGTTGGAAGCCTCCCAAGTGGCTCAGGGATGCTGACCGGAACCTTCATTCCTATACCTGAGCGCGGGGCTGGGAAGTCCAGGCAAAGCGGTAATCCATTGCCCCGTCCAGGAAATCCTGGCGCTATCTTATTGATTCACCAAGCTAGTGCATTGCTTGAGGCACCCCCATTGTTCCATTGGTCCATTGAGACGAATAATGGGCCCAGAAGAATCGACAGGGGCTGGTACGGGAGTGTGATGGTGTCATCGTCCCTCTGTCCTCGCTACCAGGCGGTGCTCTGACCTGCCGGGCCTAGCCTGGAAGCAGCCGGTCACCTGGCATTTGGAAGTTGCTCCAAGACAATATTCGTTTTAGTTTCTCTGAAATGGGATTTCCTTTATGAAATCACACCCCATGTTTTAAAACGTTTGTCCTCAGATACTCGGGATAGCCTAGTGTCTGGGACCTCTATATGCTTGACTCTCCATCCTTTGACATGTCTGGGGGCGGGGTGGGGGGAAGGAGAATGACAAGAGGAAGGGGAGATAGGCCTCAGTCTCAGAGGAACATCATACATTTAAAAAATGCCAAAATGTGAGGAACCCTGTGCTCCACCTGGGCGTGGAAACCTTTATGGGGAACAAACCCACAGGCTTACTGGCCTCAGGCTATTTTACAGTTTCATTTTTTAAATTATTTTTATTGATTTCAGAGAGGAAGGGAGAGAGAAACATCCACGATGAGAGAGAATCCTGGATCGGCTGCCTCCTGCACGCCCCACACTGGGGATGGAGCCCGCAACCCGGGCCTGTGCCCTGACTGGGAATCGAACCCTGACCTCCAGGTTCCTAGGTCGATGCTCAACCACTGAGCCACGCCTGCTGGGCAAACCCTATTTTAGATCAAGATCCTTCTCAGGTGATGAACAACACAAAAAACGGATCCCTACAGGCTAAGAACATGCCTGTTACTCCATGGGGAAGGTGTTTTAGAAAGCGCAAACAGCAAGTTAAGGCCCCGCAGCGGGAGGGAGCTGGCTGGGCCATGTGACAGGAGCATCCTGAGTAACTGGGGAGCGGCAGGGAGCTGGAGGCGGAGGGGGGATCTGGAAAAGCAAAGTCATGACCGCCATGGTGCGGAATTGGCTTTGTTTGGGTCCAGCCTTTCTCAGTTTATGTTGACGCAGCATCTTCTGACCGTGGGCATCAGTGGGGCTGCCGTTGTGGTAGTCCAGGCATGATAAAATGGCTTCGTGGTTACAGTGGAAGAAGTGGATGGATAGGAGGCACAGGCATTCAGTTTTTACATTCCTGGTCTCGTCTTACTTACGGAAAAACAGATTCCGACAGTCTGTCATTTTCTGAAGGTCTCGTGGCTCATGCACAATAACTGGTAGGGTGCAGGCCCAGAACCGATTGCTTTCAAAGTCCATATTTGTTCTTGCTATCCTACCCCTGTGGTTGGCAAACTGCGGCTCGTGAGCTACATGCGGCTCTTTGGCCCCTTGAGTGTGGCTCTTCCACAAAATACCACGGCCTGGGCGAATCTGTTTTGAAGAAGTGGCGTTAGAAGAAGTTTAAGTTTAAACAATGTGGCTCTCAAAATAAATTTCAATTGTTGTACTGTTGATATTTGGCTCTGCTGACTAATGAGTTTGCTGACCATTGCAGGAGACAACCAATCGATGTGTCCCCCTTCTGTTTCTCTCCTCTTCCCTCCCTCCTTTCCACTCTCTCTCTGAAAAGCAATCAGGAAAAAACAGAAGTCCTTGGGTGAGGAGTAACAACAACAATAAAAACACTAGGTATTTGCTAATTGAATGTGTTAATCTTTGAAGATTTATAAGTGTGGATTCATAAGCATCACTTTATATAGACTGTATTTAATTCCAGGAAAGGTGTACACATCACAGAGATGAAGTATGACAATAATCACTAAATTGAGATTTGGAGCCCAGCATTTTGGTGTCACACATTCACAGCTCCAGTCCCTTCCATTGGCATCCTGACAGTCCACTGTAGGTTAGCTTCAGAATTCCCATCCTGTGCACCCGCACTCTGTTGGCTTACCCTGCCCTCTGGGCTCTCTCCCCTTGGCCAGGTCTGTGTAGTTTCAGGGTGGTTCTTCTGCATCAGCTTAGATTTCCCTGAGGCTACGTGCATTGGTCTTTATCTTTACCAGCTCTTGTTCCCATCACCAACATCCCAAATCTTACTTCCTTTCTGAATCCCCCCTGAATAATAACACAGAAGTTGCTAGTATTCCTTGTCAACTCCCCTTCGGTCCCCTACCCAAGTCTACACACACACATTCCTCTCCTCCCTGTGGGACAGTCCCTTGGTTACTCTCTCCTGATGGGCATGACTTTGGGCTCCTAGGATAAATGGTTGGCATCTATAAATCACATGCTCAACTGGGACATGTCATAATTTTAATGGTTAGCAGGATCCCCTGGGTATTTGCATACCTCTTTACCCCAACTTCCTTCAGTTAGCTAGCGAATGATAGGAGCTTTCCCCAATGCAGTTCAGTAGCTGACTCATGATAAGCATTCCTGAGGCCATTCTTTTTTTTATTTTTTATTTTTATTAAATTTTATTGATTTTTTTAGAGAGAGGACGGGAGAGGGTAGAGAGTTAGAAACATCGATGAGAGAATCATCCATCAGCACACTCCCCACGGGGGACGTGCCCGCAACCAAGGTACATGCCCTTGACCAGAATCAAACCTGGGCCCCTTCAGTCCGCAGGCCAATGCTCTATCCACTGAGCCACACCGGTTTCCGAGGCCATTCTTAACCCAAGGGGATAGCAAGGATCAGAAACTTGGCAGAACTAGCATCCCAGAAAGAAGAGGGTCAGAACCGAGGGTTAACTGGTGATTGAACTGATGTAGTCCGGGGGGCCATTTCTGTTCTGCTATAATTTTGGGTACTGTTTTCTCACGTGTTTGATGAGCATACTCTAGCTGGTAGTTAACATTTTGTAGCCAGTAATTCAGAGTTTCGAGTGGCTGGCGGAAAGATTTGCAACCACGTTTTGTACGCACTGGATGAGAGTGGTTACGACGGTCCCCTTCTCCCTACTCATGATGTTCGCAGGCCTCTTGACCTCCCAGCCAAAGCCGAAGGAGTGGTTTGTCCTTAACGCCGGTGTGATTTTCCAGAGAAGTGCACATGCTTGGAAAGCTGGCTTGCTCTGAGAGACTCGCACGTGGTCTTAAATGAGAGATTCGGGGGCTGGGGACTGGAGACTGCCCCCGCAACTGCCCCGTGACGGTCCGATTCCCTGAAAACACTGACTCAAGTGCTGGCTCCGCTGTCCGGATGGTGGGCTCTGCTTCCTTTTGTTCCGAGCTGGACTCTGGCTGCATCTCCCGAGACGGCTGCGGAGGAAGTCAATGCGGGCAGGGGCTGGGAAGGCAGGGCGTAACCGTGGGCCGTGTTATGAGGATGCTCGGATATAAACAGTAGCAGACGCGCTGCCAGAAACAAAAGCCAGCTCCCTCCGCGCCGAAAATATGTACAGCTCTATTTTCAGACTGATGGGAACTCGGCGTGGCTGTGGCTTACGCAATCGCCAGGGGTCCCAGGCGGGGTTGGGGCGAGGGATCTGGCATTTCTTTGGAAGGAGCGTCTCTTACCCACGTGGCAACAGAGCTACCTGCAGCGGCCGTGATCTTTTTGTCGATGAGGACGATATGGACAGAAGGCTAACTTTGTCTTTTTATTTAAAGACTCGTGAATGTGGCCAGAGCCAGGAACTCTGTTTTGGTGCCTGATCCCTCCAAAAGTTACGGCCACTTAATGGCCAAGTTTCTGTTTTCCTCATTTTGAGCTACTTGCTCAAAAATTGGTGAATAATCTTGAACTCTTCCTTCCTCGGTCCAGTCAGTCTGTTGCCAGTCCTAATGGCTAACAGATTCCATCAGGGGAAAATCTGGATAGAGGGATCATCACCATCATCTTTGTTTTTCTCTTAAAATTAGTGGTCTCAACGCTATTGTTTCTTCCTTTTGTGTCCCCTAATCCGAACTTGGCCATCAGACTCTTTGGCCAAGCCTCGTCTCAGAGCCGCCTAAGAAGGGCGCTGATGGTTCAAAGAACTGGCTTCTTTGTTCACGTAAAACCCCAGCCTCAGAGGCCACCTTTTGGAAAGGAGACTAACATGACAACACATGTGCTACATGTATGTACTCAGAGCCATTTTTTCATTCCTTGGGGCTTCTGTGCTCCTCAAACACGTCTAAGGACAAGGTTTCTAATCTGGGTTATAATGATATGCAGTCAAGTCGCCCATAGTATTTCTTTGTTATCTTTTCCGTGTCTGTAGATTCTGTGATAATGTCCCCCTTTAATGTCTGATACTGGTAATTTGTAACTTTTGTTCTTGCTCGGCCTAGCTAGAGTTTTATCAATATCATTGATCTTTTCAAGGCAATCACCTTTTGATTTTTATTTATTTTATTGTTTCTCTCTTTTCTACTGCATTGATTTCTGCAGAATATGATTTATTTCCCATGCACATTCCAAAGAATGTGTTCTGTTATTATTGCAGGAAGTGCTCTGTGTGATTGTTAGATCAAATTGGTTGATAAGGTCTTTCCGGTTTTCTGTATCCTTACGGATTTTAAGGTCTACTTGTTTTAGCAATTGCAGAGAGAGGTGTGTTGAAATCTCTAACGGTAATTTAAAAATTCTATTAGGTTTAATAAAAATGACTTACATGCCTAAGTTTTATCAGAAATCTCCCCAGAGCATTAATTATCGATTGCCTTGTGTGTATTGTGCAAAGGTATTTTTTTCCTTAAAATAATTTTGCCCACTCTGCACTCCATTTTTAAAGAAAAAGATGGGAGTGATGGAGCAGAGGATGCACTTGCAGCAGCTGGAAAAGCATCCCGCCTGGCCCCACTGTCTGACACTCAGCCTGCTTTTTCCCTTCCAGATAAACCGGGAAAGCTGGTGCGCGATCGAGCCGTGTGCTGACGCAGCCCCCCTCCTGGCGCCCACGCAGAGCCCAGGTAAGCAGGGGTCCCGCTCCCGCTTTGCTCTAGCGCCTGTGTCCACAATGCACCTGTTCCATAGCCACAGTTCCCCTCCCACACCAGGCCGTTCGATTTAGAGACCTGTTCTTCCTTAGCATGGCATACAATAGCATAATGAAATGTCTTAGTCCAGTAAAACTAAGTACATAGTGTGAAGGACTAAGCCTGTGGCTCTCAATCTTAGCTGCACATTGGAAGTGTCTTGGCAGGGTTGAGCAATGGGCGCATGGGCAAACAGGCGAAGGGGATGGAGAGGTGGAACCTTACAGTTACAATGTAAGTAGGTCACAGGGTGTAACGGACAGCATAGGGAATGCGGTCAGTGACACCGCAATAACGGTACCGCCACCGATGGTTACTAGAGTTCCCATGGTGATCGCTTTGTAAGAAATAGAAATATCAGACCCCCGTGTTGTACACGTGGGAAGAATATGATATTTTATGTCAACTATAATTAAAAACAGCTTCACATTCCAGAATGGAAATTTAAAGAAAAAAAAAAAAAGAGTATCTGATTCACTTGCTCTGGGCATCACTCTGTCAAAGCTCCTTTGGTCGCTCCCCTGTGCGGCCAGCCAATCAGAACCGTAAGCTCTGGAAAGTGTTGTCAGGGATTGAGTCTTTCCCTAAGCGCTCAGGAGGTCTCGGCCACGACACACGAGGGTGTGATGTGCTTACAGCCTGGCTTGGTAATAACACAGCGCGTGGCTGTGGCTAGCTGGAGTCCCGGCTGTTTACTGGTGACGAAGGCACGTTCCCTCCCGTCGCCGTGCCCCATTGTCTCTGACCTCCCGAGCATCACCGGGTGTCATCTGACTGGGTGCCGTCCGGATGCCACGGTGTCATCTGTAACCCACTGCCTGTCCCTGCAGCTGCCACGAAACGCTGGCCGATTACATTCTGGCCTCTTGAGTCTACATTACCCCCCAAAACTCCTGTTTACCTTTCCAAATTCTAATGACCTGCTTTGAAAACTACGGCGGCATCATTTACCGGCTTTTCTAGAAACCGTTGGGCTGTGGTTGAATTGCATAGTCTTATATTGAACCCTCCCTCCCTCCATCACGGGGTTTCAAAGTCCTTCCCTATCCTGTCTCCCTGTTTCCTGCTCTGCCCGCTCCGGCCCAGCAGCGGGCACCGGCATCTCCCACGGCTACGCTCCTCGCCTCGGTCAGCGGTCCCCGCGGCCGGAGCTCTGTTCTGGGGGAGGCGTCGCTGGGGGGGGCTGCCCGGGTCCCTCTGTGGCTTTTCCATTAGAATGGCCAGGCCGGTGCTTTCCAGTCCGGGGCTGGGACGTGCGCGATGGGCTGCCAGCTGGACTGCCGGGCTCAGCACAGGGCCTGGGACAGCCTCTCTCTTCCTGGCCAGCCCCCCATTTTCCCTCGGCCGCGGGACGGGGCTTTTGATTTTTCCATGTGTGGAAGGGGAAGGAGTGGAAAGCTCACACCCACTGCTCCACCCAGTGTGTGTGTTTGTGTGTGTGTGTGTGTGTGTGTGTGGTGTCAGGGTACTCCAGAAGACCCCTGATTTTTTATTGATTTTTTATTTTTTTATTTATTTCAGAGACAAAGGGAGAGGGTGAGAGAGAAACATCAGTGATGAGAGAGAATCATTGATCAGTTGCCTCGTGCACAACTCCTACTGGGTATGGAGCCCGCCACCCAGGCATGTGCCCTTGACTGGAAATGGCGCTGTGCCCTCCTGGTTTATAGTCAATGCTGAACCTCTGGGCCCCACTGGAGGCTCGGCCCATTACTCGGCCGCCCTGTACGGTGAAGCCCCAAACCCCCAGTCTGACCGCTGGAAGGAAAGAAACGGTCATTTTCTTTTTTTTTCTTTCTTTTTTATTTTTAAAATATATATATTTTATTGATTTTTTTCACAGAGAGGAAGAAAGAGGGATAGAGAATTAGAAACATCGATGAGAGAGAATCATCGATCAGCTGCCTCTTGCACACCCCCTACTGGGGATGTGCCTGCAACCAAGGTACATGCCCTTGACTGGAATCGAACCCGGGACCTTTCAGTCCGCAGGCCGACGTTCTATCCACTGAGCCAAACCGGTCCCAGCAGAAACGGTCATTTTCACGTATTGATTGAATCCGTCTCTTTTTTCAGAATGTGAGAACTTCCTGGACGCCCGGCTGGGCAGGGAGTGTGCCCCCGCCCAGGGTGACCTTAAAAGAGAATCCGGGAGCGACTCCGACCTCTTCCACTCGCCCAGCGAGGACGTGGACAGCATCATCTTCTCCAAGGTACTGCCTCTCGGGCCTCTCGCTGGCTCTGCTGTAGTCCCTGCGGAGCAGTGTCGGGGTCCCTCGGAGGAGGGGCGCCAGGTCCCCTGGGGGCTTCGAACGAGGCATCGGCCCCTCTGTTTTCTGCGGCATCACTGCAAGCACCGGAAGCGAATGGAGTCAGATGACAGCGAGAACTTGTCCGCGCGCAGGAAGGCTGCATGATGTCATGTGTAAACTAACCACGGAGTCATGCTGATTAATGTGCTCAGGCCTGGAGCTCCCTGTGGAGCTGGGGGATGTCAAGCGGCTTATTTGGAACTTTCTAGATCTCTGCTAGGGACTCCAGGCTTTCTCAGCGAAAAGCCCAGCCCAGCAGCACATGAATCACCTCGTGTTTTTCTTATAATTTGAGGCCCTCCAAGAGGGGGCATCGTGTTCTGCTGTGTTTCCTAAGAAACCGAGAGTCCTTGCGCGCAGCAGGGTCGGCACGGGCAGCCAGCTCTGTGCCCGCAGAAGGCTGTCTTAGCAGCGAGGGGGAGGCGCAGGCGAGGCAGCTGTGAAGGCATCTGTGAGACAGTTCCTGGTGGCTTTGGGCAGCGACGGGAGCAGTGCCAGTGGGCAGGTACATTCTCCAGGCCCGTGTGGTGGTGCCATCGCAAAGTTATGATAGTAGCATGGAGATTTGCCTGGCCGGCATGGCTCAATGGTTGAGCATCAACCTAGGAACCATGAGGTCAGGGTTCGATTCCTGCTCAGCTGCCTCCTGCATGCCCCACACCGGGGAGGGAGCCCAGGCATGCGCCCTGACCGGGAATTCATCCGTGACCTCCTGGATGTCACGACCCCGTGATACCATTTTTACTCCCCAGATTGTCTCCCCTGGTTTCACAGCTGCGCCCTCTGGAAGGCAGGAGGGCGTGGACTTTTCGGCTGGCCCTGCTGGCACCGGGATGCCCAGTGCCCATGAGAGGTTTTGTGACAAATGGTTTCCCTGGCATTATCAAGACTTTGCATATGGACAGACTGGAGAGAGGCAGACTGACATTTACAGAGTACATGCTACTCACTCGGCACTGAATTTTTTTTTTTAAATGTGTGATCTCATTTCATGATCCCAGCAACGCTGTTGTATGGGGGTGGTTTTACGCTCCGAGCCCTGAGGACATAGCGGCTCCGGTGGGTCATGTTTACCCAGAATGACTCTGCTGGCAACAGAATTGAGGTTTATTCCCAGACCCGACTCTACAATTTGTTTATTTTGTCTCCCAACACCTGCTTTAATAGCCACTGATTTACATAGGAGCGCAGCCGTGGCACACGGCCCATCCGCTACTTAAAAGTCTCTCTCTCGGTGGTCACCCCCATGTGTGCTCGCCCCGGCAGGCTGCCCCCAGTTCCTTCCCAGGCTCCAGCCCTCCCCGCCTCTCCTCCTCTGAAAGGCGGTCTGTGGGAGAGCCATTGCGACATCGTTAATGGAAACCATGCCATGCGTTAGGTCACTTCCTGCAGCGGGCAGTGTGACTGGCCTCGCAGGCCCCTGTAACGGCTGCCGGGTTGGTCTCAGACTCTGTAATCCCACTCAGTCTGCCTCCTGCCTAGTAACGTGACTTCTGGGTGAGTGATATGAGCTTCGTGTTTATTCTCCCACCCCGCCCCATCACTTTATAAAAGACTCTACTGCCCAGATGGATTATTTTATGTACAAATTGGCCTGATAATACTCAGCCAGTTCTCAGTGAAGTGAGAAAAAAAGCATAGATTTCTCTTTCTTTCTTTCTTTCTTTCTTTCAAGTATATATTTTTATTGATTTTAGAGGGAGGAAGGGGCAGAGATCGAGAGCTAGAAACATCAATGAAAGAGGAACATCATCAGTCGGCTGCCTCTATTGGGGATCGAATCTGCAGGAGCCCTGACCGGCAGTCGAACCCAGTGACCTCTTGGTTCCTAGATCAATGCTTAAACCACTGAGCCACACCGGCCGGGCATAGAGTTCTCCTATTCAAGAATCTGTGGCCAGAATTTGGGCATTGATGGACGATCTTAGGTGGGCTCGTTACCTGACACTTTTTCAGAAGACCGCTAAAAGCAGTCGCAGAATTGCTTTTGGAATGTTAGCCCCCCCCACCCCCACCCCCCAGCACGTCGTCCCTGTAGGTGAGGCTTGTGAGAATTGAACCTGATAGCGTTATCAATTTAGCATTTTATATAGCAGAAACCCAGAGGTAGAGTTCTCTTCATTTCCGTTGGGGTATTGACAGAAGGAACTGACCTGAGTTAGAAAGGGTCAGTTAATGGGCTTCTAGTCTAGTCTGGCGGTCCCTCTGTCTGTCTGCCCGTGGCTATCCATCCTCTTCATCTTCCATTTCATCCCAGTCTCTCACGTACCATTTCCGAGAGGAAAGGGATGTTTCAATCTGTAGAAGGAGATTATTTCTCTACAATGAAATTACATGTATAATTTGTAATTTGGTTATGTATGCTCAGCTACTGATAAACCACATCGTGTTATTAATAAGCATTTGGATGTCACATGCCTCTTAATTAACAGTTTGGAGAATTACAGTTAAGTTAACAATTTTAAAGAATCCGAGTCTCGTGTTTGCTTGAAAATAAGAGGTCAGAAAGAGCATGGACCCTGGGCCACCCCTTTCCTGGGGGCCATTTAATCCAGCTGTGGTCACGTTTTATTTATTTATTTATTTTAATATATTTTATTGATTTTTCACAGAGAGAAAGAGAGAGGGATAGAGAGTTAGAAACATCGATGAGAGAGAATCATCATCAGCTGCCTCTTGCACACCCCCTACTGGTGATGTGCCCACAACCAAGGTACATGCCCTTGACCAGAATCGAACCCGGGACCTTTCAGTCCGCAGGCCGGTGCTCTATCCACTGAGCCACACCGGTCCCGGCTGTGGTCACGTTTTAAAAAAGAAGTCGCTGCTGAAGCCAGTTGCGATCCTGCCCATCCTACCCGCCATGAAGCCACCGGCTCGATCGGGAATAGCAGGCTGTCATCTTGGTTCTGCTCCTCAACCGCATCTGCTTCCTCTTCCTCCCCACCGCAGCCCGAGGAAGAGCAGTCCGTCTGCGATGTCACCGGATCCAGCTCTTCCACCGACGACACGGCCTCCCTGGACCGGCACTCCTCGCACGGCAGCGACGTGTCCCTCCCCCAGATGCCGGCTCTGCACAGGTCCCGAGACCAGCAGTCCCTGGATGGCTTGTTCAGCCACGGGGCGGGCGCGGAGGGGCGGGAGAGCGAGAGCGAACCCGCCGGCTCCGGGGAGATGGAGGAGGAGGAGATGGACAGCATCACCGAGGTGCCCGCCAGCTGCTCGGTGCTGAGGAGCTCCATGCGCTCCCTGTCCCCCTTCCGGAGGCACAGCTGGGGGCCCGGCAAGAACGCAGCCAGCGACGGGGAGATGAACCACCGCAGGTGAGGGGCAGGGCTGCGGGGTTAGTCTCTCCGTGTGCTTGTTGTTGAGGATTTCTGCTTTGGGGTATTGGGGGTGAAAGATGGAATACCTAAATTACATAGAAAGCAATTTCTAAAAGCTTTTCCTTTTAGCTGCATTCATGCTGTACCTTTATTATTATTTTTTTCCTTTAAAGCATTCACACCATAGAAAACAAGGTGTAGGAAAATATTCTTACAGCCAGATATTCTTGTCTTAGATGACAACAGTGCCAAGAAATGAGTGTTTGCTTTATATATAAATCATTTAAAAATATATTTTATTGATTATTTACAGAGAGGAAGAGAGAGGAATAGAGATTTAGAAACATTGATCAGCTAGCTGCCTTCTGCACACCCCCTACTGGGGATGTGCCCGCAACCAGGGTACATGCCCTTGACCGGAATCGAACCTGGGACCTTTCAGTCCTCAGGCCGATGCTCTATCCACTGAGCCCAACCGGTTTCTGCTAAATCACTTTTCTTTATAACCCACTGTGGATCCTTTGCTATGACCTTGACTTCAGAGTTGGGGTGGGACTTTATGAATCAGTCAGCTCAGATGAGGAAATGGGAGCTTAGATTCAATGATTTGCCCAGGATTGCATAATGATCCTTTGATTGAGCTAAGAGAAGAACACTATTACCTAAATCATTTCTATTTCAGCCTGTTAATGAGAATCTCCTATTGGAGCTTAGCATTAAGGATTGCTCAGCATCACTGCCCCACTATCTCAGAGATAATGGGATGGAGTATCACTTTTAATTAGTGTGCTAATACTCCTAGGATTGCCTGCACATGGGGAAGCCTGCAATTTTAAATGTTAAGAAAACCCTTTGAAAGTTTTAAACGGCCTTTGTTTCTCCCGATCCTTTTAGTTTTTTAATTTAGTAAACCTCGTCCCTTGCAATCTGATTAATTCCTTGGAGCAAAGAGGGAGCAAAGTTAGCCCTCCACAGGAGTGGCCGGGCCCCTTGGGGTCCGATGCTTTTCTCATTCCACTTTCCATCAGCTTTCCTTCCCGTGCTGCTTCTCCTTGGGGATTGTAGCTCTTCCTGGCGTGATGTCTGTGTGTCTCATGTGTCTGTGTCCATTTTGTTCCACCTCATCACTGACCTCTCCCACCATTCATTTTCAGTTCAATGCGAGTTCTTGGGGATGTTGTCAGGAGGCCTCCCATTCATAGGAGAAGGTACAGAGTTCACTCACTCGTTGGACTAACCATGTTGCCTCTGAGCGTGTACTAACCAGCATCTCGTTCCTCCGCTTACTCCACGCTGAAACAGCTGCTTTCAAATAATGTCACGTCTGCTTCAGGCAAATAGAATACAGGAACTCAACTGCTGATGCCTGTTCCTTAGGAAATGGTTTATTGAATCTGGGGTTTTGGTAATAACCCCAGATTCCTCCCCAACTTTCTCCAGAGCAGTTTGAGGACATGTTGGCATTGTGCCTCCAATGGATCCGATGGAGGAAGAGGGTTTTTTTTTTTCCTTTCCAAAAGAGAGGGGTGGGGATGGAGAAGAACCAGAAATACCTGCTTAATACAAAGCTTAAAAGTATTAAATGAAGGCCCTAAAATATTTTCAACACTTAAAAAAAAAAATAATTTCATTTATTGATTGATTTCAGAGAGGAAGGGAGAGGGCAAGAGAGATAGAAACATCAATGATGTGAGAGGGTCATTGATTGGCTGCTTCCCGCATGCCCCCTTTTGGGGATGGAGCCCACAACCCAGGCATATGCCCTGACTCTCGGAATCGCACCGTGACTTTTCCTGGGTCATGGGTCATCCCTCAACCACTGAGCCACCCCGGCCGGGCACAAAGAGGTATTGTTAGCATTAGCTGAGAGTGTTTGTGGGAAGCAGACAAAGGGTGATCTTTCCCACTGTGTCTTTAAGTGGCCGCTCCCTTCCACTCCAGAGTTAAGTGCAAAATGGAGCTCCAATACAAATATTCTCATGGATCTCAGATAACCATGGCTCTGGCGAAGGTTTTGTTCAGAGGAACGGGTCCTAAGTCACGCCGGGCTTCCTATGGAAGCTCTCTAACCGAAACTCACTGAAACCACCCACTTGAAAACCCTGGAAGATGGCAGGTTGCTGGGCGCCGGCCAAATTGGCAAATGGTTCCAGCCGTCTCCGCCACTCAGCGACAGCCTCACCCTGAGTCACGCTCTGTGGGAAGAAGCAGAGGCAAACTTTTAAGTTTGGTATGAAGCCTTCCCTAGTAAAACGGAAACATTCCAACAAGTAATAAAAGAGATATCTGTAATGCCAACAGTAAACAATATATATTTTTTTTAAAAGATGGGGGAGAGGAATAGGGATTTTTTTTTTAAACCTCCGACTTTTTTTTTTTTTTAATATATTTTATTGATTTTTTTTTACAGAGAGGAAGAGAGAGGGATAGAGAGTTAGAAACATCAATGAGAGAGAATCATCGATCAGCTGACTCTTGCTTACCCCCTACTGGGGATGTGCCCACAACCAAGGTACATGCCCTTGACCAGAATCGAACCTGGAACTCTTCGGTCCGCAGGCCGACGCTCTATCCACTGAGCCACACCGGTTTCAGCTAAACCTAGGACTTTCTATTTTGTAAACAAAGCCCAAGAACCAGTAAATGTACCCCTCTCCCACCTCCCCTCTCCCCCTCCCCCCTTCACCACCACCTGAGGAGTCTGGAACATTAGATGCTCTCAGAAATGCCCTTCTCTGCGGAGGTATTCGTTGCTGCGGGCAGGGCCGGGTTCCTGCCGCTGTAGGACCATCTGCAGCTTCTGGGCTCTTGGGAAAGCATGTCCCTCTGTCTGTCTGCCTGTGGCTATCCGTCCTCTTCATTTTCCATTTCATCCCAGTCTCTCACGTACCATTTCCGAGAGGAAAGGGATGTTTAAATCTGTAGAAAGAGATTATTTCGATGTAAGAAAATGATATGCGTAATTTATAACTTGGTAACGTACGCTCAGTTTCTGATTAACCACATCGTGTTGTTATTAAGTTGGGTCTTTAGCTGTAATATGCCTCTTTATTAACAGCGTGGAGGTTTACAATTTAGTTAGCAATTTTAAGGAATCTGAGTCTCGTGTTTGCTTGAAAACTACGTGCAAATTCACTTCTCCTTATTCTAGTGAGTTACCAGTCAGTCTGACCTTGCTCTCCAGGCTAGCGGTGTGCCCGGCTGTGTATGTCCACTTCCTGCTTCTGCCCTGGGGGCCTTTGTACTATCATTTTAATCTGATGTAGAGTGTTTTGCAATGGAAAGTATTTAAAAATTATATTTATATTAAAGATTTTTACTCTTAAAAGGGCCAAAGGGGTACCTCTTATATTTTCCTCCTCTCCTCTCTCCAAAGCCCCCATTTGTCAATCGAAGAAAGTTACTAGGTGTATATATAGTAGGTGCTCCCTTTTCCACGGGGGATATATACCGAGACCCCCAGTGGATAGTACCGAACCCTATATATACACTGTTTTTTCCATATGGACCTATGATAAAGTTTAATTTATAACTTAAGCACAGTAAGAGATTAACAACAACAACTAAATAATAAAACAGAACAGTTACAGCAATGTTTTGAGGCATTTCTTCTGCTCCCTTCCTCTCTAAAATCAATAAAGATGTATTTTTTAAAAAGAACCCCTTTATTATTGAAATGCGAGGAAATGGTGACCATTGTCATATGCTTTAACGTTAGCCTAAGAGTCCCCTAGAGTAGGGTTTGAAGAATGGACGTGTGTCTTGACTGAGTTTCCTTATTCTGCAAGATTTATAAATCGTCTGGTTTAAATGGATCCTTACTGGGAACACATGAAAAACATGGGTGACTCAGTGAGCTGCAGTGTAGTGTGTCACTTTTCCTTTTAGTTAAGGCCTGGAGATGCTGGGGTGAGGGAGTGTGCGGGAGATCAGAGACCGTAGCCAGTTACGGAGGCTGAAACACCCCCATGGCAGGCAGCCAGCAGGGTGGGCTGTTGGCTCAGGCTTCCCTAGAAGTAACGGGTTTCACATTGGCTTGGTCCCCTTGCAAAGAGCTCACGCGGTCACTTCCAAGCCATCCTGTCGATGGGCATCAATAGAACAGTGTGTAGATTCCCTGGTTTTTGTTCTGGCCTCTTTCTAAGAAAAATGTTGGTTTCTAGTTTTTTTTGGATGTTCAGATAAATCCACCTGTCTCTAACTATGCCCTTTCTTTTTAAACCCATCACCCCGTCCCCGCCTCCTCTCTCCTCCCTCCGTCTCTATTTCTGTCACTGATGTCATCCCCAGTATGAGCTGGTGTCCCTCTGGCGTGCAGTGCTCTGCTGCCCTGAGTGCCGACATTAATTACCGAAGGTATGGTATCGTTCCGTGTCCAGCCCCATGGGGGACCAGAGCGTGGCGCGTGGGCTTTGGCTTGGCCTGGCTTCCCTGGCTGGCTGGCGTCTGCGGCCTGCTTCGCCTGTGCGCGCACTGTCCCGTGGCCTTGCTCTCGGCGTCGCTAACCCGGTTGAGGGGCACATCCCGTTGGACTTGAGAGGCTGTGGTTCGGTGTTTTCTGCAGACGTGTCTCCATGTGCGCTTGCCCACGTCTCTCTGTGTTTTGGTCTCCCCTCATTCCCAGACCCTAGGAATTCCCACTGCCTGATACCACCTCCCACCCATCCCTTTAGACCCCAAATTCGGACTCCGAGGTTCATGTTCTTCTCTTTACTGAGTAGTAGCCAGATTTTATTTCTGAAACATTTACGGGGTTAAGTTCCGTGGGAAGCATCGGTCTGGCTTTCTCAGGCTTTCCAAATCCCTCACAATAGAAAACTACATTTCTTCTTCCTTAGCCCGTCTTCTCATTCCCGGTATTAAGAAGTGGCTTTTACCAGAGACGTTACTCGTATTCGGAGTTAGTCATGACTTCTATTGTCAGATGGAAATAAGGAAGACAAAACTCATTGTTTCACTTACCCCCCCTAGAGAAAACAGAGGCATATGGTTCCAATTCGGAGTAAGTAATTTGTGAAACAAAAAAAAAAGCAAATATAAGCCTTTCTGGACTGGCGTTTGTGAGTTATTTGTAGCAATTAACTGTGCAGTTTGAGCAGAAAGGACTAAATAGCTCCAGCCTCCCTTCAGACACAGTCCAGCTGCTTTTTTGAAGCAGCGTCCTCTGTCGCTGTGACAGATGTGGGCCACTCTGGCTTCAAACCCGAGGAGGAGAGGGTCTGACCTTCCCTGCGGCCACCTGCTTCTAGAAAGTGCTTTTCACTCTGCAAACCACGGAATTCTTACTCCAGGCGTCCCATTTTGGATGCCAATCCCTGACTTTGCCCCCCCGCCGATCCCCCCAATCACTATCAGGACTCTTAGACTCATTGGCTTTCAGCTTCTGTTTTTGGGGCGCCCTGTGTGCCGGTCTGCAGCTAACAATCGCGGGGAGCAGTTGTGCGGCCAGGCGCTCACCAGTGAGAGGGCTCCCGAGTGGCACTTGGGTCCCCGGGGTGGATGCCTCCCTGTGAAGCCGTAGGGCTCAGCCCGACGGGGTTGAACGTACCTTTAGGAAGGTCCACCTAACGGCACCTCTGAGTCGCCTGTGCCATCTGGGGTTACTCACGCTCATTCTCGAGGCGTGCCATCTGGTTATTTGGCATTCGCAGAGTCAGATTCCGGCAAAGGTCAAGGGAAAACACGTCAATGAAAGATTCGGTCTAGTCTGTCAATATGATCTATTGAGAAAGAATCTGAGAAAATGACCTCAGATGGTCCAGTACTTGAACAGTGGAAGGAGGTAAGCAAGTTCTCTCCCGGCACGCCACGCCTGCCTGCGCGGGGCCGGGAGGCGGTGCGCGTCTGTGCCGTGCCCTGGCGCACGGCCTTGATGCGTGGCATGGACATAGCATACTGGAGATACCACTAAAGGGCATCTCTTTCTTCCTGAGACTCGGCGGTGGGTGAGTGACCCCCGTGCTCTGTGTTCAGTTTCAGCCTGGAAGGCTTGGCGGGAGGAGCCGGCGTCGGGAGCACGCCGTCCTCGTCCCTGGAGGGAAACTCCACCAACACCAAGGAGCTCAGGCACGCCTTCGGGGGCGAGGAGCGGGGCGACTCCCTGGTGTCCCTTTCGGAAGAGGACCTGGAGTCCGGCCAGAGAGAGCATCGGATGTTCGCTCACCAGGTAAGGCTGACATGCGGGCATGTGGCTGATTTGGAAAACCTTCATTGTATTTTCCCGAATACATCCTCCTATTAGGAGCAGAGAAGGCAATAGGCATGTTAATATGAGGCTAGCAGCTAGGAATTCTTAGCCCAAATATAATTCAAAGCCAGATTTTAGCACGTAACACTAATTAAAGAATATCATTAATGTGCATAAATTTAAATATACCATCAAAGCAATTTTTATCCCCGTGAATCCTCATTCGAGGATATATTTTTTTTTTTTTTTTTAGAGAGAGTTGGAAGGGAGGGGGAGAGACAGAGAGAGAGAGAGAAACATCTGTGTGAGAGTCACATCACTTGGTTGCCTTTTGCACGTGCCCGGACCAGGGATCTAGCCCTCAACCAAGGCACATGCCCTTGATTGGAATCGAACTTGGTCCTCTTCAGTGCCAGGGCTGACGCTCTACCCACTGAGCCAAACCGGCCCGGGCAGCTTAAGCAGCTTTTTAAAAATTTAGGAACGTACCCAGGATGTTAAGCCGAGATTTTCCTTCTTTTCCGAGAACTTCTTTCACCACGCCAATAGTGAAACGAGTCTCAAAAGGTGTTACATAGCGTTAACGCATCTCCCAGTCCTCTCCTTCCTGGAAGAAATGTCTTCTTTATCTCCTCACGTGTCTAGGAAAGGACTGTTCTCTCTCCTTCCTGTCGCTGCCAGCATTCTCAAGAGACCTGCCTGCTTAGTTAGTCCCAGCCCCGATCACCTCTTACGGTCCCCCATGGTGACTCTCATGAACATCCTGTCTTTCTTTTCTTTTTTTTCTTTTTTTAATTTTATTGATTAAGGTATCACATAATTGTCCTCATCCCCCCATTCCCATTCCGGATTCCTCTCCACATATGCCCCCACCCCGCTGTTGTCCATGGCCACTGGCTGGGCCCATAGGCACGCACACAGGTCCTTCGGTTGCTCTCTGCCCCTGACCCCCATCCTCCCCTGCCTTCCCTCTGAGGTTTGAGAGTCTGATCGCTGCCTCTCTTTCTCTGGGTCTGTTTTTGATGAATGCCCTGTCTTGAAGGTCATGGTTTCCTTGTCTACCAAACCAAGTGACCTTTTCTAAGTGCCGTCTTAAGCCCTTCCGTGTCCTCCCTTCTAACAGTGCCTCGGGGGGGAGGGGGGGGTTGAGTTGGGAATGTGAATTATGTGCTTTGCTCGCACCTGGGCAGGGAGACTCTTATTGATTTCATTTCTGAGCGGCTTCCAGGACACACCCCCACGTGAACCACTTCTAACGAAGCAAACAAAAAGCTCAATGCTTGGTTAGGTGAGTGGCGTTTTAGGTAGAAACGTAGCGAAACATTTCTTTTTCTTTTTTTTCTTTTTTTAAAAAAAAAATATATTTTATTGATTTTTTTTACAGAGAGGAAGGGAGAGGAAAAGAGCTAGAAACATCGATGAGAGAGAAACTTGACCAGCTGCCTCTTGCACACTCCCACTGGGGGATGTGCCGGCAACCAAGGTATATGCCCTTGACCGGAATCGAACCTTGGGACCCCTCAGTTCACAGACCGACACTATCCACTGAGCCAAACTGGTTTTGGCTGTGAAATATTTCTTTTTTCTTACATTTGTTGGGGTGACATTAATAAAATTTATTAATTAATTTATTAATTAATAAAATCATATGTTTCAGGTGTATAATTATATTGCATGGGTGTTCACCATCCCAAGTCAAGCCTCCTTCCACCACTGCTTGTCCTCCCAAAACCCTCTTCTACCTCGCCCGCCCTCAAAACATGTCTCATTAAACAAACAAACATGTTAAACAGCCTGTGCCATGAATAGGTGACTGAGGTTTTGTATAGAAATTTAATTTTTATTGCCTCCTACTACATAGCAATGATGTAGCCAAATAAATTTGGCCCCCCGGGGGTTACCTTAGTAATCACGGTCCCCGTGATCATTTAGACCTAATGAAAAGCAAATTGAAGGCCTCCAGGGATGTCAGTGTGCCTCTCCTTCCTGCAGCTCTGCTACCTTACAGTTTTTATCTCGGAGCTGGCATGGCATTCGAGCTAAGCTCTTGTATCTCTGCTGCCTGATGTGGACAAGCTGTCTGCAGCCTACTTCCTGTTAGACGGCTCTGCCTTTCCCTGAGGTCATGTTTCAGACCTCACAGTTGTATTGGAAACATAGCAACCGTGCCTCTGATTCCATGGTTACGCAAGAAACAGCTCTAAATAATCACAGGTCCTCCGTGCAGTCCAGTCCGGTTCATGCTAGTAACGGGGTTTCATTGCTTCCCTTCGGTGCAAGTCAGAAGGAGGCGGGTTCCAGCCTGCGGCAAAGGGAAGGGATTTATCACCAAGTTACTAACAATTAGAACCGGCTCTCCAGACAGCCGCAGTGTGCTGGGGACCTCTAGCTGATGCCCTGTCAGAGCTGCTACTGCAGGAACCTCTTGAAGCTGCAGTGAGTTCACTGAGGGAGTGAGATGATCCCATTTCAGTCTTCCTCGTGTAGAGAGGCAATCTGATCTGAGAAGAGGAAGTGAGATTTAGGCTTCTTTCCAGATACAGGGCTGCTTTTGCTTGTGATCTTAACTCTTTTTTTTTCTTGCATCTCCATTTCCAACTCTTTTAAAAATACATATACTTTATTACTTTCCGAGAGGAAGGGAGAGGGAGAAAAACATCGATGAGAGAATCATTGACCACTGCTTTCCCCTCATCCCCTATTGAGGATCCAGTCTGCAACCCGGGCATGTGTCCGGACAAGGAATCTGATTGTGACCTCCTGGTTCATAGGTCATTGCTCATCCACTGAGCCACACTGTCCAGCTGTTTCCAGCTCTTTCTTTTCTTTTCTTTTTTTTTTTTGTTTCCAACTCTTTAAGATCAGAATATTATTATTATACTTCTGTAAGAGATATTAGGTTTTCAAAGAATAAAAACTGCAGCTTGTTTGATATTTCTAGTGAAAAATTTTTTTTTTTTTTTTACCTGATTATGCATTCAGCAGGTGTTAAACAAACCCTCACTAAGTTTGAAACGTGCTTAGGTATTATTGCCACTGTAAAGGATGGAATATGCTAATCGCCCTCCGGGTTACAGATAAGAAACTAAGGCTCAGAAAGGCTGAGTCACTTGTTGAGTGGGGTCTGTTTGTGCGCTGCCTTCCTTCCCCGGCGTGGGCTGGAAGGTGAAGTCTTGGACTCATCCGGAATATGAGGCACGTACCTAGAACCCGCTCTCCGCTTTTTGTTCACAGACCTGTCACAGATCTAAACAACAGGGATTCAACTACTGTACGTCCGCCGTCTCTTCCACGTTGACCAAGTCCGTCTCCTTAATGACAATCAGCCATCCTGGGTTCGACAGTGAGTATGCTCTTTTTTAAAAAATAAAAAATTAATTATATTTAATACTTACTCTTTCTCTTTTTTTTCTTTTTCTTTTTCACTTTTACTCCCTATAACATTACCTTGCCTCTTCCTCTGCACGAATGGCTCATCATTTAAACAGAAAAGGATAGAGAGATTTCAGTTTTGTGATCTTCCTCCTCTTACTGCCTAAACATCTCCTTAGTACTTTAAATTTATTATATTTGGGGACCTCCACCGGACATGTTTTGTTTTTTTTTTTAAACTCTCTTTTGAAATAATTGTAGACTGAAATGAGTTGCAAAAATAGTGCAAAGAATTCTTCACCAAATGTTAGCAGAGATGGTGCCCTTAGGTCATAAGGACCCTGTCTTATTTCGCCCCGGTTCAGATACATACCTTTTTCTCAGTGTTAATTTCCTGAGCTCTGCAAAAACGTCAAGTTCATGAAGGACAAAGACTGAGGTAGGGATTTAGTTAAGTGCGTGCCAAGGAGTTATGTCTGAAACTGATGAATGCAAAGGCATGCCAATTCTAGGGCCGTTGGCTAAGCAGTTGTATAGATAGATGGCTGGCTTCCTTAACCACAGGGCATTAGGAGATGAAAGATGCTCAAAAACATATTTGATTTGGTCCAGCTATTGGTCACAGCAAGGCAGCTTGTTCTTTGAGAAACTCACTTTTTTGGTGTTACGAATAGTCAGTGTGAAACCTTAAAAAAAATTTTTTTTTCCCTAATATATTTTTGAATATAATGTGAGGAGGCTTAAATGTAGAGCCAAGTCCATCTTTCCCTGACCAGAGTTCTGACAATGTTAACGAAACTAAAACATGTCCCCCATGTTTTTTAAATGGCTTTGTCTAACGAGCACACTTGTCTAGGAGCAAAATATTTTTCTAGAACCTGCCTTCTCTCACTACCTCCCGGCTTGTGCCTTCGCTGTCTTCTTCCTTGAAAGAAATTGGCTGCCTCGACCAGCAGCCTTTCGTGTTTGGGCTTTTCTGAAAGAGCGCATTCCCTGAGCTGCCATCCGAAAAGTCGCGTATCACTTGTTAGATTAGAAAAACAGACAGGCTCAGCCTTCCTTCTCAGCCGGGGTCTGTTGCAGAAATCCACTGATGTAGAGGAAAATACAGAGCAAAGGTGGTGACTGAAGTCGTTCTGTCTCACTTTCTGGGCGGAAAGCTGGACGGGAACCGCCTGACTCAGGAACCGCCCTGGTGGGAAAGCTTCCTAAGGCAGGTGCTCGGTTTGCCGCGTTGACGGATGAGTGTGATGGACTTGCCGCTCCTCCAGAGGGTCAGAGGGCCCTGTGTGGTGTGGGAAAGTGCCGGCAGGGCGGCCCTCAGAGGCCCCGCTCCAGGAAACGTGTACCGATTTCTCCGTTTGCATCCGGGAGGACTGGGGTGGAGACCTCCATGGTTTCCGGATAGAACTTAAGAATAAACCTCACTTTTGCTGTACAGAATAATTCAGTGCTTGGTTTTGCTTTTAATATTTTTATTTCATAAAGGAAGGGAGAGGGAGGGAGAGAGAGAAACATCAGGGATGAGATAGAATCATTGATCAGCTGCCTCCTGCGCGCTCCCTACTGGATGGGGATTGGGCCTGCAACCTGGGAATGTGCCCTGACCAGAATCGAACTTTGACCTCCTGATGCATAGGTTGACGCCCAACTAAATCAGCCAGAGCCATTTTTTTGTTTGGTTTGGTTTTGTTTTTATATATTTTTTATTTTTTTACAGACCAGAATCGAACCTGGGTCCTTTCGGTCCGCAGGCTGACGCTTCTGTCCACTGAGCCACACCGGGCAGGGCTTAACGGATTTGTTAAGCTGCGTTAAGAATCCTCCGTATTCAGCCGAAGCCGGTTTGGCTCAGTGGTAGAACGTCGGTCTGCGGACTGAAAGGTCCCGGGTTCGATTCCGGTCAAGGGCATGTACCTTGGTTGCAGGCACATCCCCAGTAGGGGGTGTGCAAGAGGCAGCTGGTCGATGTTTCTCTCTCATCGACGTTTCTAGCTCTCTATCTCTCTCCCTTCCTCTCTGTAAAAAATCAATAAAATATATTTAAAAAAAAAAAAAAAAAAAAAGAATCCTCCGTATTCAGAAATGCAATCGTTTACCTAGACAGGAGCCACACAGGCAGTGACGTTCCTCTGTCTGTTACTCTGTCCGTGCGGGTCGGAGGTGCCGATGCTAACGTCTCCCGTTCACCACTTCCCAGCGCAGCCGCAGCCCGCACGGCAGATCTCCTTCTCCGTCCGCATCTCTCCGCTCCTCTTTAAGTCTAAAACCCTTTCCCACTCCAGTGATGAGGAGCAGGAGCTGCAGCGTAAGTAGCGGCTTTGCTGTCCAGCGCTGCCCTCCAGGCTCTGGCCGCGCTGAGAATGCTCCGGGCTCCGTGCTACGAAGCTGACGGGGGGCTTTTCTCCCCCTGCATGCCACCATCCTAAGCCGTCCGCCTTCATGCTTTGCTCTGGAGTTAATCAGGATAAAACCGGTTTTGTCCTCCGCACACTCCCTGCACTGATTAACGCAGTGGCCTGATGCCAGAGGGTGAGATAACGTCCCAGGACACAGATACCTCCCATCCCACCTCCTGCCTTCTGTGACGCTGACCTCACAGAACTTGCCGTCGGGCCAGGCGCCTTTCCTTCCTCCTGGTTTTATTTATTTTGTCTCAACTGGACAGATATCGAAATGTCCGCTTCTGGTATTTAACGGCGAATGTTAAATCTTCTTGCCTTTTCCTCCTATTTTCTTTCTTTCCAACTCCCCTCCCTCCCCCGCCACACACACACACACACACAGTCCTTTTCCCCACTGTAGGGTTCAGATTAGCATGTTCTTATTGGACGTTACCCAGTTTAGAAACTTGACCAGGCCGTTTCCTCTCGCTGTATTCATCGTGGTGTGGGAACTAGGTCTGCATGGCGGGTGAAACAGGGCCTTTATTCCCACCTGTTGGCTGTGTACTGAGTAGTAACTACCATTTTGTGTTTGTGTTCATAACCTAGGACAGTTTGGGAGTGTAAGGGTTAATCGTAACGGTGTGCCCTCTGTTTGTCCTACTCATGATGATGATCTCATTGCCCTGCTGTCTGACGCAGCCTTAGCTTTTCTGTTTTCTTTGTTTTGAGAGGACGTTTATGAAGGCCGGGGACAGTGGGATAGGGGAGGGCCGAGGATAGAGGAAGCAGGGGAACCTGGCGGGGGGGACCTTAGCCTTCATCTTGACTGACCCCCTTCAGTGCTGGGTCCGGGAGTTGTGGGAGGAGGAAGGATGGACCTGAACTACTCGGTGGTTCATCAAGCACCGTCCTAGAGAGGAGACCTCAATATCATCCCCTCCTTCCCCCTGTGAAACCCTGAGATCTCGTCCCAAGTTAGAGATACGCATGGCCAAGGCCTCCTGCACCAGCTCGGATGCTCCTTCTCATGCACTAACCCGTTTCCAGCAATGCTCAGGAAAGATCACGCACATTAGCTAGGTTTTTAGTCTAGAAACGTCTGAATGCAAATTAAACAGCATGCCGGATATGACGTTTAATCTCCTAGTTTGTATTCTTCCTGTGACATCACCTATGAATGATGGCCAATAGAACCTGAATTTGGTAAAATGTCTTATGTATGTTTGAACATTAGGGGGGGGGGGAATCTTAATTTGGGGTTTGTTGTATTACTTGAATCCTGGATTAAACATTTGTCCCGGGAAATTCACTCCCTGTCGTAGTTCTCATTTGAAGGTTTCAAGTTTTATTTTTTCTTTCTACCAAACCCTTAGGAGGAGAAGGCACCACACACCGGCTTTCTGATGCCATCTGTGCTTCATCTGTGTGATTGTGTCATAAATGTCATTAGACATTTTCTCTGTCTTTTGGGTACAAGCCTTTGGCTCTAACTATTTCGCCGCCATTTTTGTGTTGTAGGTTCCCGGTCTTTCCACAACACCAGCGGGAACCTGACCGAGAGGTACTAGACATTTCTTTGTTACTCCTTTTCCCGAGGTGAAATGAAGAGAACCCAATAAGTGCTGTGGCATTTAATTAAGTTCATCGAGTTCATTGGGTCCTTACTTTTTTGTGAGGTAAACTTGGGACAGTGGTTTGTAATGAAGACTGTATCCCCTTTAAATAATGTCTGCAGTACTTTTTCCACTTTTATTCTTCACATTCTCCTAATGACAAAGGGCTTGCATTTATTCACACGAGAAGCACTTCTGTTGGACTTTATGAACTTTTGTGCCCTTCACTTATGGGATTTTTGCTTCATATGTCTTAACACCATTTTGGGGGGTGTGTGTGTGTGTGTGTGTGTGTGTGCAGCTGTCCCCCTTGTCCTCAGGGGCTACATCCCAAAATCTTTAGGGCTGCCTGAAACTGCATTAGTACCAAACACTGGGTATATTGTGTGTGTGTGTGTGTGTGTATATATATATATATATATATATATATATATATGTGTGTGTGTGTGTGTGTGTGTGTGTGTATATATATAAATATATATATATATATATATATATATACACAAACACATATGAATGATAAAGTTTATACACTGAGTGGCCAGATGATGATGATGATCTCTGAACGCATAATAATCTGGCCACTCAGTGTATGTCCTATATAATAAAAGGCTAATATGCAAATTGTCCCCTTGACCAAGTGTTTGACCAGAAGGCAGGCTGGCCAACCGCCCATGTCCCCTCCCCCTGGCCAGGCTGGCCAGACCCCACCCATGCACGAATTCATGCACTGGGCTTCTAATGTATATATACTGAGTAGCCAGGTTATTACGCATCCAGATATCATCATAATCTGGCCACTCGGTGTTAGGCACAGTGAAAGATTAGCAATAACTATAAAAATAGGATAGTTATAGCAGTAGATTGTGATAAAAGTTGTGTGAATATGGCCTTTCTCCAAGTCTCATACTGTCCCGGACTCCCCTTCTTGTGATAACGGGAGATGATACAGCGCCTTTGGCGGAAGGACACGGGCATTGTGTGGGCTGTTCTCCGACGTTATCGTATCAAATGGTCGGCAGCCCCTGCCCGCCTCTCACTCTGCCTCCCGTTTCCACGTGAGGACATCGGGCACCTGACCAGAATGAGCATGACGAAGAGTGTAGAAGCTGGTTTTAATTTTTTTTTTTTAAATAGCTTCTGTAGTCTGTTTTTTCTTTTCTTCTCAAAACCGGCCTTCTTGTTTTGATCTAGTATAACAGAGGAGAACTACGGCTTCCTGCCTCAGAGCCCCTCCAAGAAGGACTTCGAAGGGAAGAGTGGGACGAAAGTCAGCCGCACCTTCAGCTACATCAAGAATAAGATGTCCAGCAGCAAAAAGAGCAAGGTACGTGCCTTTGGTCCAGCCGGCGTGGGTCTGTGATCCATGCATGAGCCACAGTTTGATTGCTGGTCAGAGCACATGCCGGGGTGGTGGGCTCCATCCCGTGAGGGGTGTGTGGGAGGCAGCGATCCATGATTCTCTCTCATCATCGATGATTCTGCCTCTTTTGCCCTCTCCCTTCCTCTCTGAGGTCCATAAAAATATATTTTCTTTAAAAAAAAAAAGACTGAAGTAAAAAACTGGAACCTGCCCTTTAAAAAAAAAAAAGCCCCAGCCCCCTCATTTCACAGAATGAAGCACAGAGAAGTGTGTTGGAGGCCACAGAACTAGGTAATGTTAAGGATGAGTCTTGTGTGGTCGACTTCCAGCAAGTAGTTCTTGACGTTTCAGGCTCAGCAAATCTGTCACGGAACAGTGTCGTTTTCTTTTTAACTCTCAACAATCTCAGAGGATCGGAGCTCGCTACTGGGAGGACGAAGAGAAAGGGCAGGAGAAACGGAAGTCTGTCGTCACCGGCAGAAATGGTATCTGTTGACCCCTGTCCAAATGACAGCACTCTTTTGCAACGAGGTGGTTCCTCGTTCTCTCTCGGCTTCAAGATTTAATCTCGGGGGGAGCCAGAGCTATCTCTAGCAGTGGAAACCTCGAAAAATTGCGAGTCTGTGACCTTGATTGCAATCTATTTCATAGTCTCAGATGTTTAGAGTACCCCCGGTTGCCAAATATATTAAGAGGTTTAAGAGTCAGATTTTTACTTTTTAATTATTTTTTAAAATATATTTTATTGATTTTTTTTTTACAGAGAGGAAGGGAAAGAGAGAGTTAGAAGCATTGATCAGCTGCTTCCCGCACACTTCCCACTGGGGATGTGCCCGCAACCAAGGTACATGCCCTTGGCCGGAATCGAACCTGGGACCCTTGAGTCCACAGGCTGATGCTCTATCTACTGAGCCAAGCCGGTTAGGACTTTAATTATTTTTGAAAGAGACATTACTAGAGCTCATCTAATCTGTTTTTATTGCTGTACAATATAAGCATTCCTACTTTTAAAGGGAAAATTTCAGCATTTTCTGAGGATTATATTAAATCCTCTAATTCTTCATAAAGTCTCTGGAAGTGGTTTGGAAATTTCTACTTTCCTTACCATTAAGGATCATATATAGACATATAAAGTAATTTGAAATGATTAACCAAGATATATTACAGCATTATGTTAATTTGTTACGTTAGTTTTAAATACATGGTAATAAACAGTTGTTACATAATATTCAGAGGGGCCCAGAGCCAGCCGCTGGGTGGCTGACGGTGCTTCTTCTGGATAATAATACGGTTTGCCTGCTGCAAGCCTCCAGCGTGCTTGGGTCTGGGGTGACCCTGTGCATTCCTACAGAGCTTGCGAGAACATTATGGAATGGTTTGAGGCCTTGCCCTGCTGCATCTGGAGCAAGGTTATAGAAATTTCAGACAATGGCAAAAAACAAAACAAAACAAAAAATACAGTTTGCTTGTAGCTACATACACGTAGGGCTTGAGACATTGAGACCGATCTTCACGTGTCCTTTTAAGAATTATCAGTAGGTGGCATGAGCTGCAGGTAAATGTACTGGGGGTGTTTTCGAAAGGCGGAGAGCCCAAACAGGAAGTGGAACCGGAAGGCTGGCAGTTTCTGCTTTTGTGTCTCGGTACCTTTGACAGAGAGGTCTGTTTCCGGCTAAGCAAGCTGCTTGCTCCAGAGCGTCCAGGCACAGTGTGCACACACACACAGTGTTCTCACTCACAGGAGCGTGGGCGGCCCCCTTGAAGGCGGCCTGTCGCACAGCTGTCCCCTGCAGACATCGAGGTGGTGGTCAGCAATGTTAGGCAGGTTCTCAGCTCACCGATGCCTTCTTGGAGATCGGCAGCGAGGCAGTTTGCATAACCGCAGCCTGTTTCCCAGTTGTCCAGAGTATCTCTGATTTAAAAAAAAAATAAAAATAAAAATAAAAAAATGAAATTGCTTGTCTAATGCTTTTTATAAAATGAGGCATTTTTTAAATTTTTTATTGTTGTCGTTAATCCTCACCTGAGGATATTTTTTTTCCATTGATTTTTAGAGAGACTGGAAGGGAGAGAGGGAGACAGACAGAGAGAAAAACATTGATGCGAGAGCGACACATCCATTGGTTGCCTCTCTCACACGCCCCGACCAGGGCTGGGGATCTGCTCTGCAGCCAAGGCACGTGCCCTTGACCCAAATCAAACCCAGGACCCTTCAGGCCACGGCCGATGCTGTAGCTACTGGCCAGGGCAAGGCGTCTGTTTTTCAGTAGGTGAGATGTATTCCTTCCTTAGCTGCTTAGTGTTAACAAATTGGCTTCCGCCGGGACTGGTGTGGCTCAGTGGATAGAGCGTCGGCCTGCGGACTGAATGGTTCCGGGTTCGATTCCGGTCAAGGGCATGTACCTTGGTTGCGGGCACATTCCCCAGTGGGGGGTGTGCAGGAGGCAGCTGGTCGATGTTTCTCTCTCATCGACGTTTCTATCTCTCTGTCCCTCTCAATTCCTCTCTGTGTAAACTCAATAAAATATATTAAAAAACAAACAAAAAACCAAATTGCTTCCATCCTTGTCCAAGTTCCCGTCCCCGTCTCCCCCCCCCACCCACACACACACACACACACACACACACACTGTGTTTTGGGGAATTCGCTTTGCTTCATTTCCCGTGTCCTTCATCACCAGGGTAGTTGGCTCACAGTCAGCATTCAAATGGTTAAGCTTGTGTTAAGGAAGCCAGCAGCCTCACCCTCCCCTCTCCCCCCTCTCTCCCTCCCCTCCTCCCTCCCTCCCTCCCTTTCTCAACCAGCCTCTGGCTTCCTCTGAAGGTTTCTCTGATGGCAGCTTAACGCTGCTGTGCTGAACCCTGCTGGCATGAATGAACCCCTCCTCCCGTGACAGCACCCGTCCTGGCATGGCCGTCCAGCATGTCGGTCAAATGGGGTCGCTTCTATGAGGTACCCCAAATAACAGTGAGGTTCATAGGATCAAAGCATGGGGAGGTAAGAGCCTGGCTTCTTTTAAAGCGCCGAATGCTAACAAACCCGGAGACAATGGAGTCTATTGTTTTGTTTTGTGTTATTTTACCCTTGGAAGGCCTGCTTCGGGTGGTTGTAAGGAAGAGGATATTATTTGTTACAGATTCAGGCTTGAAAGTCATTGCAAGGTTTGAGAGAAGAAGTTGCCATGGGTTTGCTTTACGCTTGGAGCATGCATTAGCTTTCTTGAGCACTCAGGTGCTTTTCCGATGAGCATTGTGTGTATGGAAGAGCCTTCAGCAAAATCTTGTTCAGAGCAAGAAATTGCTTGAGAAACTTCATTTTTTGTTATTGACTCCTATGACAGCTTTATGTACGCTAGCGGTTACTAATTTCCCCTCCGAACAGTTTCCTGTTTTGTAAAGTGAAGTACTGTAGTTTTCTCTCCCTTCCCCTCTTGTTATTTATTTATTTATTTATTTTAATAGTTTTAATTGTAGCAATTCGGCGCTTGGATTTTTATTGTGTGCCCTGCTAAGAAGGACTTTGCCTGCACCACAGGCTTAGCAAAAACAGTCATGGTTTCGGGTCTGAGTAGCCGGCCGGGAGGCCTGTGTTCTGCGTTTGCTGCTGTGTGACCTTTTGTGAGTCAACAAGCCTCTCTGTTCCGGGCAGGGCAATGATGTGAACGGAGCGGAGCTGCAGGGTCGGCCAGGTCTGCATCGTAATCCCAGCTGGGAATGACTCCTGTGGCCACAAACGCAGCATCCCCCCGTCTCTAAGCTGATACCTAGGACTTACTGACTCGTTGGCTTTCTGTGAGAAAATGCATGCAAATTGCTTTTGACAGTGCTTGGCACATAGGAGCTATTCAAATATTTAGCTGTTCTTGCTCTAACCGGTTTGGCTCAGTGGATAGAGCATCGGCCTGCAGACTGAAGGGTCCCAGGTTCGATTCCGGTCAAGGGCATATACTTTGGTTGTGGGCACATCCCCATTAGGGGGTGTGCAGGAGGCAGCTGATCGATGTTTCTCTCTCATTGATGTTTCTAGCTCTCTATTCCTATCCCTTCCTCTCTGTTAAAAAAAAAAAAAAAATCAATAAAATATTTTTTAAAATTTAGCTGCTCTTTATCTCTCAGTTGTAAAGGGGAACCACAGTGCCCTTCCCCCTACCTGCTTCAGAGTTGCTGACTCAGATGAAAGAGTGGGTGTGGAAGGCGTTGACTCAGAATGTGAGGCGTTCAGTAGTTCTCATTATCTCTGGCTTGGGGTGCTCATTTTCCAGGAGTTTTTAGATTGCAACAACAGAACTGTGTTCCCTGGAAAATGGCGCCCACAGGTGGCGATCGGAAGACCCCTGAGTGCGTTCTTCCCGCTCTGTGGCGCGCAGTTCACGGTCCGGTTGGTGTGAAAGGAAGCCAGTCATTGGCATTGATGAGCCAGCTGAACGCGCTGACAGCGCTGAGTGACCTTTACCTTGTTGACTTTAAAGTCCCCCCCCTCCCCCAATTGGAACATTGGGCCAACGTGAGCAATAAAACTGAACATGTATGTGAGAGGGTGTGTGTCATACTTCTGGCCAGAGTGAGGGCGACACCCTCCGAGACTTGGGGGTTGTGATCGGTGTAGGAAGTCAGAGAGGAACCTCGGTCATTTCTTGCGCCCCTCCATCCTCTTCCTCTCCCTCAGGCTGCCCCCCAATTCCCGCCGTCCCTCTGCCCCCAGCCTGCAGCTGGCCCCAGCTCAGAGCTCGCTGCTGTGCTTGGGTCCTGAGGAGGGTTCTCGGCATCTCCGGACACCTTCTCTCTGGCACCGGAGGCCTCTTTCCGGTGTGGCCCTGGGGCATGGTGCTTGTTGGTGTAAACAAGCACTGGGTAAGCCAGTGATGGAGCTGCTCAGCCTGGCCAGGCTTCCTGTGGTTTTCACAAGTTAATTTAAAAAAAAAAAATACATTTTATTGATTTTTTTACAGAGAGGAAGGAAGGAGAGAGAGTTAGAAACATTGATCAGCTGCTTCCTGCACACCCCCCCACTGGGGATGTGCCTGCAACCCAGGTACATGCCCTTGACCAGAATCGAACCTGGGATCCTCGAGTCCAAAGGCCGACGCTCTATCCACTGAGCCACACCAGCCAGGGCTCACAAGTTAATTTTAAAAAAAAGGGTTGCCCTGGCCAGTGTTGGTCAATGGTTAGAGCGTGAGCCTGCACGCCGAAGGGTCACAGGATTGATTCGTGGTCAAGGCCCCTACCTGGGTTTCTGGCAGACACCTGGGTTGCAGTTTAGCTCCCTGCCCGTGTGGGAGGTGGCCAATCCATGTATCTCTCTCACAGTTACGCTTTTCTCTCCCTCCTTCCTTCCCTCCCATCTGTTCTTTCCGAAGAAGCAATGGGGGGGAAATGCCCTCAGCTTCAGATGAACAAAAACATAAAAATAAAATACACCGTTAAGTTGTCCAGGGCGGCGCTCCTCACTTCTGTTCCGAGCCTCCGCCCACCACTGCCGCCGCCCCCGTGCCACCCTGGTGGCTCCGCGAGGGAAGGCCCGTCCACGTCCCGCTCACCACTGACCCTCTCCCGTGGCAGGAGAAGGAGAAGGAGAGAACCAAGGAGAAGGAGAAGGACCCCAAGGAGAAGGAGAAGGACCGGAAGCTCCTCAACGGCCACGCGTTCAGCGCCATCCCCGTCGTGGGCCCCATCAGCTGCAGCCAGTGCGCCAAGGCCTTCGCCGGCAGAGACGCCTACACTTGTGCGAGTAAGACGCGCTTCCGTTTCCGGCCCGCCTGCCCCTGCCCCTGCCCCTTCCCCCTTCACATGGAGAAGTAGCCCTTTCTGCGCCTTCCTCCGAACACCACTGGAGAAGGACGGTTCTAGGTGCAGCACACAGAGCCTGTCTGTGTTTTCCGGAGAGAGCTCCCCTCGCAGGCATTTTGTCCTGCGGTCCCAGAACAGCCTTGTGGGTACCATCCTAAAAGCCACCAGTCGTCCCAGGTCAGGTCAGCGAGCTCCGTTCTATTCTGCAATGTGTGTATTCTCCGTGTGCAGGCGGCCAAGGGAGACTCCTCTGTGCAGGGGTGTTCCATGGGACCATCTCCCACCTGCTGGAAACCGCCTGGAACCCCAGTCTGTTCCCTGAGCGTGGTTCCTGCTTTTCTTTTCTTTCTTTCTTTATTATTATTATTAGTAGTAGTAGTAGTAGTATATTTTTATTGATTTCAGAGAGGAAGGGAGAGGGAGAGAGAGAGAGAAACATCAATGATGAGAATCATGGATCGGCTGCCTCCTGCACGCTCCCTACTGGGGATTGAACCCACAACCCGGGCATGTGCCCTGACCGGGAATCGAACCGGGACCTCCCGGTTCTAAGCTCAACCGCTGAGCCACTCCAGCCCGGTGGTTCCTGCTTTTGGAAAGATGCTGCTCTGAGGTGGAGATTGGGCGACTGTTTCTGTCCAGGACCAGACAGCAAATATCTTAGACCTGGCGGTGACCGCTACTGCACTGTGCGGTTTTAATGCAAAATCAGCATAGACGGTGCCTGAACAATGAGCATGCCTGGGTCCCAGTAAACTTCCTTTATGGACCTTTATGGTGAAATGGAATTTCATGGAATTCTCATGTGTCAGAACATGTTCATCTTGTTTAGTTTTTCAACCATTTAAAAATGTGAAAACCCTTGGTAGCTCATGGACACACAGAAGTAGGTCACGGGCCAGCGTTGACCCACATGCAGTCATTTGCGGTACCCTACTCCGTGGCACCACGTCAGCAGAAAGTGATGATGTTGGTAGCACACACCCAGGCAGACCAAGGAGGCTGCTGTGGCCAGAGGTGGCCGGACTGGAGACCCAGCTGCCCTGAGCCCAGCCGGTTACCGGTCGGCTAAGGCGATCAGCATCGTGTCATCCCTGTGAACAGTTCAGACTAGTGACTAATTCAGACTCCAAGCAGCGCTTAGACTGTGACGTCATGACGTTATCTTGTTTTGGGTCATTGGTGTGGAGTGTCCCAAGTGACCTGTTACTAAAAATAGTAACCTTGTTGAAATTGGAAATTTTGTAAAGTTCACTTGAGCATATTCAAAGTTACTGCAATAAAAAATTCCCATCTGTTTCCTGAGCAGAACAGCTGACACACAGCTCACAGCTGATCTTACCTGTGGTACAGAGGTGGTGACTTTTTAGGGCTGGCTGTATCACACACATTCTTGTAAAATTACTTCTCTGGATATATTATACCCCAAAGGTTGTCTGCAGCCCTATTTTTCTTACTGTGCAATTTATTTATTTTAAAAAATACTTTAATTGATTTTCTTTTAGAGAGAGAAGAAGAGAAAGCGATAAGAGAGATAGAAACATTGATGAGAAACATCAGTCAGCTGCTCCTGCACGCCCCCTACTGGGGATCAAGCCCACAATTTGGGCATGTGCCCTGACCAGGAATCAGACTGCTGACCTCTTGGTTCATGGGTCAACGCTCTACCACTGAGCCACACTGGCCAGACGAGATCAGATTTCTTGATTGGCAGTAAGAAATGGAAAGAACAAGCCGAAACCGGTTTGGCTCAGTGGTAGAGCGTTGGTCTGTGGACTGAAAGGTCCCAGGTTCGATTCCGGTCAGGGGCATGTACATTGGTTGCGGGCACATCCCCAGTAGGGGGTGTGCAGGAGGCAGCTGGTCGATGTTTCTCTCTCATCGACGTTTCTAGCTCTCTATCCCTTTCCCTTCCTCTCTGTAAAAAATAAATAAAATATATTAAAAAAATAAATAAAAATGGAAAGAACGAGACAGCAGAAAGGAACCGTTTGGTAGGCCCAGTGTGCACCTAAGGTTCAAAAGTACATTTTAAATTTGCCTACCGCCCTCCACCCCCCCCAAACTGAGGCACTCCCGGCCTCACTGCAGCTTAGCGCTCACTTCCAGGGGTCGTTAGTGGTGGCATTAAGGTTTATGTGTGACTGTGCTCAGCCTGTCACTTACAAAAAGATGACGGGAGAATCAAGTTTGAGAGGAAAGGAACAATGAGTAGTCATGTCCCCCAAGAAGCAAAGGTAATCAAGTCATGGCTGGTCCCCCGCTTTCTGAAGAACAGCCTGCAGTGGGTGGTGTGAGTCTGAGGCCCCATCTGTTATCTCGGCAGGAAGTGGAAAATCTGAGTAATTGGGGGACTCAGTCTTTTTCCCTTCGCTCCATCCCTCGTGTTCAGGATCTTCCCAGGAGAAGATCTCAGGAATTGTAGCATCCCATCGGCCACTTGCCCGCCTTGTGCTTTTAGCTTCCTTTGCTTTAGCAGCTCTCTCTTCTCGGACCCTGAGCCTCAGGCTTCAAGCAGCTGCGCAGCCAGTACTGCCTTGTGGTTTCGAAGCTTAGCCACAGAGCGCATCATGATGGCGGTGTGATGGCCAGGTATTGATTTGCACCTTCTTCCAAAAATCTTGAGTCACTATCTCGGTTCGATTTCTCATCCGGGCACCCACCCAGGTTGCGGGCTCGATCCTCGGTGCGGGGCGTGCAGGAGGCAGCCGATCCATGATTCTCTCTCTTCATTGATGTTTCTCTCTCTCTCCTTCTCCCTTCCTCTCTGAACTCAATAAGAATATATTTTAAATAAAGATACCCTCTTGCATTGCACATGCAAATACTAATAGGTGCAACTGGATAGAAAGTTTCCAAGCAAGTCAGCGTCTCTTAACTCCGCTGGAATCCAAAGCTGAGTCCCGTATGTGGATGTGGGCGGAAGTGCTCCTGGTCACGGGCACAGGCCTCTCGTGGCCGCCCCCGGGGCGTGGGGACCGCAGTGGAAGCACAGACTGAGGGAAGTCCCTTGTCAGGACCTCACAGCGACTGAATTGAGGAGAAACCTGGCGTTTCTGTATGCGCCTCATTGCTGTAGTTGTGTTTTGTTTTGTCCTTTTTGATTTAGCTTGACCGGTTTGGCTCAGTGGATAGAGCGTCGGCCTGCGGACTGAAAGGTCCCGGGTTCAATTCCAGTCAAGGGCATGTACCTTGATTGCGGGCACATCCCCAGTAGGGGGTGTGCAAGAGGCAGCTGGTCGATGTTTCTCTCTCATCGACGTTTTTAACTCTCTGTCCCTCTCAATTCCTGTGTAAAATCAATAAAATATATTTAATTTTGATTTCGTTTTCGATCCTAACTCAAAACTCAGCTCGTGATTTAGGATCAGGCCACCTTGATGGGAAAGGAGGGGCGAGGCTCCCCTCTCAGCTGTGCCGGGCGCTCTGTGAGCAGCCGCCAGCCTCCCCCTCCAGCGGCCACATCCGTCGGAACGCTCAGTGGCGCCCTGCGGGGGAATCCGTTATGTTTGGGTTTGGGGACTTGCCCGTGGCTCTGTGTTTGTTTGCTTGAACAGATGTGAAATGATCCCGAGATGGTGGTTGGTTCATTTTCTGTTGTGTTAGCAGCTTCTGAGCACTTTCGTGGTAGGGCTGTTTCTCCTGATTAAAAAAATAAACAAGTAGACCAGCTGCGATCCGAGTAGGAAACATGAGAGTTGAGGGTGTGTGTGTGATGGTGGGGTTTCGCTTTGGGTTTGAAAGGCAGATCTCTAGGCAGGCGTGTTCTCACATGTAGAGTGCGTTCCTTGCATGCAATAGGAAAAATACATATAATTGATTAAAGAAGTTCATTGTTGAGGGAAAAGGAAGATTTGAAAGAAGAGCCTAATAGAGTCAATTATTGATCAGAGAGGGAGCATTTTCTTTTTCTTAACTGAATATCATGTGTTGTCTCTTTAAAAGCCCTGGATGGTTGCTGAGTGTTAGTGCGTCAGCCGCCCGCCTGAAGGGGCTCAGGTTCGATTCCGGTCAAGGGCTCGTACCTTAGTTGCAAGCTGGGTCCCTGGCCCTGTTTGGGGTGCGTGTGGGAGGCAACCAGTCAATGTGTCTCTCTCACATCGATGTTTCTCTCTGTCTCTCCCCCTCCCTTCCAATAGAAAAATATCCCTAAGTAAGAATTAACAACAACAGCCGAAACCGGTTTGGCTCAGCGGTAGAGCGTCGGTCTGCGGACTGAAAGGTCCCAGGTTCGATTCCGGTCAGGGGCATGTATGTTGGTTGCGGCACATCCCCGGTAGGGGGTGTGCAAGAGGCAGCTGGTCCGTGTTTCTCTCTCATCGATGTTTCTAGCTCTCTATCTCTCTCCCTTCCTCTCTGTAAAAAAATAAATAAATAAATAAAGTAAAAAATATTTAAAAAAAAGAATTAACAACAACAAAATACCAATGCCAATGTAAGAATACAGATTGATATCTTAGACATCTGAATTTGATGGTGATCCTTAGCCACAATAAGCTAATAATTTTTCTTATTAAAACGATAAGAAAAACGTTTCTGCGTATTGCAAACCATCTCCCCCAGCTCGCTGCAGTGTCTGTTTGATTCTTGTCTGCGTGTTCTTATGAAAATGCTGTTACGGGGCCTTCAGCGAAGATGAGTCGGCTCTTTCTTGTGGCTTTCTTCTCGTTCTGTGCCTCCGCCTGTGGTCACCACACCAGCACCGGGCACGTCATGTAGGCCTCTTTGCACCTGGGCTTCGTCCATCCAGACCGAGCAGTGTCTCCCACGCCCCACGGATGGCTCACAGGACGGAGTGGAAGGATGGCGGAGCACGTATTTCTCAACTGCTCCTATTTCAGTGGTTTGTGTTGTTTGTGTTGCTTTAGTTTGCTTGGTGAGGTTTAAAGTGATAGGAAGAGGTTGTACCTTTCTGTCCTTAAGTAAATATTTTTAAATATATATATATTTTATTGATTTTTTACAGAGAGGAAGGGAGAGAGATAGAGAGTTAGAAACATCAATGAGAGAGAGTCATCGATCAGCTGCCTCTTGCACACCCCCTACTGGGGATGTGCCCGCAACCAAGGTACATGCCCTTGACTGGAATCGAACCTGGGACCTTTCAGTCTGCAGGCCGACGCTCTATCCACTGAGCCAAACCGGTTTCAGATAAATATATTTTTTTAATAGTTTTTGTTTTTTTGTGTTTTTTTTTTACTTCAGAGAATAAGGGAAAGGGAGAAAAATAGAAACATCCATGATGACAGAGAATCATCAATCAGCCGCCTCCTGAACGCCCCCTACTGGTGATTGAGCCCTCAACCCCGGCACATGCCCTAATCAGGAATCGAACTGTGACCTCTGTAGGGGGTTCATGGGTCGATGATGAACCACTGAGCCACACCGGCCGAACAGATAACTCTTTTTTTTAACCTGTGACCTTAGGAAGCCTCAGAGTTTTCCCCAGAATAACCAGTGTAGGACCTAATAAGAGCATAGGACCTAACGGTCAGTGGCCTGAGGTCTGAGAAGCCCCCTCCTTCAGACCTCTGACCGGGTGGAACTGGAGAATATGAGCCCCTCGCTCGGGGGCAGTCCCTCCGGGCCCATTTGGCCTGGCCACTCCTCCTCACCGTCACAGAGCTGATCTTCCCAAGGTGCTGTCATTAACGGTGGTTTTGTCTGCTGAAAGAGAAGGGACGTACAGTATATGACGTTCCCCGAAGATCTGAGGTGGTTGGTGGCAGAGCGTAAAGAGGAGAAACAGCAGCCGCAGCTAAGATGGCTGTGCCCAGCTCTGTGGGTTTTCCTCGTCTTGTGTTTGATGCCCATTCCCTTCGTGGAAACGGGAGTCAGGTTGTTTGCTCTTGAAGCTGAGAGGAGTGTAATGAGGGGTGGGCTCTGTTCCCATCAGCCTCCGTGCCAAGACCTCTTGCGAGGATTTTGACAAACGAAGGCGCATTGCTTACCGCTGGCAGGAACTCGCCTTTACCAATAAGCAAAAGGCCGGATGGTTCTTTGCCTTCCCTAACCACGTGGTCTGGTCTGTGGCAGGGAGCTTGAAAAAAGTAAGAGATTCGTTCTCTGAGGCTTGCGTTCTTGGTCAATGTCTGTTTTCCAAAACAGAGAATAAGGTTTTAGCCTCGTGGCTTTGGCTGATGCAGGCGGGCAGCCATTCCTGTGCGGAGTCAGCACAGCTCAGAACCACGCCGAGTGCTGGTCCAGGCTTGAATGTGTGAAGCAGATGTCCACGCAAAGTGCTTGTCCCCGAGACATGTGACCTTACTGTGGAGCACGTCAGCGTTTCATCTGGGTGGTGGGTGTCTTCGTGTGAAGAGTTGTTTACCAGAAACGCATTGTAAACATTACATCTGCTTTTATGGTTCTTCAGCGGAAGCCGTCTTTTAAATCCCGAACATGGGCCCGAGAACTTGAGTGTTGCTGAAGTCTTAAGTGTTAGCACCACGCCCTCAGCCAGTGACGTCATTCTCCGCAGGCCGATGGGCCTCATGGGAGCAAGGGCCCGTGCAGCTGGGTGCAAGGCCTGCTCATAGGTGGTCAGTCTTTATTTGTTTGTTTAACCCCCACCCCCTTTATTTGTAGAGAGAGAGGGAGGGAGAGGGATGCAGAGATGGAAACATCGATGGCAGAGAAACGTGGACCAAGCAGGCATTGAGGAGCCACTGGAGAGGAAGGAATGGGAGAAGGCCTTGGGGTCCCGGATGCCGGCGGTCCCCATCCTAGTGTAATTCCTTCCCCATCATCACTGCAAACCCCCCTCCTTCCTACCCGCCACCCCCATCCCATCATATGTACGCGCCAAGAGAACGTCTCGGCCCATAGTCAGGGAGCTGACATGCGCAGTTGCTGTGCGGTTCCTGAGTCTGTGTGGGGCACTGCCTAATGGATGGCATCTGGTTCCTATTCTCGGGGAGCCTGCTCCCTGGAGAGGCCGTTGTCCCCACAGAGGGACGTCTTGTTTGTTTGGACCTCACCTCCGGCCTTCTGGCTCAGTCCTGGCGGCTGACGTCATGGCAGCAGTGAGCGCTGGCGGCCCCTCTGAGGCGCAGAGGCCGGGCTGCCACGCCAGGGGCCCTGTTAGGCCAAGAGAGTCACAAGTGAGAATTGAGATGCCCTGGCCGGCGGGCTCAGTGGTTAGAGCATCGGCCCTGGTCCAGAGAGTCCCAGGTTTGATTCCGGTCAAGGGCACATACCTGGGTTGCGGGTTCCCCAGCCTGGCAGGCAGCTGATTGATGTGGATCGCTCACATCCATCTTTCTCTCCTCTCTCCCTACCCCTCCCTCCCTTCCACGCTCTCTGAAATCAGTGGAGGGAGTCTCCGTCACTGAGGATTAAAAAGCAAGCAAGCAAACAGCAGTGCTGAAGTAAAATTGTGTCTGTGGCTGACTGTGGTGGCTTCATCTGTCAGGGAAGTCCCCCGTTTGCTGAGGCATGACCCGTCTTCTGTGGCTCTTGACTGGGGGGTGGCGGGAGGCACGTAAAAGGACATAGACAGGTTTTCAGACTCACACACTGCCTTCAACACAGTCACCGTTCCCAGCCCCTTTGACGGGGTTCACTTAGGAGTCTCCTCATGACTCAGGGCAGACACTCGGTTTTAGTCCTGGGAGCCGTTCCGCTTCCTGCCTGAGCTCCCCGCCCCCGGGTGACATCACACCCGCCCGGGAGAAGGCCGGCGTCCCGCTCCGTCACTCCGTTCCCCTCGTGAGCCCGGCACCCGGAGCTCCGGCTGCTGGGCCCACTAGGACCCGGGGCCCGGTGTGCTCCGTGAGTGACCCCCGTGGGTTCCTGCTTCCTTTCCAGACTGCGGTGCCTTCGTCCACAAAAGCTGCCGAGAAAGCCTGGCCTCCTGTGCGAAGGTCAAGATGAAGGTAAGACCTCTCTCAGAGCCGATCAGGGCTCCGAGCCGGGAGGGGAGGTGCTGGGGGGGGGGGGTTGTTTATTTTCCTGGTGTCATCCCCTCCTCATCATCACTCCACACACACCCCACCACCACCCGCCTCCCTACCCCATCCCGTCCGTACGTACAAGCTAAGTTTGGTACCAGCTCTGAGACCAAAATAACCCCCCACGTAAATGTTTTCCTCTGAAGTAATTGATTCTCTTTCCAATGACCATACTTGGGAATTTCTGGCTTTTGGAAAAAGGCAGTGTTTTCAGGACTTGTTCATGTAGATTACGTTTCTCGGGGTTCTCTCTGTGTCGCTGTTAGAGTGACTCTCTCCTTAGCTACGTCTGCAGACCTGCTCTGCTGTTCGCTTACGGCTCCCTCATGCAGGACCCCCGGGGAGGAGGTGGGTTTGGGGGACAGCCCGCAGGGACTGGCTGGGACCGGGATGCGGAGGAAATTGACGGAGCAGCTGGCCGTCTTTCTGCTGTGGCGTCTGGAAAGGTGACAGGATGGGGAGAGAAAATGCCACCTTCACGGGTCTCCTCTCTCTCCTCCCAGCAGCCCAAGGGGAGTCTCCAGGCGCACGACACGTCGTCCCTGCCCACGGTCATCATGAGGAGCAAGCGTAAGTAGCTCCTCGCCTCTGGTGGTCCTCCTCCTCCTTCTTTTTAATATTTTTATTTATTTCAGAGAGGAGGAGAGAGAGGGTTGGAAACATCAGTGATGAGAGCGAATCATCCCTTTTTTTTATTTTATTAATATTTACTTTTCACTTGCAGTTGGTGTACAGTGTTATCACAGCTCCCACTTCCATTCTCCATCCCCTTTCTCGTTCCTTTCCCTCCCGGCTGCCGGCTGTAGTGTGTCCAATGTGCGTCCTCTGATCCGTCATGTGTAAGACTGCTGCGTGGTGTTCTCCCGTAAACATTCACCACGTTGTAACTGCCAGCTCCCCCAAATCTGGATGTCTGAGTCTCCAGCTGCTGCCATAAACAAAGCAGTAATGATGCCATCCTAATTGGCTCTGTGGGAACCTGTGTGCGACTTATCCCTGAGGCAGTGTTTTTCAACTGCAGTTTCTGGATTAATTAGAAGTGCAGATTCTTGGACCCGACCCAGACCTACTGAGTCAGAAATTCCAGAGGTTTAGCCCAGTGATCTGTATGTGTTTTTTTTTTGTGTGTGTGTGTTTTTTTTTAAATAAACATATTTATTGATTTCAGACAGTAAGGAGAGAGAGAGAGAGAGACAGTAAGGAGAGAGAGAGAGAGAGAGAGAGAAGAGAGAGAAATCGAGAGATCAATGATGGGATTATTGATGGGCTGCATCCTGCACAGCCCCCACTGGAGAACAAGCCCACAACCCAGGAGTGCCCCGACCGGGAATCGAACCAGCAACCTCCTGGTTCCTGGGCTGATGCTAAACTCCTGAGCCACCCTGGCCAGGCCATAATTTATTAATTGACTTTTTTTTTTTTAATATTCCTTTTTATCATTTCCAATCTTTTATCAATAATGTTGCATTGAATAACTTCGGACATGTGTCATTTCAAACACAAACAAGTTTATCTTCCGAAATAAACATATCCTGAAGTAGAATTATTAGATCCAAGTGTGTAGAGGCTTATGTAGTTTTAATAGAAATTGCCAAGTTGTCCTCCCTGGAGTGTTTTTTTGGGGTTTTTTTGTTTTTGTTTTTTTAAAAAAATATATTTTATTGATTTTGTACAGAGAGGAAGGGAGAGAGATAGAAAGCTAGAAACATCGATGAGAGAGAATCATCGATCAGTTGCCTCTTGCACACCCCCTACTGGGGATATGCCCGCAACCAAGGTACATGCCCTTGACCGGAATCGAACCCGGGCCCCTTCAGTCCCCAAGCCGACGCTCTATCCATTGAGCCAAACCAGTCTCAGCCTCCCTGGAGTTTTTTACTCATTTTCTCCCCCCACCCCCACCCAGGGCAAGTCGGCTGCCGAGCTGTGCGCTTCTCTCCTCTGTGGCCGTAGCCCGGTGAGTCAGTCCTGGTGGGCGGGAGCCGGGACGCTCAGCTGGTGTCTTCTCTCCCTTCACAGCCTCCCAGCCCAAGGAGCGCCCTCGGTCCGCCGTCCTCCTGGCTGACGAGGCCACTGCCGCCCCCATGTTCTCCAACAGACGCTCCCAGCAGTGCGTGTCGCTGTCCAAAAGCGTCTCCATACAGAACATCGCCGGGTGAGTGGGGTTCGGGGACAGCACGGTGACAAGGGCACAGTCGTATCGTTTGACAGAAGGATTCTTGGTGATGGGTGCCGAGTGCACAGAGTGACTCCGAGGAGGAGGAGGAGGAGGATTACGTGTGATCACTGCTCTGGCCACCGTTTGTGACAAGGGTCCCCTTTAAGCTCCCTCATCGGGCCAGCTGTCCTGTGCTTCTGTGTACCATCACCCCGCTTCTCAGCCCCCGAGTTCCGAAAGGGTGGTTTCCCTTCAAAACGAGAAGTAGGAATAGGCAGAGAGGTGATTTCATCCTGAATTGGGGGTGCCAGTCACTTGGGTCACATCACAGACGTTTACTGGTGCCTGCTGTGCTAGCTGGCGAGTTGGGGGTCAAGCGAGCAAAAGAATAACCCATGCCACCCCAATCAATTTAATGAAAAATATTTTTTTAAAAATTTAAAAAGAATCCAGTGTATTGTAAGAGCTCAGCCTATAATTAGGGAACAGGAGGGAAAAGGCAGTGGTTAGACTACGAGTTTCCAACAGAAATTTCTCCTAGAATGTGTATACAGTTCAGGGTGGGGGCAGTACTCTCCTTCTTAACGATCATTTTAAGAAAACCCAAGGCTCAAAAAGTTCACGTTTGCAGTAACGCCAAGTGCTTTAGCTTGGGTTAGTAGTTCTGTTCCTGGGTCACTGTGTAAAACTTTGTCTGGGGTCGTGTAGTCCATTGGGCAGTGCTCACCCAGGGGAGAACGCAAGCCACAGCTCACCACAGTGTATATGACGCGCTGCTCTTTTGTCCCCAGCGTTGGCAATGACGAGAACATATCCAACACCTGGAAGTTCCTGTCGCACTCAACGGACTCCCTGAATAAGATCGTCAAGGTCAACGAGTCCACGGAGTCCCTGACTGACGAGGGTAAGAGGAAGCTGTGGCCTACACGCGTTTTCCGTAGACACGGTGCCGCTGCTCCGCCCAGAATGGAGGCGTTGGTGGGATCCTGCGCCTGCGTCCTCCTCATTCCCGTGGAGATTGCCTCAGTCGTCTCTAAAGCACCCAGTGCTCTGTGATAAATTGGCAATCAGTCCTGCCCACTTGTTCGATAGCTGTCCGTTGGAAGATGTCCTTGCGTTTAACACGGTCATATTCTGGCACAAAAGCGCTCTCTCTCTGCCACTCTCCCGCCCCCAGCCCTTAAGTTCTAGCTCTCCCGGCTCGGTGGTAAGCCTACTTACTGTCTTAAATCAGCCAAGTGACCAGGTCCCCTTCAGTTCCCACCTCACGTGGCAATCGTGTCTGAATGACAGTTGGTTTGTGGGATGCTCACCACGCCAGCAGCCTTGGCGAGAGCCCCCCGCTTCCAGACAGGTAGTGGGTCCCTTCTCACACCGGAAGGCGGATCTGTGACACACACACACACACACACACTGCGGTTAATGCAGAGTCTGCGGCCAGGGCGGTGGTCACACCCGGGAAAGGCCCCCGGGCTTCTGGGAGGTCCCAGAGCTGGGTCCTGATGCTGGCTCGTTGCTGTCTTGAGGAGTAGGCACAGACATGAACGAGGGGCAGCTGATGGGCGACTTTGAGAGCGAGTCCAAGCAGCTGGAGGCCGAGTCCTGGAGCCGCGTGGTGGACAGCAAGTTTCTGAAGCAGCAGAAGAAGGACGTGGTCAAGCGCCAGGAGGTGATCTACGGTGAGGCCCTTCCCCGGCCCCGCGGCGCCGGCTGTGCGTGTGCGCCTGGGCCGTGAGAGTCCGTTCTCATCGGCAGCATCTCCGAGAGTTTCCTCCAAAATGTGGAGCTATAGAGACACGATCTTACTTCCTCCCCACCGCTTTTCCACCCTCTAAAGCTGTTTTCTCTCGTCTCGTTGGCCGTTTTATTTGATGTGAGCGCTTATTCACGCCACAGGCCGAAGGAGAAGTCCCCGGCGGTGTACTGCCTGCGCCGCACGGGGGGACAGTCACCATTTCCTGTTTCTAGGAAATAGGAACACGGTGCATTATGAAAGGTTTCAGTTCCAGTGAAGGCTGATTGGGAAAGCGGGTGACGGGGCCTCCAGCACCTGCTGCGAGCCCCAGGGGAGCTGGAGGAGGAGGAGGAAGAGGAGGAGGAGGGGGAGGGGGAGGAAGAGGACGAAAGCACTGTAGGAAAGACAGCTACTGGAGGAGGAGGGGGAGGAGGAGTAAGGAGAGGAGGGGAAGGAGGAGGAGGAAGAGGAAGAGGACCAAAGCACTGTAGGAAAGACAGCTACTGGAGAAGGAGGAGAAGAGGGGGAGGAGGAGGGGGGAGAGGAGAGAGAGGAAGGGGAGGAGGAGGAGGGGGAGGAGGAAGAGGAGGAAGAGGAAGAAAGCACTGTAGGAAAGATAGCTACTGGAGAAGGAGGAGGAGGAGGGGGAGGAAAGCACTGTAGGAAAGGCTGCTACTGGCCAAGGCTTACTATGCAACGTGGCTCTGACAGCCTGAGACCCCGGGGGCTGTCGGCAGCCGGCAGGGGCTGGGAGGAGGGCCCTGCAGCGGCGCCCCCTGACCCCCGACCCCCGACCCCTGTGCCGGCAGAGCTGATGCAGACGGAGCTGCACCACATCCGCACGCTCAAGATCATGAGCGACGTGTACAGCCGGGGCATGATGACCGAGCTGCTGTTCGAGCAGCAGATGGTGGAGAAGCTGTTCCCCTGCCTGGACGAGCTCATCAGCATCCACAGCCAGTTCTTCCAGAGGATCCTGGAGCGCAAGAAGGAGTCCCTGGTGGACAGGAGCGAAAGGAACTTCCTCATCCGCAGGATGGGCGATGTGCTGGTGAACCAGGTGAGGGCGGGGCGGCCTGGGGCTCGGCGGCCAGGCCCTGGCTTCCCGGCTTAGCGTCTCTTAACTTCATTTCTCTCTCCGAGCCTCAGTTCCCTTTTCTGAAAATGGGGACAGTGGCTTTTCTCTCCTAATATGTTTTTTTTTGTTTGTTTTTTAAAAAAAATATATTATTGATTTTTTATAGAGAGGAAGGGAGAGGGATAGAGTTAGAAACATCAATGAGAGAGAAACATCGATCAGCTGCCTCCTGCACACCCCCTACTGGGGATGTGCCCGCAACCAAGGTACGTGCCCTTGACCGGAATCGAACCCGGGACCTTCCAGTCCGCAGGCCGACGCTCTATCCACTGAGCCAAACCGGTTTCGGCACCGCTGCCCCCTTTTAACCCTTCAGGGCGGTTTATGAGGAGGTATCCTGGGTCCTACACGCAGACTGGCAGCTGGGTACAAAACGCTGGTCCAGAGGGGCACGGCCTAACCCCGCTCTCCCCCGCGCAGTTCTCCGGGGAGAACGCCGAGCGCCTGAAGAAGACCTACGGCAAGTTCTGCGGGCAGCACAACCAGTCCGTGAACTACTTCAAGGACCTCCACACCAAGGACAAGCGCTTCCAGGCCTTCGTGAAGGTAGTGCCGGCCGCACTGACCCCGGCCCGGTCCCTCCCCGGCCCGGTCCCTCCCCAGCGCCCCGGCCCGCTGTGTGGCCGCGCCCCCGCCCGTGGGCGTTAACACTCTCCTGCTCTCTTGCAGAAGAAGATGAGCAGCGCGGTGGTGAGGCGGCTGGGCATCCCCGAGTGCATCCTGCTGGTCACGCAGCGCATCACCAAGTACCCGGTGCTATTCCAGAGGCTCCTGCAGTGCACCAAGGGTGAGCACCCCGGCCCCGCACAGCACCGGGGCCAGAAAGCCGTGGAAGAGGGCGGTCCTGCTTTAGGCTCCTGAAGGGGTCCCGGGTTTCTCCCTCCAAAACCGTGGTGTTTTAATAAACACGTGAAGCATTCGCCCTGGCCAGGGTGGCTCCGTGCCTAGGGTCCCAGGTTCCATTCTGCTCAAGGGCTTGTACCTCAGTTGCAGGCTCCATCCCTGGCCCTGGTAGGGCGCATGTGGAGGCAGCCAGTTGATGTGTCTCTTTCTCTCTCACATCAATGTTTCTCTCTCTGTCTCTCTCTCCCACTCCCTCCCACTCTCTAAAACTCAATGGAAAAATATCCTCCAGTGACGGTGAACAAAAACTTAAAATATTATGTCAGCAGACATAGGGTGGATCAGAGTAAGAAGGAAAGGAACCACTTTTTGATCCCATCAAGCGTCCAGTGACCTGGGCTTATCCTCCCTCCCTTTTCTCTGTCTGTCTGTCTGTCTCTCTGGAGCATGCGGACACTTTTACCTCCTCTTCTGCCTCTCAAGGCTCATATCCCTCCCCCCTCACCCCCAGGTTCCAAGGGCCATCCTGTAACTTGTTTCCTTGAGCCCATGTCTTCTAGGCTCACTTCCACCTCCGTGACTTCCTAACTAAACGTTCATAGTTTGGGGGAAAGAGTGCCGGGATCTGAATGGCTTCTCCCTATCTCGGGGTGGGGATAGTTCCCGCCGATTCCTCCCGTAAGCGCTGGGACTGCTGTCGTTCTCACGCACACGGGCTGCCGGTCTCTGGCTAATCCTGCGCGTAGGCCGTTATGTGAAAGAGGAGCTGACACAGACAAGTAAGCCAAGTTGCTCCTCTTCCTCCCTAAAACAGTTTGGCTCCTCCTACTCGAGAACGTAGCGTATCATTGTATGCTTCCTCTATCACTGCAAACGTCTAGCTTTGCTTAGATTCAAACGTGCGCCCACGAGCGGGCTGAGCACACGACGGTGCACAGACTGGCATCGCTCCGACAGCGTGCCCACGGGGCGGAGGCTGAGAGAGGAGGGCAGGGCCCCTCCTCCCGCCCCGGAAAAACCATTCTCCTTTCCTCCTCAGACAACGAGGTGGAGCAGGAGGACCTGGCTCAGTCCCTGAGCCTCGTGAAGGACGTGATCGGAGCCGTGGACAGCAAGGTGGCGAGCTACGAGAAGAAAGTGCGCCTGAACGAGATCTACACAAAGACGGACAGCAAGTCGATCATGAGGATGAAGAGCGGCCAGATGTTTGCCAAGGAGGACCTGAAGCGGAAGAAGCTGGTGCGGGACGGGAGCGTGTTTCTGAAGAACGCCGCGGGCAGGTTGAAAGGTGGGCTTCGTGTTCTCTCTCGCTCGCCCTCTCGCTCTCTCTCTCGCTCTCTCGCTCTCTTGCTCTCTTGCTCTCGCTCTCTCGCTCTCGCTCTGAGCAGGTGCTGGGGGACAGCGGGCAAAACCCAAGCATTTTTGTTAGAAACTCACCACCGGGATTTTCTGAGGGAGCCCATATCCAAACATCATGCAGGAACAACCATCATTTAACCGTGCTTAATCTTTTATCCAAAAGGTCTGGTTCGAGGTAGCTTATAAAATCATGCAAACACACCAAATCTAGCCCTCGGCTCAGTGGATAGAACTTCAGCCTGCGGACCCAAGAAAGGGTCCCGGGTTCGATTCCGGTCAAGGGCACGTACCTCTGCTGCAGGCTCCTCCCTGGCCCAGGCCCTGATCGGGGCCGGGTAAAAGGCAACCAATCAATGTGTTTCCCTCACATTGATGTTTCTCTCCATCTTTCTCGCTCCCACTCTCTCTGAAAATCAATGGAAAAATATCCTCAGGTGAGGATTGATTAAAAAAAAAAAAAATATATATATATATATATATATATATATATATATATATACACACACACACACAGCAGGTTTATAGGGAAATGTAGTGGGGACACCGGAAAAGAAGATTTCAGGAGACAAAGCAAGGGGTGAGATTGGCATGCGGGTGTTGAAGACGGTGCATGTCCCTTTAAGAGGAGGACAACAGCCCAACTGGTCTGGCCGGGGCCGTCCGCACTGCCCCCTCCCGCTGTCTCTGAGCTGCTGGCCGCTCAGAAACACCTGCCCCCATCCCCTGTGCGGCCTGGATTTTCCAGAGCTGCCGCCGCCCGGAGCTGGCTCCTTACTCTTTCCTTTCCAAAGCCCTCTATCCACTCCCCGAACAAAAACTAATGGGTCCCAGCTGTTGGCATGCAGCTGGGGTCCAGCCCACGGCGGAGCAGTAGGTTTTCTGACCCGAAAGGCCGCCAGTGCAGACAGAGGTTGGTGTTGAGTCATTCTCGCCCCGCGTGAACCCGTGCCAGGAACAGCCCGTCCTGTGTGGGTGCCCGCTGAAGTGAGGGGTTTGCTCCGGGCCGCTGACACCGAGCATGGAAACCTCAGGATCCGCTGAGGGTGAAACTTGTGTTTGAGAACCTTTTTTTCTTGTTCTTTTGGCAAGCAGGCAGGCACCTGAGTGACTTAAAAGCAAACTTAAAAGAAAAAGGCAGTGCGTGGGAAAGGCCTGTCACCCGGGCTGGAAAGCTGGCGGCGGCATCTGTTTCCTCCCTGGCTGTGCGGTGACTGCCCGGAAGGGGGTCTAGCAGCGGCAGGAGTGGCCGGAGGGGGCTGTGCATGTCAGTACCCTTCTCCCCAAGGAATCGGGGTCCCCTTTCCAGAGAGGATGCCCAGGACATGGCTCACTGCAGAGATGTCCCACTTTACACCCATAAGGCAGTAATGCAGGGTGTCATCTGTGCGCCTACAGGGTTATATCAAGAGTTTGTGTCCTTTAATAGATAGATTGATAGATAGATAGATAGATAGATAGATAAGGTTATATCAAAAGTTTGTGTCCTTTAAAATATATTGAATTCAGAGAGGAAGGGAGAGGGAGTGAGAGAGAGAAACATCAATGATGAGAATCATGGATTGGCCGCCTCCCGCACGCCCTCTACTGGGGATCATGCTCGCAACCCGGGCATGTGCCCTGACTGGGAATCGAACCTCGACATCTTGGTTCATTGGTTATTGCTCAGCCACTGAGCCACGCCGACCAGGCTGTGGCCTTGTGACTCCTAGATCCAGCTAGAGATGCTCATGTGTTACTTGAGGAGCAGAGGAGGCTGTTGCCATGGCACGGAGAGGCTGAGGTGGACTTGACACCAAGCCCGCATGCTCACACCTGCCTGTGAGGTCAGAGAGCGTGTGCTTACACTCGGATGGTTTTCTGCATCACCTTTGGCAGCGGTCCTGGCTGCGATCCCACGCCTTTCCCATCCCTCTAATCAGGAGGTGGGAACTCTGCGACCTGGGCTGCTTTGTGGACGAGGTTGCTGCCTAACATCTGTTCAATCCCGCTCTCCAATTATATTCCTCAAGTATTGTATTCTTCACATCTTCCCGAGTGAGCTGGGTCTTTGCAGAACTAAATAAGTGCCGTTCCTGAGCTTCCCTGATCAATAGCCGTTGTTCTCTTCTCTCCCCCCACTGCAGAGGTCCAGGCGGTTCTGCTGACGGACATTTTAGTTTTCCTTCAAGAAAAGGACCAGAAGTACGTCTTTGCGTCATTGGTAAGCTCAATGGTTCCCCTCTTCTGTTTGTAATGAACAGCAGTGTTCAGGACAGTTTAGGGTAAATTGAACATAAATACTGTATTGAAATATCCCAGGCTCTCGGAATCAATCATTTCAGGACAAATTTGTCTGGATCATTTCTTATATAACAACAATTTTCTATCCCTCTCCCAAACTCCCCCATGCCCCCAAATATGTGTGTGTGTGTGTGTGTCTGTGTGTGTGTGTGTGTATATATATATATATATATATATATATATATATATGTTTGTTTTTTCTCCTCTTTCTTTACAATCCTTTTGAGAGCCTTGGACATTTGGTCACTGGAGTATTTCTCACCTATTGTGCCCCATAAATTGTGCTAATTTATAATATTGCTAGCCAGATTCTGAGAGGAATATGGAAGGATTCCTCATGTAGAAAACATGACTCAACCCTGCATAGCCTTAAATTGTCATTCCCTCTGTGGAGCTTTTTTCTGTTTGATAAAATGCAAGTGAAATAACGAGATATTTATCTATGTCCTACAAATACCATTGTTGAACCATGTGCTTTAAAAAGGCATCTTGCCTGGCCGGTGTGGCTCAGTGGTTGAGCATCCACCTACAAACCAGGAGGTCATGGTTCGATTCCAGGTCAGGGCACATGCTCCATCCCCAGTAGGGGGTGTGCAGGAGGCCAGCTGATCAGTGATTCTCAAAATTGATGTTTCTCTGGAATCAATTAAAAAAAAAAAAAAAAAAGCATCCGGTCTCATCTGAGATTGAAGTTGTCCCTAAGAGTTAGTCCAATGGACGGCAAACTCATTAGTCCACAGAGCCAAGTATCAACAGGACGATTGACATTGCTTTGGAGAGCCCTATTTTTTAAACTTAAACTTCTAATGCCACGTCTTCAACACAGGCTCGCCCAGGCCGTGGTATTTTGTGGAAGAGCCACACTCCAGGGGCCAGAGAGCCGCCATTTGCCGACCACTGGGTTAGACTGTTGTGAACATTGCTTACATCTTATTTCCCCCCCTGCCCCCCCAGGACCAGAAGTCCACGGTAATCTCCCTGAAGAAGCTGATAGTGCGGGAGGTGGCCCACGAGGAGAAGGGGCTCTTTCTCATCAGCATGGGCATGAAGGATCCCGAGATGGTGGAGGTCCACGCCAGCTCCAAGGAGGAGCGCAACAGCTGGATCCAGATCATCCAGGACACCATCAACGCCCTGTAAGCCCCCGCCGCCGCCCGCCCGGGCCTCCCGCCTTCTGCCTCCCGCCTCCCGCTTTCCCAACTGCCCGCCAGCCCCGGGGGAACCCACGTCTTAGAAATCTTTCCTCTCTCGTTTTATGTCGGTCTGATTAGGAACAGAGACGAAGATGAGGGCATTCCCAGCGAGAACGAGGAAGAAAAGAAAATGCTGGACACCAAAGCCCGGGAGCTAAAAGGTAAAGCTGCTGGAAGCGGCCCGAGACCTGTCTGTGGGGTCCTCCCGGAGGGAGGAGTCTCTGCTGGAAGGGATGACGTAAAAGACCTCCTTTATGGCCTCGGAGCGAGTAGATGTAGTGATGGGCAGAAGCCGGGGGGCGCCGCAGGGGGGGAGGGCTGCGGAGCAAGCGGGAGGTGTGGGCGTGGGAAAGGGCGCTGGCCTGTGATGTCAGAAACCCCCGTGTTTGCCTAGAAAGACCAGGGGAGGCGACTAGACAGAAATTACAGAGGGAAAAGATGATCAGTCTCTGGGGTGAAAATGAAACAGGGAGAAGCTATGTTCTCTGCTGTCCCATAAGCTACCACAAGGTGGCGCTCGTGTCTTAGTCACCGCATCATAACCGAGGGATCAAACCACTGGTCTGTCCTTTCCTCCACCTGCCTCAGAACAACTCCAGCTGAAGGACCAGCAGATCCTGCACCTCCTGGAAGAGAAGGAGGGCATCTTCCGGGACATGACGGAGTGCAGCACCCCCTTGCCGGAGGAGGGCTCCCCGACCATCAGCCCTCGAACCCTCTTCCGCTCCAACACAGAGGAGGCGCTCAAGGGAGGACCTCTGATGAAAAGTGCAATAAACGAGGGTAATCTACGCTCAGTGTGCCCCTTCTCTCCCCAGTGTGGCTTATACACCGTTGCTTTTTATTGTTACACGGCGCACAGATAACAGAAAACAACCCCAGACAAATACTTCACTTTAGTGAGCTACTGGGTGAGCATCTTAAAAAAAAAAAAAGATGTTGCTTCCCCGTATGCTTCCCAATCTGGAATCGAGCCTGCAACCTGGCTATGTGCCCTGCCTGGGAGTCGAACCCACAGCCTCTTGATGTATGGCACAGTGCTCCAACCAACTGAGCCACACGGTCAGGGCCATTTAGCACCTTGTAGCCACTGCCCACGTCCAGAAATAAACTGTGGCCCGTCACCCAGCAGCCCTTCCCCATCAGAGCCGGCTCCCTCCCTTCCTCTAAAAAGAGAGGTACTGGCACCCTTACGATGACCACTGAGATTTCTTCATGGATTATGGCCAAGGACTCTCTGTAGACACTACTGCTCAGTGTTGCTCCCGTGTTTTTACGTGTAAGGTTTCACATACAGCCCCTCCTATCACCCTTTTCCACACAGTTCATTCTGGAAAAGTCTTAGCCTTTAACGCGGGCTTTGCCATGTCTCTTCTTTCCAGTGGAGCTCCTTCAGGGTTTGGTGAGTGGCAACCTGGGGGCCCCCCTCGGACAGACGGGGAGCAGCCCTGTGGGGCAGGAGGGCCCCGTGAGCCCGGTCTCCTTGCCCCGGAGAGCAGAGACCTTCGGGGGATTCGACAGCCATCAGATGAATGCTTCAAAAGGTGAGTGAGCGTGTGAGTGAGCGCGTGCTTTATGGGCAGCCCTGGGCTAGCGCACAACCACCTGTCTCAGCCATCCGTGATGGCTCAGGGTCAGGTTCACGTCGAATAATGAAGGGATCCCGGGTCTCAGCTGGGCCGCAGCCAGAGGCATACACTCCCCTTTCCATTTGCTTCCGGGTCTGCGGCGTCAGAAGGAAGGATATTAAGATCCCTTGGCTGCCTCCAGGCGGCCGCCCGGTCTCCGTCCTTAGTGGGGTTCAGGAATATCGTACCCCTGAAGCCGTGCGTGTTGTTCCTTTCCCGGCTGATCTGCCTCTCGGCTGAGAGAACACCTGCCTGTTTGTTTAGGAGGAGACAAGGAGGAGGCGGAGGACGGCCAGGATCTGCGGCGCACGGAGTCGGACAGCGGGCTGAAAAAGGCACGTCTTCCCACACACATTCCCCGCCTCCCGGGCACCCACCCTGGCTGGCATCACGGCCTTGGACATCCGCCCCCTTTGGTCTCTCGTTTTGGATTCCCGGCCCGCTGCTTTTGTTTCCCACTGATGCGAAGGGGAAAGTACAGTTTCGGCACGCGGCCCTGTCAGGAGCGCCCCTACCCCCTGGCCGCGCGGCCTCCGGCTCAGAGCTCCGTGTTTATACTCACGGCTCCGCCCGGCCCTGCAGGACCAGGTCTGGGCAGAGAGGCGCGTGTGTGCGTGGCCCGGACCAACATGGGCTCCTGACGAGCCCGAGTAGCAGCTCAGCCTGGGACGTTCATTTCCCCGCACGAGAGGCTGAGGGGGGACAGGACAGGAGCGCAGTGTGACCCAGACACACCCCGGGTGGGATTCCTGCCCCCGGACCCTCTGCTTTTACATGTTAAACTCTGGCTTTTGTCTCCTAGGGCGGAAATGCTAACCTGGCATTTGTGCTGAAGAGAAACAACGAGGTAAGGGCCGTGTGACTTCGCTGTCATTGCTTCCTATAGTGCTCGTGGCTCCCGGCTGGGCTGTCGGGCCGGCACCGGCGTCACGTGGCTGTGTGCCAAAAGGTTGCCTGTTCTCTTAGAGCTCCGTTCTGGCTCCTATACACTTGACATTTTAATCTGTTTGAATGTGGGGGCGTTTTTTTATGCGAGCCAGGATTCAACTTAATTTTTTCCAAAGATCCAGCTGATTTTCTCAGGAAAACTCATTGCGTCGTATTCTTTCCCATTAACTTACAAACGCCTCTATACCGTATACTAAATTCTTACGGGTGGCTTTGTGACCCTCTGTCCTGTTAGATCGATAGGTGTGTCATTTCTGTGGCGCTCGTTTTATTTATTTTTTAATATATTTTATTGATTTTTTTTTTTTTTTTTTTTTTTTTACAGAGAGGAAGGGAAAGGGAGAGAGAGCTAGAAACATCGATGAGAGAGAAACATCCATCAGCTGCCTCCTGCACACCTCCTACTGGGGATGTGCCCGTAACAAAGGTCCATGCCCCTGACCGGAATCCAACTTGGGACCCTTAAGTCCGCAGGCCGATGCTCTATCCACTGAGCCACACCGATTAGGGTTTTAAATACCCGGAGCTTCATAATACCTTGTACTGTGCTCCGAGGCCCCGCCTACACTCCGATCCTTGTTTGGTGGTGGTTTTCTTGGCTATCTGAACCCGCTTCTTCTCTTCTGGTGCATTCAGTGTGAAGGTCTTTGGTTGGGATGCAGGCGCCTTGCTGTGTGTGGGGAGGTTGTGGGTCAGCTGGCCAGTGGGGAGCGGGGCCGGGGGCTGGGGGTCGGGGCCGGGGGCGGGCTCCGTCCTGACAGAGTCTCCGGTGTCCCTGCAGCAGGTGGTCCAGAGCATCGTTCACCTCCACGAGCTCCTCAGCATGCTGCAGGTACGCGCCTCCGCCCCCGCCCTGCACGCACTGCCTTCCGGGAAAACGGGAAGCGGGGTGGGGTGGCCGGGGTGCTTGGGTTCTAGGTTACCTGTGGGTCAGTGGGGTCTGGAGAAGGGGCCCTCGTGGTGAGGAAAGGCTGGGACACAGCGGGTGGGTTTGGTCAGCCTTCTCAGTCTGGATGGGCCGAGGCGGCAGGAGCACTGGGGGGCCTGGGAGGCCGCCCCACGAAGCGCAGGGGGCGCTGCCCGCACAGGCCGTTTCAGTCTCCTTGGGCCTGAGCGTAATGAGCGTGTCCCTGGCCCTCGTCGCTCAGGGGTATAGCACGGCCCTCCCAGACATCTGCTCTTTTTAATATTGACGTAAGAGAAACACATCGATTGGTTGCCTCCTGCATGAGCCCTGACCAGGGAGGAGCCTGCAACCTAGGTACATGCCCTTGTCCGGAATCGAACCCAGCACCCTTCGGTCTGCAGGCCAGCAGCTCTATCCACTGAGCCACACTGGCCAGGGCCCAGACACCTCCTCTTGAGTGCTTTCTGGGAACCTCCTGCCATTCCGCTCCCTCCCGTTCTCGAAAACCTACCCAATCCCATCCTACCGGCTCCCACCCCGGGAGCAGTGCCCCCGACTGTGGGCAGCACGGGCCGAGATTGACATCATCGGTTTCCCTGGTGGATGCGCCCCCCTCAGCTCTCCCAGAGGGTGTTCCCAGGCCCGCTCCACCGTGAGGGCAGAGTAACCAGTCTGGTGCCCGGTGCCCCCGACCAGGCCCTCACCCTCCTGCCCCCCCCGCCCCCCCCCCGTCGCCCGCAGGGTGTGGTGCTACAACAGGACAGCTACATCGAGGACCAGAAGCTGCTGCTGAGCGAGCGGGCGCTGGCCCGCAGCGCGTCCCGGCCCAGCTCGCTGGTGGAGCAGGAGAAGCAGCGCAGCCTGGAGCGGCAGCGCCAGGACCTGGCGGACCTGCAGCGGCAGCAGGCGCAGCACCTGGAGGAGCGGCGGCGGCGGGAGCGCGAGTGGGAGGCGCGGGAGCGGGCGCTGCAGGAGCGGGAGGCCCGGCTGGCGCAGCGCGAGGAGGAGGCGCGGCGGGGCCGCCAGGACCTGGAGCGGGAGCGGGAGGCGCTGCTGCAGAAGCGGGGCGCCTACCAGCACGACCTGGAGCGGCTGCGCGCCGCCCAGCGGCAGCTGGAGCGGGAGCAGGAGCAGCTGAGGCGCGACGCCGAGCGGCTGGGCCAGAGGCAGCTGGACCGGGACGCCTGCCAGGTGAGGGGCGGCGGGTGGGCCTGTGCGCCTGGCACGGGGAGAGGCAGGAGGCAAGGGGGAGGCGGGCTCCCATGGAGCAGTCCGAGCGGCCCTGGCCGGTGTGCATCAGTGGTCAGGGCGCCGGCCCGCGGGTCGGAGGGTCTCGGGTTCAATTCCCGGTCAAAGGCACCCACCCGGGTTGCGGATTCCATCTCTCTCTCTTCTCCTCTCCCCCCTCTCCCCCCTGTCTCCCTTCCGCTCTCTGAAAGTCAATGAAAAAACATCCTCAGGTGAGGATGTGAGGGTTAACGACAAGGAAGCAATCAGAACCCCCCCTGAAGGGGTCCCGTAGCCGACGTGGGGAGACGGGCCGAGGCTCAGGGACATGCCAGCCCCTGTGGGCACCGGGTGGCAGGGAGTGGGCAGGGGGTGGGCTCAGGGCGTCAATTAAAGGGAGGGAGGCAGCTGCTCTTGTGCGAGACGGGGTCCGTGCTGGGGTGCTGGGGTGCTGATGGAGGCCTTCTCCCCGGCAGCACTGACAGCCGGAGCTCAGGCGTGGGGGAAGAGGGGAAGATTGGGCGGGCAGATCACCCGGTAGATCCGCACGTCCTGTGCCGTTTGATGGATCGATCGACCTTGGACCGTGAAAGGGAGTTCAGCTGACAGCTCCTGTGTGTGTGACGCAGGGGGCTCTCCTCCCTCCCCACCCCGTCCAGTACCCGGGCTCCCACGGGCACAGAGAGCACGGGCTGGGGCTGACAGCCCTCGTCCCGCCTTATCTCAGTTTGACCTTTGACCAGAGTTAAGAACCTGGTGTAAACGCTACTCCAGCTGCTCTGCCTCTCCCTAAACAGGCTTCTCTCAGCCCCGGAGTAATCCCCACACCCCCGTGAGCATCAGCCTTCAGATCCGCAGCTCCCTCCTCTCTTCAGGGCGAGGGAGCTCTTTTTTAAGCTGCCTCATCCCAGGCCCCATTAATTCTTTATGACGCGGGCGTTACGTGCAGGCAGTGAAAACGGTAATGGCGTCAGAGGTGGTGCTTTTTCCACGCTGTCAGAGCTACTGCGCGGGGAGGGCCGGGAAGCAGTCTCTGCGTTGAGGACTGGAGCTCTGAGCACCCCCTCCTCTTGCTCCCGTGCAGGTTTCCCATTCACACGCCAAGCTGCTGCGGATCCCGACCTTCCTCCCCAACCCCGAGGAGCCCCCCGTGCCGCCCGCGCCCTCCGTCGCCAAGTCGGGGTCCTTGGACTCGGACCTCTCGGTGTCCCCCAAAAGGAACAGCATTTCCCGGACGCACAAAGATAAGGGGCCTTTTCACATACTGAGCTCTGCCAGCCAGGCCAGCAGAGCGCCCGAGGGCTCCGGCCAGGCCCCGGCGCCCGCCTCCTCCTCCTCCTCCTCCTCCTCCTCCTCCTCCACCCGCCTGTTCGGATTGGCCAAGCCCAAGGACAAAAAGGACAAGAAGAAGAAGAACAAAGGCCGCTCTCCGTCCGGGGGTGAGTCCCACACCGGCTCCCGGTGGCCGGGAGGGTCCTTGGGGCCTGAGGAAGGGGTAGACGCTAGTGGGGGGGGGCGGGGACGGGTTAATGAGAGGGACCCTTGGGGTGTATGAAAGCCATCCTGTCCTGCTTCTCTCCAAACCCCCTTGCAACAAACCAAGATACCAGCTCAGGGAGCTTCCTGGGGAGCTCCGTGTGGCCCATGCATGCAGGGGGCGACACATGCCTGCAGAGGGCAGCACATGCGTGCAGGGGGCAGGCTTCCCTCGCAGGAGTTCATCCAGCTCAGGAATGAACCCATTGATCGGGGGCGGCCCCCCAGCCCCCCATCTGTCTGCAGCTTAGGAGCCTTGTGTCTGGGGAGGAAAGGGGGGAAGTTTGATTTCTCCTGAATTTCTCTCTTCTCCTGTGCCCCCTTCCCCAGACGGCCCCGCATCGGACGTGCCCGCAGAGGGGGAGGAGATCTTCTGCTAACTCCCCTCCCGCTGCCCGGGCACCAGCCCGCCTCCCGCATGGGCACCGCGTTCCCAGCACCGCTCCTCCGCTCTCAGGGCCGGGACCTGAGGGCCGATGGGTGAGGAGGCCCGGACTCCCACCCTGGCGACTGGGTCGGGGCCGGGCCGGCGGAGGGTGTCACCCTGACAGGAGTGTCCCCGAAGTCCCGGCGACGGCGTGGGCCGTGCCGGGACTCCTCAAGCTGCAAGAACGTTCCCGGTGCGGTGTGAAACGCCACTGCCTGTCACCTCGGGGACCGCCTCTGACACAGGGGCTGCCTGTGGGTGCAGACGGTCACCGTCCGCGTGTGCGTGCGGCTTGGCGGGGTCACGCGGTCTGTCGGTTCCCACCCCCCACTCCGCACCCCTGCCTGCAGGTGGAAGGGATGGCGGACCCGTGCGAAAACCAGTGAGCAAAGACGGGGTGTGTTTCAAAAGCTTACGCCCTGCACCTCTCGATGTTGGTGTTCCGGTCACCGGAAAAAAAGGGTCAACGTTCACCGATCAGCTGGGAAGAAGTCCTTTCCCGGCTTCCCACGGTGTTTGCCCACATGTTCTGGGCGCGATGACGCCGGGGCCTCCTCCGCACGACCCCTGCAGGGTGACACTTTTTGGTTGTCACTGACCACGGAGGTGGCCACAGCCTCCTGGCAGATTTCCCAAGGCCACGGCGGCTCCTGGGACGCTGGTCCTCCATCCGCAGGGACCTTGTCCCGCCCCCAGGCTAGGCTGGGACCTCGCTGCGTGAAGGTGGTAAATAAACTGGTCTCCACCAGCGCCGGAGAGAAGGGCCGGCCTGCAGCTCCCGCGGTCTCGGAGGCCTGGCAGAATGTAACCTCTTAAAAAGTTTTTAAAAACCCGAGGCCTGTTGGTTACTGCGCTCCGCCCCTCTGGAGATGCCTCATGGGGCCTGTTTCCCGTCCGTCCTCTGTCTTCTCTCCTTTCTTCCTTCTGTGTCGGCTCTTGTTTGCTTTCAGCGTGTCACCAGCGGGGCGGCGCAGGGAGGGACCCCGGGACGCGTGCTTCCCCCGCGGCTCCCCCTCCTGCCTTCTGCCCCTCGGGAGCCTAGGCCATCCCCTTTTCAAAAACAGAAAACCTGTAACTTGGTGCTTGATGAATCGCAAGCTGGCCTTGCAGATGGAGATATTTATCTTTCAGTTTATTTGGAAGAGGTCTGGTTTAAGATTGCTAGCTAGGTTCGTTTTATTTATTGTGTGTGTGTGTGTGTCCGTCCGTCCGTGTCTGCGTTGTCCGTGTCTGTGCGTGTCCGTGTCTGTGCGTGTTAAGGGCGAACATACTGTCCCAACGGTTTCCTCTCTGATCACTGCGGCTCCCCCCTCAGTGTCTGCAAGTGCCTTGAAGGCCCAAGAGAAACGAAAAGGGGGGGAGGTCCCTTTCCTGCCCCCCCCCCATCCCCTTCTCCTCCCCCCCTCCCAAGTCCCCAGCGAGTCCTTTGGCCACGGGGTGTCTTCCTGCCGCCACTGGTTCTGTCATTGAGGTTTCTTACCCGCAGCCATAGGCTTGAGGAGTAAAACCATCCCATCCCTCCCTTTCTCCCGTAACCATGTACACACCCCACCCCTCCGCCCGCCACCAGAGACCCCAGACGGCCAGCAGCCGGTCTCCCCCAGCTTCGCGGCACAGCGTGCGCGTCTGCCTGGCTCCCCCGGAGCTCAGCTGTCTTCCCTGTCACTTGCCGGGGTGACCCCAGGGCTTGCTCAAAAGGAAACTCCCTCCGCTGGCTTGTGCCCCAGGGATGATGCGATTGGCAGTCAGGGCTGCGGCCCAGAGGCGGGGACAGGGCGCTGTGTGTGTGTTTGGCTTCAGCTGGGGACTCTCCTACTTTCACCCCCATCCCCCACCCCCCGAGGTTGAGCGTGGGGGTTTTGCTGCTGTGCCTGTGCCTTCTGACCTGGGAACTGCCCAGTCGCTGAGTCGAAGCCCCGCCCGGCTTTCTTCTTCCCTCCTGGGGAAGGGGCTGGCGACGCAGGTTCAAGTCCCCGTGTCCCCACACGAGGACGCTGTGCTTCTCCATCAGCCTCCAGGGATGAGGTGCCCAGCGTTGTGTTTGAGTTTTGGGGGGGGACACCTCCCGGAGCCCCCAGGTTTCCAGCACGTGATGAGCTATCCGGAAGGAGGGGCGCCTTCTCTCAGCCCTGTCATCTCAGTGATCACCACCCTGCCTGGGTGACCTGTGCACTTTACCCCCCCGTCGGCTGGCTTCGCTTTTGTGACCGCTGTGTCAGCCGGTGGCTTCTCGGAGAGCGCAGAAGGTTAAACACACGCACACTGCCACCATCCAGCCTTTGCCAACGCTCCCTCCTACCCCCGTACGCAGTCTGCGGGCAAGAAACCCGTGTCAAGATTTTTTTGGAGAAGGTACGAATCTTACCTTTTTTCCTCCTAAGTCTCAGGGCGATACCACTGAACCTTGTCCCTCCTTTCGCTCCCGTGCCCCTTCTCTGTCGCCTCCCCGGTCAGCAGGGTCAGCACCGTGAGGCCCGGGGGGTCTGCTGGGCTTTTGGGGGCGCAGAGGGTTAACAGGACGGATCTGCCTTAGTAAAACGGGGGAACACACACAGCCTTAGAGGCCAGAACGGGGTCCAGAAGTTGCTCCTCACGGAAGCCGTTCCTCCTGGAGCTTTAGTCTCCGGGTTCTTTCTCCCCAGCGGGGCTTTCCTCCCAGGGGGTGAATGTTGGCATGGGAGCCGAGTTTCACTCCCGTGTCCATGGTGGCAGCTGTGCCAGAGGACAGCCGAGTCCTGGGAGGGGTGCAGAGATGGGCCTGGGCCCCGAAGGGCGGTTCGGAGGGGGCACTGGCATCGGCCCCCTCCACATGCCCCTGGAATGCGGGGCCAGAACTGAGCCTGCAGGGATGTGCTGGGCAGAGGGTGGTGGTGCCTTGCCCCTGCCCAGGACCCGGACAACACGGCTGTGGTCCTGACTGGGCGCTCTGGTTGTCCCAAAAAGACAGAGGAGGGGCACAGTGCTTGCCTTCCTGCTCGTTGTCCTTCCAACGTGGCATCACATCCCTCCCGAACCAGCGCCGTGGAGCGGACTGCCCGCTGGCCTGCCTGCTGGCCGGGCGGGCGTTAGGCCGACACGTGTTTCCATGCGGCCACGATAGGAAAAACACACACACAGGCTGCTTCTCCCGCGTCCTCCTCTGATGGAAGTCATGCAAAGAGACAGGCCTCGAGTCACTCTCCATCCTGAGAGGTTCAGAGATGGGCAAACCCAAGCGGTCCAGGCTCCCCTGGCCGCAGACCCTGCTGAGCAGCTGCAGACACGCAGCCGGAGCCGGCCTGTGCCGGGCCCCCCTGCGGCCAACGGAGGATCGGCCCCCGGCCCCCGTGCACCCCGCTCGTCACCTCTGCCTTCTGCAGCCGCCTGACAGGACGGGCAGCGAGAGCACCGACAGGGCCCTGCCCCGTGGTCACGGCGCAGCTGTGGCTTCCCGTGTGTCCCTCGCACCCGCATCTCCACTCTCCTCTGCGTCTCCCCCACTGTGTGAACATTTCTGTGCTGAAACCCCATCACACAATGGGTGAAACCCACGTGCTGTATATGCATTTGTAATTATGTACAGAGTAAAGCAGTTTCAAACTGTATAAAGATTTTTTTTTCCCCCCAGTGTGTTTTCTGGAATTTTTGCCACGACATACTGGCCTTGTATTTTATTTATCTTCCCGTCTAGTTACTGGCTTCCGATCCGTGTAAAGTTCCCCCCTCGACCCTTCCAAACAAATAAATGTTCTTTACGTCTCCGCTGCGGCTGTTTGTGTTGCTGTCCGTCCTGGGTCTGGGCCGGCGGGAGATACGCTGGGTCCCCTGGTGAAGGGGGACCCCCCCTCCCCAGCTCTGAGGAGAGCCTCCTTCCAGTGGAACCCATGTCTGCATTTAGGGACAGGAACCAGGGAGCCTGGAGCGCTGGTGGCTCCTCGGGGACTCCCACTCTTGCTGCGGCCGGACTGCAAACCTAGGGGGAGCCAACTGTAGAAACTGCAGTTAAATCGCTGTAGTGGGAGATGCCCTTTGCTGTAGGATCCTCTGGGAGAAGACGGTGAATTTGCCTGCCTTTGCCCGTTTTCTCCACCCCCACCCCATTCTCCACAAACAGGGCAGCTGTCACAACCTGCTTCAGGAAGGAAAATCTTATTTGCCTCAAGCCCCACCGGGATCAGCTGGATTTGATCACGGAACTCGGGCTCCACGGAGAACCGGCTGCCGCCCACCACCGCGGCAGGGCTGTGCTGAGCTGCCCGTGGGAACCGGGCTGCCACTCCTGCGAGAGGCCCCGCCGGACCCTGGGCACGGTGCCCTGTGCCCCGTGGTGCCACGCAAAGCCGCCTGGGAGCTTGGCTTTGCCCCTTACAAGCTCCTGGAAACAACGGGAGGAAGAAAACGCCTGCCAGAGCGCCCAGTCAGAGGCAGCTGACCAATGATTCTCATCACCGATGTTTCTTTTTCCCTCTCCCTCTCTGAAATAAAAAGTATAATATACGTGTGTTTTTTTAAAGTCTTCTCTAGCCTTGGCAATAGCTGCCTCCCCGCCCCCTCCCTCACCCCCCAGACAGTGACACACGGGTCCCTTCCCACCCACTCACAGCCCTTGGCTGTCACTGCGACTGGGCATCCCCTACCCTCCTGAGTGCCTGCCCCACCCAGCAAGGCCTCCTCCCCGTGGTCCTTGCGTTTGAGGCCGGGGATGGGGGTCTGTCTGGGAGGCAAGAAGCTCGGGAAGGTTCCATCCATCCTTCCATTCGCCAGGGCTGCGGGACCCTCCTGCTCCCCAGGGGCCCTGCAGGCCCGGAGCCCGGGCCCCAGCGCGGAGCCGGCTGCCGAGCGGCTCACAGACGTGGCATTTTTCTGTCCGCAGGTCCCGTGCCCGAGGGAGAGTCGGGGCGTGCAAACCGCCTCAGATTGGGTTGCAGCAACGGCTCTGCCCGGACAGGAAGTTGGTAACTAATGCCCAGGGCAGAAATCTGAGTCAGAAATAAAAGGAAGCCAAGAGGCCAGAAAAGCCCTGACCGGTGTGGCTCAGTGGATAGAGCGTCGGCACCTGCGGACTGAGGGGTCCCGGGTTCAATTCCGGTCAGGGGCATGTACCTTGGTTGCGGGCACATCCCCAGTGTGTGTGTGTGTGTGTGTGTGTGTGTGTGTGCAGGAGGCAGCTGATCGATGTTTCTCTCTCATCAATGTTTCCACCTCTCTATTCCTCTCCCTTCCTCTCCGTAAAAAGTCAATAAAAAAAAATTATTAAGGCCAGAATAGAGCTTTCAGAGAAAGGGGAAAATGCAGAACACAGGTTTTCTTTTCCTTGGAGGCAGTAACAGGCAGAACCGAGGTCAGCTGAGCTGCAGGGCCTCAGAAATAAGACAGGGAACAAGTCGGGGACCTGGGCACCTCATCCCCTAGTAGCCTGAATGTCGCTTTGTCCCTCCCAGAGGCCTCTCTCCCCACAGTTTCTGTTCCTGGAAGCTTCCGGTCACATGTGGATGGCGAGGCCAGCCCCGTGGGCACTGCCCTGCCATCCCAGGGGTGGCACAGTGGGGAAGGGGGCTTGGCTGGGGTTGCTCTGCACCCACTTGAGGAGATGGGGGTGGCAGGGCCTCATGGGGCCCTTCCCACTCCCCCCCTGCCAGTCTCCAGCCACGTTTGGTATCCCAGTCACAGCCTGGCTGGGCCCCAAGCTCCTTTCTTATGCTAATTGTTGCTCTGCTCTGCTAGAAATAGTCCCCACAGAGTTCAGGGTCCCGCCTCCCTCCTGGCGCCTTTGTGGGGCTCGCCGCCTCCCGCCTCCGTGGGAAACCCTATCTGGAGGGGTGTGGGGAGAGGGTCCCAGGAAGGCCCCCTGAGAACTGTGTGTGGAGGGAAGAGCTGACTGCGGGGAGGGGAGTGACTGGAACGAGCTCCTGGGAACAGACCAGCTGAAACCTCCCTCTCCCTGGCTGCCCCTTCCCTGGGAGGGTCCCCGAACCCCCCTCCCCGCCCCCAGCTGCAGAGTTGGAGCCGGGCAGTTGCCTGGACAACCTCCGTCTGCCCAGCCTTGCCTTGGGTCCAAAGGGTTCCCTTTGACTCCCCACAAACATTTGGGATACCTTTTCTTTCTAGGATCGTTCTTTTTTGTAAAATCACTTTAAAGTATTTCCTTATTGATTTCAGAAAAAGGGAGAGGGAGAGATAGGAAACATCAGCGATGAGAGACAGACATCCATCGGCTGGCCTGAATGGGGACCGATGGAACCGTGACCGCCTGGTTCATAGGTCGACGCTCAACCACTGAGCCACACCAGCTGCAGCGGTAGCGGCTGGGAGCAATGCTCCCGCCTTGATGCGCTTGTTATTTCACACAAATGAGTGTCCGCTGGGAGCTCGGAGGCATAGGCAGGAGCGTGTGGAGATGATGGCATTTCTCCAGTGAGCGCTCACGACAGAGCTTTTCCAGGAGACGGTGACTCTCGGGAGAACGGGGACAGTGTCAGAACCCAGGGACACAACGGCCAAACAACCCGCATAAAGGGGAGCTCTGATATCTGGGCGCCGGGGGACCTGGGCCGAGCCTCCCCTCGTTCCCAGGAGGGGCAGACCCCAAGCCCCGCCTGGAGGGGTGACCACTGACGTCAGCCCGTGACTGTATCCCCCCAAGACAGGCCCAGAGCCCAAAGAAAGCAAGAACGTCCTCACTCAATTCATTTATTAACTTAGAAACGGAGAGAGGTCCGGCCAGGGAGAGCACCTGAGGTCCTTTGTGCTGTGAGACGTGTGCCGAGCTCAGCTCAGCGGCTGACAGGGGCAGGGCCCTGCAGAGCAGGGCGGGCTGCGGGCTGCTTCCCGCCAGGCCCCCGCGGCCAGGGCTCCCCAGCTTCTCAGCGGAGCCATCTCCTGGGGTGGGGCCCCTGGCTGCAGCGGGGCAGAGAGGGAGTAGGAGAGTCTGAAGACTGGAGGTGCACCTTCTGCTCTCAGACGTTCCCAAGGGGCAGGCAGCTGGTGCTCATCAGTGAGGGAACCCCACTTCGGATCCAAGTCCCCAAGAGAAGCCCCCGGGCTGGGGCCTGCATGGAGGGGCCGGGAGGGGCGGGCGGGGTTGGGATACACGGAGGAGGGATCAGCCACTTAGATGGTGAGAAACCACGAACAGATATCTGGCCCTTCTCTAGGGACGGAGCGGGCTTTGTGAGCCCGGGGGCAGACGGGGCAGGTCCAGTTCCCGGCCGGAAGGCCGGGGTGCCAGGGGCCAGCGGGGTCTGAGCGGTGACCTCGTGGCTGACCTCTGCACTGAGATGGGTCCAGCGCTGGGGGATGTCCTGGGTCACAGGGTCCCCATCAGGAGTTGGAGCATTGCTGGTGCTTGTGATGTGTGATGTGCTCTGAGGAGGCATGTCCAGTGGCATGTGGTACCCAAGGTCCTGGGTCCTGCTGTGTGATGGGCCGTGGGTGGCCAGCCTGACCGGGAGGGAGGTGGCAAGGTCCCAAGGGCAAGCCCAGCTCTGGGGAGGGGCCAGGAGGTTTTCGCCTTAAACCCAGCTGCCCGGGGTCATCGCCAGTGAAGCCTCGTGGAGGTCACTGAGGTCGCCCCGCAGGTTTCTGCTCTCAGTCCTGCTGGCCGTCTCCCTGAGACCTCGGATGCCCTCTGCGGGTGACCCCCAGCAGGGACATGTCCCCCATCCAGGGCTCCTCCGTGCCTGGCCCCCGCCCCGTCCAGGACTTGCGGAAACGGGTGACCTCACAGTCCTGCAAACGCGTCCTCCGGAGTCAGAGGCAGCCCCGTGTGCACACACCCCTCTGGGGGATCCTCTCCCCCAAACCCGCTGCAGAGCGGGAAGGCCTCAGGCAGACACCCCGGCTGGAGGCGGCGTCTCTTCTCGTCTAAAACGCAGAGCGGCTCCCAGGGCTGGTGGCGGCTCTCGGAGCGCCGGGTTTCCCACTGTGGCAGACAGAGCCGGGCCCTGTGACGGCTGCCGCCGTGACGTGGGGAGACACGCAGAGCCTGCGGAGCAACGGAGACCAGGCTGGATGACGCCCACGTGGACACATGCCACCTCACGCCGACTCAGCCCGCGTCCCCGCCCAGCCGGCAGGTAAGAGGCGGGCGGTCCCAGGCGCCTGCCCCCAAGGCCCTGGCACCCCCACTGCTTCCCGGGGTGCCCGCTCTTTCCCACAGGGCCCCGGGTTGGGTCTGTCCCCTCGGCTGCGCACGGGAGGCCCTGGGCTGTGGCCCTGTCCAAACGGAGGTCTGGCCTTCACCCCTGGCTCTGGGAGGTGACCCAGGTCACGCCTGAGAGCAGCGTGTTGGCTGAGGGTGGAGCGGGGTCCCTCTCTGAGGCCAGTCCTGACTCCACAGGGAGGGGGCGCTGTGGGCTGTGACCCTCTGCCCGTGGCTGATCTTACTCTACGTCCTGTCCCCGTCATGGGACATGACCCTGAACGACAGCCCTCAGTGCATTCTGGGAAGCCCGCTAGCCTGCAGCTGGTGTCAGAGTGAGGACACTGTGGCTTGGCGAGTGCCCTTGGACTTGGACTTGGCAGACTGGCCTAGACTCAGTGCCAATGTCAGACGAGCCTGGTGGTTCTGACAGGCAGCCATGTCTGGGAACCCCCCCCCCCCCCAGCCTGAGGCTGTACCCCATTCGGCAGGGGGGTCACCTGCAAGGAAGGCACAGAGCCAGGCGTTGGCTCTGATAAAGGGTCCCAGTCCCCCCCGTTCCGCCCCCCCCCGTCACCCGCTGCCCCTCCCGGAGGGGCGGCCAGGCTGTGCCACGGGGCTCACCTGGCTGGCCGGCAGGGGCCCTCAGGCGGGCAGGTGCTTCCAGGTGCTGACGAAGGCCGTGGGGATGAGCGAGTAGGGCACGGTGGTGACGCAGCTCCACGTGTCGGCCGTGGGATCGTAGCAGTCCAGGGTCTTGCAGCGCTGGGTCCCGAAGTAGCCGCCCACCACGTAGAGCTTGTTGCCGGAGGCCAGCGCGTGGCAGGACATGCGCTTGGCCGTCATGTCCCCGATGCGCGTCCACTGGTTGGTCTCGCAGTCGAAGCGGTAGGCGGAGGCGGCCGTGAACTCGGTGTCGCCGCCCATGATGAAGATCTGGCTGCCCAGCACGGCGGCCGCCGTGTACCGCCAGGGCTGCGGGCACTCGGCCTTGATGGTCCAGCGGTTCTCGGCGGGGTCGTAGCACTGCACCTTGGACACCATGTCCCGGTGGATGCTGGTGCCGCCGAACACAAAGAGCTTCAGCTTGGCGCTCACCACGGCCGCGTTGCTCACGCCGTCCCGCAGCGGGGCCACCATGCTCCACTTGTTGGCCCCGGGGTCGTACCGCTCCGCCTGCTTGAGGGACACGGACGGGGACGCGGGGAACACGCCCGCCAGCGACGTGTGGCCGCCCACCACGTACAGGCGGTTCTCCAGCTCGGCCGAGCCGTGGCCGAAGCGGGCGATGAGCATGGGCGCCGCCTTGGACCACGCCTCGCGCACGGTGTCGTACACCCACACGTCCTTGGACACGCCGTTCTCGGAGCCCCGGCCGCCCGTCACGTACACCTTGCAGCCGATGGCCGAGGCGCTGAACTCCTTGCGGGGGCTGGGCAGGTCGGCCTTGGGGATGATCTCCTTGGCCTTGCGGTCCACCTGGTACACCTTGTCGCACATGAAGGTCTGGCCGCCCAGGATGAGCAGCGTGTGGCCCGCCTTGCGGGGCCGGGCGCAGGGGCTGGTCACCACGCCGTCGTTCTGCAGGATCCGGCGCTTGCAGCGCAGCGCCTCGTCCAGCACCCGCCGGGCGCCCTCGCCCGCCAGCAGCGGGGCCTCGCGGGCCGCGGCCTCGGCCAGGCGGTCAGAGGGCAGCAGGGCGAGCCGCACGCCCCGCAGCAGCTCGGGCAGGTGGGCCCGCCGCCCGTCCGGGTCGTGCCGCACCCACCGCAGCACGGCCTCCAGCACCGCCCCCTCGTCCTCCGCCTCCAGCTCGTCGCTGGAGATGAGGTCCAGCAGCTTGTCCTTGGGCAGCCCGGCGAAGTCCTCGCCCCGCCGCACCGCGTCGAAGTGGGCCAGGCACATGCGCCAGGCCAGCTCGTGCAGCCGGCGGCACTGGTGGGCGTCGGACAGCAGCGCCATGCCCAGGCAGTTGGCGGGCGACAGGTTCTTCTCCAGGAACTCGGCGGCGGCGTCCCGCACGTCGTGGAACTGCAGCATGTCGCCCGCCTCCAGCAGCGACTCGGCGTTCTCCTCGCTGAGGGCCACGCGCGACGAGTAGGCGAAGTCCAGCAGCAGCTCCAGCACCTCGGGGTGCAGGTTGTCCCGGAAGTTGACGGCGTCGTCCAGGCTCTCCCGCAGCCCGTGGCTGAACATGGCCTCAAAGTAGGGGCTGGAGGCGGCCAGCACGGCGCGGTGGCAGGGGAAGGCGCGCTCGCCCGCCCACAGCGTGACGTCCGTGAACATGCGGTGCTGGCGCAGCGTGTTGAGGTGGGCCAGCACGCAGTCCGGGTGCGAGGCCTTGTGGAAGAGCGTGACGTTCATGGAGCCCGTGCTGCTCCGCGACTTGCGGGTCTCGTGCACGCTGACCGACATGCTGGGCCGACCTGCGGGGGGCACGGGACACGGGTGAGAGCGGCCCGCTTTTGTTTTTACGGAAGGGAGCGGGACGGAGAGCTAGAAACAGCGATGGGAGTTAGAAACATCCACCAGCTGCCTCCTGCACGCCCCCTACTGGGGATGTGCCCGCAACCAAGGTCCATGCCCCTGACGGGAATCGAACCCGGGACCCTTCAGTCCGCAGGCCGACGCTCTATCCACTGAGCCAAACCGGTTTTGGCTGATTTTGAAAAATATATATATTTTATTTATTTTTTACAGAGAGGAAGGGAGAGGGATAGAGAGCTAGAAACATCCATGAGAGTTGGAAACACCCATGAGCTGCCTCCTGCACGCCCCCTACTGGGGATGGGCCCGCAACCAATGAACATGCCCCTGACTGGAATCGAACCCGGGACCCTTCAGTCCACAGGCCGACGCTCTATCCACTGAGCCACACCAGCAAGGGCAAGAAGGGCCATTGCTGATGCAGGAAACCCTGATTCCCCTGTGGCCTGCCTGTCCCCGACCCCTCCTCTCTGCTCAGCTCTGTCCCTCATGTCAACTGACTCCATCCCGAGGGCCACCCAGGTGCTTAGGGCCAACCAGTTTTCTAAGGGTTTTCACCCACCCTTAGGAAACTGGTTTCGTTCTCCTGAGTTTGGGTTCCACTCTGGAGCCAAAGGTCTTGGCCTGGTTATGAGCCACCCCAGAGAGGATCCAAGCTGTGCCTCCCGTGGCTACAAAAAAACCCGAGCAAATAGCCCTGGCCAGTGTGGCTCAGCGGATAGAGCGTCAGCCCCAGGATTGAAGGGTCCCAGATTCAATTCCCGTCAAAGGCACCTACCTACCTTGGGTGAGGTCGCAGGCTGGATGTCTGGCCCCAGGGGCCAGGGGCAGGCCAACAAGAGTCCTAAGGTCCCCCGAGAGCCGCCTCTGCCTGGTAACCCAAGTCCAGCTGCCACCCTCTGGGTGCCCAAACAACTCTGGTGGGTGGGGTGGGGCTGTCAGGGTGAGGTCAGCAGTTTATCGGGCCCAGACAGACCGCAGTCTGGCTCTGTGCCCGCCCAAGAGCCGTGCAACGCACGAAGCGGGGTCCCAGCCCTGCCCAGAGGAGCCCGGGCTCAGCGGGTGGGGAGGACGGGTCCCGTGGACCCCGGGCGGGTGAGGTGCCAGCCAGGCTTGGGGAAGGCGGGACGACGGCCACCGCCCCAAAGCCACACAACCCAGGATTCTGCCCAAACCTCAGCAGGGCGGAGTCTCCGGGAGTGGGGCGGGGGCGGGTGGGGCCGCTGGGAGCCCAGAAGGCGGGGCTAGCGGATCTCCCATGCGGGGAGGGTGCCAGTCAGATTCACAGGAGAGAGAGGGGAATGCTCCCCACCCCAAACCCACACAACTCAGTCGCTGATACCTCCGAGTTTGCCCAGGCCTCTAAACGCCGGCCCAGATCGCTGACTCCTCGACAGGGCACACGCAACCCGGGTGGCGCAAGAGGGCGTCCAGGGGTGGGGCCCGTGCGGGGAAGGGACTCGGTTTCCTCCCTGCAGTTTCCTCCCAGAGCCAAACCCCAAACTCCCCTCACAGGAGGAGCCCAGGCGAGTGGCTGCCAACAGGACTTTTTAAAATATATATATATATTTTTTATTGATTTCAGAGAGAGGACGGGAGTGGGAGAGAGAGAAACATCGATGATGAGAATCATGGATCGGCTGCCTCCTGCACGCCCCACAACAGGGACTGACCCCTTGGCCTGGGCCTGTGCCCTGACCCCGAAGTGAACGGTGGTGACCTCCTTGGTTCACAGGTTGATGCTCAACCACTGAGCCACACAGGCTGGGATTCACTGGCAGTTACTTGCAGGGCACCAACTCCAAGCCTGGCCCTGGGACCAGTGTCATGGAAACCAGAGGCCGCCCGGGGCCAGGCCCGGCCCGCAGGCTGCACCCCAACCCAGAGCCGAGTTGCCCAATCTGAATTCCGGACCCTGCAACACCTTTCCCCGAATGGCGCTGTGATTGCTAAATCCTCGCTCCGGCTCCTGTCATCAGACTCTTTGCAAAATGTGGCCTCTCACCGGGTGACTCCGTCCACCCTGTCCCGAGCTGCCCTCTGGTCTGTGCGCCATGCGGGGGGAAGGAGAGGGCTGAGGGGGGCGGGCAGTGCGGAGGACTCCCTGTGGATAGGAGCGCCGTCTGGCTCCGGTGGGTTTAAGGCACAGCGTGTAATTGCAGGGCGCCGTCCTGCCCCCAGAGTGGCAGCTGCCATCCTGTCTGGAGGCCCTGGGGGACCTCAGGCAGCACCCGCAGGGAAAGCGCTGGGCCACCAAATAACAGTGTTTCCACCGCTCCCGGCCTTGGAAGTTCACTGATAGCACAGAAACAGTAACGAAGGGGCAAAGCCCGCAGAAACACTCCCCTGCATAACTGAGAGCGCAGTTAGCAGGGACTGGCCCGTGGAAAATGCACCGGAGGGGCCCTATAGCTCGGGTTAGAGCACTGGTCTTGGAAAATGCACCGGAGGCGGCCACAGCAGCTTCCGGGGTCTTAACGGCTGGGCCGTGCAGCACGCACGCACAGCACACATGCACAACACACACGCACGCGTGCAAACAAGACGGGCGGGAGCCAGCATCTGACAGGACTGTGACAAAGCCGCCAGAAGCAAAGGTCAAAGGTCCTCCTCAGTGCCAGGAAGATCAAAGGTCCTCGACGCCAGTGGTTCGTTAGGCTCGGGGCCCCCGAAGACAGCTCGGCCACTGCTGTGTGGCCTCGGGAAAGTTAACATGCCTCTCTCGGTCCACTTTTTTTTAATCTTTTTTCCCCCCGCCATAATGGGATGATGGCAACAGTCACTGCCTTGTGAGCATTTGGAGCAGCTGGGCCTTAGCACACCTACCCCGCCAGCTGCCTTAGCCTCGCTGCTGTCCTTACCAATGCAAGGGCCTCCGAGGGGACCCCCCAATGTCGCTGAAGGAAGAACCCGGCAGTCATTCCCAACCCCTACTTACCACCTGCAATAAGGCAGATTCTCACTGCCTAGTCGTTTGTAAAGGGTTTGATCCATTCATGACTGGATAGTATTTTGACAATCAGGAAAAAAAACGCTATTTTTTTTTTTTTTTTTTTTTTCCTGTCGGGCCGGCTGGATCTGGGTCACTCCCAGCACCGTAATGACAAGGGCTGAAGCACCAGTCACACACCACACACATGCGGGGCTGCCCGGGGCCACAGCCCGCCCCGGCTGGCACTGAGGGCAGACCCACCACGAGTGCCGCGCTGGCTCAGAGGCCCGGCCCGCCCCCACCCCGCACCCCCCCCAGCCTGCGAGGGCCCCCGGGGTGCCGGTGTATCCATCCTTCCAATTTTCAAGTGGAAAACAAACGAAGCAGCCTATTAAGCACACAAATCTAATTGTTAATTGAAAGGAAAATTGGTATGACCGCTGTAACTGAATCAGGGCCACAGATCACTCCAGATACGCGGCTGCTCCCGGGACAATGGGCCCTTTCTCTGGCCGTTCCTGCCTCCCGGAGGCCCCTCCTTCACAGAAAACGTATATATATCGTCCAAAAGGGATGGATACGTGCCCTGGTCTGCATTGAAAATGCAATGGATTCGGATTGTTCATATCTATTGTGGATTGATTTCTATTTTACTTTCCAGCTTTTTTTTCCTTTTTTTTTTTTTTTTTTTTTTTTGATGAAAGGTTTCAAGGCTGCAGGACTGAGCATTATATAACGCGTGCCTCCGCTTTCATGGGGTGAGCCTGCAGGTTGCCAGTGGGCCCCGCCTCAGCCCCGGCCCCACCCCTCCCTTGCGATCCTTGCCTCACCTCACCCCCATCTCCCCTGCAGGGGATGATGGGCTGGAGCACCGCCAGGCTGGGGGCAGGGTGAGGATGTTGCTTCACCCGCCACCTGGCAATCAATGCCATCCCTCTTCAGGCAGCTCCTGGGATGTCCCCCTATCGGGCTCCCGGGAAGGGGCGGGCGGCTGGCCTGCCCCTGAGCTCACCCCCAGGGCAGAACCCACACATCTCCACACCCTGAGACAACCTGGTTCCCTCTGCTCTCTCAAATGAGCCTCATACACAGAGTCCCAGGTGGGCAGAGCGTCCTGACATCACCCTTCACACAGCCCCCCATCTGCCTGCAGCCAAGGCCTGGGAGGGGGAGAGGGGGGGGGGGTCCCAGCAGACCCAGAGGGGCAGGCCCAGCTTCTTACTTAATGCACCCGCGTGTTAAGCACACTTGACAGAAGGCAGCCGCTTTAGCTCCCGTGATGGATGGCCGGCCCCGGGCGGGCAGCAGCCTCAGGTGGCTGGGGAGCCGGAGCCGGCCGCCCTGCAAGCTGATAAAATGCTGCGGAGGCATCGCTTCTGGAGGGGAAGGGCCGCAGGGCGCTGGCCTTGCCCAGAGCGGCGGGCCGGCTGGCTTTCCCGGAGAAGGCGCGGGCAGGAGGTAAGGGGTGAAACCCCAGGGAGGGATGTGGCAACACGTGTTGCAAAGAATGGGTAGGGAACTGTGGTCGGGAAGGGAGCCAAACCAGAGCATGCCTGCTGTGTGGACCTACAGCCTGCGGAGGTTTTGACTGGGAGGCTTTAGTCAGGGCGGGTTAGGTTGCGCTGCAGCGACAAACATCCCCAAATCTCAAACATCCCCAAATTTCTTGCTCATACTGCATGCCTGGTAGTTCCAATGGGATGTGCGTGCGTGTGTGTGTGGGGTGGGGGGTGGAGTGGGGGCGCCTCTCTCATCACTGTCGCTCCCGGGCACCCAGGTGACAGAGCGGCCACCAGGCCAAAGAGAAACGAGGGAGAGCACCGTGGGAAGTGTGGGTGGCACGGACGGGTTCCGTGCGAGGCCTGGAGGGTGACTCGTTGCTCCTGCTCCCACCTAGTTGGCCAACACCAGTCACATGACTTCACCCACTCCCAGGAGTACAACCCCAGCACATGGCCCGATGCTGTCATTTGCAAACAAGGGGAAATGACCGCCCAGGGATGGGTGGCAATGACAGCGCTATCCCGATAGGCTGTCGTTACGAGGACTCCCTGATCTGAGTGTCTTCCCTGCTCATCCCCGCCTCAGCCTCCCTCCGGTCCGGGGACCATCTGCACTTGCCAGGTGGGGACCTTGGACCCGGAGACGTGGCCCATCTGCACTGCAAGCAGGGAAGGGGTGGCCTCCGGACCAGGGTCTCACAAAACCCCAAGGCTTGCTAGAAGGACAGCCTCTGTCTCCTGGCTCTCCATCCTGGCCAGACACCTCCGGCCTGGCCTGCAGCTGCCCCTAAAGCTGCTCTGTCTGCACGAGGAAAGGCATTCCGTTCAGCTGGAGCGATGGATGGGTGGTCAGGTCCTCTGAGGGGCCCCGCCGGGAGCAGGCAGAGCAGGACAGGCTGTGGGTTTCCATCCGACGCCAGCAGCCTCCTCTGCCAATCCCAGCCTTCCTGGCGGATGGAGGTGGGCGAGAGTGACACCAAGGCCAGCGCGCCTGCCTCAGCTCTGGCGCAGCGTGAACCAGCTCAGCGCCTCCCCCTCCTTGTGGGAGAAGCCACCCAACTGGTCTTGCAGGGAAGTCTCTGGGGCTCCCCTCAATCCCTCTTGCTCTTGGGAGCTCTTTGTCCATCTCTCTTCTCAGGCCCCACCTGTTCTGGGGAGGCATAACGGGGCTCCCCTAACTGGTCCCACATCGCTGCCCAGCTCACCCACAAGCCACCTGGCTTTGCACCCAGCTCGGGGCTGCCTGGACCCAGTCCTCTGGCTTCTCCAGCCCCTCGCCCACGGGCACACCCACTGCCTGCAGACCCTTCCCATGTACCTGGGCAGAAGAAGTGATTTACTCACCAAGAAAGGGAGAGAAACTGGGAGGGAGCTCAGCCCGCTGCACCCCTCTCATTCTGCAGACGGGGGAACAAAGAGGGCCCAGAGAGGGACGGCGATTTGCCTAAGGCCACACAGCGCATCAGAGCAGCCCTGGAACTAGACTTGCAGACTCCTGCCTCCTAGGTCAGCCCCTGTGCCCTCTGTCCGCCGTTCCTCGAGCTTTTCCCACCCACAAGGCTTAAGCCAGTAAGTCAAGCCTCATAAAACTACGAGAAACGCAAGAGGCTGCAGAGACTTCTGAGGTTTTACAGCGACGCAACTGCCCATCGAGAGAAGCGCCGTCCAGAAGAGCATCCATCCACCCATTCTACAGAAGAGCACACTGAGGCCGCACAAGGTAAGGAGGCCCACGTGAAGTCATACAGCCGGGGCAGGGGCAGGGAGGGACTCTCAGACTCCCCACGGAAGTGCTCCTTCTGCCCTCGGGCTCCAGGGTGAGGGTTCCTTCCCACCGTGGGCTCACGGATGTCCCACAGAAACAGGTAAGCCTCGCCGAGACCCAGGGGTGCAGGGGCGCGATGTGGGGAGCAGGGGAAGGCTGACTGGAAGGTTCTCTCATTATCTGCAGGAAAGACGGTGACATTTCCCGATGGGACCGGATTCCTGAGGCCACAGAGCGGGCGCTTTTAGGAACAGGTCAGCGGGCCACCAACGCCCACCCCTTTCACCCCGAAGGCACTGACGGGCTGGAAGGAAAGGGTTCGCGGTGAGCAGGGAGCGTCTGCTGGCGCCAGCACGGCAGCGTGTGGTGGTGGCTGAGGCCCCAGGAGACCCACAGGCACGTGGGAACGCCCGTCCGGCTTCCCGGACCGTGCCCTTTCCCCTGACCTTGCTCGGAGGAGACTGAGCATAGCCCTTCCATCCCTGAGACCTCCTCTACCCCCCCATCTCCCACCCCCCCATCCCCACAGCACATGCTCCCAGCTCCTGACAGCTGGGGGACCTGGGTCAGTCTGGCACCTCTGGCTGAGGATGGGGAGGTCCAGGAGAGACTGGAACCTGTCACCTCACCCGGGGACAGACCCAGATGGATAAGGGGGGGTCCTGCTGAGGAAAAACTGGGGTGGGCACCCTCCCCCCCCCCCGCCTTGCTGTCCTGGCTCAATGCTCTCTGGCTGGGAAACTCTTCAACAGCCCCAGCTGAGCCACCCCATTAAAAGATTTCCCACCGAGGATGGAAACCGGCATCTCAACCAGCCAATGGAATGGCCTGCGTCTGGCCACGGCCCGCCCCCTCCCTGGCCAGGCCACACCCACCCTGCAGGCTGGACCAGAGGGACTGAGGGCTAGCTCATTCAGGCAACGGGCAGGTTTGGGGACTGGCAGAGTGGGTTCTCCCAGGACCCCCTGGGCAGAAAGGCTGCCCCCAGAAGCCACCATCTCCCTGGGGATTCCCAGGAACGTAGGGTCCATGGACCAGTTCACCCAGCAGCTCCCTGAGGGCCGGGTGCCAGCAAAGACCAATACTAGTCAACAAAGCCCCACTAGGTAAGGCTCCCTCAAGCCTCACAGTGATAAATAGGGGGAAACACACACAGCCCAGGCCTCTCACTGCAAACCACACAGCCCCAGGTCCCGGCAGCCAGTCTCCCACCCTTCCTGCTCTCCTCTCCCCACACCCGGTTCCCACAGGTCCCAGGCGCTAGCTATTAAGGGGCACGTGGCGTGTGCAGGTCGCCCACAGCCCCCCTCTCTGCACCCCACACAGATCCGGCTGCAGCCCGCTCCAGGGTGAAGGTTTCTACCTTCCTATTCCCCATCTCCCGGAGTCACTCTCCGACACACAAATCACTCCGGTCGGAGCTGCCAGGCCCGAGGGAAGGCTGACTCCATGGGCCCGCCCAGCACAGCCTGGGGGACCCGGGACCCCTGCCCGGTCCTACTCAGAACGCCAAACCTGCCCCTGATTGGGTGGAGCTTGTGTCCTCCCTCTCCCCGGTCCCCATCGCTGGCCTTCACCAACATCCCCTAAGGAGCCCTAACAGCACCCCTGGGCCCGGGAAGCATCAGTCCCACCTGAGACGGGGAGACGGACGCTCACGGTCCCCAAGGATCTGAGCCACGTCAGTCCCCGGAGTCTGGCCCATGGCGAGAAAAGGGGGTTCCTGCCTCCCTCCCCCTACCCCACACCCCGAACCTCCAGTGCCACTGACAACTTCCCACCCTCTGTCCCAAAGCCAGGGTGAACCCTAATAGTCCCAGGGGCTCACCAGGGAGGCTGACACTCAGGGGACCTCTACCCCCCCCCACCACCACCACCCAAGGGCAACCCAGCAGCACCCAAGAATAGCCAGACTAGACCTTCGGGCCCCGGGACCCTTTGATCAGTCCCCAGTGAAGGTTTTCTTTCTTTGCTGGGAGAGAATGGGAATGACATGTAGAGGAGCAGCAGCAGCAGCAGCAGCACAAAAGGGGGGAGCCCGGGTGAGGGGTGTCAGCCCCGAGTCCAAAGGAACAGCTACTCCAGTAACTATGGGTTGTCAAGGAAGAGGGGGGGACCGCCCCAAATGTGAGGGGTCCAGCAGTCAGGGCAAGATGGGGGCTGGAGGAGGAGGAGGAGGAGACTGGCCTGGGGAGCTGCCACCCGGTGTAGGCAAAGGGGGGTGCCTCTGCAGCTCCCCGGCTCCACAAACAAACATGGGGGGGTCCCACAGGGGCAGCGGGCACTGCGCTGGGCAAACGCCCTCTCTGCCCCAGGCCGGCAGCTCCCTGGCCCTCGGGGTCCGGAGTGCAGGGATTTGGCTGGACTGGACCGGGCTGCTCACAGCTGCCTCTTTCCAGGATCGATAGCAATTTTTTTTTTTTTTTTTAAAGAGAGCGAGCCGAAACCGGTGTGGCTCAGTGGATAGAGCGTCGGCCTGCAGACTGAAGGGTCCCAGATTCGATTCCGGTCAAGGGCATGGACTTTGGTTGCGGGCACATCCCCAGTGGGGGGCGTGCAGGAGGCAGCTGATCGATGTTTCTCTTTCATTCATGTTTCTAACTCCCTATCCCTCTCTCTTCCTCTCTGTAAAAAAGAAAAAGAGATATATTTTTTTAAAAAAAGAGAGAAAGAGAGCGAGTCCGCGAACTCATTGAACCAACCACTCCCCAGGGGGAAGCGTCGCCAGCTCCCGCGCGCCTCATCCGTTTGCAAAAAGCAATTCATTCCCTGGCGCAGAGGCATCCCGCCGCCGGGTCCCCAGGCTCCGCGCGGCCCGAGGGGCAGCTGCGGGGAGCCGGCTGCGGGGACCGGGCTGCGGGCCCGTCCCCACCCCCCAACCCCAACCCCGCACCATTGTCCCCCGACTCCCTGCAGACGCCTCCGGAACCCGGCCCCGCCGAGGCGCACTCACCGCCCGGGCCGCTCCCGAGGGCCGCGCAGGGCCCGGCGGAGGGCGGGGAGGTGACCAGTGCCGAGGCCGGTGCCCTGATCGCGGCTGCCCCGGCCCGAGGCTGCGCCCGCCCGGACCGCCCAGGTGGGGGACTCACCGCTCGGGGCGCCGCCGCTGCCGCCACCCGCTCAGCCCCGACCGGTCGCCGCGATCAGACTTCCTCCGCCGCCTCCTCCGCCGCCGCTCGGCTCCCCTCCCCCGGCTCGCCCGGCGCCCGAGCCTCCGCCGCCGCCGCCGCCGCTCCCGGTGCAGCCCCGGCGCCTCCAACAAACTAGTTTCTCCGGCCCTTCCGCCCCGCCTCCCGGCCCGCAAGCCGCAGCAGCCAATCAGAGGCGACGCCTCTGTGACGAACGGAGGCCGAGCCAGTCGCTGGGCCCGTAAGGCGGGTGAAGGGGGCGGGCGCTCCGACCGGTACCGTGAGGGGGCGGGGCTGCGAGAGGATAAAGGACTTCGACCAGATTCTTAAAGGGACAGGCGCGCCGCGAAGGGAGTTTGGGAACAAAAAAAAAACCCAGTGGTTTTGCTCTAGAGACGGCCCCCGGGTGGTGGGCAAACTGAGGCTCGCGAGCCACATGCGGCTCTTGGGCCCTGGAGTGTGGCTCTTCCATGAAATGCCACCGCCTGGGAGAGTCTATGTTGAAGAAGTGGTGTCGGAAGGAATTTAAGTTTAAAAAATGTGGCTCTCCAAGGACATTTCCATCGTTGTCCTGTTGATGTGTGGCTCTGTGGACTCATGAGTTTGCCGACCACGGCTCTAGGGTTTTCAGAAGGAGGGAACTTTATGGCTGACAGATGCCTCTCTGGCACCAGGTCTATGGGAGCTCCACTCTTAGTTGTTTTTTTGACAGCGTGGAGGAAACATTTTTTTATTTTTATTTAATTTTTTTTACTCTGGGCTTGTTTTGCTGCCTTCATTATTGGAATAAAAGCTCCTATAGGACTCAATCCTATCTTTGCGTCATTGGCTCAAGTAACGTCAAGCAGCCCGGACCCATGGGTTGTCCAGTTTTCAGTAGGAGCACTTCCGTACCCTGAGAAATACGTAATTCCAAATACAGTTCGATTGCAGTCAAGGGCATGTGCCTTGGTTGTGGGCACATCCCCAGTGGGAGGTGTGCAGGAGGCGGCTGATCGATGATTCTCTCTCATCGATGTTTCTAACTCTCTATCCCTCTCCCTTCCTCTCTGTAAAAAATTCAATAAAAAAAAAAAAGACAAGAAAAGTGGTAAGTTCATAGGTGGACACTCAACCACTAAGCCACACTGGCCTGGCGGCTGGCCTTCCACTTTTTTTTTTTTTTTTTTAATATATGGTGTAGACTCTGTAGTCACTGTAGAGGCAAGCAGCCTGAGATCTGGGTTTGAACCCTCACACGCTGAGCAGAACCGGAGGGTTGCTCTGGCTTGTGCATCATCAGACTCTCACGGGTGAAGGGAGAATTCTAGAACCTGTCTTGACAGGCTTATCTTAAAGATTACCTAAGAGGACGTATGGGAGGGGCCTGGCACCTGGAAAGTGCTCCGTGAAGATTTGTCTCCATCTGGCCCAGAGCTGGAGTCTCTTAAGACTGTGAGATAGTTAGGAGCAGTCTTGGCCAGAGGTAGGAGCTGGCGAAGGGTGCTATGATGGTGCCTTCAATGGGGAAAAGGCGGTATCAAAATAATTGGCCCATTAAAGAAATAGCACAGCCCTAGCCAGTGTGGCTCAATGGATAGAGCATTGGTCTGCAGACTCAAGGGTTCCAGATTTGATTCCGGTCAAGGGCATGGACCTTGGTTGTGGGCACATCCCCAGTGGGGGATGTGCAGGAGGCAGCTGGTCGATGTTTCTCTCTCATCAATGTTTCCAACTCTCTATCCCTCTCCTTTCCTCTCTGTAGAAAATCAATAATATATTTTATTTTATAATATATTTTATTGACGTTTTACAGAGAGAAAGAGAGAGGGATAGAGAGTTAGAAACACTGATGAGAGAGAAATATCCACCAGCTGCCTCCTTCACACTCCCTACTGGGGATGTGCCCGCAACCCAGGTACATGCCCTTAACCGGAATCGAACCCGGGTCCCTTCAGTCCACAGGCTGACGCTCTATCCACTGAGCCACACCGGTTTTGGCAATAAAATATATTTAAAAAAAATAAACAAACAGACTGCATGCAGTCTGCCTGTTGGGGCCTCAACCCCTGGGACGCCCTGGCCCGGCCAGTCTTCCCCTTTTTATTAAGCTTCTAGAAGGTAGAAGAGCCCGTGGTCACATGGGGCTGCCGATCTCTAAGGTCTCCTCAGCATCAGTGCCCAAGGGCTGGGCCAGGCAGGTGCTGGCTGCCACGCTGGGGGTGCAGCTGGGATCAAGGTCACAGGTGAGTCACCACGCCAGCCTGGGGTGCGGAGAGGAGCAGGGCAGGGCCGGGCTGGCAGGGACAGAGTCTACGGGAGGCCGGAGGGCAGAGCGTCTGCTGCACCTGGTGGGGGTGTGGGCACCATGGGAGACAGGTGCCCTCTGACCTTATTGCTCCTCCCCCACACGGCGTAGCCACTCAGCTGTCTCCATTCTAGCCTTGCACACGAAACCTCTGACACCAACCACGTCAAATATACCGACCCTTTATTTTATTTATTTGTTTATTTAAATATATTTTATTGTTTTTTTTAAATATATATTTTATTGATTTTTTACAGAGAGGAAGGGAGAGGGATAGAGAACTAGAAATGTCGATGAGAGAGAAACATCGACCAGCTGCCTCTTGCACTCCCCCTACTGGGGATGTGCCCGCAACCAAGGTTCATGCCCTTGACCGGAATCGAACCCGGGACCTTTCAGTCTGCAGGCCTATGCTCTATCCACTGAGCCAAACTGGTTAGGGCCCTTTATTTTATTTTATTTTATTTTATTTTATTTTATTTTAATGTATGTTTATTGCCCTTGCTCATTGGTCGGCAAACTCATGAGTCCACAGAGCTAAATATCAACTGTACTACGATTAAATGTCTTTGGAGAGCCACATTTTTTAAACGTAAACTTCTTCTAACGCCACTTCTTCAAAAACAGTCTTGCCCAGGCCATGGTATTTTGTGAAAGAGCCACACTCAAGGGGCCAAAGAGCTGCATATGACTCGCAAGCCAGTTTGCCGACCCCAGCCCTAGCTGGTTTGGCTCAGTGGATAGAGCAGTGGCCTACGGATTGAAGGGTCCAGGGTTCGATTCCAGTCAAGGGCACGTACCTTGGTTGCAGGCTCCTCCCCAGTCTGCATCCAGATTGGGGCGCGTGTGCAGGAGGCAGCCAATCGATGTGTTTCCCTCACATCGATATTTCTCTCTGTCTCTCCCTCTCTCTTCCTCTCTCCCTAAAAATCAATGGAAAAATATCCTTGGGTGAGGATATAAAAAAAAATTTTAAAAAAGTATTTTTGTTGATTTCAGAGAGGAAGGGAGAGAGAGAGAGAGAGGCAGAAACATCAATGACCAGAGACCGAGCCCGCAACCCAGGTCTGTGCCCTGAGCAGGAATCGAACTGTGACCTTCTTGTTCACGGGTCATCCCTAACCACTGAGCCACACCCATGGGACTAGGCCTTCATCTGCTAGAGAGAGCAGATCTGTGCAGCTGTCTTGTACCAGTGGGAAGGGCTGGGGGCTGGCTGTCTGGGCCCGTGGGGCTGGGCACATGCAGACTTGGGGGCAGTGCCAGCTGAGGAGGAGCCGGGCTGAGGGGGTGGGGAGGAGCCGCGGGAAGACAGATAAGAGAGCCTCCCAGAACAAACGCCTCCTTTTAGAGCCGCTGGCCGGGGCCCGCCCCACCCCCTGCTTTCCCAGAAATCGGGAGGAAGACACCCTCGCAGGAATGGCTAATGGCCGGCTGCTGGAGATCCAGAACAGGGGCTCCAGTGTGCTCCCCCTGAGGCTCAGAGGCGGGAGAGGGGGGCGGTGGGCATCAGAAGATCCACTTACTTGTCAATGCATATCCCACAGTGAAGACCCTGTGAGGGCGATCAGAAAAGGAACCCTGGTCGAAACCTGTGTGGCTCAGTGGATAGAGCATCATCAGCCTGTGGACTGAAAGGTCCCATGTTCGGTTCCGGTCAAGGGCATGGACCTTGGTTGCGGGCACATCCCCGGTAGGGGGTGTGCAAGAGGCAGCTGATCGATGACTCTCTCTCATCGATGTTTCTAACTCTCTATCCCTCTCTCTTCCTCTCTGTAAAAAAATCAATAAAAAATATATATTTAAAAAAAAAAAAAGAAAAGAAAGGAAAAAGAAAAGAAACCCTGCGTGGCTTGGTGGTTGAGCATCAACCTATGCACCAGGAGGTCACGGTTCGATTCCCGGTCGGGGAACATGCCCGGGTTGTGAGCTCGATCCCCAGTGTGGGGCGTGCAGGAGGCAGCCGGGCCATGATTCTCTCTCATCACGGATGTTTCTCTCTCTCTTCCCCGTCTCCTTACCTCTCTGAAGTCACTCTGGAGGGCATGGGGGCGCTGGGGCAGGATCCTAAGGTGCCCCCCTCATAGCTGGAGACTCCATAGGCAAAAAGGGCCCCTTTTATTTGCAGTGGGAACGAAAGGGAGGTGCCCATTGGACAGTCTCTGCCCGGAATGAGACGAATATCCTCTGTGCTTCCACTCCTGCTCTATCTTTGGGCTGATTCATAAGGAAAACGTGAAATGAGTGATGGGAAAGCATTTATCCAAGGCCGATATATTTCCTCCCTCCCTCCCTCCCTCCCTCCCTTCCTCTCTCCACCTCTGCCAGGCCAGACAGAAGGTGCGGACTCCCTGGCTGTCTTGTCTGCAGGTAATTGTTTTGTCTGCAGGTAATTGCAGAGGCTGTGGGTCCCAGGGCCTGTGGGTCCAGGGAGGGGGTGGGGTGGGAGGAACCGGGAGCCCCCAGCTGCCCAGCTCACTTAGGCCCTTTGAGCTCAGGAAGGCGCAGCCGCGCCCTCTGGCGGCCACGGATCGCATGTTGTCAAGCCTCAGGGGCTTCACTGCAAGGCTGGCCACCTGTCCTCTGACCTGCCTGTCACCATCTCGCCACCAGAGCTGACCTCTCCCTTCCTTTCTGAAACCAATAAAAATTTCTTAAAAGACAAACAAACAAATGCCTTAAGCAATAAGATGAAATGAAATAAAATAAAATAAAATGAGACAGAAAAGGAAAAAAAGGTCCCCTCTCATGCAACATTGTGCCGCTTGGGGATGCAGGTTAAACGGCGCCCCACTAGGTGGCACTATTGGTCCACATTTGTCGGACCCAGGGCCTGTCTCCATGGTAACTAGTTTACAAATTTAGGGGAGGCCTGTGTGTGTGTGTGTGTGTGTGTGTGTTTCCGAGTGTTCAGAAAAGTCAGCGCTGCAGCAGGAGCTGAGAGGATCAAGGGACCCCTCTCCCAGGCCGCAGGGCAGTGAGGGGCGCGAAGGCGGGACACCTCTCCCGTGGGGCTTGGACCCAAGCCTCTGGAAGGCCTGCGGCTGGGAGGCGAGGCATGCTGGGAGCCTGGGGCGAGCTGAGGTTGCCTTTGCATTGGTGCAAGATACCTTTGCAGGAGCTCGACCTCGGGGAGCTGGGGTGGCTGGCACTGGGGTTGCTCCCGGCGTGTGATGGTGGAAAACGTGACACAGGCCCAGACATGCAGTTCTCCCTGTGACCCTATGTGACTCTACGTCTACACACTTAGCATTCCTCTCCCTTAAACGTGGGTATCCAAGGGTCTCTGTATACAGGCATTTGCAGCCCCAGCCGGTTTGGGAATGTACGTTGCGGTCGCCATTTGCAGACCAGGGGCACTAGGCAATGCAGAGGGGCCCCCAAAGGCCTCTGGCCCCCACAGGCTCCGGGGCGGGCCTGAGCGGGAGCCTTTGGGACAGACACTCCCCGCCCCGCCCCGCCCGGGGGCCGCCCGCCAGTCCAGCCAGGTGCTGCCCATCCTCCTGAGGAGCCTCCCGCCCCGGAAGTGGTTCTGCCGGAAGTGGTTCTGCCGGAAGTCCCAGGGACGGGGTCAGCGCGGGCCGGAAGCGGGGCCTGCCGCTCCACAGGGGCCTGCGTCAGGGTCCCCGCCACGGCCAGAGCGGCCCCTGGGGTCCCGAGTGCCCCCCACCGCCCCGGGGAGGCGCAGCTCGTCCCGGAGAGAACGGCCGGCGGCCGGGTGTGCGTCTCCCGGAGCCGCCGGGCCTCGCGCTTCGGCTTCACCGCCTCGAGGAGGACATGGCGCCCGCGAGAGCCTCGTCATCACGTCACGGGGCGGAAACGGAAGTCCCGAGAGGTGGGTGTGGGGGCCGCAGTGGGGGGGGCGGGGGTAATTCTGAGGAATTATTTGGGAGTTCGTGGTGGTTTGGAAATAGGGAGTTATGGCAGAAAAAAAAAAAGAAAGAAAGAAAGAAAGAGAGAGAGAGAGAGAGAGAGAGAGAGAGAGAGAGAGAGAAAGAAAAGAAAAGAAAAGAAAAAAAGCAAAAACCGGCGTTGGCTGGTCCCTGAGGTCGAGGACGGCTGAGGTGGCTCCAAGATGGCGACTGGAATGGACGGCGGAAGGTGGTGGAGGCTGGGTCTGTCCCCTCCAATGCACTGACTACATTTAAATTATATATTTTGTGGATTTTTTTTCACAGAGAGGAAGAGAGAGGGATAGAGGGTTAGAAACATCGATGAGAGAGAGCCATCCATCAGCTTCCTCCTGCACACCCCCCCACTGGGGATGTGCCCGCAACCAAGGTCCATGCCCTTGACCGGAATCGAACCCGGGACCCTTCAGTCCGCAGGCCGAGGCTCTGTCCACTGAGCCACACCGGTTAGGGCCCTCTGTTGGGTTTTAAACGCCACAGGGCCTATTTCAAAGTATTTTCAATTTTGCCCTAGCTCAGTGGTAGTTGGCAGCCTCATGAGTCCACAGAGCCAAATATCAACAGGACAACGATGGACATGTCTCTGGAGAGCCACATGTTTTAAACGGGAAACGTCTTCTAACGCCACTTCTTCAACATAGACCCGCCCAGGCCGTGGTGTTTTGTGGAAGAGCCACACTCAAGGGGCCAAAGAGCCGCATGTGCCTCCTGAACCACAGTTTGCTGTCCACGGCCCAACCCAAACCACAGCCCACTGGTTTGGCTCAGTGAATAGACCGTCGGCCTGTGGACTGAAGGGTCCCGGGTTCAGTTCCGGTCAAGGGCATGGACCTTGGCTGCGGGCACATCCCCAGTGCGGGGTGTGCAGGAGGCAAGCTGATCAGTGTTTCTTTCTCATCGATGTTTCTACCTCTCTATCCCTCTCCCTTCCTCTCTGTAAAAAAATCAATAAAATATATTTAAAGAAAAAAAAAAAGAAATTCTGAATCTTATTTTTTCCCCCCCAAATAATGGGATGATTAAAAAGAGCAATTCTTAAGAAACAAGACTGTTGAGATTTTAAAATTTCCCAAGGCTGAAGTGGCAGCTCTAATCATATGTAACGTGGATGTGTCATTTTCTTCCACATTCCTGATTCTGTAAAATTAAAAAAAAAAAAGAAGAAGAAATCCAGAAGAAATGGGCATTTTTTGCATGTAGCCCTTTGCCCTTTGCCCTCGGGGAGAAAGTTGGGACCTAAGACAGAAAGTTGGGACCTAAGTGCAAAGAAAGCTGTGATTGGCAGGTGGACTTGGGGCCACGGAGGAGCCATGGCTCCCATTTCAGATTTATTAATAATACATGATGCTAAAAATCCGAGGCATGTCACTGTGGCTCCTGCAGAACATTCAGAACTTAAGAGAAAAAAAATGAAATATTTATAAGCGGACATTTGACCCTTCCTCCCACATCCCTGGGAAGTTTGCATAGTCGAGCAGACTCTAAATTTTTTTCATTTTCATTTTATTTTATTTTTTTCAGAGAAAGGAAGGGAGAGGGCTAGAGAGACAGACACATCCATGATGGGAGAGAATGATGGATCATTGGCTGCCTCCCGCTCGCCCCCGACTAGGGATGGAGCCGGGATACCTGGGCATGTGCCCTGACTGGGAATCATCGCACTGGCGACCTCCTGGTTCATGGGTTGGTGCTTAACCACTGAGCCACACAGGCTGGGCCTGATTAGGACTCTCATAGTGTGAGTTATTTTCTGTGTGTTGGTATCCACCACTGAATGCTAGTTCTGGGGAGAGACGGAGCCACAGGCATGGGCCTTGGCTTTGCCACGAATTAAATTCTAGCCGGTTTGGCTCAGTGGATGGAGTGTCAGCCTGTGGACTGAAAGGTCCCAGGTTCGATTCTGGTTAAGGGCACAGTCCTGGGTTGTGGGCTCAATCCCTTGTAAGGGGCATGCAGGAGGCAGCTGATCTATGTTTCTAGCTCTAGTCCTCTCCCTTCCTCTCTGCAAAAATTAATTTAAAAAAAATATAAAAATAGATAAAATGTATATAAAAGACATAAAAAATAAAATATATAAAAATATAAAATGTATAAAACATATAAAAATATATACATATATACATATACATACATATATACATATATTTACAAAGCACTTAAACCTTTCACCACCCCACCTTAGCGGGCAGGTGGAGGAGGGCAGCTCATTTGCATACTGTGACCCTGAAGTTCAGCTCCAGCACCTGCTGTGGCTCAGAGCTCCACTAGGTGGCAGCAGCCTCTAAGGCACCACACACATGCCCTGTCCCTGCAGCTGCTAGTGAATTTCCTAATTAGAAAAAAGAAAAAAAATTCTGCCATCTGTAGTCCCGCCCCCTGTCCTTCCAGAACTGTCCCCGTGGGAGATGGGCTCTCTCACCATGAAAAGTCGGTGATAAAATCCTTACCATCGGCTGAAACCGGTGTGGCTCAGTGGATGGAGCGTCTGCCTGCGGACTGAAGGGTCCCGGGTTCGATTTCGGTCAAGGGCATGTGCCTTGGTTGCCGGCACATCCCCAGTGGGGGGTGTGCAGGAGGCAGCTGATGGATGATTCTCTCTCATCGATGTTTCTAACTCTCTATCCCTCTCTCTTCCTCTCTGTAAAAAAATCAATAAACTATATTAAAAAAACAAAAACTTGTGTAAAATCCTTAACATTGGCCTGGCCGGCATGGGTGGCTCAGCCAACGTTCCCTGACTGTCTCGGTCTGAGTCAGGAAGACTGTCTAGCCTGGCTAGTGTGGCTCAGTGGTTGAGCGTCAACCTAGAAACCAGGAGGTCACGGTTCGATTCCCGGGCAGGGCACATGCCCGGGTTGTGGGCTCCATCCCCAGTTGGGGGCGTGCAGGAGGCAGCCGATCCACGATTCTCTTTCATGGAGGATGTTTCTATCTCTCTATTCCTCTCTGAAATCAATAATATATATATATATACACACACACACGCACATAAATCCCTCACATCTGTGCGCTGCGCCTGCTGGTGGATTTCACTCTCCCGTTGTAGACAAAGCCCCTCTCGACATCGGCTCCCTCTCATCAGTCTGCAGCTCGGAGAGTTCATTCTGTCCGCAGGAAAGTAGGTCCATGTTTGAAAGACTCGATAAAGGGAAGAGGCGCTTTCATCTCCCCCGAAGGGCCCTTTCTGCTCCGAGCTCCCGGCAGCGGGATTCGCAGCTTCCTCTCACTTCCCCACCCGAACCAGGCTGGTCCCCGAGGACGCGGACAGAGATTCCGTGTCAGACCGGGCGCATACTCAGCTCTGACAGCGCTCCCCGCCCCTCCCCGTCCTCCTTTCTCCACGCAGGAGCGTGTCTGAGGGGTGAGGTCTCCAGAAGGAGCGGCGGTCTCTGTCTCAGGAGAATCTCTGTTTGATCATGTTCTGCTTTCCCTTTCCATCCCTGATAGCGAAAGGATTTTTGAGGATAGGAGGTTTATTTGCCTCTGTAGTCCCAGCATATACTTTTTAAAAAAAAATATGTTTTATGGATTTTTTACAGAGAGGAAGAGAGAGGAATAGGGAGTTATATACATCGATGAGAGAGAATCATCAATCAGCTGCCTCCTGTACACCCCCCACTGGGGATGTGTCCGCAACCAAGGTACATACCCTTGACCGGAATCGAACCCGGGACCCTTCAGTCCAAAAGCCGATGCTCTATCCATCGAGCCACACCGGTCTTGGCCCAGCACATACTTTGAATGTAGTGGGGAGAGGGAATGGCATTATGATTTATAGAGAATCTACTATATACTCAGTGCTCCGGGAGATGCTTTATGCACGTGTGTGTGTGTGTGTGTGTGTACATATAAGTGTATTGGTCAGCGAGCGTAGCAATAATGCTGCATAACAAACCACCCCCAAACTCCAGAGCTCCAAATAGCCTCAATCATTTATTGTTCATATTCTCTGGAGTTTGGGCTGATATAAGGAGAGCAGGCCAGGTCTTGGTTGGTAGTTCTTCTTTTTTTAAATATGTTTTTATTGATGTCCGGGAGGAAGGAAGACGGAGAGGGAGAGAGAGGTAGAAGCATCCATGAGGAGAGAGAATCATGGATGTCTGCCTCCTGCACGCCCCCTCCTGGGGATCCAGCCCGCAACCCAGAAGGGGGGCGTGTAGGAAGCATCCGATCCATGATTCTCCCTTCTCATGGATGTTTCTCTCTCTCTCTCTCCCTCTCCTTCCTCTCTGAAAGCAATTAGAATATATATTTTAAAATCCAGGTTCTGATGCAGGTGTGGGCGAGGCCCAAGAGTGTGCCGATGCTGAGGCTGGTCACGTAGGGACCGCCTTGGAGTAGCATTGCGATGGGCCTCCGATGGACTGAGGGTCATGTCTTTCTATCCCCTTAGGCATAGGTGTCTCCAGCCCCAGGCTGCTGCTCCCAGCTGCCCATCCAGCCGTGGGCACACCTGCTCCTCCCCATCAGTGCGCTCGGGGACAGTTAAGCCTTGTCAGGCTCGGCTTTGGCTGTGGCTGCAGAGCGGTGGCCAGCCTCCCTGACCTCTCCTCCCCCCAACCCCCAGGGCCCGAGCTGCCCTCCCCAGGCTGGTGGGGAAGGGGGTTGCCCTTGAACCAGCCCTGCTCATGCCCCTCCCGGTCTCCATACTCCCAAACGGGACCCGCAGCTGCTCCGGTGAAAGGCCTGGGGCACGGCCCTGGCCGGTGTTGCTCAGTGGATAGTGCGTCAGGCCTGCAGCCTGAAGGGTCCCGGTTCAATTCTGGTCCAGGTCACATGCCCGGGTTACAGGTTCGATCCCCACTGTGGGGCGTGCAGGAGACAGCTGATCCATGATTCTCTCATTATTGATGCTTCTGTCTCTCTCTACCTCTCCCTTCTTTTCTGAAGTCAATCAATCAACCAACCAACCAAGCAATCTATATATATAAAGTGAATATCTTACGCTGTAACAGTTTGGGTGGCGATTTGCAAGAGACACCTCCTCCTGCATTAAAAAAAAAAAAAAAATATTGCCGAAACCGGTTTGGCTCAGTGGATAGAGCATCAGCCTGCGGACTGGAAGGTCCCGGGTTCATTTCGGTAAAGGGCATGTACCTTGGTTACGGGCACATCCCCAATAAGGGGTGTGCAAGAGGCAGCTGATCGATTCTCTCTCATCAATATTTTTAACACTATCCCTCTCCGGACCTCTCTCTAAAAAAAAAAAAAAAAAAATCAGTAAAATATATTAAAAATATGTGTTTTTTTAAATTTTATTTCAGCTCTCCCTGAGGCCGGCCCAATGGTCATTTTCTTTACACGTGGACACGGGCTATTGCTGATGTGGCAGGACGCATCCCTCGAGCTTTCCGATCAGTGTGGGACTCTCCCTGTCCTCACCGAGCGGCGTCTCGGGCTCCGTGATTCACACTCAAGTTCAAGAGTGTCCGGGAAAGCTGCTTCGACACGGACACGAATCAAAGAAGAGGCAGGACCGTTTCTGAGCTACGAGCGACATGATTCCGGGGGTGAGTACCGTGGCTTCCTCCTCCACAGGCTGTGAGGGGGGGGGTCTGAAGTGTCCCTTCGGGGGCTGGGGGAATGGCAACGATGCTTAAAAATTCCCCTCTGTTGAAGAGTTAGCCCAGTGGTTGGCAAACTCATGAGTCCACAGAGCCAAATACCAACAGGACGACGATTGAAATTTCTCTTGAGAGCCACATTTTTTAAAATTAAACTTCTTCTAACGCCACTTCTCCAAAATAGACTCACCCAGGCTGTCGTATTTTGTGGAAGAGCCACACTCAGGGGGCCAAAGAGCCGCTTGTGGCTCCTGAGCCGTGGTTTGCCGACCACGGGGTTAAGGGCATGTGGTCAGCCGTGTCCCGCCCCCCTCACCTCCCCAGCCCCTCCCTGGACCCGAATGTTCTGTCCTGGTGCTCGCCGAAGAATATCAATGGTCGGCTTTTCGTTGGGATGACACCGTCGTTGCACCAAAGGGTCTTGCGAATTTTTAGTAGGTTTAACCCAGGTTGCTCTGGTCCACAAGATGATATTGATGATGGCAGTGCCTACGTCTTCGTCTTTTTAAAAATTCTTTATTGTTTAAGGTATCGCAGGAGTCTCCTTTTTCCCTCCATTGACCTCTCCCCGGCCACCCCCAATCCCCAGCACCTGCCCTCACCCCCTGCTGTTTATGTCCACGGGTTTTGCTCATAAGCATACATACAAGTCCTTGGGTTGATCTCTTACCCCCTCTCCTCCCACCTTCCCTTAGAGGCTAGACGGTCTGTGCCATGCTTCTATGACTCTGGTTCTGTTTGTGCTCATCGTTTATTTACTATTTATTTACCGTGCTTATTTATTTTTTATTAAGGCATTATATATGTACATATCTTACCATTGCCCCACCCCACTCCCATACGTGCCCTCACCCCCAGAGTTTTGCGTCCATTGGTCATGCTTAGATGCACGCATACAAGTCCTTCAGTTGATCTCTTACCTCCCCCACTTCTCCCTAACCTTCCCACTGTCATTGACCGTCTGTTGGATGCTTTACCACCTCTGTATCTATTTTTCTGTTCATCCATTTATACTGTTCTTTATTACCCACAAATGAGTGAGATCACGTGGTGTTTTTCTTTCTCCGACTGGCTTATTTCGCTCAGTATGATGTTCTCCAGTTCCATCTAGGTTGCTGTCAATGGTAAAAACTCCTTCTTTTTATGGCAGCGTAGTATTCCATTGTGTAGATGTGCCATAGTTTTCTGATCCAGTCATCTGCTGACGGGCACCTCGGCTGTTTCCAAATCCTAGCTACGGTGAACGCTGCTGCTGTGAACTCATTCGTCTATGTTGTTAATTATATCCCACACGTGAGTGAGACCATGGGATATGTGTCTTTCTCCGACCGGGTGCCTGTATCCTTTCCGATGGGTGTTTCTGGTTTCTTGGGATATGGCCAGGTCCAAGGGGAGATCTGTGTTTAATGTTTTGAGGAAGCGCCATACTGTTCTCCACCGCGGCTGCACCGAGTGCCTCCCTCCGTTCCTCCCGTCGGTTTCTTTCCAGCATCCTTACGGGACGAAGTCTCTCCTTGGACGCGATCCCATTCCCAGCCCCGAAGCCACCCTTGTCCCAGAAAACGGGGTCCTCTTCCTGGGGACCCCGTGGCTTCTTCCCGTGGTGCTTCCAGAACAAGACACATGGCTTCCCACACCTCTCGTGCATTTTTGCATAACCTCTGTCCTCTGGAAGTAGACATCATTGTGTGTCACCCCTATAAAATGTGTGACCGGCCGAAACCGGTGTGGCCCAGTGGATAGAGCATCGGCCTGTGGACTGAAGGGTCCCAGGTTCGATTCCCGGTCAAGGGCATGTACCTTGGTTGTGGGCACATCCCCAGTAGGGGGTGTGCAGGAGGCAGTTGGTCGATGTTTCTCTCTCATCGGCGTTTCTAGCTCTCTATCCCTCTCCCTTCCTGTCTGTAAAATCAATAAAATATATTAAAAAAAACAACAACAACCAAAAACTTGCGAAAACTGGTCTGGCTCAGTGGCTAGAGCGTCGGTCTACGGACTGAAGGGTCCCAGGTTCGATTCTGGTCAAGGGCATGTACTTTGGTTGCAGGCACATCCCCAGTAGGGATTGTGCAGGAGGCAGCTGATGGATGTTTCTCTCTCATCAATGTTTCTAGCTCTCTATCTCTCTCCCTTCCTCTCTGTAAAAAATAGATAAAATATATTTAAAACAAACAAACAAACAAACAAAACACCTGTCTCAAGTCACGCATTGCATCCCTGGCAGAGTCTGGGGTATGCGACCCTACCTCCTGATTCTCAGGGACTTGCCTTTTTTTTTTTTTAAAGACTCACAGTATTAAAGAACGGGCCCTTTTCATTCGAACGTAATGGGGTTCTAACAATAGCCTTCGCCGTCCCTCATGGATCTGAAAGACCGCAGGAACGGAGGCCGATGCGGATGGTGTTGGGTGAGATCTTCCATTGTGCAAACCTCCATTCACGTGGCCAACCGGAGTCAAAGCCACATTATGTTTCCGCCTATTAATTAAAAATTCTGGGGACTGGATGAGAGGTCACGATGACACATTGAATTGCCTCTCCGATGGTGCCAGCTCCGAAAGCCCATTAGGACTCAGAATGCACTCGTATGATTATTTTATGTATTTGTTTTTTTTTTTTTTTACGGGGGAGAGGGGTTGTAACAGTAACATCTGAAAGAATAAAGCATTTTCTGCCAAAACCGGTGTGGCTCGGTGGATAGAGCGTTGGCCTGCAGACTGAAAGGTCCCAAGGTTCGATTCTAGTCAAGGGCATGTACCTTGGTTGCGGGCACATCCCCAGTAGGAGGTGTGCAGGAGGCAGCTGAAGGATGTTTCTCTCTCATCGATGTTTCTAACTCTCTATAAGTCTCCCTTCCTCTCTGTGAAAAAATCAATAAAATATATATATTTTAAAAAAGCTTTTCCTGTGCGTCAGTAAACGGTGGCTCTGTTTTATATTAATGGGAGGCGACGTTTATGAGCGTGTGAGTGTGATTGGGACGTAACGGCCTGTTTTATGGCTTCCTCGCACGGTAATTACTCTCTCACTTTAAACGCATTTACAGCATCGCACGTGCGTTTCATGACAAAATAAATGTAAGTTTGTGGACAAGAAAACAACACAAAAAACCTGAACAGCATTATGCACGGAGTGGCCAGATGGTGGTGATCTCTGAGCCTATAAGAGTCTGGCCTCTCAGTGTGTAGCCTATAGAATAAAAGGCTAATATGCAGATGGTCCCCTCGACCAGCCAACCGCCCATGTCTCCTCCCACTGGCCAGGTGGCCGGACCCCACCCATGCACAAATTCATGCACTGGGCCTCTAACACACACACACACACACACACATACACACACACGCACGGAGTGTCCAGATTATTATGCATTCAGAGATCATCATCATCTGGCCACTCAGTGTATATTATTTTTTTAAATATATATTTTATTGTTTTTTTACAGAGAGGAAGAGAGAGGGATAGAGAGTTAGAAACATTGATGAGAGAGAAACATCGATCAGCTGCGTCCAGTAGGGGATATGCCTGCAACCAGGGTACATGCCCTTGACCAGAATCGGGACCCTTCAGTCTGCAGGCCAACGCTCTATCCACTGAGCCACACCGGTTTGGGCTCAGTGTATATTCTTATCTGTAGTCCTTCTTTCCTTCCAGTGAGTCTGATGGGTTCTTCTGGCCGTCTCGGCCTGGTGGTTAGAGTGTTGGCCTGTGGACCAAAGGGTTCAATTCCCAGCCAAGGGCACATCCTTGGGTTGTAGGGGTACGTGTGGGAGGCAACCAATCCATGTGTCTCTCTCGCCTCCATGTTTCCCTCTCCTCCTTCCCTTCCTCTCTCTCTGGGAATCAATGGAAAAGTACCCTTAGGTGAGGATTAAAAAAGAAAAAAGGAATAAATGGACCAGGCTGTGAACCTGGAGGTCACAGTTTGATTCCCAGTCAGGGCACATGCCTAGGTTGTGGCTCGATCCCCAGTCAGGGGCGCGCAGGAGACAGCGGTCCATGATTCTCTCGCATCATTGATGTTGCGCGCTCTCTCTCTCTCTCTCTCTCAAGCCTGTTTCGTTGCACCTGGGCACAGGTTGGCAGGCAGGCGGGACTGGCGCGTGTGTGAGCAGGGATGATAAATGTCTGGCCCCATCTCTCCCCTGTCACTTGCCAAATCTTCCAAGACACGGAGGGCGTGAGAGAGGCCGCGGCCAGCGGTGGGCCGCGCTCCGGTGTCTCCGGCAGTTTGCTCCCGATGGTCAGAGCAGGTAATGATGTAGAAAAGGAAGGCAGTGGCAGCCAAAGCGGCCCCGTGTGCCGGGAGCTTATGCAGTATTTATGGCCCGGAGACAGCGTGTTAGTGCCGTGTCGGGAGGATGATGGATGCTGCTGCCTCCCGCCGTACCCACGGTGACGATGGGAGGGAGCTGGTGGCAGGGCCCTCGCCATGGGAGGGGCAGGATGTGGCTCTCCTTCCGGGGGAAAGGGGTGGGTGGCGGGCGGCCGGGGCAGAAGCTGGCCCTTGCCCTCACCTGTCCTTCTCTGACCTTGCATCCTTGTTTTTTAAATATATATATATATATTTTATTGATATTTTACAGTGAGGAAGAGAGAGGGATAGAAAGTCAGAAACATTGATGAGAGAGAATCATCGATCAGCTGCCTCTTGCACACCCCCTACTGGGGATGTGCCTGCCACCAAGGTACGTGCCCTTGACCGGAATCGAACCTGGGACCTTTCAGTCCGCATGCCGACACTCTATCCACTGAGCAAAACCAGTTTGGGCAGCCACATTTTTTAAAAAAAACTTAAACTTCTTCTAATTCCACTTCTTCAACACAGACTCGCCCAGGCCGTGGTATTTTGTGGAAGAGCCACACTCTGGGGGCCAGAGAGCCCCAGTTTGCCGACCACGGCCCTAGACCATCCCACCGACGAGGCAGAGACAGAGTGATGCCGGCAGCTGCTCTGCCTCCCTGTAGTCGGTTAATGAGCTTGCTTCTAATGGCACGGTCTTCCTCCCTCTCTCTCTGCAATTCTCCCCCCAACAGCTCCGAGCTCTGGGGCCACCCCTCCTCTCTCCCCCCAGTGCCCTCTTACCCGCCCCGCCGTGAGCTCGCAGCGTGGAAGCGTGGAAACGGGCGGCCGTGCATAAACACCTGGTGTCTCGGGCGCTCAGGTTTACCCAGACAAGCGCTCCGAGGCAGAGGAGAGGGCCCCGAATAGCCCGCCGGAGAGCGCACGCAGCTTTATGTTCCTGCGAGAAGCCAGCCAGCCGAGGGGAGGATTAGCAGAGCAAGGCGTGCGGACGACCCTCCCTAAATAACACTAACGCGAGCCGCGCTCCGGCACGCCTCCCGAGGCCTCGTTTGCAGGGGAAAGCCGGTTTATTTTTATAGGTTCGGACCCGTTTGCTCCCACAGCCCTCCTCATTCTTGTTGTTTTTTATTTCCCCCTCCTCATTCTTGTAGCAACACTCTCCGCTCGATGCCATGTGCATACTTGTTTCTCTCTCTCTCTCTCTCTCTCTCTCAAATTCTCACCTGAGCCGAAACCGGTTTGGCTCAGTGGATAGAGCGTCGGCCTGCAGACTGAAGGGTCCCAGGTTCAATTCCGGTCAAGAGCATGTGCCTTGGTTTTGGGCACATCCCCGGTAGAGGGTGTGCAGGAGGCAGTTGGTCGATGTTTCTCTCTCATCGATGTTTCTAACTCTCTATCCCTCTCTTTCCTCTCTGTAAAAAAATCAATAAAATATAAAAAATAAATAAGTAAATAAAATATATTCTTACTGATTTCAGAGGGGAAGGGAGAGGGAGAGGGAGAGAGAGAGAGGGAGAGAGAGACATCCATATGAGAGAGACACATGGATTGGTGGCCCGGGCTGGGGAGGAGCTTGCAACTGAGATAGGGCCCTTGGCTGGAATCGAACCCGGGACCCTTTGGTCTGCAGGCTGCCACTCTATCCACGGAGCCACACCAGGCAGAGGGCGCAGGGCGGGCAGTTTTCACGTGGGCTCCGGGACTGTGGGAAGCTACCCTGTTTCAGTCCCCCTTCATGGTCAGGCCAGGCCTCTCCGTGAACAAATCCGCCCGCTCGGGGAGGGCGTCCGGATCACTGGACCGAAGCCAGACCTCATTAGCGGGAGATGAGAGGAACGAATGGGCCCTGATGCCCACCTGCCCGTGAAGGGCGAGCCGTGCCCTTCACACGCCGGCCACGGCCACCGGCGAGGCTGTGTTGTGTTCCTGTTTACGGGGTTGCCGGTGGGATAAAACAGCCGCTGATTGCCTTGTCTCCATGGCAACGGGAGGACGTGGTCTGACTCTGGCGGGAGTGGCTGCCGGCAAGCATCTTCCCCGCGGCTGCAGGGCCGGCGTGGGGTCAGCCCCGGAGGGACCTCAGAGGAGGGCAGGATGGGACCAGGCAGAGGAGGGCCCCCCCCCCCAAAAAAAATGTCTTCCAAAGTTCTGGCCTCCGATGGCAGCTGGCGTGGAGCTTACTGGTCTACCAGAGATGGCCCAGCTTTAAAGGAAGATGAGCCGAAACCGGTGTGGCTCAGTGGATAGAGCCTCGGCCTGCAGACTGAAGGGTCCCAGGTTCGATTCCGGTCAAGGGCATGTACCTTGGTTGCGGGCTCATCCCCAGTAGGGGGTGTGCAGGAGGCAGCTGATCAATGTTTCTATCTCATCGATGTTTCTAACTATCCCTCTCCCTTCCTCTCTGTAAAAAATCAATAAAATATATATATATAAAAAAAAGGAAGATGAAATAGCAAGTCTCAGAGGACGGGACCTACTGGCTGCCCGGGGAGCAGTGTTTGTAACACCATCCACCGGAGTGCAGCGCGAAGCGGTGGAACCGTGAATTAGATCTCTCACCTCTTCCTTCCACATGTTTACTTTTCTGCACAGCCTATAGATTAAAAGCCTAATATGCTAAGTGTCCGGTCGTCCAGTTGGCCATTCAACCAATCAAAGCGTAACATGGTAATGATATGCTAAGGCTGCTCAACTGCTTGCTATGACATGCGCTGACCACCAGGGGGCAGGCACTCTGATCAGTAGGTTAGCTTGGGGTTGGTGTCTGGCCAATTGGGACTGAGTGAGACAGGCCGGACATGCCCTGGAGCCCTCCCCCAGTCCCTCCCTGGCTGGTCAACCCCCAATCATGCATGGGTGGGGTACCTCCGCCTGGCCTGCACCCTCTCACAATCCAGAACCCCTCAGGGGATGTTGGAGAGCTGATTTCAGGCCAATCCTGCAGGCCAGGCCGAGGGACCCCTTTGGTGCACGAATTCGTGCACCCGGCTCTAGTGCCTTATAAAGTTCATCACATATCCATACACTCCTACATGTAGAAAACACACAAGTGATGTACTGAAGGGCCTACTCTGACTTTGAAAGCTGGTAACCAACTATAGCTATGGCAGTTTCCCATTGATTCTTAGAGACAGTGGAAGGGAGGGAGAGACAAAGGGAAACATCGATGTAAGAGAAAAACAGGGCCCAATCAGGGCCTGGGAGGGATCAAGCCTGCAATTGAGATACATGCCCTTGACCGGAATCGAACCGGGGACCCTTCAGTCCGCAGGCCGACGCTCTATCCACTGAGCCAAACCCGTGTCTCTGTGTACAGTGCCATCGATGGGGCTGGAAGATGCCTTGCGCCGGCTTTAGGTAGACATGGAGAGATGCTGACTAGGGACTAGCGTGCCCTCATCCCCGCTGACCTTATTTATGGAGCGGCTGGCATCTGAATGTCAAAGCCACTTCCGTGAGCTCTCTCCTCTAATAGCCACTTAAATATGCAAATAACCGACGCGCAGCGGGGAAAACCGACACGCGATGTTCTGATGATGATTGCCCAGAAGAGGCCGCTTCCTTCTTTCCGTGCACAGGGGCCCGGAAAATCCTCCTCCCTCTCCCGATAGATAGGGCCCTGGCTCAGAGAGGGAGCCAGAAAGGAAGACATGTCTCACCTCCAGTCAGCAGACGCGCAGAGACTTCCTGCTTTCAGCTAAGCGCTGGGGGAGGAGATTGAATAGGGATGTGGCCCCTGCTGGCGTGGCTCCCTGGTTGAGCATCAACCTTGGAACCAGGAGGTCACGGTTCGATTACTGGTCAGGGCCACATGCCGGGTAGCAGGCTCCATCCCCAGAGTGGGGCGTGCAGGGGGCAGCTGATCCATGATTTGATCTCATCATTGATGTTTCTCTCTCTCTCCCTCTCTCTTCCTCTCTGACGTCAGTAATCTATATATGTAAAAGCCTACCATGCTAAGTGTCCAACTGAGCAGTTGACCGACTGGTCGCTATGACCTGTACTGACCACCAGGGGGCAGATGTTCTGACTGGTAGATTAGCTTGTTGTTGGTGTTTGGCCGATTGGGACTGGGTGAGACGGGGCCAGACACGCCCTGGAGCCTCTTGCAGTCCCTCCTGAAGTCCCTCCCTGGCCTTGGTCCCAGTCTGGGCTGGACGAGATGACCCTGATCAGCCCTGATCACTGGCAAGGTGGAGGGACTCCATCCATGCATGAATTTGTGCACCGGGCCTCTAGTAAAAATATATATTTTAAAAAAATGCAGAGTGCATGGCTCAGGGCTATGCCTCTCTCACCCTCCTTCCCGCCCCTCCCCCCCCATCTCCTCTCTTCTCCAGATGCCCAAACGCCCTCTATTTCTAGCTCTCTTTAGCATCCTCTCTCCCATGTATAGAGCTCCTTCCCAGCTGCCATTTTATTTTAAACGAGGGGTGAGCTGACATTCAGTGAGGGTGATTTCAGAGCCAATCAATGCCGCACGTGGGACAAACATCTGTGAAAACAAGGCTCCCAGGAAAGTTAATTAAGGCTCCGGAAAAGACTCATCATCGTAGGGTTGGTGGTACTAGATCTGGACGGGGACAGAGAGAATGGGACCAAACTAGAACCAGAGAAAAGTCCTAAATGAGTCAGCCATTCAGTAGGTTCCTTTTTAAAAAAAATATATATATATTTCACTGAGTTTTTACAGAGAGGAAGAGAGAGGGATAGAGAGTTAGAAACATGGATCAGCTGCCTCTTGCACAACACCCCTTATTGAGGATGTGCCTCCAACCAAGGTACATCCCCTTGACCGGAATTGAACCCGGGACCCTTCAGTCCACTGGCGGATGCTTTATCCACTGAATGTCAAAGCCGCTTCCGTAAAAAAAACACACCCATATATATATATTTTTAAATATGTTTTTATTGATTTCAGAGAGGAAGGAAGAGGGAGAGAGAGATAGAAACATCAATGGTGAGAGCGAGAGAGAGTCTTCGGTCGGCTGCCTCCTGTACGCCCCACACTGCGGATGGATCCCACAGCCTGGGCTGGTGCCCTGACCTGGAATCAAACTGTGACCTCCTGCTTCCTAGGTTGAAGGTCAACCATGGAGCCACGCCTGCCGGGGGCAACCGGTTTCTTACACACCAGACATTGTGTTGGAGGTGGAGGGAAATGCTGAAATGTCCAAGGTGGCTTATATTTTTATTGATTGCATCGAGAGAGAGAGAGAGAGAGAGAGAGAGAGAGAGAGAGAGAAGGAGAGAGAGGGAGAGAGAGAGAAACATCAGTGATGAGAGCGAATCATTGACCGGCTGCCTCCTGCACGCCCCCTACTGGGGATCACGTGAGCCTGCAACTTGGGCATGTGCTCTGATGGGGAATCGAACCTTGACCTCCTGGTTCCCAGGTCGATGCTCATCCACGGAGCCACAGCGGCCGGGCTGGCGAAACCCTTTTGACCTGGTTCTCCCCGTCCCCTGGCCCCTCTCGTTGCCCTGCTCTGTGTGTTTTTCACGGGAGCTCGTATTTCATGTGACAAGTCATGGCACCGCCCACATAGGACCGGGGTGGCGGGGGCGAGGATGGGGTGGGGGGGAGAGAGAGGAGGCAGCCGCTGCTCGAGACCTGCTGATCCCGGCGCGGGAGAGCGCCCGGGACAGATGGCGGAATCACATCTGGGAAGAACACCCTCTCAGAGCGATGCTAATTGGATCACGGGGCGGGAGCGTGGCACATCTGTCACAGGAGCCGTCACACATGGCAGAGGCTGCCTCTTACACGTGGGTTTGTTGCAAACCCAGGGGTGCAGAGCCTGCTTCAGTGTGTTCAGTAAACACGAGCAGGGTGTTAACTACAAACATTCATTCACGTATCCATTCATCCATCCAATTGTTCACGCATGCATTCATTCATTCACTCACTCGTCCATCTATCCATCCATTTGTTCACTCATTTCTTCTCCCATCCATCCATCTATCCATCCATCCACTCATTCATTCATCCACTCATTCATTCATCCATCCATCCACCCACCCATCCATCCAATTGTTCTCTCGTGCATTCATTCACTCACCCATCCATCCCTCCATCCGTCTATCACCTACCCACCCACTCATTCACTCACTCACTCATCCATCCATCCAATTGTTCACTCATTCATTCACTCACCCACCCATCCATCCATCCATCCACCCATCCATCCATCCACTCATTCATTCATTCACTCATTCATCCATCCATCCATCCATCCATCCATCCATCCATCCATCCAATTGTTCACTCATGCATTCATTCACTCACCCATCCATCCATCCATCCATCCACCCACCCACCCACTCATTCCCTCACTAATTCATCCATCCAATTGTTAATTCATTCATTCACTCATTCATTCATTCATTCCCCCAGACCACAGCCAGCAAACCGAGGTTCGAGAGCCACATGCAGCTCTTTGGCCCCTTGAGTGTGGCTCTTCCACAAAATACCACGGCCTGGGCGAGTCTCTGTTGAAGAAGTGGCGTTTGCACACTCAGCAGGCAGCCCTTGGGTCATTTGACTGCACCCGGTATCGGCCGCTGGTGGACCCCATGCCGGTCCGTTCAGATGGATGCGACCGTCTGGGCCGCACGACAGGGCATCCATTTCTGGTGGCGAGTGAATACACTGTGGTCTGGGTTCACACATACGCAGCGTGTGGAGCGAGAGCCTCGCGTATGGTCACAGCTCAGTGACCCAAGCACAGATGATCCTCCTGGCCTAGTATTTGCGGACGATCCTGGGTTTGTTCCCCTCAGCTCTGCCCAGTCTCTTGTCTCTTCTCTCGTGTGGATAATTGAAAACCGGTGCCCCAGCTGTTTGGCTCCGTGGATAGAGCGTCGGCCGGCCTGCAGACTGAAGGGTTGTGGGCTCCGTCCTGAGTAGGGGGCGTGTAGGGGGCAGCTGATCCAGGATTCTCTCTCCGCATGTACACTGAGTGGCCAGATTATGATGATCTCTGAACCCATAATCTGGCCACTCGGATTATTATATATTTATATATTATATAATAATTAGTAATCATTATATATTAGAGGTCTGGTGCATGAATTCGTGCATGGGTGGGGTCCGGCCAGCCTGGCCAGGGGAAGGAGACATGGGTGGTTGGCTGGCCAGCCTGCCTGCTGGTTGAACTCCTGGTCGAGGGGACAATTTGCATATTAGCCTTTTATTCTATAGGATAGACACGGAGTGGCCAGATTCTTACGCATTCAGAGATCATCATCATCTGGCCACTCCGTGTATATTTCTATCTCCCTCTCTCTTCCTCCTCTCTGAAATCAACAAAAATATATTTTAAAAAAATTTAAAAAAAAGAAAGAAAGCTGGCATTATGCCACCCAATCAGAAAGGTGGGTGGGATGCCTTCCGGTGGTGGGCTCAGGGCGGCGTTTCCAAAGGGCAAAGGTGAAAGGTTGGCATCCTTCCTCCTCCACATTGGTGGGGGGAGAGCTGGAACTGAGTGTGGCCCTGTGGTCACTCATTCATTGAATGAGTGAACAATTGGATGGATGGGTGGATGGGTGGATGGGTGGATGGATGGATGGATGGATGAATGAGTGAATGAGTGGATGGATGAATGAAGGAATGAGTGAACAAATGGATGGATACATGGATGAGTGAGTGAAGGAATGAGTGACCAAACACTTGCCTCCGACTGACTCCTTCCCTACCCGGGGCCCTCTGTGACCCCTCTGCGACCCCTCTGTGACCTCTCTGTGACATGGCGGCCACCTCCTGTCCCCTCTCTGTTTCCCCAAGTGACTCTGGCCCCATTGTTGTTTTAATTGATAAAATGGCCCCTCCGGAGTGTCCGGTTCCTTCCCCCTGGAAGCGAACGGGGACGATGGATGGCTCCTTGTAAAACCCGAGCCTTGTTTAGACATGGCGTGGGATGGATTAAGTAATAAAAATGCTTTTAGAGCAGCAGGGAGGTGGGGTACATCTCCCCGCTAATTGCTTTGCGCTTTGCATCCGAACCTCATTGCACCACCCACCGCTCTCCGCGGCTGGACGCCCTGGCGGGGTTTCTGTCACGCTGAAAAGTCACCTTGGAGCCGTGGTCTGAGGCTTTGGGCCAGGCCCGACACTGTGAAAAAGGCACAGGCAGCCGAAACCGGTGTGGCTCAGTGGATAGAGCATCCGCAGGCCGACGCTCTATCCACTGAGCCACACCGGTTAGGGTGAGTTGTGAATTCTTGTTCAAACCCGAGGGTGACGGTGAGTGCGCTCTGCTTGGTTGTGTTGCCCTTGAGGGGTCGGCAAACTCCTTCGTCCACAGAGCCAAATATCAACGAGACGATGACGGACATTTCTTTGGAGAGCCCATTCTTTAAACGTAAACTCCTTCGAACGCCACTTCTTCAACACTGACTCGCCCGGACCATGGTGTGTTGTGGGAGAGCCAACAGCGTAGAGCCTGCATCCAGAAATGTCAGTCGTTGTCCTGTTGATATTAGGCTCTGTGGACCTGAGGGCCCTACCAGGGACTGAGGATTGGGAGAGAGTGTGTGTGTGTGTGTGCGCACGTGAGTGTGTATACCTGGGTTTGTGCACGTGAGTGTGTATGTGAGTGAGTACACCTGGTTTTGTGAATGTGAGTGTGTACATGTGGGTGTGTGCATGTGGGTGTGTGCACATGAGTGTGTATGTGAATGAGTACACATGGTTGTGTGCATATGAGTGTGTGCACATGGATGTGTGCAGATGAGTGTGCATGTGAGTGAGTACACCTGGGTTTATGAACATGAGTGTGTACATGTGGGTGTATGCATGTGAGTGTGTGCACATGGGTGTGTGTATGTGAGTGTGTACATGTGGGTGTGTGCATGTGAGTGTGTACATGTGAGCGTGTGCATGTGAGTGTGTGCACATGGGTATGTGCACATGAGTGTGCATGTGAGTACACCTGGTTTTGTGAATGTGAGTGTGTGCATGTGAGTGAGTACACGTGGGTGTGTGCATACATGTGCACATGTGTGCATGCACACAGACACCGCCTAGTCTCAGGTTTGTAATATGCACCATCTCTGCAGGAGGAATGGATCAGTAATTGACATGAGGCATTTAATTAAAAATGTGTCATCACCTCATTAATGTCTTCTCTGAGGACGCAATGCATCAGGATCCTCCTGCATTCACAGGATGCTGTCTGCTCGCCCTCCAGACCCGCGCGTGGCAGTTACGGGAGGAGGGGGGCGGGGTGCAGGGGAGGGAGGCCTCTCCCCTGGCCTTCAGAGGCCCCGTTTCCATGGGACAGGGAGGCCACCCGCCCGTCTGCTCTCCTGATTCCGTTTTCTTTTCCCAGCGCAGTCCTGTAGGGGTCTTGCATCCCCCTTTGGGCCTCCCAACTAGCCACCCCCAAAAGCTGCTGGTCCTTTTAGGGCAAGTCCTTTGCACTAGATCAAGAGAGGACGTGGCCCCAGCCAGTGTGGCTCAGTAGATAGAGCGGACTGGAAGGTCTCAGGTTCTTTTCCGGTCAGGGGCATGGACCTTGGTTGCGGGCACATTCCCAGTGGGGGTTGTGCAGGAGGCAGCTGGTTGATGTTTCTCTTTCATCGATGTTTCTAGCTCTCTATCTCTCTCCCCTCCTCTCTGTAAACAATCAATAAAATATATTAAAAAAAGAGCGAGAGGATGTGGCCTGGCCGGCTTGGCTCAGTGGTTGAGCGTCAACCTATGAATGAGGAGGTCAGGGTCCGATTCCCGTCAGGGCACAGGCCCGGGTTGTGGGCTCAATCCCCAGTAGGGGGCGTGCAGGAGGCATCCTTGATGTTTCTCTCTCCCTCTCCCTTTCTCTCTGACATCAATTAAAACATATTTTTAAAAATAAAGAAGAGCTGAGCAGGGACCGGTTTGGCTCAGTGGATAGAGTGTCAGCCTGAGGACTGAAAGGTCCTGGGTTTGATTCCAGTCAAGGGCATGTACCTTGGTTGCGGGCACATCCCCAGAAGGGGGTGTGCAAGAGGCAGCTGATCGATGATTCTTCTCATCGATGTTTCTAACTCTCTATCCCTCTCTCTTCTTTTCTGTGAAAAATCAATAAAATATATATATATATATATATATATATATATATATATGTGTATATATATGTATATATATATATAAAAAGAGCCGAAACTGGTTTGGCTCAGTGGATAGAGTATCAGCCTGCAGGCTGAGAGGTCCCAGGTTCGATTCTGGTCAAGGGCATGTACCTTGGTTGCGGGAACATCCCCAGTAGGGGGTGTGCAGGAGGCAGCTGATCGATGTTTCTCTCTATCCCTCTCCCTTCCTCTCTGTAAAAAATCAATAAAATATATACTTTAAAAAAAAAAATAAGAAAGAGAGGACATGGAGCCCACGGGGCGGCCTCCATGCCCAGCCCAGGTTTCCGTTCACGTGTTAGGATAACAGAGCAGAGAAGCACAGGAGGAGCCAGGAGAGGGGCCGTGAGTTATTCATTCACGGCTCGGAGGAGCTCACGGACCTCCTCTCTGGCCCTTTGCCGGCAGCCTAAGAGAAGGGCACCTCATTCACGGGCTGAATCGGGGCCTCTGAATTGGCCAGGGAATGCCTTTCAGAGCCGCACTGAGGATCGGCCGTTAAAGAGGAATAAATAAATAAAAAGAAGGCAGCCCCGTTTGTTCCCGAAGCTACGGGATGAATGAAGGCTCTTCTGTGCTGCTTCTCACAGAGCAGCTGTGTGAATGAAATCGCGAGGAGGGTTTGTGAAGTCGATGCCCTTCAGGAACACCGGGCACGAGCAAGAGGCAATCAATCGGCATGTTTCTCTCCCACGGACGTTTCTCTCCCCGTGTCTCTCCCCCTTCCTTCCACTCTCTCTAAATAAAAATCAATGGAGCCGAAACCGGTGTGGCTCAATGGATAGAGTGTCGGCCTGCTGACTGAAAGGTCCCAGGTTCGATTCCGGTCAAGGGCATGTACCTTGGTTGCGGGCATATCCCCACTAGGGGGTGTGCAGGAGGCAGCTGGTCGATGTTTCTCTCTCATTGATGTTTCTAACTCTCTCTCCCTTTCCCTTCCTCTCTAAAAAAAAAAAAAAAAAAAAAAAAAAAAAAAAAAAAATCAATAACATATATTTTAGAAAAAATCAGCCCAAACCTGTTTGACTCAGTGGATTGAGCGTCAGCCTGGGGACTTAAGGGGCCCAGGTTCCGATTCTGGTCAAAGGCATGTACCTTGGTTGCAGGCACATCTCAGGTGGGGGGTGTGCAGGAGGCAGCTGGTTGATGTTTCTTTCTCATCGGATGTTTCTAGCTCTCTATCCCTCTCCCTTCCTCTCTGTAAAAAAATCAATGAAATATATATTTTTAAAAATCAATGGAAAAATAGCCTCAGGTGAGGATTAACAACAATGATAACACACACACACACACACACACACACGCACACGCATGCACACACACGTGCACGCACACACACACACAACCCATAACAAAAAACACAATTGCCCCTTTAATTGGCCCTTCACCTCGTTCTTCTGAGATGGACTCATCCAGTCAAGACACGCTGTGCTAACCCAGCTCGTAAAACCTGTTTTCCCCGACCCTGTCCCAGGGCGCAGCCCGTGGTCCTTACATAAAGCCGGGCTGGAGGTTCTGTGGGGCCAGGCGGCAGGACATACCCTCCCCGGGGCTTGGCCCTCCACGTCCCGTGGACAGGTGTGGCCTAATCCCGCTGGCAGGTCTTCTTTCCATCGTAAAGCCCTTCTGATGGTGGGAAAGGGCGGCTCCAGAGTGACCGTTTGGCAGGCCACGCCGTGGGGGACAGGCTTCTAGGTGTTACGCAAACCTCTTTTTAAAAAAAAATTTTATTTTACAATATATTTTATTGATTTTTTTACAGAGAGGAAGGGAGAGGGATAGAGAGCTAGAAACATCGATCAGCTGCTTCCTGCACACTCCCTACTGGGGATGTGCCTGCAACCAAGGTACATGCCCTTGACCGGAATCGAACCCGGGACCCTTCAGTCTGCAGGCCGACGCTATATGCATTGAGCCAAACTGGTCTTGGTCTTTTTTTTTTTTAAATTAATTTCTTTATTGATTAAAGTATCACATATTTCTCCTCAACCCCCCATTTCCATCCTTCCCTCCCGACTCATGCCCCCGCCCCCCTGTTGTCCCTGACCACTGGCTAGGCTCATATGTGTGCACACAAGTCCTTTGGTTGATCTCTCCCTTTTACCCCCACCCTCCCTCTGAGGTCCAACAGTCTGACCCATGGCTCCTTGTCTCTGGGTCTGTTCTTGTTCATCCGTCTGTGTTGTTCACCATTTCCCCCAGATGCGTGAGATCATGTCCTATTGGAAATATTCTTAAAAGAATCAAAAACGAGACAAGCAATAATCGTTATGCTGAAAGGCATATGAATCCGTCTGTCGTGAGCTTCTTTCTGGGCCACCAGTTCTTTTGAGACCCAATTTCAATGTCAAACAGTTCCTTACATATACATGTCAGCCATGATATTTCAGCTCTGGATGGTGTGGGCAAATGGTGGTAATGCAGGTCCAACCCTCTCTGTTTTTTTTCACTTTCTTTAAAAATATTTTTATGATTTCAGAGAGGAAGGAATCAGGAGAAAGAGAGAAACACCCATGATGAGAGAGAATCATGGACCGGCTGTCTCCTGCACACCCCCCACTGGAGATCGAGCCCGAAACCCGGGCCTGTGCCCGGACCAGGGAATCGAACCGTGACCTCCTGGTTCATGGGTTGATGCTCAACCACGGAGCCACGCCGGCCAGGGCTGGGCTGCACATGGGACATGTATGACTCACTTCGGCGAAAACAGCCCGTGGCGTCAGCGATCTCCCGCGTGTCAGCGATGGGGAACCGGGGTCCAGACGGTGCATGTGACCGTGTGGGAAGCCGAAGCACTAGGCTGGGCAGCCCGGGGCAGAGTCTGGAGTCCACAGCCTTTGTGGGTCCCTCTGTGCCGTGGTGCGACGCCTGCCACTCCCCGCAGAGCCGCGATGAACCGGGTCCCCGCCTCCTGTCTCCCTGGCGTGGCGTCTCCCCAACCGCCATTGATGCCGATGGCGTGAGTGCCCGGACCGACGGCCTCAGCGGCGGATACTTCCCTTTCCCCTCCACCGCCCGTCCCGGGAAGCCTGCTCTCAGCGTCCCTCCGTTCCAGTTTGTCTGCGACCTGACACCTCCTCCGCGCTGGGGCCCAGAAGCCACAGGCCTCTGGGCTGGCCCCGCAGCCAAGGCCTGACCGACGTGCCACACCTGTCAGCACTCCAGGGCGGGGGCCGCGGGTGGCACCGGGCTCTGAGGGCGGGCGGGCGGGGCCGGACTTGGCCGGCTCTTAAAAGAACCTGTTGTCAGGTGTCCATGGCGACAAAGCCCCATGGAGATGCTGCTGAGCGGAGACTTGGCTCTTCCCCTGCGCGGGGCCAAGGATACCGCGACCTCTGAGCGGCCGCTTGCCGACAAGGCCAGGAGGCCCGGCGTGGCGCTGGCCCCGGGGGGCTCTCGGCTTTCACCGCGGTTTTCTGCCAACGACCGTGTGCCCGGCGCGGTGCTGGGTGTGAGGCCCGTAGCGGGCTCCTCCGGGCCGGGAAAGACGGAGAGCCTGACGGTAAAGCTGTTTGCGTACCTGGTGTGACTGCCCCATGCGATCGCCGGGACTGTTGTAGACACACGTGGGACTGGGAGACACGGAAAAGGCAGTACGTGCTCCTGCCCGCAGGCAGGGTGATGCTTAGGCTTCCGAAGGAAGGCGTGGTTTGGTGCGAGATCAAGTCAGCGCAGTGGCCGGCACAGAGTAGGGCAAGCACGGTACCTGGCACACAGTGGGTGCTTATGGGTGATAACCTGGTTAGTATCAGCATCAGCAGCAATAGCAGCAGCACCCTAGGTCACAAAGAATAGGGGAGCGATCTATTGTTTGTTACTATGTTTTTACTAGTGGCCCAGTGCATGGAATTGGTGCATAGAAGGAGGTGGGGGGGTCTCCCTCAGCCCAGCCTGCACCATCTCCTATTGGGGCCCCCTTGGGGGATGTCTGGCTGATCAGGAGCCTCTAGGGGATGTCAGGCAGTCAGACATCCCTATCACAATCTGGGACCGCTGGCTCCTAACCGCTCACCTGCCTGCCTGCCTGATCACCCCTAACTGCCTCTGCCTGCCTGCTTGATCGTCCCTAACAGCTCTCCCCTGCTGGCCTGATCTTGCCCCCACCTACCTCTGCCTGCCTGATCACCCCTAACTGCCTCTCTTTTGTCAGCCTGATCTCACCCCCAACTGCCCTCCCCTACAGGCCTGATCTCATCCCCGACTGCCCTCCTCTGCCAGCCAATTTGGTTCTGATTGGCCAGTTTCTATGTCAATCAGCATCTCTGGGCCTATCTCTGGGACTGATCAGAGAGGTGGGGCTGATCAGCAGCCCCTCCACAGAGGCCCGGAGAGAAACAGAGGCGGGCCTGCTGGCGAAGCCTGGAGAGAAAGCGAGAGGCAATAGCTGATCAACAGCTGCCACGGAAGCTGCTGATCAGACCTGCTTCTCTTTGGGCCTTTCTCTGGGCCTGATCCACAGCCCCCTCAGCAGTCAGCCTTCAGTCATTTTGGATGTTATGGACCCTGGGTTTTTATATATTAAGATTGATTTCAGAGAGAGGAAGAGAGAGGAAGAGCGAGACAGAAACATCCATGATGAGAGAGAATCATGGATCGGCCGCCTCCTGCGCGCCCTACACTGGGGATCGAGCCTGCAACCTGGGCTTGTGCCCCGACAGGGAATTGAACCGTGACCTCCCGGTTCCTAGGTCGACGCTCAACCTCTGAGCCACGCGGGCCGGCAGACATTGCCCTTTTCAAAGGAGATGACATCGGATTGGAAGACTTTGGAAACGGGACCGTGTGACCCTCCTGCGGTTCGCACCTCTGCCTGATCCCCCCACCCCCGGCTTTTCCATGGCAACACTTGTGAGCGAGGCTCCCGACAGCCCCCTCGATGTTGTAGTTTGGGTGGAGGTCCCAGGGGAAGGCGTGTCCACGTGGCTCTGGGACCTCTCCTCTTGTAGGATCTGGCCCATCACTCAAAGCTGCCGAAATCTTCCTGGATCCCACCTAGGTCACCTGACGTAGTTCTCTCTTTCTCAACAGGGCATCATCAGAAAAATCAGAGAAGCACACAGTCTTTATTTGAAGCCAGGTCATTGATAAACATGGTGAACAGGGCCGAAGTCACTTTGGCTCAGTGGATAGAGCATCAGTCTGTGGATTGAGGGGGTCCCAGGTTCGATTCCGGTCGAGGGCATGTACATTGGTTTCGGGCACATCCCCTATGGGGGGTGTGCAGGGGCAGCTGGTTGATGTTTTTCTCTCATCGATGTTTCTGGCTCTCTATCCCTTTCCCTTCCTCTCTGTAAAAATCAATAAAACATATTTTTTAAAAAATGGTGAATAGGGCCCTGGCCAGTTTGGCTCAGTGGATGGAGCGCCAGCCTGCAGACTGAGGGGTCCCAGGTTCGATTCTGGTCAAGGGCACATGCCTGGGTTGCAGGCTCAATCTCCAGTGGGAGGAGCATGTAGGAGGCAGCCAGTCGACGATTCTCTCTCATCATTGATGTTTCTGTCTCTCTCCCCCTTCCTCTCTGAAATCAATAAAAAATGTTTGAAAAAATAAAAATAAAGATGTTGAACAGGAACAAGCCAGGGGTTCTCTGAAGGCGATTAGAAGGAAACTCTCTCTGTGGCCCTAACCGGTTTGGCTCAGTGGATAAAACGTCAGCCTAGGGACTGAAGGGTCCCAGGTTGGATTCCCGGTCAAAGGCACATGCCCGGGTGTGGGCTGGATCCCCAGTAGGGGGCGTGCAGGAGGCAGCCAGTCATGGGTCTCTCTCTCTCTCTCTTTGATGTTTCTTTCTCTCTCCCTCTCCTTTCCTCTCTGAAATAAATACAAACATATATATATATATATTTTTTTTTTTTTCTTTTCTTTTCTTTTCTTTTCTTTTCTTTTCTTTTCTTTTCTTTTCTTTTCTCTTCTTTTCTTTTTTTCTTTTTAAAGAAAAGAAAACTCCCTCCACGTCAGTGTTAGTTTATTCATCAGCAGTCTCTGGGCACTGGCCTTGCCCTGGCTGTGGCCTGAGTCCCCCTCACTGTGCAGGTCTGCTCTTATTTCTTGCAAAAATTGCACACACTGATATGAAAGGGCACCTAAGCTATTGTCACCCATTGATCTATTTAAAAAATATATATATATTTTATTGATTTTCCACAGAGAGGAAGGAAGAGGGATAGAGAGCTAGAAACATCGATGAGAGAGAAACATTGACCAGCTGCCTCTTGCACACCCCCTACCGGGGATGTGCCCGCAACCAAGGTACATGTCCTTGACCAGAATTGAACCTGGGACCTTTCAGTCCACAGACTGACGCTCTATCCACTGAGCCAAATCGGTTTTGGCATTGATCTATTTTTTGATTTTGATTTTATTAATCCTCACCTGAGGATATTTTCCCATGGATCTTTTCGAGCGAGCGGAAGAGCGAGGGAAAGACACAAAGAGAGACACATCTAATTGCTCGCCTCCTGCATGTGCCCGGACCAGGGCCCCAGGCTGGGGAGGAGCCTGCAACCGAGGTACGTGTGGCCTTGACCGGAATCGAACCCTGACCTCCTGGTTCATGCATAGATAGGCTGACGCACAACCACGCCGGCCGGGGTCAGCCATCCCATCTCTGCGGCTCGGTGTTCTCCTTTGGGACCCCCCAGGGTGGGTGGGATGCGGTGACAACCCCTGTACCCCGCGGTAGGGAAGCTGGGAACGTGAAAATATTACGTAAGGGACCCGGCCGGCCGGTAGGAACTGTCTGGGCTGTTGTTTCCCTCCCCAGCCAGGGCTCCTGTCCCGGACAAGCCCGGGACCTCAGTTGTGCAAGCGCTCCTGGCTCTCTTGTTACCCGGGAGCCGGCAACAAACCAAAATAAAGGAAAGGGGCCGGGCGGCGGGGAGGGCCGGGCCTCCGCAGGGAGCCTGCCCCGGTCAGCTGGGAATGCCTGTCAGCCAGCCATCCAGGGTGGCTCCCGCAGGCATGGGCCTGGAGGTGGGGGAGTGACTCACGCCCGCCCGCCCGTGCCCTCTCCCCCCCGCCCCCCGTGCCCGCATGCTCCGGCCCCCCCAGGCCAGCACGGGCTCACCTAATCCCCACCGTGGGAGTCGGGGGCCATGTGTGCTGGAGCCGAGGTCTAGGGTTGCACGCAGGAGTGTGCGTGTGCATCGGAGGTCTCCGTGCAGCGAGCGAGCGGGCGTCCCACGAGGCGGGCAGCGGCCAGGTCAGCCCGGCAGCTCCAGCCCAGACCCGGCCAGCAAGGCGGGCACAGGCAGCAGCCGCCGGGCCCCACACCCCGGGAGGGCATGGCCGAGCCGGAAGGCGGCGGGCTGCAGGTCCTGCTGCACACACTTCAGGTACGAAGGGGCCGAGGGGGCTGCGGACGGGCCACCTGGCTGGCTGCGGGCAAGCTGGGTCTCGGGGGTCCCCCTTCCTGCAGGGCCCCCTCTCCCGTGCCCGGGCTCGGTCGGTTTGCTCACGGGCACAGATCCCATCCCGGCCCGGGCGTCCGCAGCGGCTCGCTCTCACCTTGAGGCCGGCCCCGAGGGATGCTCTGGCGGCTGGCTGGCTATGGCACGGGGGACCGAGCGCTGTTGCTGCTGAGAGCTCTGCTGAAATCCCTGAACCCGGCGGGATTAGAGGCTCAGACGGCGGGATCGGGTGTGCAGGAGAGGAGAGAGCAGGAGGGAGGGGAGTCGGCCCGCCTGGCACGGGAGGACGTGTTGATGCCGTCCCTCAACGAGGCGGAACGGAGCGCCAGCCCGAGCGGGAGGCCCCGCGCAGGAGTGAGGGGCAGCGGGGGGAAGCTGCCCCTCCGGGCGTCAGACTGCGGCTAAATGTGTTCTGGCTTCCCACTGAGTGTGTGTCAGCGTTGCCCCGGGGCCCCTGCCCAGGTGGGTCCCACCAGCAGGAATCAGGATTGCCCGGGGGCGTGGACCTATGAACCGGGAGGTCACTGTTCGATTCCCGGTCGGTTGGTCGGTCGGTTGGGGCACACGCCCGGGTTGCAGGCTCGATCCCCAATGTGGGGTGTGTAGGAGGTAGCCAGTTGACAATTCTCTCATCATGGATGTTCCTATCTTTCTATCTCTCTCTCTTCCTCTCTGAAGTCAATAAAAAAAAAAAAAAAAGAAAAAAAAATCGGCCAAAACCGGTTTGGCTCAGTAGATGGAGCATCGGCTGCGGACTGTATGTTGGTTGCGGGCACATTCCCAGTGGGGGGTGTGCAGGAGGCAGCTGATCGATGTCTCTCTCTCTCATCGATGTTTCTAACTCTCTATCCTTCTCCCTTCCTCTCTGTAAAAAATCAATAAAATATATATTTTTTAAAAATCGCCGTGGGACAGGGTCTGGGCATCGGCCTCCCTAGAGAATGGTTCTGTTCATTCCTAGGTTTGAGAACTCTAGACCTGGAGCAAGCTTGTCTGCACCCTAGAATCACCCGGGACCCACCACCTCCCGCTGTTCTGGGCGCGCCCCTAACCCTCCCTCCCCGGCCGAAATCAGATTTAATTGGTCTGGGATGGTTGGCCATGAATGGTTGGAAGATGCCCCGGGGCGGTCTCCCTGTGCACCCGAGGCCAAAAACCACTGCTTTCTGAACGCGTGCAGAGGCGTGAGCGTCGCGGGAAGCAGATAAAGCCTGGGTTTGGGAGTGGGTGGGTACTAGGGGCCGTGGAAATCTGAAGGCCGTGAACGGGGGTATGGAGGAGGGTGGGCTGTGGTGCCTCCGCCCTGATGTGGAATGTAAACATTCTAAAGAATGGTCTTCGTTTTCCTCTGGTTCTTCTGACTTTTTATTATTTGAAAAATATATTTTTATTGATGTCAGAGAGGAAGTGGGGGGAGAGAGAGAGAGAGAGAGAAACATCCATGAGGAGAGAGAATCATGGATCTGTTGACTTCTGTATGCATCTTAGGGATCAAGCCTGCAACCCGGGCATGGGCCCTGACCGGGAATCGAACTCTGACCTCTTGGTTCATAGATCAACGCTCAATCACTGAGCCACACTGGTGGCTCCTCCGGTTCTTAATGATAGTTGTAACCCTGAAAAGGTTCAAGAATGACTAAATCTAACCTTCCAGCGTACAGATAAGGAAACCGAGTCTCAGAAACAAAATAGCCACCCCCTGCCCTCCCTCCCCCCTTCCTACACCCAAGGTCAGGTAATCACCTAATTGGGGAACTGGGCTAGCACCCAGCAATTCCAAGATGCCGTGACGGCGGCGTGCCTTCTGACTCATCGTACCCGATGCGTACAAGGCCAGGGCGCCTCTGGGCTGCTGGCGCTTTGGCTTTGGGTGGGAGCGAACCTCAAACATAAATTTCCCGTCGTCGGCGGCTGGAAGTCACACCGCTGGCTGAGCACAGCCTCCTGAATCCCCACCAGTGGGGGGTTTGTAATTGATATTTAGAAGGATTGCTCCGGGCCACGGCAGGATTCTCGGTCAAAGGAAGATTTAATTATGTTCCCTATTCCCTGCTTCGTCCGCAATTAACCAGAACATTAAAATGACGGGACTCGCTGAAACCTCTATTATATGTATAATAGAGGCCCGGTGCATGAATTTGTGCGTGGGTTGGGTCCAGCCAGCCTAGCCAGGGGGAGGGGACATGGGCGGTCGGCCGGCCTGCCTGCTGGTCGAACTCCTGGTCGAGGGGGCCATTTGCTTATTAGCCTTTTATTCTACAGGATAGACACGGAGTGGCCAGATTCTTATGCGTTCAGAGATCATCATCATCATCTGGCCACTCCGTGTATATTAAAAACAAACCAACAACAGAAAAGTGCCTGTGAGCCCTACACGCTGTTCCAGTGACCGCCGTATCATGGTTTCCCCGGCTGGGACAGTGGCGAGACGTGGGGACGCTTGCCTACACTTTTCATCAGCCCGTCCTGCTGCTTTTTCCTGGGCGGCCGCCAGCGCCCTTGGATGGAAAGGCAGGCATCTCGTTCCGTCGTGTTCTCATCTCTCTCCCCCATGCCTCGTGCTCGTGGGGGACGGCGTGGGGCTGCCAGGGTAGCCGCTCCGGCTCCCATGCCCCGGGCCCTCCCCCCAGGGACATCCCCCACCCCCACAGGCTGAAGCAGTTCCTGATCAAAGCGCAGAACGTGTGACCATTCGGTCAGCCTCGGCGCTGTCACACGGGCACTTTTTTTTTTAATTTATTATTTTTTTTATTGATTATAGTACCACATAATTGCCCTCATCCCCCCATCCCCATCCCAAACCCATCCCCACATATGCCCCCACCCCCCTGTTGTCCACGGCCACTGGCCAGGCCCATAGGCATGCACACAAGTCCTTTGGTGGATCTCTTCCCCTGACCCCCACCCTCCCCTGCCTTCCCTCTGAGGTTTGAGAGTCTGATCGCTGCTTCTCTGTCTCCGGGTCTGTTTTTGTTCACCAGTGTTTGTTGTTCATTATTTCCCCTAGATGTGTGAGATCATGTGATCTAAGAAATACTCTTGTAAGGACCTAAACTGAGACAAGCCATCATGGTTACGCTGAGAGGCAAATGAATCTGTCTGTAATGACTTCCTTTCTGGGCCAACAGTTCTTTTGAGTCCCAATTTCAATGCCATACAGTTCCTTGTGTCCATGTCAGCCGTGCTATTTCAGATCTGGTGGGTGGACAAATGGTGGTGATGCAGGTCCGACCGTCTCTGGTTTGGTCCTGGGATGGGCACGTGTTTTTGCTGGTTAACTGGGTGCTTTGCGGTGTGACATCGGAGCGGCTCCCAAGGAAATCCAGGGCTGTGTGTGTGTTCGCCAACACGAGCTCCTTCTCTCGGCTCTGGCTTCAGGAAGCTGGTCTGGGATGGACGGGGAGCGAGGCTGCAGGAGGTGGCTTCCCGTCTGGAGTCAGCATGGAGCTTTCGGTCATCGGAAGGAGGGACAAGACGGTTGGGTGGGATGGTATGTCCAGAAGAGCAAGGCCTGCTGCCCAGGCTGGCGTGGCTCGGTTGGTTGAGTATCATTCTGCGCCGTGGAGGGTCACTGGTTCGATTCCCGGGAGTGCACATACCTACCCAGTTTGTGGGTTCGGTCCCTGGTCGGGGCACACGCGTGAGGTGATTGATCGGCATTTCTCTCTCCCTCTCGGCATTTCTCTCTCCCTCTCTCTAAAATCAGCACAATTTAGCCCTTGCCGGTTTGGCTCAGTGGATAGAGCGTTGGCGTCCTGGGTTCGATTCCAGTCAAGGGCACATGACTGGGTTGCAGGCTCTATCTCTAGTTGGGGGCGTGCGTGCAGGAGGCGACCAATCTCTCTCCTCATTGATGTTTCTCTCTCTTCCTTTCCCTTCATCTCTGAAATTAAAAAGAATATCCTATCTAATTAAAGAGGAATAGGCAAATTGACCATCACTCCAACACATAAGATGGCTGCCCTCATGTGGACACAAGATGGCTGCCACAAGATGGCCAGCAGGGGAGGGCAGTTGGGGGCAATCAAGCCTGCAGGGGAGGGCAGTGAGGAGTGACCAGGCCGGCAGAGGAGGGAAGTTGGGGGAGACCGAGCCTGCAAGGAAGGGCAGTTGTGGGGGACCCAGGCCTGAGGGGAGAGCAGTTAGGGGTGATTAGGACTGCAGGGGAGGGGAGTTAGGGGCAATCAGGCTGGCAGAGGAGTGGTTAGGAGGTGATCAGGCTGGCAGGCAGAAGTGGTTAGTGGCAATCAGGAAGGCAGGCAGGGGTCAGGCCTAAACGGGAAGTCGGACATCCCTCAGAGGATCCCAGATTGGAGAGGGTGCAGGCTGGGCTGAGGGACACCCCCCTATGCACGAATTTCATGCACCGGGCCTCTAGTGTGTGTGTGTATATATTTATTTAAAAAAAGAATATAAGGACAGACATGGAAGCTTTGGAAAAGGTTCTCTGGAGGCCTACAGGCCGTTCTGCTTGGGCTCGGGAGGCCAGATGGCCACGGGGACAGCCTCAGCCTCGGGTTTCCGATGAGAGGCAGGCTCCGGTTTCACACTTGGGGTATCTGATGAGACGTCCCCCGAGGGTTTGGCGAGAAGGCAGCGTCTCCAGTAAATATCAGTGATGAGTTCTCTCTCTGCGCCCTTTCCTCTCTAAAAGGGAAAGCCCCAGGGGATGTTCACATCTCTGTTCTCCGGCTCCCACCACCCAGGACAGTTTCAACCCCCTCGGCTGCTTTATCCCACCCCCTTCAGACGCCCATCAGCCCCAGCCGCGCCTGTAACCGTGCACGGAAGCTAAATGGGGAAGAGGCTCAGAGCAAAGCCCGTTCTATCGTTTAATCACAGAATATATATTGCACATCCTGCCGAAACCGGTTTGGCTCAGTGGATAGAGCGTCGGCCTGCGGACTCAAAGGTCCCAGGTTCGATTCCGGTCAAGGGCATCTACCTTGGTTGCGGGCACATGCCCAGCGCGGGTGTACAGGAGGCAGGTGATGGATGATTCTCTCTCATCGATGTTTCTAACTCTCTATCTCTCTCTCTTCCTCTCTGTAAAACATCAATAATATATATATATATATATATATATATATATATATATATAAAAGAATTCTAATCCATATATATAAAAAGAAAATGCCTAAAAAAAAAGAAAAAAAAAAGAAAGAAAAAAGAAAATGCCTAATTAAAATAAAGAATTACTAGCTAACTTTTTTTTTTAAAGACCCAACTTTATAGCGCTTCCTATGCATATCCAAACGGGAGAGGCTATTAATATTTGCACATAAGGTGCTGTCTGTCATATCGATTCTTTGGAAATGCTGGAGAATTAACCGTAGCGCTCCAAATCAATTAGGAGCATTCTGCACGTGTCACCAAACGCCACTTGAAATAAAGAAGGGTGCGTCAGCCGCTGACATTTCAAGGGCTGTATTTGCGAGCCACTGAGGCCTGACAAATGGAAATTAGTCACAAACCTGGCCAGAATGGGAATCCAATACTGTTTCCAGTCTTGTTGAACAGTCCAATTAAGGAACTCTTTGTGGGCAGCGTGTACGCCATTCCTCCATGTGGGTTATGATGACGGTGTCCCCGTTGGAAACCTGAAACTGGCTGTTGGACCGCTGGTTCCCCGTCTCTCCCGTCTGGTGGGGACTGGGTGGGGCATCGATGGAGGCCGCTGGGTGGTAAGTTCCTGCTTTGTCTTGGCAGGGGTTTAGCACCCAGAGGTGCCATATTGGACGTGGCATACTGGCCATCGGTGGGTCCGGGCTGCTGGCCACTCCTGGAGCCCGTTCAGCAGAGACAGGGTGGAACCCTACAGGAGCGCTGATTCCAGTCTTGCTGGCAGCGTGGGAGAGCCACAGGGCACCCACAAACCTCTGCTCTGCTCCCCACCACAGCCAGCTGCCGATAGTGGGAGGAAGGACAGAGATTACAGGGGAAGTTGGCCAAAGGGTTATAAGGGCAGTTTACAGGTGAGAGGGCTGGAGATTTGCAAAGGCTTGTGGGTATGCAAAGGCCTGGAGGTTTGCAAAGGCTTGTGGGTATGCAAAGGCCTGGAGGTTTGCAAAGGCTTGTGGGTATGCAAAGGCCTGGAGGTTTGCAAAGGCTTGTGGGTATGCAAAGGCCTGGAGGTTTGCAAAGGCCTGTGTGTATGCAAAGGGCTGGAGGTTTGCAAAGGCCTGTGTGTATGCAAAGGACTGGAGGTTTGCAAAGGCCTGTGTGTATGCAAAGGACTGGAGGTTTGCAAAGGCCTGTGTGTATGCAAAGGACTGGAGGTTTGCAAAGGCCTGTGTGTATGCAAAGGACTGGAGGTTTGCAAAGGCCTGTGTGTATGCAAAGGACTGGAGGTTTGCAAAGGCCTGTGGGTATGCAAAGGACTGGAGGTTTGCAAAGGCTTGTGGGTATGCAAAGGCCTGGAGGTTTGCAAAGGCCTGTGTGTATGCAAAGGGCTGGAGGTTTGCAAAGGCCTGTGTGTATGCAAAGGACTGGAGGTTTGCAAAGGCTTGTGGGTATGCAAAGGACTGGAGGTTTGCAAAGGCTTGTGGGTATGCAGAGGGCTGGGAATGTGCAAAGGCCTGTGGGTATGCAAAGGGCTGGAGTTTTGCAAAGGCTTATGGGTATGCAAAGGGCTGGGGTCTTCATAGGGCTGGCGGCTCTGGTTTCGCAGCAAAGCTGTTCAATTTTAGCAGGGACGCTCACTGGTTTGCGCTAGTGTATGGACAGAGCCCGGGTACGCATTGCCTGTTAAATCTTTCCTCTGTTGGCTGTTTATTTCCTTAAAAAACTTAAAAAAAAAAGAAAAGAAAAAAAAGAATTCTCCTGCCGTCTGTGGCTTCGAAGATCACAGTTGGTCTTTGTCAGGAAAGGTACCGGCCTAGGTCAGGACTACACACCGTAGTAGACTACTTTCCAATGAAAAAGGTTTAATTTCAGGCCATCCTCTCTGGTGACTTTAGGCCTCTGAGTTTGAAGGCCGCCGTGCAGGCCCTCCCTGAGTTCGTCAGGTCAGCTTGTGGCCCCTTTCCGTCCACGCCATGGAACTCCAGACGCTTGTATCGGATGAACAAACACCCCAGCGTTCCGGAACACATAGCTTATACTTGTTATCCAGTTATAATCACGAGTAGCACCCCATTGCTCTCTCAAAACGTACCGTTATGTAACTGACACGTCTCTGGACATGTGACATCTTCACTTGGATATCTTGCAGGCATTCCAATTCCTGTGAACTCTTGATTTAAAAAAAACACCTAATTTTCATATTTCTTCCCCGCCAATGGCGTCAATATCCACCGGTTGCTTTTCCTTGATCGTTTTTGATTTCTCGGATCAAAATCAGTCAATAAACTCTCCGGGCTGTGCCTTCAAAACACATCCCCTGCCCCCATCTGCCCTACGCTGTCTCCTCCCTCCCATCTAGTTCAGACACAATCATCTCTTACTTGGAAGCGTCTTAAAAAAATCCATCCTCCAAGTCGTAATCAGGTTGACATTTAAAACAGCCTGTGACATTATTATTATTATTATTTGTGTGGCCTCAAACCCTCTTTCAGGAAGGGGAGTAAATAATGGAGGAACAATAATGGGATCTCCCTGCCACGGCACTCCGCAGGGCAGGCAGGATTTACTGAGCGCCGTCCTGCCAGGCGATTTGCATGCGCTCCGTATTTAATTTAGGCTTCCTCTCGTCTCTGTGTCCGTGGGCATCCTGCCAGGGCGTGCCAGCTACAACAGAGCAAGACAAGAAGAAGCAGATCGATAAACAAGAAAAACAAGGCTCACGGCAATGACGCTACCGTGCTCACGTAGCTCGCAAAGGCGAACGCTGGATTTGAACCTTAGCTCGTTGGGGCTGAAACCCAAGGGTTGTCTGCTTGGATTTTTCGCCACTTTGTTGGAACCAATCATTTTAAAATATATATATATTTTTTTATGGATTTTTTTTTAATTGAGAGGAAGGGAGAGGGATAGAGAATTAGAAACATCGATGAGAGAGAAACATCGATCAGCTGCCTCTTGCACACCCCCTACTAGGGATGTGCCTGCAACCAAGGTACATGCCCTTGTCCGGAATTGAACCCGGGACCCTTCAGTCCGCAGGCCAAGGCTTTATCCACTGAGCCAAACCGGTCAGGGCCAATCATCTTTTTAAAAAACATATTTTTTATTGATTTCAGAGAGGAAAGGAGAGGGAGAGAGAGAGAGAGAGAGAGAGAAACATCCATGATGAGAGAGAATCATGGGTAGGCCGCCTCCTGGAGGTCCATCCCTCAACCCGGGCATGTGCGCTGGCCTGGAATCCAGCCGTGACCCCTGGTCGATGCTCACCCACGGAGCCACGCCAGCCGGGCCAATCCTCTTCCTCATCTGTCCTCAGGAACGCTCTCTGAGAGGTTTTTGCGTTCCGCGGGCCGTTTGCCTAATGATTTATCCATCAGTTGTCATCCTTGCAACCTTGTTGAGGACTTTCCCCCGGTGACTGTGTTAGGTAAGAATAGATCAGGCGATGGATGAAGGAAAGCTAAAAATCGCCCTTTTGTCCTGGGTGAGGTAGGTAGTCCTGAGCTGCTGGGGGTGGGGGCATACTCATGGCCCTGGCTGTCTTTCTTCTCTAACATTGAAATCTGTGGCTGTCTTCCTTGAGACCAGCCTGAGCCCTGGCTGGGTTGCCCGATGGTTAGAGCACCATCCCCCATATGCCAAGGTGGTGGGTTCCATCCCTCTTCAGGGCACGCACACGAGTCAACCAGTGAGTAAGTAGAAAGGCAGATGGATGTTTCTCTCTCTGTGTGTCCCTTCCTCTCTCTCTATCTAAAAGCAATCAGGCAATCAACCCAAAATTAAAAAAACAAAAACAAAAACACACACATAAGTGCATCCAACCCTGTAGGAGCGGCTCTCATTCGAGGTGAGAACTAGGGGGCTGAAGGCTGGCCTGGAGGTGCGTGCGTGTGTGCGTGTGTGTGTGTTTGTGTGTGTGTGGAATGAGACTCAAGTATAAAGGCTCCGTCTCGTAGCTTGGATTTCGGAGGAAAAAACCCACATACACAACGTGTGTTCTCTGCCCCGTGTTCACGCCGAGAAAGGCTGCCTTGGCGGGAGCTCTGGGTGCACCCCGGCCGCTGTTGGCCCTCTGCAAATCAGGCGCCCGTGACAACACTGTAATTACGCTCCCGAAACAAAGGCGGCGAGGAGGAGTGCATTTTAACGACCCTTTATTTGCCTGCTCCAGGGCGGGGGGCCTGTGCAAATCAGGGCTGGAGAGCAGGTGCCGAGGTTAAAAATACCCGAGGCACCATCAGGAGCCCGGGCCCGGCTCTCCGGCGTGCCCAAGGCAGATGCTGGTGTCTCCCCGGGGGCCTGGATGTTTCGCGAGGCGATGCGGGTGGATGTGGCGCTGGATTCTTGGATTCTGTGCCCGGCGCAGCAGAAGGAGGGCACAGAGGACCGAAGTGGGTCTCTCAGCATCCGGGCGGAGCTAGAAAGCCTATTTGTACATACCATCAAGCGGGAGCATCTCAATCACTCATGGATTCAATGTGGACTATTGGTTAAGACCAGGTAATATGTCAATATGTAAACCGGGTTGGCTTAGAGGATAGCGCGATGGCGTCCGATCTGGATTCTCCCTCCAAGGATCTGCCCCCGTGTTCCTCCCACGTCAGCTCTCGGCAGCCAGAACCCGCCGCTGCCGAGGGCGACAGTCACTGGAGCAACATGATACCGCCCGTTTCCTGCCACGGCCGGCCGCAGGAGGCACTGACAGACGGAGTGCTGCGGGAAGCGCTGGTCCAGGCGAGGTCGCGGGCACGGGGTCACGGGCAGGACGGGAGAGACTGTAGGTTCTTGCACAGAAGATGAATGAGCTGAGTGCTTTTCTCCCTCAAGTGCCGAGGATTTGAAGAATATACGCATCCCGGCCGGCGTGGCTCAGGGGTTGAGCACTGAGCTAGGAGAACCAGGAGGTCACGGTTCCATTCCCGGTCGGGGCACATGCCCGGGTTGGATTCTCCGGGGACATCTGTGGATCTTTGGGGTCCCCCCAGGATGGGGTGTTCCCATTTCCAAAGAGGCACCCAGAACCTACAGAAGTAGATGGTAGAGTCTGTGTAAATCACGGAGAGATCCTGAGAAGCTAGCAGAGTGGAGCTTTGGCGAGAGACGGGGCAGACGGACGGTAATAGAAATGTGCTATGTTGGAAGACAGGATAATAACCTCCGTGACCCAGAGGCGATGGCCAACATCTGTGAGCTGGACGGGAAAGAATCACTCCTTCCCGGGAAATGCTCTGAAGGCAGAGTTGCATTCTTTTTTTCTTTTCTTCTTTTTTTTTTTTTTTTAAATGGCAGAGCAGCTGTCATGATAATGATCATCATTATTATTAGACACGTGGCCCAGTGCATGAAATTCATGCACATTAAGAGGGGATTACTTAGAGGGAATAATTTTAATATTGCTATGTGCCCTTTCTCTATAATAGAAGTGTCAGAGATGAGAGAAAATTAGTAGAATGTAAATGAAAACCTTCCTCCTGCCAGAGTCTAGGGCACGCTGTGGGACCCAGAGTCAAGTCCCCGTCGACCCACGTGTGCCTCAAAAACACGTGAGACCCAGACCTGGCTGGCCCCTGCCCCCATGGGCTAGATCCAGACCTGGCCAGTCCCACCCTTGTTAAGCCCCGTCGGGCAGGGGACATAGCCTCAGGTCCCCTGGCCCAGAACCAGGACAGGGGGCATGGTCTGAGGTCCCCAATCCAGACCGGAGTGGGGGACAAGCCCTGCTGGGTGGGGGGCATGGCCTGACTGTCCCCTGTCAATCCTCATGGGGACAGGGGAGGCATAGCCTCAGGTCCCTGCTGATTGCTTGTTAAGGCTCCTTATGGGAACTTGGCTTCAGCTGTGAGTGCAGCCATCTTTGTGATGGAGTGATGGTCAATTAGCATATTCCCTCTTTTTAGAAAAATATATATATTATTGATTTTTAACAGAGAGGAAGGGAGAGGGATAGAGAGTTAGAAACATCAATGAGAGAGAAACATCGATCAGCTGCCTCCTGCACTCCCCCTACTGGGGATGTGCCCGCAACCAAGGTCCATGCCCTTGACCTAATCAAACCCGGGACCCTTCAGTCTGCAGGCCGATGCTCTATCCACTGAGCCAAACCAGCCAGGGCTAAAAATATCTTTTTAAAAAAAGAAAAGTTGACCTCTTAGTATGAGGATCTTCTGTTGACTCCAGACTGACCTCATCCGATGGCCTGAAGCTGGCAGTGGCCAGATAAACCCTTGCTGTTGATTTCTTCAGTCAGAGCACGAGGAAAGCAAGTAGGGGGCAGAGAAGTTAAATGGTTTACTGAGAGTCGTCATGAAGAAATTGGGTTTACTGCCTCCCAGTGTGATGTTCCGTCCACTCTGTATCACGTTGTCCTCTGCGAAAATCAATAAGGGCGAAACTCCATAAAGTCTTTATGATCTTTTGCCGTGGAAAGGATGGTTGGTCCGGAATCTAGATCTTTGGAGTTTTGTTTCTGTTTTTTGTGTGTTTTTTTTTTGTTTTTCACTGTCACACGTTTCAAATTCAGGTTTTGGAAACCAAAGTTCCGATGCTTTGCATTCACCTGCTTTTATTTCTGAGACTGGCGTTCGAGATTGGTTTGTGTTTCAGCCAGTGTTGCTGTGTAACAAACGATCCCAATCGCAGGGGCTTACTACAACGGTTGGACTTTCCCCAGAGTCTGGGAATGCTAGGGCTCTCGGCTCATGCCTTCGGGAGAGATTCTGACGTTCGCTTTAGGGACGGAGGATTAGAATTTCATGCCCGGCTGGTGTGGCTCAGGGGCTGGGCGGTACCTACGGATCAGGAGGTCAGGGTTCTATTCCCGGTCGGGGCAAATGCCCGGATTGCGGGCTCCATCCCCAATAGGGGGCGTGCAGGAGGCAGCCAATCCAGGATTCTCTCTCACCAGGGATGTTTCTATCTCTCTCTCTCCCTCTCTGAAATCAAGAAAAAATATATATTAAAAAAAAATAGCCAAAACCGGTTTGGCTCAGTGGATAGAGCATCAGCCTGCAGACTGAAAGGTCCGGGTTTGATTCCAGTCAAGGGCATATACCTTGGTTGTAGCACATCCCCAGTAGGGGCTGTGCAGGAGGCAGCTGATGGATGTTTCTCTCTCATTGATGTTTCTAGCTTTCTATTCCTCTATCTTCCTGTCTGTAAAAAACTCAATAAAAGAGAGAACATAAAATAACAACAACAATAATAATAATAAAGAATAGATGGATGGTAATATATATACATATATACATATATATATATATATATATATATATATATATGTTGGTTTTCTGAAGGAAGAGGGAGGTGGAGTCCTGCTCCTGCCTTGGTAGCAACGTGACCAAAGTGTCGAAGGCCCAGGTGTACCCATGGTGGGCGTGGGCCACGGGGGGACCGGTCCTACGTGGCTGCCACACTCAGTGCTGGGGCGTGGGCCGTGGCTGGGGATGAGCCTCCGGTGGCTGAGTGATGGGTGGAGTTTTCCCGACTCGTGATGTGTCAGGAGGAGGGAGGCCTCAGGCAGACCGAACATTGCCAAGCAAGGGAGCCACAATTTCGAAGCAGAATTCGAGCAAATTGCAATGCAAACTCCCCCCTGCTCCCCTCCACCGCCTCCACCCTCCCCAGACTGTGAAAGACACTGTTTGTCTGCCTCTCCCTGTCAACTTGGCAGATCCACTTCTCTCTCTCTCTTTTTTTAATAGGAATGTCTTCATCGGGGGATTTTACTCAATGGCTCCTTTAACTTCCCGTGGCATCCTGCCTTCTTGAATCGCTGATTACCGAGGGGGAGGTCACGGCGTGGCGTAGCCCGTCTACATGGTGGGAGATATTGCCGAAACCGGTGTGGCTCAGTGGATAGAGCACCGGCCTATGGACTGGAGGGTCCCAGGTTCGATTCTGGCCAAGGGCACATACCTTGGTTGCAGGCTCATCCCCAGTAGGAGGATGTGCAGGAGGCAGCTGATCGATGTTTCTCTCTCATCGGTGTTTTTAACTCTCTGTCCCTCTCTCTTCCTCTGTGTAAAAAATCAATAAAAAAATAAAATAAAATAAAAAATAATGCCACCAGCGCCCGGCCGGCGTGGCTCAGCGGTTGAGCGTTGACCTATGCACCAGGAGGTCACCAATTCCCGGGCCATTTGTGTCCTGACGGCCAGGCCTGGGGAGTGTAACGGATGGTTTCCGATGAACGTTTTCGAGATGACTGCATGAATAATTAAATGAGAGGAAATGAAATCCGGGTCTTTTTCTCCTTTTTAATCAGTTTCTACGCCCCTTTCCTCTTTCTCTCATCTGTCCATCTCTTACCCTCTTTTCCTTTTTTTTTTGGCTCAATTTCATAAAGAACTAATACTTTATATTCATTAGCTAGCGAATCTGGCATTTTATGTCAGCCAAGGAGAGAGAGAGAGAGAAACCAATGATGAGAGAGAATCATGGACCGGCTGCCTCCTGCACGCCCCCCACTGGGGATGGAGCCCGCAACCCGGGCCTGTGCCCTGACCGGGAATCGAACCGTGACCTCCTGGTTCCTAGGTCGATGCTCAGCCCCTGAGCCACGCGGGCCGGGCTGGGCGCCGTTTATGGCAGGAAGGGAGCCCGCCGCCCGCCCTGCCCTCCCCGCGGGCAGCCCGGCCACGCCGCCTCCCGCCTCCTGCGCGTGGAGTGAAAGGCCCTGTGTTCTCCTTGCAGAGCTCCTCCGACCGGGCGTCCGTCCTGAGCATCCTGCAGATCCTCGGGGACCTGCTCTCCGTGGGTGAGTGGGCCGCGTGGGGCTGGGGTGTCATCGGGGAATCTGGGGGTGGGGGGTCCTCGGGGTTTTGCTCCAGCTCACGTGTCTCTTTGAGACAGAATTCCCACGGACACGGAGGTTCCTAGCTCCCGGGGGCACCTGGGCTGGGTGGGCGTTGGCCTCTTCCGTCTTGTCACTCACCCTACGGGGACCTGAACTTAGGAGGATTTAGACACCAGGTGGTGATGCTAGGGTGGCTCATCGGTGAGGCCAAGGACCTCTGGGTGTCTGCGGCTCTTCAGAGAGAGTTTCCCTCAGTCTTTGACCTCTCTTCTCCCTCTGTCCCCTCATTGTGGCCCATTTTATTTACTTATTATTATATTTTTAAAAATATATATATATATTTACATATTGTATTGAGTTTCAGAGAGATCGGAAGGGAGAAGGATAGAGAGATAGAAACACCAATGATGAGGATCATCATCTATGGACTGCCTCCTGCACGCCCCCTACTGGAGGTGGAGCCCACAACCCGGGCATGGGCCTGACCGGGAATCAAACCTGTGACCTCTTGGTTCCTGGGTCGATGCTCAACCACAGAGCTATCGAGCCGGACTATTTAAAAACATATATTTTTATTGATTTGAGAGAGTAAGAGAGAGGGAGGGAGAGAGAGGAACATCCATGGTAAGAGAGACTCACGGATGGGCTACCTGCTACATGCCCCCTCCTGGGGACTGAGCCCACAGCCCTGGCAGCAGTGATGCTTCATTTGCATGTTTCTCTTTTATTAGGTAAGGAGATTATTTCTTCATTTCATACCCCTTCCCCCATCCCAACCCTTTACTTAATGGCATAACTAACTCAAGGTGATTCAAGAAGTACATAGTTTAGCTGAGACCAGTGTGGCTCAGTGGATAGAGCGTTGGCCTGCGGACTGAAAGGTCCCAGGTTTGATTCCGGTCAAGGGCATGCACCTCAGTTGCAGGCACATCCCCGGTAGGGGGTATGCAGGAGGGAGTTGGTCGATGTTTCTCTCTCATTGATGTTTCTAACCCTCGGTCCCTCTCCCTTCCTCTCTGTAAAAAATATATAAAATAATAATAATAATAATAATAATAAAGAAGCACACAGTTTGGTTCCTGGGGAGAAACGGACCGATCCTCGCTCTGTGGCCAGCTCCGAGGAGATGAGAGGGGCCTTCCCCGTGGCTCAGCTCCCCTCTGCTCCCCGCACAGGCACGGACCGGCGGATCCGCTACCTGATCAGCAAGGGCGGCAGCGAGGCCCTCCTGCAGACCCTGGTGGACACGGCCCGGACCGCGTCTCCGGACTACGGCATCCTCCTGCCCCTCTTCCGGCTGCTGGCCAAGGTCGGCCTGCGAGGTACCCGCCTCCCCGGGCCTGCGGGGTGGGGTGTGCGATGGATGATGAGAGGAATTTGGGGATGTTTCTAACTCTCTGTCCCTCTCTCTTCCTCTCTTAAAAAAATAAATAAAATATATTAAACAACAACAACAACAACAAACCAAAGAAATACACGTGAAAGTATTTAGGCGCAAAACGCCGTGTGCAGCCCTGAGTGCGGCCGTCGGAGCCTCTGGTTCCCACGGGGACATGCTCAGCAGCACTTCCCCTCCCATCAGAGACGGCTCCCGGCCGTGGCTGGCGTCCTCCCACCCTCACCTTTGCCTCCCTCCCCCTCGCACGCACCGCGCAGCCTTCCGAAGGAGCGTGCGCCCCCACTCAGCGGGGCTGCTCTGTGTTCGCAGATAAGAAGTTCGGACAGAGGGCCCTGGAACTGGGAGCCCTGGACGTGACCCTGATCCTGGCCCGGAAGAACCTGTCCCACGGCCCCAACCTCCTCCACTGTCTCTGGGCCCTGCGCGTGTTTGCCTCCAGCGGTACGCGGCGCCCCTGCGGCCTTCTGGGGAGGCGGGCGGGCAGGGGAGGGGGGCTTCCAGGCCTGGGCCGGGAGCCGGGCAGGTACCTGGGTTGCAGGTTCGATCTCGGCCACGGTTGGTTGGCGGGGGGGGGTTTGAAGGAGGCAACTGATGGCTGTGTCTCTCCATGCCGTGACCTCCTGGTTCATAGGTCGACGCTCAACCACTGAGCCACGCCAGTGGGCCAGTCACACGCATATTTGCTGAGCAGAGAATCAGGTTGTGTGGGAAGGGCCTGGGAACTGCGCACACCCAGCTCCGATGGAGGAAAAGGGAAGCGAGGAGATGAAGCTTTGGTTAGAGGAGGACCTTCAGGAAGGCGTAGCCAGAAGGTGTGCCATGCCCACGTGCAGCGTGCCAACGACGATTTGAAACACTTCATTCTTTTTTTTTTTTCTTTAAATATATTTTATGGATTTTTTACAGAGAGGAAGAGAGAGTGGTAGAGAGTTAGAAACATCGATGATGAGAGAGAAACATCGATCAGCTGCCTCCTGCACACCTCCTACTGGGGATGTGCCCGCAACCAAGGCAGATACCCTTGACCAGAATCTAACCTGGGACCCTTCAGTCTGCAGGCCAACGCTCTATCCATTGAGCCACACCGCTTTCGGCTGAAACATCTCATTCTTATTACGTGTAAGACTTCCCTCAGCAGGGAGCTCCGGCAGGTCCTGGAGCTGCCTGTGGGGGTGAGGAGGTGGCCGAGTGTCTCCTGGTCTGAGACTGCATGTGCTGCACCAGTGAACGGTTTCCTAAGCGATTTTACGTATTTTATTTTTATGTTTAATATATTTTTATTGGGCCCTAGCCGGTTTGGCTCAGTGAATACAGCGACAGCCAGCAGACTGAAAGGTCCCAGGTTTGATTCCGGTCAAGGGCATGTACCTTGGTTGCGGGCACATCCCCAGTGGGGGGCGTGTAGGAGGCAGCTGGTCCATGATTCTCTCTCATCCCTGATGTTTCTCTCTCTCTGGATTTCCCTCTCCCTTCCTCTGGGACATCAATGAAAGTATATTCCAAATAAAATTAAAAAAAAAAAAGGCCTCCTTCAGCAGGGAGCTCCGACTGGCTAGGAGTGAGGGGGTGGCCACTTGCCTCCGGGTTTAAGACTGCGGCTTGCTCTGTACCCACCAATGGTTTCATAAACCCCTTTAGAAGTGATCCGATCCGGCTGTACGCACGGCCTCCTCTGAAGGCCGGCCAGCAGCGTTCACACGCCCACGCGCTTCTCTCTCTCTCTCTCTCTCTCTCTCTCTCTCTCTCTCCCACCGGTGAATGGTTCCCACAAGCCTTCTCAGCACTCCTCCCTGCAGGAGGGGCGGGCTGGGGCCGGGGCCAGAACGGGCTGGCCGTGGTGGCCAGCAAGCCCGTTGGCAGCGCTGAGCTGCGGGGTGGAGGGTGGGGACGGGGGCTGGGGGATATTTATAGAGCCGTCAGAGGTCTGACCTTGGGCCGGCTTCCAGCTGGGAAGAACTCGGTGGAAGATTTCTTATTGTTATCCTCTCCCGAGTCTCCCGTCTTCCGTGGCAGAATTTATGCTCTGAGCACTCTGTCCTCGCAACTTGACTTCATCCTAGCCTTTTGCAGGCTCATGTGCCAGGAGATTGCTTTATTTCTTATTTATTTAAAAATATATTTGTATTGATTTTTTTACAGAGAGGAAGAGAGGGATAGAGAGTTAGAAACATCGAGGAGAGAGAATCATCGATCAGTTGCCTCTTGCACACCCCCTACTGGGGAATGTGCCCGCAACCAAGGTAAATGTCCCTGACCGGAATCGAACCTGGGACCCTTCAGTCCATAGGCCAACGCTCTATCCGCTGAGCCAAACTGGTTTCGGCAGAGATTGCTTTATTTATGTGTGTATTTAATATATTTTTTATCGATTTCAGAGAGGAAGAGAGACCAAAAGAAACATCCATGATGAGAGAGAACCAAGGACGGGTGGGGGGGGCGGAAGAGAGAGAGAGAGTCAGAGAGAGAGAGAGTCAGAGAGAGAGAGAGAAACATCCATGATGAGAGAGAACCATGGATCCTGCACGCCCCCTACTAGGGATTGAGCACGCAACCCGGGCATGAGCCCTGACGGGGAATCGAACCGGGACCTCCTGGTTCCTAGGGTGACGCTCAACCCCCTGAGCCACGCCGGCCGGACCATTGCCTGGCTCCTGTCGTTCAGTCCCACCCGTGCCTTTGTCTTCCTCAGTCACCACGGGAGCCATGCTGGGCGTCAACGGCGCCATGGAGCTGCTCTTCGAGGTCATCCCCCCGCACACCAGGCGGCGTCCCCGGATCATCAGGTACCGGGGCTTGGGTTGGGCCTTGTGTGTCCAGGAAAGAGGCAGAGATGGTGATGGCCTTCCAGACGTTCTCGTGGTGCTGCCAGCTCTGCCAGGGGACGGTGTCCCCCGTGGTAGATCCGGTGCAATGACGTGGCTTTGTCACACACACACACACACACACACACACACGATAGGTCATTTCCTCTACTCAGCACAGCAACCCCGCATGGATATATTCTGGTCCCCGTTGTCACACGAGGAAGTGAAAATGGATGAAGCCATAGCCACAGTCTTAAGGCTGCAAAAGGCAGAGGTGGGCTTTGTATCCAGATCTCTCCGGTGTCAAAGCCTATTTTTTTCTGCCCAAAGACTCCAGTAGTTCTTTGTAGTTTTAATTTATTTAAAAAAATATGTTTTCTTAAATATATTTTATTGATTTTTTTACAGAGAGGAAGGGAGAGGGATAGAGAGTTAGAAACCTCAATGAGAGAGAAACATCGGTCAGCTGTCCCCCCCCCCCCTCCACTGGGGATGTGCCCGCAACCAAGGTCCATGCCCTTGACCAGAATTGAATCTGGGACCCTTGAGTCTGCAGGCCGACGCTTTATCCACTGAACCACACGGGTTAGGGCTAAAATATGTTTTTATTGATGTCAGAGAGGAAGAGAGAGGGAGAGCGAGATAGAAACAGTCGATGAGGAGAGAGAATTTTGGATCGGCTGCCTCCTGCACGCCCCACACCGGGGACCGAGCCCGCTCTCACCTGCAGCACCCGGGCTTGTGCTCTGACCGGGAATCGAACCCTAACCTTCTGCTTCATAGTTTCCACGTTCAACCGCTGAGCCACGCCGGCCGGGCCTCAGGTCTTCTTTCACTCTCAGGCAACTCCACCGTCCTGAGTATCATCCCTAAAAGACAGCCCGCCAACGACAGGGAGAGATGATGATCCTGGGGCCCCCGCAGGTAACTTTCCGATATGAAATCTGGGCCTCCCAGCCGTCCATCGTGGCTGTGGGCTGGTTTTCAGGTTTTTTTTTACGATCGGAAAATGAAACTCTGCCATTCCACCCGGCCCCGCGTGCCCGGGGGGAGTGAATCACCAGCTTAAAAAGGGAGCCGGTCAGACGCGAAGGCGTTGAAGCTATTTGGAGGCATCAGGCTCCATCATTCACGGCCGTGACTCAGCGAGGACATATTGAGGGAGTATGAGAAGAGACCCAGCCCATTTCCCGAGACCTGTGGGGTCCTTCTGGCAGCCCAGCCTTCCCGTGCCCAGCCATGATCCATTTGTTCCGCATTCCAGCATCCATCTCGGGCTCCTGGTCCCACCCGTTATTTTTATATTTTTATATCTCACCAACAGCAAGACCAGGACCATCCATTCTCACCCGCAGCTCTTGGCACTGGCGCTTCCCAGGGTGAAATACAATCGTATCTCAGAAAAAAAAAAAAATACCCTCAAAACCCAAGCCCTAGCCAGTGTGGCTCAGTGGATAGAGCGCTGGCCTGCAGACCAAAGGGTCCCAGGTTCGATTCCGGTCAAGGGCACGTACCTCAGTTGTAGGCTCCTCCCCAGCCCAGGCCCTGTTCAGGGTGTGTATAGGAGGCAACCTATCAGTGAGTTTCTCTCACATGGATGCTTCTTTCTGTCTTTCCCTCTCTCCTCCACTCTCTCTAAAATTCAATGGAAAAATATCATTGGGTGAGGATTAATTAAAAAAACAAAACAAAACAAATCAAAACCAAACCAACAACAAAACAGCCCTTGCTGGTTTGGCTCAGTGGATAGAGCATCAGCCTGCAGACTGAAGGATCCCAGGTTCGATTCCGGTCAAGGGCACATGCCCAGGTTGTGGGCTTGATCCCTGGTGGGGAGCGTGCCCGAGGCAGCCATTGATGTTTCTCTCATCATCGATATTTCTCTCTCTCCCTTCCTCTCTCAAATAAATAAATAAAAACATATTTTAAAAAATACACAAAAACAGGAAAAAAAAAAAACAAGACTAAAAACACCATCCAAAGACAAATTCCTCATCAAATGTGTGGAGAAGGCCTGGGTTAAAGGAAGCGCGGCAGATTCCTTTACCGCGAGAATCCTCGGGGCCTTCCTCACGCCCGCACACGTTCAGACTCTCCGAGATGGGAGCGTGGCACACCCCGTCCGCACACTGGATTGTCGGGTCGGAGACCGTCTTAGGCTGGGGGTCTAAACTGGGCAGGGCTGTCGTAAGCTTCGATGTGCGTGTAATGCCGTTCATCTGTTCGTACAAACGCGGTTGGCCCCTTGGCTGACGGCTTCCGTCAGAGCCAGAGGAGAATGTGGAGATGGGACGTTCTTCCATGGAGTCCCCTCCTGAGGGCCATTGAGATGCACCCAGTGAGTTCTCCTGGGCGCCCCTCGGGTGCCAGGCCCCGCGGGTGGGCATGCAGAGGATGGAGTGCCGTGCCGGGGGACGTGAGCAGCCCTCCCGGGTACCACCCTCCCCCGGCGCCGGGAGCCCGGGGCGAGCTATTCTGGGGCACAGCATGGTGGGAGCAGATGCCCGCGGAGTGTCACTGTTCCCTCCCTGCCCGAGAGGAGATTAAGCCTGCCCTACTTCCCCGCACGGCCTAAAATTAGCCTCCAGCTGTCCCCCGCGTCCGCTCAGTACTCAGGGTGAGATTTACGGCCGGCCCTCACACCACGCGCCCACACCTCCGGGAGAGGAGGGGCACGAGCAAGGTCACTGGGTCAGCCCGGGTGGCCGGCGGGAGCCAGCCCTCGCTCCCGGGGGAGGCGGCTGGCTGGCCGCCCTCACGCCCCAGGTGCCCACCGGGCTGGCACGGCTGGCACACGGCGGGGCTGCTCTCACGTGTTCGCGGCGGCTTTGGCACCGGCTTCCGAGGGATCGTCCCCTTTGATGGCGGCCCTTCCCTGACTTCAAGGCAACCGAGCACGGCTCCCTAGCTGAAACCGGTGGATAGAGCGTCGGCCTGCGGACTGAAAGGTCCCGGATTCGATTCCGGTCAAGGGCACGTACCTTGGTTGCAGGTACATCCCCAGTGGGGGGTGTGCAAGAGGCAGCTGATGGATGATTCTCTCTCATCAATGTTTCTAACTCTCTCTCCCTCTCCCTCTCTGTAAAAAAGAAATCAATAAGATATATATTTTCTTAAAAAGAGAGAGAGATGCTCCAAGAGCAGCGATGGGAGAACTCGGCCGCGTTGTCACGGAGACGAAGACGCCCATGCTCCTCCTTTTCTCCAAACAGCGACCGGATGTCTCTCTCCCTGGGCACGCGTGTTCCCAACTCACCCCCCACGCCCTGTGCACGGGGACTCCACGCCTCTCCGCTCAGGGTCCCACGGGACGCCGTGGGCTCCGTGGCCGTGGCTCACGTGGGGGCCTCAGCGTCCACCCACCCCGGATCCCTTGGAAGCGAACACCCTGGAGCAGGAACAGACACATTCCGGCCGCCCAGCCTCCCGGGTGCTGATGCCCCGAGCGCACCCTCCCGCCCTCCTCGGGCTCCGCTTACTGACAGTGACCGGTGCCTCTGCCACCTGACGCCATGGGGGAATGAATAGTTTCCTACGTGCATTAGGCCTTGGCAGCGAGGCCCGGCTGGCTGCGGGCCCTGCCCTCTTCCTCCTGGGAGGCCAGGGAGCTCTCCCTCCCTCCCGGAGGAGAGCCGGTCAGAGGCGCCGGGGTCACAGGGTCTAAAGCTGGCGTCCACGTGGGGATTGGGTGGCCCAGTTCCTGCATCCGGAGAGAGGAGGTCGCTGAGGCCCCGAGCGGTCAGACCCAGCCGGAGGCTATTCTCTTCTCAGGACACTGTGTGGCTCAGTGGATAGAGCATTCAGCCTGCAATTGGAAGGGTCTCATTTTCGATTCCAGTGTCAAGGGCATTAGAAAAATTTAAAAAAGAAGTGCCAGAAAATAAAAAAAGAAAGAAAACACAGGATGGGCACAGGAACAAAGATCACACTACAGTAGGCGTCTCTTTGGAAAGAATGCAAATAGAAAAGCTTGTGGGCTCGGTTCCTCACCCCGTAATGCCGTGCTGATCCGTGATTCTCTCTCATCATTGATGCATCTCTTTCTCCTTCCCCCTCTCCCTTCCTCTCTGAAGTCAATAAAAAAAAATCTTAAATGGTTCGTGCCCAGCCAGCATGGCTCAGTGGCTGAGCATCGACCCACAAACCAGGAGGGCATGGTTCGATTCCCGTTCGGGGCACAGGCCCGGGTTATGTGCATGATCCCCAGTAGGGGGCGCGCAGGAGGCAGCCGGTCCATGATTCTCATCCTTGATGTTTCTGTCTCCTCCTCTTCCCTTCCTTCTTCCTTCCTGTCTCTCCAAAATCAATAAAAACAACACACACACACACACACACACACACACACACACACTAAATACAAGGGGGGCCTTCCAGGCAGAGGCAGGTACAACTATAAAGCGTGTGTGGCCAGGTGGCAAGGGCGGGAGGTGCCCCCGGCTGGTCTGGAGCCTTCCTCCTTCACAGACCACAGAGGAATGGGAGGGTAGGATTCCCACACAGGAAAGAGAAACACAGATACACTCATAAAAATATTCAATTTGCCCACAGCCAGACAGGAGCACAATTTAGATCAAGACACCCATCTCCCAAATCAGAATTGCAAAGATTTTGAAAAATGGTGATATTTATCACGGTTGAGGATTCAATAAAACGTGCACTCACCTGTGCCACTCAGATTGCAGATGGATCAATCCTTCGTGAAAAACAATGAGATGATGTACATCAAGATTTCTTTTTTTTTTTTTTAACTCCTCATTCCTTAACCCAATTTCGCCACTTCTTGAAACCTGTCTAAAAGAATCATTGAGGAAAGGCGGATGAAGAAGAATGCACAAAAATATTCCCATCATAGTTTTATTTATAATTGGAAATGTTATCACCAGAAGAAAAAATTTTGGATAGCAGCGACTGTAGAGTAAAAACAATATATCTCTACATGATAATAGCATGTCGAAACGCACAACAATAGATTAGGGATGATGTTTGCCAGGGGTAATAGCTTACGGTAAAATAGTGGGTAGAAAAAAAGTAAGGTTCAAAATTTAGTGTGATCTCAACTATATAAAAATATATACACAACGTCTGCTTAGCACCAAGGCCGGTCAGATGTACCTTCCCACCTGAAAAAAGAATTTTGAGCTACGGATAAAAATACACAAAGCATCTAGCTAGTGTGGCTCAGGGGCTGAGCATCAACCTATGAACCAGGAGGTCACGGTTCGATTCCCGGTCAGGGCACAGGCCTGGGTTTGCGGGCTTGATCCCCAGTTGAGGGCGTGCAGGAGGCAGCCGATCCACGACTCTCTCTCATCATTGATGTTTCTCTCTCTCCCTCTCCCTCATCTCTCTGAAATCTGTAATATATATATATATTTAAAAAAATCCTATAGGATTCCTATGTTAACACCTGATAGCAGAGCTTCAAAATAAAGGAAAGCTGATCTCACCGAGGGGAGCAGCGGGAGATACCTTCGGATGGTGGCTGAAGACTTTAATAATCCCCTCTCCATATTGATAGAAGACAGAGAGAGAAGCCACCGCAGAATATACATTCTTTTCGAGAGCGCATGAAATATTCACAAAGGCAGACAATATCATGGGCTGTGAAACCAGTTAAAGTAAATGTATAAGCTTTAAGGTGATATATAAAGCATGTCCTCTAACGACAACGGAATTAAATGGAACATGGATAAGAGACCGGTCTCCCGAAGAGACCCACATTTTGGAAATGTAGGAGCACACTTCAAAGGAAAACGGCACTTTGAAGGCGAAATCAAAATAGGAAACATTTTGGGCCGAATGAAAATGAAGCCCAGGGACTCTTTCCCCCTCCCCACTTGGGAGTCTGTACTTGTTCTTCAATAAATCTCCAGCTTTGCTATTAAAAAAAAGAAGAAGAAAGAAAGAAAAAAGAAAATGAAACCCAGCACACTAAGACATCTGGGATGTCACAGTCCTGGGGGAAGTTTATAAACGATAGTTATAAACTATATGTAAGAAGAAAGGTGGAAAGATGGCTAACGAATGATCTCAAATTTCACCTTAAAAAAAAAAAAAAAGTCAAAACCCAAAGTAGCCCTAGCCCGTTTGGCTCAGTGGATAGAGCGTCAGCCTGGGGACTGGAGGGTCCCAGGTTTGATTCCCATCAAGGGCACGTGCCCAGGTTGCGGGTTCTATCCCCAGTCAGGGGCGTGCAGGAGGCAGCCAATCAACAGTTCTCTCTCATTATTAATGTTTCTTTTTTCTTTTTTTAAAAAAAATATTGATTTTTTTTTTTTTTTTTTTTTTACAGAGAGGAAAGGAGAGGGCTAGAGAGTTAGAAACACTGATGAGAGAGAATCATCAATCATCTTCCTCTTGCACACCCCTGACTGAGGATGTGCCCGCAACCAAGGTACATGCTCTTGACCAGAATCGAACTTGGGACCCTTCAGTCCGCAGGCTGACGCTCTATCCAGTGAGCCAAACCGGTTTCCGCTCATTATTGATGTTTCTATTTCTCTCTCTCTCCTTTCTCTCTGAAATCCGTAAAAATATATATTAAAAAAACACACACACACCAAAGTAAGGGAAAGGAAAGAAGGAAGAAAAATTAGAATAGTAATCAGTGAAACAGTGAAAGAAAAACAATGGAGAAAAATTAGTTTAATTAAAAGCTGATTCTTTGAGATCAATAACATTGATTAAATCCCTATCCAGACTGATTAAAGGGAAAATGACATAAGTGATAAGGATGAGAAATGAGAGAGAGAATTGCTACAAGCGCCACAGATATGAAAGGGATAATAAGAGAATATTACAAACAACTTCATGCCAACAAGTTTGACAACTTAGATGAAGTGGGAAAAAATTCCTTGACAGACATAATCGGCCAAAGCTCACTCAAGAATAAATGGATAACCAGAATAAGCCCTATATTTATTTATTTATTTCTAAATATATTTTATTGATTTGTTTTTTACAGAGAGGAAGGGAGAGGGATAGAGTTGGAAACACCAATGAGAGGGAAACATGAACCAGCTGCCTCCTGCACACCCCCCCCCACTGGGAATGTGCCCGCCATCAAGGTACATGCCCTTGACCGGAATCAAACCTGGGACCCTTGAGTCCACAGGCTGACGCTCTATCCACTGAGCCAAACTGGTCAGGGGAGCCCTACATGTATTAATTGAAATTGTGGTGGAAATCTTCCCTACAGAGAAAAGCCCAGGCTCAGATGGCTTCACTGGTGACTTACATAAAACATTAAAGAATAAATATTAGTTGCCTGGCCGGCATGGCTCAATGGTTGAGCGTTGACCTATGAACCAGAAGGTAATGGTTTAATTCCCGGTAGGGGCCATTCAGGAGGCAGTTGATCGATGTTTTCTCTCTCATCGATGTTTCTATCTCCCTATCCCTCTCCTTTCCTCTCTGTAAAAAAATCAATAAAATATATATATTTTTAAAAAAGGCAGACTTTATTTGCAGAGGATATGCTTGTCTATGGAGAAGTTCTGATGTCATCCACACACGAACAAAGGCTACAAGAACTATTCATTGTATTTCCCAAACTCCCTGGATGCCAAACTGATAGACAAAAAATGCGTTTTATGTCTACATCGTGCCACGGACCAATAAGTTTCTCAAAATACAATTTATAGCTGCGTTGACAGTTCTGAAATAGGGATAAATCTGACAAACTGTGCCAAGGATCTGTCTATGCAAATACTGCGAACTACAAACCATTGCTGAAACGTATTTACGAAGACCTGAATAAGTAGAGAGAGAGAGAACTTCGGACTCCGAAGATGTGATATTGTTAAGATTTCCTTAAATCGATTTATGGATTGAACTCATTTTCAAATTTGTGAGGTTTTGTTTGTTTGTTTGTTTGTTTATTTTTTTGTTAGAAATCAACAGATTGATTCTAAAATTCATATGGAAATGCAAATGGCCTAGACCAAACGCCATTGTTTTTTTTGGGAAAAAATAAAGTTGAAGGACTAACAAGACCGTATTTCAAGATTTATGGTAAAGCGACAATAATCAAGACAGTGTGATATTGATGTCAAGACTGACAAATAGATTCATAAAAGAGAACAGGCAGGGTAGACATAAACTCACCCATGTAGGGACAACGGATTATGGGCACAGACAAGCTCCATAGAGGAAAGAAATCGTCTTGTTCCAGAGATGGCCATCGAAGACCTGGATATCCCCAAGATTGGTTTCAGCTCCTACTCTACACCATTAACGGAGACGACACATGCAATCTACAGCTCAGAGGGAAAGCCGACCCCCGGCCAGGGTTGCTCAGTGGGTTAAGCATGAACCTAAGAACCAGGAGGTCCCAGATTCCATCCCGCTCAGGGCACAGTGCCTGGGTTGCGGGCTCGGTCCCCAGTTAATTTGGGTAAATTTTGTTTGTTTGTTTGTTTTTTTAAATATATTTTATTGATTTTGTACAGAGAGGAAGGGAGAGAGATAGAGAGTTAGAAACATCGATGAGAGAGAGTCATCGATCAGCTGCCTCTTGCACACCCCTACTGGGGATATGCCCGCAACCAAGGCACATGCCCTTGACCGGAATCGAACCCGGGTCCTTCAGTCCCCAAGCCGACGCTCTATCCATTGAGCCAAACCGGTCCCGGCAAATTTGGGTAAATTTTGAGATTATATTAATATGGGTAAATTTTGAGATGTGTGGTAATGGGATAGTCTCCTTCCTGTCCAGTATGGCTATTTTAATATGTCTACACGAGTTTTTTTTAAAAAATATATATTTTATTGATTTTTTTACAGAGAGGAAGAGAGACGGATAGAGAGTTAGAAACATCGATGAGAGAGAAACATCGATCAGCTGCCTCTTGCACACCCCCACTGGGGATATGTCCGCAACCAAGGCACATGCCCTTGACCGGAATCAAACCTGACACCTTTCAGTCTGCAGGCCAACACTCTGTCCGCTGAGCCAAACCGGTTTCGGCAACACGAGTTTTTAAAGGGTAAAACAATTTTACACTCCGTGAATGGCAATAGATTTCTTTTGTGTATTTGTTTGTCTTTGTTGTTGTTGTTAATACTCACCTGAGGATATTTCCACACTGATCTTATTTATTTTTATTTTTTAAAAATGTATTTTTATTGACTTCAGAGAGGGAGGGAGAGGGGGAGAGAGATAGAAACATCCATGATGTGAGAGAATCATGGATCGGCTGCCTCCTGCACGCCCCCTACTGGGGATGGAGCCCACAACCCGGGCCTGTGCCCTGACCAGGAATCGAACGGTGACTTCCTGGTTCCTAGGTCGACGCTCACCTCCTGAGCCGCGCCAGCCCGGCTGGCATCCATCTGTTAAGATATTAGTGGTATGGTGTTATCACGAGATGACTGTATGTTTATAGAGGAACACAAGGAAAATAAGCTTTTTAAGAAATTCAGTTTATCCTCTCATTTTTATTTTTTTCTGGTGTTTGGAGAGCACCAAATGCCTTCCTGAATTTCCCTTTTTGGGGTTACATGCTCGCCCGCCCAGTATTTAACGAATATTCATTTCTGATGAGAGTTGCTGGCAACAGCTGGAATGAATTCACCGGATAGTGAGTTGTTGGGTTGATAATATTTTTTTTTCTTTTTCTTTTCTTATTAATTAGTTTAATTTGATATAAATGATATAATTTCCTATACAATAGTCAGTTTCTCCTTATGTCCCGAGCAAACAAATTTTTGAAAACCTTAGGGATATTTCTCAGGAAGGCTTCTGACCAATATATCCACCTGAAAATTTTGTGGGTTTTTTTCCCCTTCATTTTTTTAAATTAAGGTGTTATATGTGTACATAGCTTACCATTGCCCCCCCCCCCCACTCCCACACATGCCCTCACCCCCAGTGTCTTGCGTCCATTGGTCATGCTCATATGCATGCATACAAGTCCTTCGGCTGATCTCTTACTCTCCCTCCTCTCCCTAACCTTCCCGCTGTCATTGGACCGTCTGTTCGATGCTTTACCGCCTCTGTAGCTATCTCTTTGTTCATCCGTTTATACTGTTCTCTATTACCCACAAATGAGTAAGGTCACGTGGCGTTTTTCTTTCATTGACTGGCTTGTTTCACTTAATGCTCTCCAGGCCCATCGATAATATTTTGTTTCTCATCATGGTCCCCGCCCCGTCAAAAGAAAAAAGCCCGCCGAAACTGGTTTGGCTCAGTGGATAGAGCATCAGCCTGCGGACTGAAGGGTCCCGGGTTCGATTTTGGTCAGGGGCATGTACCTTGGTTGCGGGCACATCCTCAGTGGAGGGTGTGCAAGAGGCAGCTGATCAATGATTCTCTCTCATCAATGTTTCTAACTTTCTATCCCTCTCTCTTCCTCTCTGTAAAAAATCAATACAATATATTAAAAAAAAAAAAAAAGGAAAAAAAAAAAAGAAAGAAAGAAAGAGAAAGAAGCCCGCCAGGCCCCAGGCCGTGTAGATGGATATAAAGAACGCCGTCTATGTTTCTGTAATCTGTCACTTAGGCCTTTCTGCCGAACCTGATACAGATATACTGCCTTTGACACGTTCACTTCTCCACGTGGGACGTGATTTTACGGCGGGAATAAATTCATTCTGTGTTATAGTCACTAAGCATGAGTGATTCTCTTCCCTGGCTGATCTACGAGACCTTAAATGTTGCCTTCCCTGACAGCTTCATTCTTCCGTCCTGCATACCTGAGGCTGGGTGCTGAGCCGGCTGCAGGCGGGGGTGGGGGTCGGGAGGGGATGTGGTTTCTGTCCTGGTGGGTTTTTAAAACATATCTATAGTAATAAAGGGGTCAGATGCTCATTAGACCGGGAGACCTTCTGGACGTCCTTCCGGACAAAGCCATGGTGGCGGGGCTGAGGCGGAGGCGGTTAGGGCCAGTCAGAACCGGTGTCATTACCTTGATGGATCGGAGACTTACTTCTTTTTTTTTTCCTTCTTAATGAGCTTTTTGCTCTTGATTTCCAGATATTAGAAGAAAAACTATCTTTCCCAGGTCCACTTAGTCTTTAGCACCTCATTTATGTCACCGGCGGCGGTGTATATATTTCTTTTGACAAGAGTGATTTAAAAATAACCCATATTTCAGGCCCGGGAGGCTGCGATGGTTTTCTTGCTTTGATGCTTAAACGTGTGTGTGTGTGTGTGTGTGTGTGTGTGTGTGTGTTTATAGCTCATTTTAGCTCCATTGTATTATTTTTCTAGAGTAATAGCCACCAATTTTCTCATTAGCTCCCATATGGTGTTGCCTCACGGAATCATGGGTTCTTTAAATTAGGAGGAAAAAAAATAGTCTTCTTAATCAAACTTTTATATTAAAAAGTGCGTGGCATGTAATAATGATATAATATGCACCATTATAAATAATCTAAAGTAGATGAAAGTGTGTTTTCCATTAGGTAGAGCACGTGTGTGCATACTTGCACATGATTAAAACATGCAAGTCTTATCACTATCACGATCTGCTTGGCTAACCTAATTTTTAAAAAATGTATTTTATTGATTTTTGCAGAGAGGAAGGGAGAGGGATAGAGAGAAACATTGATGAGAGAGAAACATCCATCAGCTGCCTCCTGCACACTCCCTACTGGGGATGTGCCCGCAACCAAGGTACGTGCCCTTGACCGGAATCGAACCTGGGACCCTTCAGTCCACAGGCCAATACTCTATCCACTGAGCCAAACCAGTTAGGGCTAACCTAATATTAAAAAGACACCAGTGTCGCCCAGTCTACAGGTGTCTTAGAACTACTGGGGACTTGTCTGTCTGTGGGTCAACACAGACCCGGTGAGATATTGGGGAGCTCTGTGGAGGATAGTGTACATTTTTCAAATCATCTCTTTCCTTCAAATCGGCATTTTTTTTTTTTTTTTAGTAAAGTTTAATATATATATATATATATATATATATATATTATTGATTTTTTACAGAGAGGAAGGGAGAGGGAGAGAGAGTTAGAAACATTGATGAGAGAGAAATATAAATCAGCTGCCTCCTGCACACCCTCTCCCTCTGCCTCTGCCTCTCCCTCTCCCTCTCCTTCTCCCTCTCCCTCTCCTTCTCCCTCTCTGAAACCAATAAAAAATATACTTAGAGCCCTAACCGGTGTGACTCAGGGGATAGAGCGTCAGCTTGCGGACTGAAGGGTCCCAAGTTCGATTCCGGTCAAGAGCATGTGCCTTGGTTGTGGGCACATCCCCAGGAGGGGGTGTGCAGGAGGCAGCTGAGCGATGTTCTAATGCTCTATCCCTCTCCCTTCCTCTCTATAAAAAAAATCAATAAAATATAGTATGAAAAAAATATACATTTAGAAATAAAGAAGTGCTCCCTGCACTCCTTCTGCCTCGGGGTTCCCCCCCTCCCCCACCTCCTCCTTCAGAGCCCCCTGGACTCGGGGGGATCCGTGGAGAGTTGGAAGGAGCAGGAGGAAGAGGAGGAGCTCCAGGTGGGGACCTTGGTGGAAGGTGGAAGGCAAGAGGGGGCGGGGGAGAGGCGTTCAGCGGCGGAGGGGACTCCTGTGACCCCATTTGCGTTGTGGGCAGGCCGCTCAGGGCCACGCCTGCGTCTTCGCCTCTGCAGCGGCAGCTGTAGCCTCAGCAGAAGGCCTGCGACCCGGGGCCATTGAGAGGCCGGCGGGCGGCAGCCACGGGCGTGGGCCGTGGGTTCCGTGGTCCGGGCACTGACGTCTCCCCTGTCTCTCTCTCCCCGCAGGGCGGCCGCGGAGGTGCTGGCGGCGTTGCTGAGATCCAGTAAGCTCCCCGCTGGAAAAGGGGTTCTCCCTCTCCCCGTCCCAGCTCAGAGGAAGGCGCCCCTCTGTCTCTGTGATAGCTCGTTGATTCCCCTGGAGGGCCATTCCTGGGGGGTCTTGGGGCGAAAGGGAGAAGGTTAGGGCCCATCCACGCTCACGGCTGAAGAGCGAGGGCGAGCACCCCCTCCCCGGGCGGCCTGCACTTACTGCCATTGAGGCGGCTGGTTCTAAGGGAGTGCGTTGTCTGTGGGGCCTGCAGACCTGTTGGCTGCTCTCTGCAGGACAGCTGCCGTGAGGATGTTGGGATAAAGGCCAGCCCCAGTGGGATTGTCCTGGAGAGGAAAACACTCTGACAGTGGGGGAGCAGCAGGATTTTCTCTCTCTCTCTCTCTGTCTCTCTCTCTCTCTCTCTGTCTGTCTGTCTCTCTCTCTCTCTCTCTCTCTCTCTCTCTCTCTCTCTCTCTCATACACACACACACACCAGTGTCAGGTTATGATGATCTCTGAGCGCATAAGAATCGGGCCACTCTGTGTCTATCCTATAGAATAAAAGACTAATATACAAATTGTCCCCTCAACCAGGAGTTCGACCAGCAGGCAGGCCGGCCAACCGCCCATGTCCCCTCCCCCTGGCCAGGCTGGCCGGACCCCACCCATGCACGAATTCATGCACCGGGCCTCTAACACACACACACACTGAGTGGCCAGATTAGTATGTATTCAGAGATCATCATAATCTGGCCACTCAATGTGTGTGTGTATGTGTGTGTATAGATTGATTTCAGAGAGGAAGGGAGATGGAGAGAAAGACAGAAACATCAGTGATGAGAGAGAACCCGTGATCGGCCGCCTCCCGCACGCCCCCTCCTGGGGATCCAGCCTGCAACTGGGCCACGTGCCCTGACCGGGAATCGAACCCAGACCCTCCTGGCTCATAGGTCGACGCTTAACCACTGAGCCACGCCGGTGGCCAGGCCTCAGCAGGATTCTTGTGTGTGGGTCCCGGCTCGGGTGTGTATTCCGGGGCAAGTGGAGGGTTGGGGTTGCTCGGAGAGTGTAGGTGCTGATCACACACAGATAGGAGGAGGCTGGCTCTGTTCCCGGTGACCTGAGCCACGGCCACGGAGTAGCTGGGGGTCGTGATGGCGGCCGGAATAATGTGAGGATTGTGTTTCTTGCCTGGGGAGCCGCGTCTGATTGTGCTGGGAGCCGGGTTCGGTGTGACGGAGGCAGGTATGATGCATTTGGGAGGGAAGGGTCTCACCCATCGTATCTATCCCCTCCCCCCTCACCACTTCATCTGTTTTAATTTGGCAGCTTGGACGCCAGCTGCTGCGCTGGTGATATTTGTTTCTCTGTAGGGAGCGCAGGGCCTGTGGGTAAGAAGTGAACGTTAATCAAACGTATAAATAAATAAAAGTAAAAAACAAAACAAAACCCTCCTCCTTCCCCCAAACATACATCTCTGTCAGCTCTGAGCCCCGAGAAAGACACACAGCACACAGCACTTCTGTAACCGGGCAATCCCGGGCCTGGGCTGCCGGCCACGCCCTAGCCCGTTCGGCAGAGGCAGGGTGGAACCCCACATGAGCGCTGATTCCAGTCCTGCTGGCAGCGTGGGAGAGCCGCAGGGCACCCACAAACCTCTGCTCTGCCCCCCACCGTAGCCAGCTGCCGATAGTGGGAGGAAGGACAGAGATGACAGGGGACGTCGGCCAAAGGGTTATGCCAAATGGGCAGTTTACAGGTGAGGGGGCTGGCAATGTGCAAAGGCCTGTGGGTAAGCAAAGGGCTGGGGGTTTGCAAAGGCCTGTGGGTATGCAAAGGGCTGGGAATGTGCAAAGGCCTGTGGGTATGCAAAGGGCTGGGGGTTTGCAAAGGCCTGTGGGTATGCAAAGGCCTGGGGGTTTGCAAAGGCCTGTGGGTAAGCAAAGGGCTGGGGGTTTGCAAAGGCCTGTGGGTATGCAAAGGGCTGGAGGCTTGCAAAGGCCTATGGGTATGCAAAGGGCTGGGAATGTGCAAAGGCCTGTGGGTATGCAAAGGGCTGGAGGTTTGCAAAGGCTTGTGGGTATGCAAAGGGCTGGAGGTTTGCAAAGGCTTGTGGGTATGCAAAGGGCCGGGGGTTTGCAAAGGGCTTTGAGGGGGTCTGGAAAAAAGGAAAGTCCCTTTGACAGTCTAAGGATAAGCTATCGCAGAGGCAAAGTGACCAGAGGCTCTGTGAAGACCCTGGTCGGCAAACCTTGGCTCTCGAGCCACATGCGGCTCTTTGGCCCCTGGAGTGTGGCTTTTCCACAAATTACCACGTGCGGGCACGTGTGTACAGTGCGATTGAAACTTCGTGGCCCATGCGCAGAAGTCAGTGTTCAGCTCTCCAAAGAAATGTCAATCGTTGTGCTGTTGATAGTTGGCTCTGTTGGTGAATGACCACCGGGTTAAGGTAAAGATGGGCCTTCGCCAGGGACGATGGCGCCCTGGCTCGTGGCTCCCTACCACGCACTGCGTTCAGTTAAAGTTTTAATGTCAGACCATCCTTTTTTCTTAAAATATATTTTATTGATATTTTACAGAGAGGAAGGGCGAGGGATAGAGAGTTAGAAACATCAATCAACTGCCTCCTGCACACCTCCTACTAGGGATGTGCCCACAACCCAAGTACATGCCCTTGACTGGAATTGAACCCGGAACCTTTCAGTTCACAGACCGATGCTCTATCCACTGAGCCACACCAGTTAGGGCCAGACCGTCTTTCGTGGTGACTTTAGGCCTTTGAGTTTGCGAAGGCCGCCACCCATGCAAACATGCTCGTCAGGTTAGCGTGTGGGTCTCCCGCCCACGGCAGTCAGAGGCGGCTGGAAGTTTGCAGAAGCTGGCGCCGTGGGGAGAGGGAAGTGGGTGAGTCAGGGAAGGGAGAGAGAGCGCGATGGGACAGTGCTAATGGGGAGTTTGGCAGGAAGATGAGACGCAGGCGGCTCGGTACAGAGGCAGCATCGCAAGCTCCATCCATCACGCGTGGGGCTGACGGGACGGCACAGCGTCGGCTGTTCACTGGGCTCTCCGGATGTCAGCCATGGCACGGGCCTCTGGTCAGGGGAGGGGCCGGTGATCACCCCCAGGCGACAGGTGAGGGGACTGAGGTGGGGGAAGTGGGCTGTGCACACAGCGGACTGCAGCTTTTATTTGCGTCTCTGGGGCCCTGGGGCCTGAACCCAGAAGAGATTAAAGAGGGTTAGGGTTTTGTTTTGTTTGTTTGTTTTTTAGCTTAAGGAAGATAAGACCCTAAGCTGAAAGGAAGCTAAATAAATGCTTTCTACGCATTAGAAGGATTTGGGAGGGCCAGAGCATCTGTCCGTCCTTTCTTCTTTCTTTCTTTCTTTCTTTCTTTCTTTCTTTCTTTCTTTCTTTCTTTCTTCCTTCCTTCCTTCCTTCCTTCCTTCCTTCCTTCCTTCCTTCCTTCCTTCCTCCCCCCCTCTCTTTCTTAATATTTTTTAAAAAGTATTTTATTGATTTTTTACAGAGAGGAAGGGAGAGGGATAGAGAGTTAGAAACATCTATGAGAGAGAATCATCGATCAGCTGCCTCCTGCACACCCCCCACTGGGGATGTGCCCGCAACCAAGGTAAATACCCTTGATTGGAATCGAACCTGGGACCCTTTAGTCTGCAGGCTGACGCTCTATCCACTGAACCAAATGGTTTTGGCGTCTTTTTAAATATTTTTAATTCATTTTTTTTTTTTTACAGAGAAGAAGGGAAAAGGATAGAGAGCCAGAAACACTGGTGAGAAAGACATTCATCAGCTGCCCCCTGCACACCTCCCACTAGGGATGTGCCCACAACCAAGGCTCATGCCCCTGACCTAAATCGAACCCAGGACCCTCCATTCTGCAGGCTGACACTCTGTCCACTGAGCCACACTGGTTACGGCTCTTTCTTTCTTTTTAAAATACATTTGTATTGATTTCAAAAAGGAAGGGAGAGAGAGATGGAAACTTCAGTGATGAGAGAGAATCATGGATCGGCTGCCTCCTGCACGGCCCCTACTGGGGATCGAGCCTGCAACCCCGGGCATGTGCCCTTGACCGGGAATCCAACCGTGACCTCCTGGTTCCCAGGTGGACACTCAACTGCTGAGCCACGCTGGCCGGGCCATAAAACATTTTTAAAAGTGTAAACTAAAAGAATGTACTGCCCTGACTGGTGTGGCTCAGTGGATAGAGCGTCGGCCTGTGGACTGAAAGGCCCCAGGTTCGATTCCATCAAGGGCATGTACCTTGGTTGGGGGCACATCCCCAGTAGGGGGTGTGCAGGAGGCAGCTGATCCATGATTCTCTCTCATCGATGTTTCTAACTCTCTGTCTCCCTCTCCCTTCCTCTCTGTAAAAAAAAAAATCAATAAAATATATTTTTAAAAATAAATAAAAGAATGCTCCCCATCCCCTTGCTTCCCACCCCCACCCCCTCTCTCAGACCCCATGGTTGGGTGGGCAGACTGGTGGTACAAGCCCTGCAGCAGCCCTTGCAGTTCCTCATGCGGCCAGGTGGTGGCGCTGTGCTTTCAGCTATCTGGGCCCCGCTGGCCCAGTATTTATGGGAGGCGAGTCATTTGTTTACAGGGAGGTTATGTTAATCTAATTTTGCCCGCATTTGCCATTCCCCACTATCTGCACTTCCCAGCGTGAGCAGCGGGCCTGTCTCGGGGAAATGAGCAGCTGATGATGGTCTCAGAGGCATTGGCTCAGCCGTTATTTAAGGGAGCGGGGAGGAAGGCGGGGGGCCTGGAGCTGGGGCTGGAGGAGCAGGCCTCTGGAACTGGTTGCATTCCCTGGGCGGTTAGCGGGATTAGAAAGGATTTAGGGAGGAGGCAGAGCTCGGGAGGGGTTGGGGGGGGGTATCTGCCAGCAGCATCTTTTTGGGAAGTCAACAGCCCCAAGTCTTGCAGTTACCTTTCCCCAATCCCCTCTAGACTTTCGGGGAACCTGCATTGTCCTGACCTTCATGGCCAAGGTCAAGGGCAGCCCTGAAAGGCCCGCCCGTCTGCCTCCCCACAGTCCACATGCATCCTCCTCCCCGTCCCATGATGTGTCTCATGCACCATCTCCTCGGGGAGGTGGGCAGGGGGGTGGGGAGTGGGAGAGGAAACGTCTGTGTATCAAAGGTGCCTTCGGTGAAGATGGACCGTGATGCTTCGTTATAGACCCGTGGTCGGCAAACTGCGGCTCTTGGCCCCTTGAGTGTGGCTCTTCCACAAAATACTACGCCTGGGCCATCTCTGCTGAACAAGTGGCATTCGAAGACGCTGAAGTTTCAAACATGTGGCTCTCCAAAGAAATGTCCTTCGTTGTAACGGTGGATATTTGGCTCTGTGGACTCATGAGTTTGCCGACCCCTGTTATAGACCGTGGCCCGGCTGGCATGGCTCAGCTTGCCAAACCAGTTTCGGCTGCTGGTCTGTTTTGAAGAGAGTTGGGGGACCTGGAGCCCTTGCCCAGCCCCAATCTTCCAGCTCGCCCCAAATAGTGTCTGAAACCCCCCATTTTCCCTCGCTCTTGGGGTTCCCTCAGAGAAGCTGTGTTTTCCTCCCAAATTTTCTCGAGTCCTCCATGTTACGGAGCTCAGTGGCCCTTGAGTTCCACCACCCTTTGCCTTTCCTCTGTTTATATTTGCTCTTCCTCCCTGCGATGCCTGTCCTCTCGTCGGGTGTTAGATAAGAATGGATGTTAGCAAAACTGATCCATGGGCTGAAACCGGTTTGGCTCAGTGGATAGAGCGTCGGCCTGTGGACTGAAAGGTCCCAGGTTCGATTCCGGTCAAGGGCATGCGCCTTGGTTGTGGGCACATCCCCAGTAGGGGGTGTGCAGGAGGCACCTGATGGATGTTTCTCTCTCATCGATATTTCTAGCTCTCTATTCCTCTCTCTTCCTCTCTGTAAAAAATCAATAAAACATAATAAAATAAAAAAAAACTAAAACAAAAATTGATCCATGGATGTAAGATGACAGGGAGGTGGGGAGTGGGCAGAGGTATAGCTAGTTCAGATGTTAGTAAACATGACCTCTTACTGAGGATTAACAGCGAATCCTGCATAACATCACTGGGATTTGATAAGGGTTTTTTCTCTCTCAGATACTTAAAGATCCCCCCCTTATTCCCCTCATCCCTCCAAATAGTGTGAAGGTCGTTAGGATAAAACTTAACCCTGATCCTATCTAATAAAAGAGTAATATGCAGATTGACCCTCTCTCCAACACACAAGATGGCTGCCCCTATGTGGTCAAAGATCCTGCCCCCATGTGGATACAAGATGGCCAGCAGGGGAGAGCAGTTGGGAGGGACCAGGCCTGCAAGGGAGGGCAGTTGGAGGCGATCAACCCTGCAGTGGATCAACTCCTGCAGTTAGGGGTGACCAGGCCAGCAGAGGAGGGAAGTTGGGGGCAAACAGACTAGCAGGGGAGCAGTTAGACATCAATCAGACCAGCGTGGGAGTGGTTAGGGGGTGACCAGGCTGGCGGGCAGAAGTGGTTAGGGGCAATCAGGAAGGCAGGCAGGTGAGCGGTTGGGAGCCAGCAGTCCTGGATTGTTGAGAGGGATGTCTGACTGCCCATATAGACCCCATTGAGGGGTCCCAGATTGGAGAGGGTGCAAGCTGGGCTGAGGGACACTCCCCCGCCCCCATGCACAAATTTCGTGCACTAAGACTCTAGTATAGATTAAAAACAAGAGTCCTGCACCTGCCACGTGGGGCCCTCCCGGGCACTGTTGATGCCAGTCTGGCATCGTCTCAGCAGGCAGTGCCTCCCTTTAATTCCTCCTCCCACTTCATCTCCCGTTTTCTCTTAAACAGCCGCTATTGGGCGGGCTGGATCTCACGCAGGCGGCGAAGGGCTCGGGGGTAGCCAAGGAGAGCAAGGTTCTGATACAGTAGAATAATTCATTCACGGAATAATGAAATCTTCCCCCAACAGATCTCCCTTGAATAAAGCTCATCTCTCTCGGGGCAGGGTCCTGGCTGAATGAAATGCTGAAAAGCATAAAGAAAAGGAAAAAAATAAAAGGAAAACCAGCGAAGAAATGGGTCAACAATCTCAGAGGGGCTCCGTCAGGCCTGACCATTTAGAGTTTGACAAACAAGCAGAGAGAAAAAAAGAAAGAAAGAGGGTGAGAGAGAGAAATTCATTAATAGGAGAAAACCCTTCTGGAATAAAGCACCGAATATTCAGGTTATGTTTTCGCTTCTGTGCACCTATGTGGTCTGAGGGAGGGGTCTGAGCTTGAGCTGGAATTCATGCTTATCTGATGACAGCTCAGGGGATCTTTCCTGAACCTTCAGCTAGAAGCATGTATTGCCTCATTTTTTTTTTTTTTTAATTGAGAGAGAGAGAGGTTTTTCCCCACTTATTCATTCATTCATCGGCTGGTCCTTGTATGTGCGCTGACCGGGGATTGAACCCAGAACCTTGGTGTATCAGGATGGCGCTCTAACCACTGAGATACCTGGCCAGGACTTGGAGACACACATTAATCAGGGCTCCCAGGAGAGCCTGTGACCGACCTCGCCTTTTCCCCTTGGTTTCAGAGTCTAACGGCCGCCGGGCGGTGAACAGGGGCTACGTGGCCAGCCTGCTCCGGCTGCATCAGGACTGGCACAGCCACGACACGGCCAACAGCCGCCTGCCGATCCGCCGGGCCCTGCTGCTCTGCCTCAAGCACATCGCCGCCCTCCAGTCCGGCCGGGAGGCCTTCCTGGCAGCTCAGGGCATGGAGATCCTCTTCAGCAGCACGCAGGTAACCAGCGCGGGAGTCCCCTCTGGGTACGGGGGAGTGAGGATGGTGATGCGGATCGTGATGGTGGTGGTGGTGGTGATGATGATGGTAAAGATGGTGGTGGTGGTGGTTATGATGCTATTGGTGATGACTATGATGGTGGTGATGATGGTTATGATACTGATGTTGGTGATGATTGTGGTGGTTAGGATGGTGAGGATGATGGTGATAGTGGTTAGGATGGTGATGATGATGGTGATAGTGGTTAGGATGGTGATGATAATGGTGATGATGATGGTGCTGCTGATGATAGTTATGATGGTGATGGTTATGGTGACGATGGTGGTTATGATGCTAATGGTGGTGATGATCGTGATAGTGATGATCATGGTGATGGTGGTTAGGGTGGTGGTGATGATGATGGTGGTGGTGATGGTGGCGGTGGTCGTGTTGATGATGATGGTGATGATGGTGGTGATGATGGTGGTGATGATGATAGTGGCAATGATGGTGTTGTGATGGTGATGATCATGGTGGTGGTGGTTAGGGTGGTGATGATGATGATGATGGTAGTGATGGTGGCGATGGTGGTGATGATGATGGTGTTGATGGTGGTGATGATGATAGTGGCAATGATGGTGATGATGATGGTGATGACAGTGATAATGAAGGAAGAGGACGAGGAGAGATTTGTGCTGAGCACTTGCAATGGCCTAGGGCTGGCTCTCTGCATTTGAAACCAGTGTTCTCCCTCGAAGTCCACTCCTGTCCACTGCACCAGCGGCTCTCCAAGCTGAGCGTGCGTCAGCCTCCCGGGAGGGCTGCAAGGCCCTTCCTCAGAGTTCCTGAGCCCATAGGCTCGGGCGGAGCTGGGGATTTGCATCCCTAACGAGCTCCTAAGCGATGCCCAGGCTGTTGGTCTGGGCCTCCCACCGTGAAAACAGGGTCCTGAACTATTTCTATTTGTGTTTATGACATAACTACAAACCTCCTGGGCACCAGAGTGACTGGAAAGAGCTATTTTTGAGTCCTTCCTGCAGCCTTTGTTGATCGTATTCTTCCTTACCTTCCTGCTGAGGCCCTGAAACCCGGTGAGACAGTTATGAATTTGGAGAAGGGGGGATAGCAGAGGAAGGGCGTGGTCAAGATGTTTACAGCATCCTCGCGGGTTTCGGCACTACTCAGTGACATGCACATGAACCCTATTACTCCCACATCACTCAGGCACGTGTTTGGCCCGTAAGTGCACGCTCACAGCTCCAGCTGTTGGCTATCATGGTGCTGGGAGGCTCTGCCCTCCACGCTGTGACTTGCACGTGGCCATGAGAGGACTGTGCCGTCTCATTGGTCCGAGGCTCGAACCTGTCCAAACTCTGTAGCCGCGGTCTCTCACACCCATGTTTCAGTCTATGTTCAGACTAAATTCACCCCAACAACGTGAAAGAGACATGCAATTTCAGATCCTACACACTAGGCCTGTGGTCGGCAAACTCGTGAGTCCACAGAGCCAAATACCAACAGGACAACGACTGAAATGTCTTTGGAGAGCCACATTTTTTATTTATTTATTATTTAAAAATATATATTTTATTGATTTTTTTTTTTTTTACAGAGAGGAAGAGAGAGAGATAGAGAGTTAGAAACATAGATGAGAGAGAATCATCGATCAGCTGCCTCCTGCACACCCCCTACTGGGGATGTGCCTGCAACCAAGGTACATGCCCTTGACTGGAATCGAACCTGGGACGTTTCAGTTTGCAGGCCTATCTCTATCCACTGAGCCAAACCGGTTTCGGCGAGAGCCACATTTTTTAAACTTAAACTTCTTCTAACGCCACTTCTTCAACATAGACTCGCCCAGGCCATGGTATTTTGTGGAAGAGCCACACTCAAGGGGCCAAAGAGCCGCAGGTGGCTCTCGAGCCGCGGTTTGCCTGCCGACCATGGCCCTAGGCCAAAGCCGGGCCCATGCCAGACACGGTTCTGCCCAGGAGACACACCCGGCGTTGAGGGTGCTCACTGCCCGTGCTGCCCGCCTGTCACTCATTCCCTGAGCTCTGTCGCAGCCAAGGGGAGGCCACGAGACGCTGGAGAGAATGACGCGACCTTCCCTCTGCGCAGAACGCCCTGGAGGACCGGAGCCTGGAACCCGTCACGTCCGTGGCGCTCCAGGTCCTGAGGCAGTGCTACCCCAAGGGCCCCCTTCCCTTGGCCACGGCCAGCAGCGCCTACGCCTTCCCCGCCGCCGGGCACCCCGCCTCGGAACCCCCACGCGTTCCCGCTGAAGGTAAAGGAAGTGGGTGCCGCTGTGCTGGGGATGGAGCTCTGGACCCGGGCGTGTGCCCTGACCGGGCATCAAACGGGACTCCTGGTTCCGGGTTGAGCCACATCGGCCGGGGGAGGAAAGTGTTTCTAATTAGTGTTGCTATTGGCACGTGACTGGACATTTCTTTACAACGAATTTTTACGTATTTATTTTTAATATATATATAATTGATTTTTAATTTTTTAAACATATTTTATTGATTTTTTACAGAGAGGAAGGGAGAGGGAGAGAGAGTTAGAAACATCAATGCAATAGAAACATCCATCAGCTGCCTCCTGCACACCCCCTACTGGGGATGTGCCCGCAACCAAGGTACATGCCCTTGCCCGGAATCGAACCTGGGACCCTTCAATCTGCAGGCCAATGCTCTATCCACTGAGCCAAACCGGTTTCGGCTTATTTATTTTAAAATATATTTTTTTATGAGTTCAGAGAGAAAGGGAGAGGGAGAGAAGAGATGGAAACATCAGTGGTGAGAGAGAACCATGGATCGGCTGCCTCCTGCACGCCCCCTACTAGGGATCGAGCCTGCAACCCGGGCAGGTGCCCTTGACTGGCAATCAAACCGTGACCTCCTGGTTCCTAGGTCGACGCTCAACCACTGAGCCATACCGGCCGGGCTGGAATCGGTATTTTTCCAGGAGCGTCACCTTGCCTACTGTGGCACTGGCTGTGTCCTTGGACCTGTGTTTCCAATAAGCTCCATCATCCCACAATCAGGGAATCGATCACACTCTGCATGTAGGTGACCTCTCACCTTTGGCAAGGTCAGCTGCATCCATTCTTCTAAGGTGGGAGGGGGGAAGCCAGAATGGTATGGCTGCATCGTTTTATTCTGCAAAGTGAGAGCAGAAGGAAATGAGAGGCACAGCGGCGTAGCCCTGGGACACGGTGCTCACGGCCTCACAGGCCGCGGACGAGCCCGGGGATGCCGTTGGGGGTAGTGTGCACGTCATCGTGAGCTCCTGGTGGGCCAGGGGGAGACACGCTGACCCACACCCGAGACTAAGGGCGAGCCTCACCCGCTTCTTCCCCTCCTCTCCCCCCCCCACCCAGAGGACTTTGAAGATGATGGTGACGAGGAAGAGGACAGAGACTCCGATTCTGAAGATGCGAAAGAGGAGGTCGGTACACCAGAACCTTGCTTCTAGCGATCCCCGTGTTCACGGCAGACAAGGGACCATAGCACTGTCTCTCGTCAGCTGATCCCAGTGTGAATTTTAAAATATCTATATATTTTATTGATTTAATTACAGAGAGGAAGGGAGAGGGATAGTTAGAAGCATCGATGAGAGAGAAACACCGATCAGCTGCCTCCTGCACACTCCCTCCTGGGGATGTGCCCGCAACCAAGGTACGTGCCCTTGACTGGAATCGAAGCTGGGACCCTTCAGTCTGCAGGCTGACGCTCCATCCACTGAGCCACACCAGTCAGGGCCCAGTGTGAATTTTAAGGACTGACTTCTTCCTTTCCGCCCAATGCCTGGCAGATTGTTTTGCTCAATAAATGGCAGCTGCTGTACTTTAAAAAAAACTATATATTATTGATTTCAGAGAGGGAGAAAGGGAGAGAAACATCCATGATGAGAGAGAATCGTGGATCAGCTGCCTCCTGCACGCCCCACACTGGGGATTGAACCCACAACCCGGGCCTGTGCCCTGACCGGAAATTGGACCAAGACCTCCTGGCTCCTGGGTTCACGCTCAACCACTGAACCACACCAGCTAGCCTAAGAATGTGTCTGTAAACCATGGTGCTATTGGCATGGGACTGGACAGCTCTTTGTTGAGTGGGCTGTTCCTGGGCAGTGTCTGATGTTTAGCAGCATCCCTGGCCTCCACCCACTAGATGGCAGTAGCTCCCCTTCACTCTACCCCTCCCCCGCCCCCACAATGCCCCTCCCTCTAGACACGAACCAAAATTGTCTCCAGGAAGGACCCAATGATCCTTGTGGGGCAAAATCACCCCTGACTAGAGAACCACTGCTCTGAGTGACGGTGACTGTATCTGGGGTTGTAATTCTGTCTTCGTTTGTGTTGGCGGACTTCACCTTGGACTAAGCCCTGAGCGAGGCTTCCTTAATTTTGTCATCCTCAAAATAAGACTGAGCAGTAAATGCTACCTTTTAAGACATTCCTGGATATAAAATCTGGATTTAAAAATATCTATCTATTTATCTATCCATCCATCCATCATCCATCATCCATCCATCTATACCTCTATGTATCTACCTATCCATCCATCTATCTATGCATCTATATTTCTATCTATGCACCTATCTATCCATCAATCTATGCCTCTATCTATCTAGCTATCATCTATCATCTATCTATCTACCTATCATCTATCATCTATCTATCTACCTATCATCTATCTATCTACCTATCAATCCATCAATCTATCTATGCATCTATCTATCTATCTATCTATCTATTTATCAATGCATCTATCTATCCATCCACCCATCCACCCATTGGAGAGCTGAATCTTCTCTATCTATTCATCCATCTATCTACCTATGCATCTATCTATCTATCTATCTATCTACCTATGCATCCATCTATTTATCTATCTACCTACCTACCTACCTACCTATCTATGCATCTGTCCATCCATCTATACATCTATCTATATCTATCTACCTATCTATCTATCTATCTATCTATCTATCTATCTACCTATCTATGCATCCATCCATCCATCTATACATCTATATACCTATCTATGCATCTGTCTATCCATCCATCCATCCATCCATACCTCTATCTATGCATCCGTCCATCCATCCATCCATCCATCCATCCATCCATCCATCCCCCTTTCCTCCCTTTCTCTTGTCTTACCTATTGGCCTGCATACCTGTCTCTTCAGAGAGAGGGAGGCTTTCCGAGCTCTCTATGTAGCGATCGCTCGCCTTGCTGATGACAGCAGCTGACCTATACGGACCCCTCTTAGCCAGGCCTGCAGGGTTACGGCCGCTGTTGATACCCTGGTGTGCTCCGGGCTTCACTGATGAATAGAATCATTTCCGAAGTCGTCGGTGGAAAATTGGCTCTTTGCTGTCGCCCGGCGGTGCGGGACTCGGGAGTCCGCGCCGACTATTTGAATAATGCTGTGCTGCTGCAGCCATCCATCAATGCCACGCTCCCCGCCCCTCACGCCCACGCCCCCAGGCCTGGGCGTCTAATGAAGAGTGCCAGCTGCTCGTGTGTCTGACGGGCAAGGGCCCGCCGCAGCCCGTGCCCCTCTTCACGCCGACCTCACTTCCCAGTGTTGCCGGGGGTGCCAGCGTGGGCCACAGCGGAGGCTGCCCCAGAGACTGTGGGGGCCAGGAGGGCCTGAGAGATAGAGCGTGGGCCTGGTGCCTACTGCATCGGAAAATATCATCACGTCTCCCGCTCAGGATCTATCTTTTTTCTTTTTTAAAAACATATTTTATTGCTTTTTTTACAGAGAGGAAGAGAGAGGGATAAAGAGTTAGAAACATCGATGAGAGAGAATCATCCATCAGCTATCTCTTGCACACCCTGCACCGGGGATGTGCCCGCAACCAAGGTACATGTCTTTGACTGGAATCGAACCTGGGACCCTTCAGTCCGCAGGCAGATGAGCCAAACCACTGATGAGCAGATGAGCCAAACCAGTGGCTTCTATCCACTGAGCCAAACCGTGTTTGTTTGTTTTTTCCTTTTAATTTGAAGTTTGGAGGAAAATTGTGGAAGATAGATGGAATATTGCATTTTCTCCCCTACACCCCTCCCCCCTCTGACTCCCCTGGGTCAAGAATATAAATATTAAGCTTTTTTTTTTTTTTTATTGATTTCTGAGAGGAAAGGAGAGAGAGATAGAAACATCCATGATGGGAGAGAATCATGGATCGGTTGCCTCTGCACGCCCCTCCCTGGGGGATCGAGCCCACCATCCAGGCATGTGCCCTGACTGGGAATCAAACCGTGACCTCCTGGCTCCTAGGTTGACGCGCTCAACCACTGAGCCACACAGGCCGGGCTCTTTCTTTATTTCTAAAAAGGCAACTCGGCCTGCTTCACTGTCCTTTGGCTAGGCAGGCACTGTCATTCGGAGGCAAGGGCACCACCCACCCGGGTTGTGAAGAGTCTCGTCTGCATCTCGTCTCGATGCTCCTCAGGGTGGCTTTCTCGTGGGTGACCCGTGTCCCCCCGTGTCCCGCTGTAGGACGAGGACTTGGAAACCGACGTGAGCAAGCTGAGCGCCAAGCCTGGCCTTGACCGCCCCGAAGAGGAGCTGAGGCAGTACGCGGCCATGTGCGCCGAGCTCTCCTGCAGCTTTGAGGTGGGACGTTTGCCGCGGTTCTGCCCCCCCCTCCCCTGGGGATGCTTGATTCCACGCTGGGGCCTCTGCAGGCCCTGGGGCCACACAGGGGCTTGCAGATGGAGGAAGCACACGGCTCTATCCACTGAACCAACCCAGCGAGGGCTGTTTTTATTGATTTTTAGAGAGAGAGGAAGGGAGAGGGATAGAGACATAGAGCCATCGATGAGAGAGGAACTTCATCGACTGGCTGCCTCCTGCACGTCCCTCCCTGGGGATGGAGCCCACAACCTGGGCATGGGCCCTGACCGGGAATCGAACCAGCAACCTTCTGGTTTCTGAGTCGGCACATGGCTCACCCCTAGCAATCTGCTTCTGAGAGAGAAGCAGGTGGTGAAACAAACGTGTGAGAAAGGTCTGACCGGCGTGGCTCAGGGGTGGTGTGTCGACCCCTGAACCGTGAGGTCACGGTTCGATTCTGGCTGATGTCCTTGTTCCCTTGTCCGAGGGGGAGGGCCGTGCCCTACGGCGTTCCGAAGGGAGGGGCCCGGCCGGATCCCGGGGTTGCTTGTCGGCAGAAGCAAATTGCTGCCTAAACTGGTGTGGCTCAGTGGATAGAGCGTTGGCCTGCGGACTGAAAGGTCCTGGTTTCGATTCCGGTCAAGGGCATGTACCTTGGTTGCAGCCACATCCCCAGTAGGGTGTGTGCAGGAAGCAGCTGATCGATGATTCTCTCATCGATCTTTCTAACTCTCCATCCCTCTCTCTTCCTCTCTGTAAAAAAAAAAATCAATAAAATATATATATTTAAAAATCCTCACCTTTAGCTTATTTCCCATTGATTCTTAGAGAGAGTGGAAGGGAGGGAGGGAGAGAGACAGAGAGAGAAACATTGATGTGCGAGAGACACATGGATTGGCTGCCTTCAACAGGAGCCCCCACCAAAGCCGGGGAATCAAGCCTGAACCCAAGATACGTATGTGCCCTTGACTGGAATCGAACCGGGACCCTCCAGCCCGCAGGCCGGCACTCTATCCACCGAGCCACACGAGCCAGCGCCATTTCTTTGACTCTTGAAACGGAGTCTTTCTGAGGCTGACCTGGGCGGAAGCTCCCTAACCCACAGGGCTGTATGCTGAGCTCTGTGCCCGGAGAGTGAGGACACGGAGGGGTCAGCCGGTCTCCCTGGGAGGGTGACGCCGCCATGCTCTTCTCTGCTCTGCACCTGCAGGACCTGGAGCCCGCCCCCGGCGATGACTTAACCCCGGACGCCAACCACTTCCACATTCCAAACGCCGCCCCCCTGAAGCCTCAGCGGCAGCGGCAGCAGCAGCGCCCGGATACGGACCAAGGCTCCCAGGTCCCGGAGAGGGAGGATGCCCCCGAGACGTCCCTCCTGAGCACGGCCAAGTGGGGGAGGGCCCCTGGGCATCCCCACAATGGACCCGGAATGCCTCAGCACCCAGATGCCCCGCCCCACGGGCTCGGGGCGGATCCTTCCGGAAAGGAAGCCCTTGACCTTGAGACTCTCCTCCAAGAGGGTGCTTGGGACATCGACATGACCTCCCTCGCAAGGACCTGTGCCTCCCTTCCCGGCGCCGCTCCGTCCGGGGGCCCGGCGGACGGGATCCATAAGCTTCTGCAGACACACCCCCGGCACGTCCCCTTCCACGACCCCCACGTCTACATGGCCAAGGCCGCGGGGACCAGGTCCGTGGCGGACTTCCACACGCTGGCGTTCCCCGACCTCTGGGGCCACCGCCCGCCACACGCCCCGGAGCCCCTGCTGGAACGCAAGCGCGGAATCCAGAGGTGAGGGGGGCCTTGGCTAGAGAGCCATTTGTTTTCTCTTCTTTTTTGTTTTGTTTAAAATATCTAGTTTTATTGGTTTCAGAGAGGAAGGGAGAGGGAGAGAGAGAAACATCAATAGTACGAGAGAATCATTGACCAGCTGCCTCCTGCACATCCCCCACCGGGGATGTGCCCGAAACCAAGGTCCGTGCTCTTGACCGGAATCGAACCTGGGACCTTTCAGTCTGCAGGCCGATGCTCTATCCACTGAGCCAAACCGGTTTCGGCTAAAAGATATATTTTTATTGATTTCAGAGAGGAAGGGGGAGAGAGAAAAAGAGAGAGAAACATCAATGGTGAGAGAGAATCATGGATCAGCTGCCTCCTGCATGCTCTCACTGGGGATGGAGCCCGCAACCGAGCATGTGCCCTTGATTGGAATCAATCCCGGGACCCTTGCGTCTGCAGGCTGCCACTCTACCCACTGAACCAAACCAGCTAAGGCTGATTTTATTGATTTTTTTTTAGAGAGAGAGGAGGGAGAGGGATAGAGAGAGAGAAACATCAATGAGAGAGGAACTTCATCCACTGGCTGCCTCCTGCACGCCCCCCACTGTGTACGGAGCGTACATCCTGGGCATGACTGGGAATCGAACCGGCGACCTTCTGGTTCCTGAGTCGACACTCAACCCCTGGGCCATACCAGCCGGGGGCAACTCTCCTATTCTTCTGATGACTCCCAAGATGATCATTGTGTGGGGTAAGGAGGGAGGGCCAACCTCTAAAAAACATTTCTAATTTTCCTTTCCAGGGTCAAGATATTGGAGGACGTCCGGAGGCTCCTTCAGCCCAGCGACGTGATAGGCAGAGTCGTCTTCAGCTTAGACGAGCCTCGGTAGGTGCCCGTGCCCGTCGGCGGACGGGCGGTGGGTGTGACATGGAGAACTCTGTCCACGCTGGGCCCAAGCTCGGCAGTAACTTCTCTCCTTCCTCACAGGCAGGACTCGGCTCCCGACAGCTTGAGGTTCTCCTCCAGGTTCGAGTCAGGAAACCTCCGCAAGGCCATCCAAGTGCGTGAGTAAGTAAAGGAAGCCGCGGTGGGCCCTGACCGGTGCGCTCAGTGGTTAGAGCGCTGGCCGAAGGGTCTCGGGTTCGATTCCTAGTCAGGGGCACATCATCTTGGTTGCAGGCTCTGTCTCCTGCCCTGGTCGGGACACAGGTGGGAGGCAACCCATGGATGTGTCTCTTTCGCTTGGATGCTTCTCTCTCTTTCTCTTCTTCTCTCTCCTCCCTTCCATTCTCTCTAAAAAAACATCAATGGGAAAAAATAAAAATCTTCTGGTGAGGATTAACCAATAATAATAATAATAAATAAAAGAAAGCTGCAATGGGTTGGCCCGGGCAGCTCAAGAAAGCAGTATGACTATCTCTTCCCTGCCCTCTTAGTGGCCATCAGCCGTGGTGGTGGTGTTTATACCATGCAAATTGGCAGCCACCACAAGTGCATTCCAAGAGACAGTTCTTTAAAAAAATAAAATAAAATAAAATAAATATATTTTTATTGATTTCAGAGAGGAAGGGAGAGGGAGAGAGAGATGGAAATATCCATGATGAGAGAGAACCGTTGACCGGCTGCCTCCTGCACACCCCCTACTGGGGATCAAGCCCGCAACCCAGGCTTGTGCCCTGACCGGGAATCGAACCGTGACCTCCTGGTTGGTCCATAGGTCAGTGCTTAACCATTGAGCCACCTCAGTGGGCCACACACTGTATTAATTAATCTTTACGAACAGCCCTGGGAGTTGGGGACACTGTTTCCATTTTTCATATGGGGAGACGGAGGCCCCCAAGCAATGTCCAGCTTTCGTAGTCACAGCCTTTCCAGCTCGCTAGACACGTGATTGCCATTTCATCACGAGACGTGTTCCAGACGCGTCTGATGCCAAGACCCCGTGCCCCTCCGGCCGGCATGCCAGCAGCCCGTGCCCACTCTTGTGAGATGTGGTGGCTACGGGTCCCTCACCAGCCATCCACCCGGGTCTGAGGTCTGCCCGCCAGAACCCCAGATGGGCCAGAACCCCAGATGGGCCGGTTGGTTCTCAGGGTGGGTGGGCAGTTCCCTCAGAGACGCCTCACCCGCCGCCCCCGCTCCCCCCTCCGCAGGTTCGAGTACGACTTGCTGGTCAACACCGACGTCAACTGCACCCAGTACCAGCAGTGGTTCAGCTTCCAGGTGCGCGGCATGAGGGCCGCCACCCCGTACCGCTTCAACGTCATCAACTACGAGAAGCCCAACAGCCAGTTCAACTATGGTAGGAGCTGGCGAGGTGTGCGTGTGTGTGTGTGTGTGTGTGTGTCTGTGTGTGTGTGTGAGGGGGGGGGCGGGCGAAGGCTTCCTGGGTAACCAATCCCACAGATGATGTCGTCTTGAGAGCGTTTGGATCCTTACCAGAGTCCCCACGCATTTGAAGCTGAGTGGACAAATTTTTTATTATTTTATTTTATTATTTTATTATGTTATTTATTTTATTTTATTGTTTTATTTTATTTTATTATTTTATTTTATTATTTTATTTTATTTTATTAAAAAATGTATTTTATTGATTTTTTACAAAAAGGAAGGGAGAGGGATAGAGAGCCAGAAACATCGGTGAGAGAGAATCATCAATCAGCTGCCTCTTGCACACCCCCTACTGGGGGTGTCCCCGCAGCCAAGGTACATGCCCTTGACCAGGATTGAACCTGGGACCCCTCAGTCCGCAGGCCGATGATCCACTGAGCCAAACTGGTCAGGGCAACACATTTAAAAATATATATATATATTTTATTTATTTTTTACAGAGAGGAAGGGAAAAGGATAGAGAGTCAGAAACATCGATGAGAGAGAAACATCAATCAGCTGCCTCCTGCACACCCTGCGCTGGGGATGTGTCTGCAACCAAGGTACATGCCCTTGACTAGAATCGAACCTGGAACCCTTCAGTCCCCAGGCTGATGCTCTATCCACTGAGCCACCCGGTTAGGGCCTGCCACGTCTCTCTTGCGGTGTAAGGTAATGCTCACAGGTTGCAGCATGAATACCTGGGCATCCTTGAGGGCCATCGTGCAGCTGGCCGCAGCTCTCTGGCCCCTTCCTCTGGCCCCGGGGACTCAGCCGGCCTCCGTTTTGTGCAGGGATGCAGCCCACCATGTATTCCGTGAAGGAGGCTCTACTCGGGAGACCCGCCTGGAAGCGGACGGGCTACGAAATCTGCTATTACAAGTGAGTCCGGGTATCTGTTAAGTTTTTTTCTCCGCTCTCCCGTTTCCTCTCCCCTGCCTGCTTTTCCCTGTTGCTCTGACGCACCTCCGCCCCAGGTGCTTGTCGGCTGCACTTGTCACCATCCCTGTGGCGATTGACCCGCCCTTCAGAAGCGTGTCAAATGGTACCCACTGGAGATTTCTATTCTTTTCTATTTTTAAAAATATATATTTTATTGATTTTTTTTTTTACAGAGAGGAAGAGAGAGGGATAGAGAGCTAGAAACATCGATGAGAAAGAAACATCGATCAGCTGCCTCTGCACACCCCCTACTGGGGATGTGCCTGAAACCAAGGTACATGCCCTTGCCTGGAATCGAACCTGGGACCCTTGAGTCCGCAGGCCGACACTCTATCCACTGAGCCAAACCAGTTTCGGCTCCATAGGAGATTTCAAGCAATGGCTTTCGATGGGATGGATATGGTCTGTCTTCGTGCAGGCACATGAGTGCTAGGACAGACTCAACCTGTAATGAGTGCGTCAAGCTATAATTCTTTTCCTCTTTCCTGTTTGTTCTTCGTGAGCAAAAGGCCTGAGAAATTCTGGCCTATTCTTTTGTAAAAAATAAATAAATAAAATACAAAAAATACATATATATCATTATTATTATTATTATCATCATCATTATTATTATCATTAAAAGAATTACAGATATCCTCCTTTCCCCCCATTGACCTGTCCCATTCCCCATCAGAGCATATGTCAGAGTTGCAGGCTTGATCCCCAGTAGGGAGTGCACAGGAGGCAGCCAATCAGTGATTCTTTTTCATCATTGATGTTTCTCTCTCTCTCTTTTTCTTTCTCCCCCTTCCTCTTTTGAAATCAATAAAAATATATTTTTCAACAAGTCTGCCAACATGGGAGGGAAGAATCCACACATCTAAAATTCACCTTGGACCCTGGCCAGTTTGGCTCGGTGGATAGAGCATCAGCCTGTGGACTGAAAGGTCCCAGGTTCGATTCCGGTCAAGGGCACATGCCCGGGTTGCAGGCTCCATCCCCAATGGGGGGCATGCAGGAAGCAGCCAATCCATGATTCCCTCTCATCATTCATGTTTCTCTTTCTCTCCCTTCTCCTTTCCCCTCTGAAGTCAATAAAAATATATTTTAAAAAAATTCACCTTGGCCAAGGCCCGGAGGAAAGCCAACAACGGTAATGTGAATAGCTTTTACTCATTAACGAGCCCATTGTTCTGTGATCAAAGAGGAACAGAGGGCTGACAGGGAAACCGTCAATGTATCATGTAATCCATTCTTCACTTCCCAGCCACGCACACCGCACAGATGAATGGATAAGGCTGCCACTTCACAGTGTCCTTTGTTCTACAACGCTCACCGCGTTATGTTAACATATTCCCAGGAATGGGACCGCAGCCCAGGACCCATTCAACCGCCAAACAGAACATGCCCCCTAACAGAGGCCGGATGGGGGAACACAGTCCATCTCTCCCTTAAAAAAAAAAATTATATATATATATATATATATATATCCTGTTTCCCCAAAAATAAGACAGTGTCTTATATTAATTTTTTCTCCCAAAGTTGCGCTAGGTCTTATTTTCAGGGGATGTCTTATCTTTCCATGTGCTAGGTCTTATTTTTGGAGGATACCTTATTTTCGGGGAAACACAGTATATATATAATTGATTTTTTACAGAGAGGAAGGGAGACGGATAGAGAGTTAGAAACATCTACCAGCTGCCTCCTGCACACCTCCCACTGGGGATCGAGCCTGCAACCAAGATACCTGCCCTTGTCGGGAATCGAACCTGGGACCCTTCAGTCCACAGGCCGACGCTCTATCCACTGAGCCAAACCGGTCAGGGCTCTCAGTATATTTTTATTGATTTCAGAGAAGAAGGGAGAGGGAGAGGGAGAGGGAGGGAGGGAAGGGGAGAGAGAGAGAGAGAAAGAGAGAGAGAGAGAGAGAGAGAGAAAAAGAAACATCCATGATGAGAGAGAATCATAAATCAGCTGCCTCCTGCACTCCCCGCACCGGGGATCGAGCCCACAACCCGGGCCTGTGCCCTGACCGGAAATTGAGCTCTGACCTCCTGGTTCGTAGGTCGACGCTCAGCCACTGAGCCACCTCGGCCCGGTTGTCCAGCCTGGACCAGTGGTCAGCAACCTCATGAGTCCACAGAGCCAAATATCAACAGTGCAACGTTTGGCATTTCTTTGGAGAGCCACATTGTTTAAACTCAAGCGTCTTCTAACGCCACTTCTTCAAAACCAGCCCGCCCAGGCCGTGGTACTTTGTGGAAGAGCCGCACTCCAGGGGCCAAAGAGCCTCATTGGCCCGAGAGCCTTGGTTTGCCGACCATGGCCCTAGGCATTGTGATGGCTCATGCGAGCTCTCTCTCAGCGTCGGAGCCCGTTTCCCTCCCTCCCGCCTCCCTCACCCCCATCTCTCCTCTCCTCTCTCTTTCAGAAATCACTATCGTGAGAGTATGGCCGTCACAGGGGGTGCCTCCAGGAAGTGCTATTACACCCTCACCTTCTCCATCACCTTCCCGCACCCCGGCGACGTCTGCTACCTGGCCTACCACTACCCCCACACCTACACCGCCCTCATGGTAACTGCTTCTTTACGGCGGGGCCGCGAGGGGCTGGGGGCTCTCTGAGGTGGCCCCCGAGCCCCAGGGAGCCGGGGTTTGGGGTCCCTGGCTCAGTGGGACAGAGCAGGGGTTTGGGGTCCCTGACTTAGAGGGACAGAGCAGGGGTTTGGGGTCCCTGACTCAGTGGGACAGAGCAGGGGTTTGGGGTCCCTGACTCAGTGGGACAGAGCAGGGGTTTGGGGTCCCTGACTTAGAGGGACAGAGCAGGGGTTTGGGGTCCCTGGCTCAGTGGGACAGAGCAGGGGTTTGGGGTCCCTGGCTCAATGGGACAGAGCAGGGGTTTGGGGTCCCTGACTTAGAGGGACAGAGCAGGGGTTTGGGGTCCCTGACTTAGAGGGACAGAGCAGGGGTTTGGGGTCCCTGACTTAGAGGGACAGAGCAGGGGTTTGGGGTCCCTGACTTAGAGGGACAGAGCAGGGGTTTGGGGTCCCTGACTTAGAGGGACAGAGCAGGGGTTTGGGGTCCCTGACTTAGAGGGACAGAGCAGGGGTTTGGGTCCCTGACTTAGAGGGACAGAGCAGGGGTTTGGGTCCCTGACTTAGAGGGACAGAGCAGGGGTTTGGGTCCCTGACTTAGTAGGTGGAGAAGGAGAGGGAGGGTGGAGGAAGGAGAGAAGAGACAGCATCAGAATGCAGTGTGCACACGCACCAATAAAGGGCTCAGAATGAAATAGAGAGTTCAACAAGGTGTCTGACGGGAGGAATGGACTCCCAGGTCTTAGAACAGACAGGCGACCAGCACGTCATCCGTCAGCGCTGTCAGGGAATCGATAGGCAGAGGCCCGTCCTTGGAGGGGCCGCACGGAGGACAGGCACCCGCCATGGGCCCTGGTGTTGAGAGCGGGAGAGGCCGTTCTGAAGGAGCCCAGGGGTCATCGCGAAGGGTGGTGTCACTGATCCCAATGGTCCCTGAATTCCAGGGTCTTGGGCACAAAGAAAGAAGTGGCTTCTTGCTGTGTAGCCACGGGCAAGCTGTGGAACTGCTCAGTGCCTCAGTTTCCTCATCTGTAAAATGGGGACTATGAAAGCAGTTACTCTGTGGGTTGTTAGGATTAAATAGCTTGGTACATGGAAAGTGTTAGCCGAGGGTAGATGGTGACCATTAGACCGTACATTCATATTCTCTCTCTCTCTCTATCTCTATCTCTATCTCTGTCTCTGTCTCTGTCTCTATCTCTATCTCTATCTCTATCTCTATCTCTATCTCTATCTCTATCTCTATCTCTATTTATCTCATGTGTTTTATCACGTTAAGTGCCATGCCAGTCACCAGTGACTGGCACTATACTTTCTTTTCTTTTTTTTTAATTGACTTTTTTATAGAAAGGAAGAGAGAGGGATAGAGAGTTAGAAACATTGATGAGAGAGAGTCATCGATCAGCTGCCTCTTGCACACCTCCTACTAGGGATGTGCCCGCAACCAAGGTACATGCCCTTGACCGGAATCGAACCCGGGACCTTTTAGTCCGCAGGCCAATGCTCTATGCACTGAGCCAAACCGGTTTTGGCGACACTATACTTTCTGGTGCTGCCAGCATATCAGTGAAATCAGATATAGAGAGCTAAATGGAAAGGAAGACAAAAACAGGCCTAAAGCTTAACATGTTATTAATTTCAGAGAGAGGAAGGGAGAGGACAAGAGAGAGAAACATCAATGATGAGAGAGAATCATGGATCCACTGCCTCCTGCTGGGGATTGAGCCCGCAGCCCTGGCATGTGCCTCGACCGGGAATCAAACCGTTGACCTCCTGGTTCACTGAGCCACACAGGCCAGACTATTTCTATAGGATGGTGTGTGGAAGATACTCATTCCATAATTTATTTATATATTTATTTATTTATTTATTTATCTTTTAAAATATATATATATATATATATATATATATATATATATATATTTTGATTTTTCACAGAGAGGAAGAGAGAGGGATAGAGAGTTAGAAACATCGATGACAGAGAATCATCAATCAGCTGCCTCTCGCACACCTCCTACTGGGGATGCGCCCGCAACCAAGGTCCATGCCCTTGCCCGGAATCGAACTCGGGACTTTTCAGTCTGCAGGCCAATGCTCTATCCACTGGGCCAAACCCGTCCCGGCTCATTCCATAATTTATAATAAAATTAAAATTATGCCAAAAAAAATCCAAGTGAAGGACCCCAAAAGAAACGACTACAATGGCCGGTGATGGTTGTCTTAGGGTGGCTGAGGATCTTCTTTTTTTCTTTACTCTCTTTTCCAAATCGTCAGCGATATAACTTCATTTATCTTTTATGGGAAAAGCCGATGAAAATCACCATTTCTTTCTCATCGGTGGATCTGTGAGTAGACACCCAGAGACTGATTATTTCTCTCACGTCTTAAAGCAAGTCCCATTCATGTGAATAAACAAATAAGTATTAGACCAAATAGTTAATTGGTTAGATTCAGGTCAAAGGCACAGGCCCAGGTTGTGGGCTCGATCCCCAGTAGGGGGCGTACAGGAGGCAGCCGATCCATGAGTCTCATCATGGATGTTTTTCCCTCTCCCTCTCTCTCTCCCTCTCCCTCTCCTTCTCCCTATCCCTATCCCTATCCCTCTCCCTCTCCCTCTCCCTCTCCCTCTCCCTCTCCCTCTCCCTATCCCTCTCCCTCTCCCTCTCCCTCTCTCTCCCTATCCCTATCCCTCTCCTTGTTTTTCTCTCTTCTTCTCTGAAATCCATAAAAATATATTCAAATAAAAGAAAATTTATTGAATTTTTATAGCCCTGGATACGGTTAAATTTTGTTACAGTTCCATGGATGCTTGAGGGGGAAAAAAGGGATGTTCTCTGTAACGCAAAATCTTGACATATATCTATAAAAATAATATCGTTCCAATACACTCTATCATGATTGCCGTGAATGGGATTTGAGGCCCTGTCTCGGCGTCTCCCGTTCCCGGGACGATGTTTCTCCTCCTGCCACGCGCACGTTGCATATTTCAATCCTGTGTTATTTGATTCCTCAGATTTATGAGCTTTCTGTGTTCATCGCAGATTGTGCCCTTTGTCAAAAATAAGATTTTTAAATCCCATTTAGGGCGCTTGTTCTTGAACGTGGCTCCTTCGCAGCTTGTTTCTGTGGCCGTGCCTGCGGTGATTTATGTTCGCCTAGCCTTTGCGTTCCAGTATTTCTCTCTCACGATACCTCAGGAGAGGCAAGCGAGATAGATAATGTAGGCATGTTTTCATATATGTCCCGGTGTTGGTTTTTTCTCCTCTCTTCAAAAGCATCTCTTGCCGAAACCGGTTTGGCTCAGCGGTAGAGCGTCGGTCTGTGGACTGAAAGGTCCCAGGTTCGATTCCTGGTCAAGGGCATGTGCCTTGGTTGCGGGCACATCCCCGGTGGGGGGCATGCAGGAGGCAGCTGGTCGATGTTTCTCTCTCATCGACGTTTCTAGCTCTCTATCTCTCTCCCTTCCTCTCTGTAAAAAATCAATAAAATATATTTTAAAACAAAAAAAAACTCAAAAGCATCTCTTATAGACAATATAAAAACTAATCTAAAAAACATTGTCATTTAAGAAGGCTGTTTAACTTAGTTAGACGTATAACCCATTTTGGTGTCACTTCTATCATTTTGATTTTGTTCTATTTTCTATGCTCCTTTGCTTTTTTAAATTTTTTTATTTCTTCTTTCCTCCCTCTCTCCCTTTCTTCTTTCTAATAAAATATTTTTATTGATTTCAGAGAGGAAGGGAGAGGGAGAGAGAGAGAAACATTGATGATGAGAGAGAATTGTCATTCGCTGCCTCCTGCACGCCCCCTCCTGGGCACTGAGCCTGCATTCTGGGCATGTGCCCTGACAGGGAATCGAACCTGGACCTCCTGGTTCGTAGCTCGACACTCAACCACTGAGCCATGCCGGCTGGGCATGATCTATTTTATAAGTTCTTGCATATCTGAGCATACATGCTACATTTGCTTGTGAGCAGAAACGTGGCTGATTGTAAGTTTCTTGGATTTTAAGCCTTTCCACTTTCAAGTTTTGGGTAGTAAGTGCTTCATTCCCTCTGGCATCTCGTGTTGCATAGATGTACATATATGCATTTATCTTTACACACACACAATCACTTTATTTTTATTATTTTTTTATCTTTTAAAAAATATATTTTATTGATTTTTTTATAGAGAGGAAGGGAGAGGGATAGACAGCCAGAAACATTGATGAGAGAGAAACATCGATCAGCTGCCTCCTGCACACCTCCTCCTGGGGATGTGCCTGCAAACAAGGTCCATGCCCTTGACTAGAATCGAACCTGGGACCTCTCAGTCTGCAGGCCGATGCTCTATCCACCGAGCCACACCGGTTTTGGCTGTTCTTTGCTCTTGACTGGAGTCTTTCCCGATTGGCTAATTCAAAGGGAGGGGTTGGTCTTTGCTGCTTCAAGATGGCGGCCCCCAGGGGAGCTGCAAGCCATGCGGCCACCATGGCGGCTGCCAAGTCACGCGGTCCAACATGGCGGCCGTCTAGACTGTGCTTCGACAGAAAGGATGACGTGTTTAGTCTCACACCGATGCAAGCTGTGTCCCGGGGTGAGGGGGACCATGGTCCCCAAGTCTCACTCGTACACGCTTGCGTTTTGTTTCCGCTCCAGACCCACTTGGACCTCCTCGAAAAGAGCCTCGACCCCCGGGCCGTGTACTTCCGGCAGCAGGCTCTCTGCCAGACGCTGGGAGGCAACGCCTGCCCGCTGGTGACCATCACGGCCATGCCCGCGTCAGCCAGCCCGGCCCACCTGGAGCAGTTCCGTGAGTGACACGGGGGTGGGGGGGGGAGAGCTCTCTTCTTTGAAGATGGGGTGGTGGTTGGGGTGAGAGTTTGAGGGACCCACCGGCCCTTGGAGAGCCAGAGCGGTGTCGTGTAACCCCACCCTACAAAGGATGCCTCAAAAAAAAAAAAAAAAGTTGAATGATGGAGTCATTTATTAGCGGCCGCCGGCATACAGGGGAGCAACAGCGCTCCAGAATTTGCAGCCCCGAACGGCTCGCCATGCCCGGCTTCTGTGGGCAGAATATCACAAAGGTATCGATTACATCTCTGGGCCTGGACTGAGGAACCTGTTTCACGATTCTACAGAAGTGAAAGTGAGCATGTTAGCTATCTAAAGTACCTACGAATCACTGAGTCGACAGAGACACATTATCCAAGACCACTGGGAGAATTTAGGATAATTGTGTAGTCCAGATTCTGGGACCATTGAGTCCACAGGGATGCACTCTGTAGCTACTTAGGCAATTTAGGATCATTGAACTGTCTTCAGTCCCTGGAATGTGCTTCGGTGAGCCAAAACGGGTTTGGCTCAGTGGACAGAGCATCAGCCTGCGGACTGAAGGGTCCCGGGTTCGATTCTGGTCAAGGGCATGTGCCTTGGTTGCAGGAACATCCCCAGAAGAGGGTGTGCAAGAGGCAGCTGATCGATGATTTTCTCTCATCAATGTTTCTAACTCTCTATCCCTCTCTCTTCCTCTCTATAAAAAAAAATCAATAAAATATATTTTTTAAAAAATATAAAAAGGTGTGGGAGATGAAAGAGAAGACTGGGAGTGAACGGACAGGGGGACCCGGTCAGGGGAGAATTTTCTGAGGGGGAAAATCATTCTCTTAGAAATCCATTCACTGAGGGCAGCAGTCGCTAACACAGGGACTCACTAGGGAGAAGGCATGAACCAGCCAGGGTGAGTGGGAGGGCGCGGAGCTCCTATTTTGGGGGTGGGAGGCACCTCATCCCCTGAAAGAGGAGAACATGACCTTTCTATTCTCAGGAGGGAGCTAACCTTCCCCCCACCTCCTCCTGCCTGCCCCCCCCTCTCCTGCCCCCCCCTCAGCTCTTCCCAGGGGGCCAGTGATGGGGGAGCTTGAGGCTGCCTTTGCATGGGTTTAAGAATCCCTTTCTCCTTCCCTTTCTGTCCTTCAACACATTCTCCCCGAAGCAGTGCTCTGTTCCGCCTGCCATTATGCTAAAAGCTTTTCCTAGGAAGACAATAGCTGCTCAGAGAAAGAGGTTTTACTCAGAGTCCCTGGGGTGCTGGAGCTGTCACTTGGAAGTGGGTTGTTTTTAAATTTTTTTCCCATTTTTTTAAATATATATATATTATTGATTTTTTTACAGAGAGGAAGAGAGAAGGATAGAGAGTTAAAAACATCGATGAGAGAGAATCATCGATTAGCTGCCTCTTGCACAGCCCGCACTGGGGATGTGCCTGCAACCAAGGTCCATGCCCTTGACCGGAATCGAATCTGGGACCTTTCATTGGTCTATCCATTGAGCCGATGCTCTATCCATTGAGCCAAACCGGTTTTGGCTGTATTTTTCCATTTTTTATGAAGGTATTATATGTGTACATAGCTTACCATTGCTCCCCCCACTCCCATACATGCCCTCACCTCCTGGTGTTTTGCGTCCATTGGTCATGCTCATATGCATGCATACAAGTCCTACGGCTGATCTCTTACCTCCCCCTCCTCTCCCTAACCTTCCCGCTGTCATTGGACCGTCTGTTCGATGCTTTACCGCCTCTGTAGCTATCTTTTGGTTTGTCGGTTTATACTGTTCTTTATTACCCACAAAAGAGTGAGATCACGTGGTGTTTTTCTTTCTCTGACTGGCTTATTTCACTCAGCATGATGTTCTCCGGGCCCATCCACGTTGCTGCAAATGGTTAGAATCTCTTCTTTTTTTATGGCAGCGTAGTATTCCATTGTGTAGCTGTACCATAGCTTTCTGATCCAGTCATCTGCTGACGGGCACCTGGGCTGTTTCCAATCTTAGCTATGGGGAATGGTGCTGCCGTGAACATCCGGGCACACGTATCCTTTCTGATGGGTGTTTCTAGTGTTTTAGGATATAGTCCTAGGAGTGGGATCACTTGGAAGTGGTTTTACTGGAGCACGGGGTGGAAAACGGGGCCGTCACAGAACCCCCACGGATGGATTCCCGGTCAGGGCACAGGCCTGGGTTGCAGGCTTGGTCCCCAGTAGAGGGCGTGCAGGAGGCATCCGATCCATGATTCTCTCTCATCACTGATGCTTCTCTCTCTCTCTCTCTTTCTCTCTCTCTGCCTCCCTTCCTCTCTGAAATCAATAATATATATATATATATATATATATATATTTATTTATTATTTTTTTTTCTTAAGAAAGATTCAAGTCATTCTTCAAATAGTTTTTGCATTTGGGACTGAGGTTTCTTTGAGAGCAAGGTGTCAGTATCAGACGACATGCCTATGGGATTATACAGCTCACCCGTGAGGATGTGGGTCCCCTGAGGCTACCCTAACCTTAACCCTAACCCTAACCCTACCTTCTGGTCCCTGCGCTCCCATGACCTCTGCCCACCCCACCCCACGCCCTCCCGTTCCGTCCTGGAGCCACGTGCTATACTGTAACGACCTGTGGGCACGAACGTCACGCCCCGGCCCCGCGGCCTCGCAGTGCCTCCATGAGGGGGAGCCGGTGTTTGCTTCTGTGTCCCTGACACCCGCTGTGCTTCCCGCCCGGGCTGCGGGAGGGATGGAAGTCCCCGGGCACAGACAAAAGGGCGCAGGGCAGCTTCTGTAGTTCTCATTCCTTTTATTAAAAATCTCCACCGAGGGAAGTCTCCGTGCCCTTACAGTTCATTTCTTTTGTTCCAATATTTGTCAGAAGCGGCGCTTTACAGGAAAAAAAAAAGGGGGGGGGAGGGAGGAGTGAGGGAACATAATTGAACCAGGAGATGAGAATTATGAGGTCCACAGTCACCTGTGTCCCCTCCCAGCCAGGGCGGCTCAGCAGCAACTGGGAAATCAGACCTTGACCATTAAAAAAAATAAAAAAATAAAAAAATATAAAAGTATATATTATTGGTTTCAGAGAGGAAGAGAGAGAGAAACATCCATGATGAGAGAGAATCATCGATCGGCTGCCTCCTGCACGACCCCCATTGGGGATCAAGCCCGCAACCCTGGCATGTGCCCTTGACAGGAGTCGAACCTGGGACCCTTCAGTCCTCAGGCCGACGCTCTATCCACTGAGCCACTCCAGTCAGGGCTGAGTTCCATTTTGGAAACGTTGGTTTGCAGCGGCCTGCCAATGATAGAAGGACTCGGGCTAACCATCCCGGCAAAGCCGATAGGCCCTGCGATCGAGTCTGTCTCAGAGAGAAATAAAACACCCTCCGCCCTGCCCGACTAACTGCCTCCATTAGCGAGGATACCGAGTGTTGACTGCGTGTGGTCACTGGAGCAGAAAACACACACTCTGTCTCCTCAGGATCGATTCTGGAGTGTTTTGCCCTCTAGATGTGTTCCCGAGATATGATAATGTACATCTTTTAAGGTAATTAACTGTTTACAAAGTGTTTAACGAATGATTCATTGCCCCACGCAGCAGCTCTGTGGAATAAAGAAGAGAATCATGTTTATCTTCTCTGTTTGTAGGTGATAAAATTGAGGCTCCAAGAAGTTCTAAGACTGGGGAGGACTAGAGCTCAGATTTGTCCCAAGACTGTGTGGTTCTGTTTTTTTAAAAAAACTATTTGTTGATTTCTGAGAGGAAGACAGAGAGAGAGAGAGAGAGAGAGAGAGAGAGAGAAACATCAATGATGTGAGAGAATCATTGATCGGCTGCCTCCTGCACACCCCCTACTGTGGATGGAGCTCACAACCTGGCTCTCTGAAATCAATATATATATATATATTTAATATATTTTGTTGATTTATTTATTAATTTATTTTTTTACCGAGAGGAAGGAAGAGGGATAGGGAGTTAGAAACATGGATGAGAGAGAAACATCCATCAGCTGCCTCCTGTACACCTACTGGGGATGTGCCCGCAACCAAGCCACATGCCCTTGACTGGAATCGAACCTGGGAACTTTCATTCCGCAGGCCGATGCACTATTCACTGAGTCACACAGGTTAGGGCAATAAAAATATATTTTTGAAAAAGAAAGGCATGGAGCCAGACCATCTGGTGGTGGTTTCAGACATTGTGATGAAGAGCCAGAGCCCTTATCTTAATATTTTTTTTCAATCGATAACATTCCTAATTCAGGAGGAAGAGCGGCTGAAGGGAACCGGCCCCCCTCTGAAGCGAGCTGTGATGTAATGATTGCCGGGCAGCTGACACGCTTTAATTAAGTGTTCTGATTAAATCGATGTGCATCCAGCAGTCGCGTGTGGCAATCAGCGTAATCTCATTAGCCGCTGTTCGGGCCCCAATACATTGATGAATAATACAGAATTGTTTATGAATTATTGACTCCAAGTTATCATACTTGTGCCTGCTTTGTTCACACGCACCTGCTGCCACATGTTAATTACAAGACGCTCAAGCACTGTTCTTGGAGGAACTTTGGAGATAAAACTGATGTTTTGTTTTAATGAAGGATGATTATTTTTAGCTCAGAGTCCGTCAGAATGACCTCGGCTTTCTCAATCCTGCATTGTTTCATAAAAGGGGGTAGGGCCCAGCCGGTGTGGCTCAGTGGTTGCATGTCCACCCACGCACCAGGAGGTCCCCTGGTTCGTTCCCCGTCGGGGCACATGCTGGGGTTGTGGGCTGGGTGCCCAGTAGGGGGCATGCTAAAGGCAGCTGATGGATGGTTTTTCTCTCATTGATGTTTCTAGCTCTCTCTCTCCCTTCCTGTCCCTCTAAAAATCAATAGGCATGTTTGAAAAATGAAGTGAAATGGGGTGGGAATGAAAAAGCAGAGTTGGGAGGTGTGATACCTCAGGTTGAGCCTGACTGGGTCATGTCAGCATCAAGAGCTGGTGGATTCTGCTTACTGGGCAAGACCTGCCCTAACCAGCAGGGAAGAGGGTCCCACTTGAAAGAGATGGGCCTGGCTGTCATGACTGGCTCGGTGGTTGAACATCGACCTATGAACCAGGAGGTCACAGTTCCATTCCCAGTCAGGGAACGTGCCCGGGTTGCAGGCTCGATCCCGCCTTCCCACGCTGCCCTGGGAGACCAGGTGTGGGGCAGAACGCCTATGTCATTGCCATGGCGACTATGCAAGCATCCCACCAGCCCCCATCCCCCAGTGCCCATGAATGCAAATTAACTGCCATCTTTGTTGGGTTCATTTGCATATCACTCCTGATTGGCTGGTGGCATCACGGAGGTATGGTCAATTTGCATGTTTGTCTATTGTTAGGTAAAATAAGCACCTCACTTAACTGGAAAGGCCCTGGGTGACATTATTGGCACCAGCCTTCTTCCTGGGACTTACTGGTTCATGCATCGTGGTGTCCCAGCTCCGCCATTTATTCCAGGAACACTTGTTGTGGATCCGCTTCACGGAATACTCCATTCTGGGCGTTGGGAGTGCAGCAGCGATCGAGTCTGTCATCCAAAGCTTTATGTCCCAATTAGCTGTGCTAGCTCGGGCAGACCATTTCACCATCAGCAGCTCCCGTCTCCTCACTGGGGAAATCTAAATTTAAAAAAATCACGAGCCATAGTCTGAGTTCAGTACAGTCGATCAGGTGCAGAAGCAGGGTGTGAAAGAGTGCCGTAAACACCTGTTTGCCCTCCACCCGTTAAGAGGAGACGTTGCCAGAACCTACCAACTCCCATGAGTGTCTCTGCCAAGGCTCATTTCTCCTTTTCCCTTTAGAATTTTGTGTTCATTATTTCTCTGCTTTTCTTTAGAGTTTAATCACAGACATATGTTTTTGTTGCTGTTGTTATTGTTTAAATATATTTTTATTGATGTTAGAGAGAAAGGGGGAGGGAGAGAGAGATAGAAGCATCAGTGATGAGAGAGAATCATGGATCTGCTGCCCTCTGCATGCTCCCTACTGAGGACTGAGCTCACAACCCAGGCATGTGTCCCTGACTGGAATTGAACCTGGGACCCTTCCATCTGCAGGATGATGCTCTATTTACTGAGCCAAACCAGCTAGGGCAGTGGTTGGCAAACTCATTAGTCAACAGAGCTGAATATCAACAGGACAACGATTGAAATTTCTTTGAGGAGCCACATTTTTTAAACTTAAACTTCTTCAAACGCCACTTCTTCAACAGAGATTCGCCCAGGCCGTGGTATTTTGTGGAAGAGCCACACTCAAGGGGCCAAAGAGCCGCATGTGGCTCAAGAGCCGCTGTTTGCCAACCACGGGGCTAGGGTCACAAATATATGTTTCATAAAAAGTAGAGAGAGAGCTTATCTGCCTCTGTGTTTTTAAAGTACTAGAGTCAGATGTCTTTATTTAAATATATATAAATAAATATATATTTCATTGATTTTAGAGAAGAAGGGAAAGGGAGAGAGAGATAGAACCATCAGTGATAAGAGAGAATCATGGATCAGCTCCCTCTCACACATCCCTTACCAGAGACCAAGCCCACAACCCAGGCATGTGCCCTTGGCCGGAATCGAACCTGGGACCCTTCCGTCTGCATGCTGACACTCCAGCCATTGAGCCAAACCAGCTAGGGCGAGTCAAGTGGCTTTTACCAGGGATGCATCCACACAGATGCATGTAGCTATTGATAACAGCCGAGGAGCCAAAGCCCACTGGGGCCAGACAGACAGTGTGAGAGGCATAGACCTGCAGCACATTCCCAAGTGGAGAGGCGTTGGGCCTGTCCAAGGGGAGTTATGGATGGCACTCTTCGGGCGAGGAGGCTGGAGTGGTCAGAGATAGCGTGGGCAGGGATTGGACAAATCCGAAAACCATGCTGGTGAAATGCATGGTGAGTGATTGCATTGGACTGTGTATGAGTTCCTGCAGAGATGGCTTGAGGCCGTTTTGTCTGTGCTGTTATCTTGGAAAACATGGGTTTGGGTAAACCGGTGTTAAAAGAGGTGGGATGAATATGGTTTGAAAAGCCCAGCGTGGTCCCGGCAGACAAGGCATATCTTTCTTGTGAGTCAGGGTGCGGTCTGGAGGCGGTGGTTTCTAAATGCTCAGTTTCCCCTTTACAGCCTTGCTTTCTGTCTGTGGCTTCTCTCTTTAAAAACCAAACAAAACAGCTCTAACTGGTTTGGCTCAGTGGATAGAGCGTCGGCCTCTGGACTGAAGGGTTCCAGGTTCGATTCCGGTCAAGGGCATGTGCCTTGGTTGCGGGCACATCCCTAGTAGGGGGAGTGCAGGAGGCAGCTGATGGATGATTCTCTCTCATCGATGTTTCTAGCTCTGTATCCCTCTCCCTTCTGCTCTGTAAAAAAAAAAGATCAATAAAATATATAGTAAAATAGAACAAAACATATTTTTATCGATTACAGAAAGGAAGGGAGAGGGAGATAGAAACATCCATGAGGAGAGAGACACATCCATCAGCTGCCTCCTACACGCCCCGCACTGAAGATTTGACCCAGAACCTGGACATGTGCCCTGACCGGGAATTGAACCGGAGACTTCTCGGTTCCAGGATGAATGCTCAACCACAGAGCCACACCAGCCGGGCATGTTTGTGTTGCTCTCGATCTTAAAGCAATGCTTTCTTCAACATTTCACCGCCGAGAACGGCATTTCCTGACGGTGTTTGTGTGTGTGTTTCATCCCTGAGGTTAAGGAAGTTCCTTTCTCTTCCCCCTATGCTGAAAATGTGTTCATGGGAATGGATGTGGAGTTACATGAGACGCCTCTTTCCCCATCTGTTATGACTATCAGATACTTTTCGTCCTTCAGCGTGTTATTGAGATAAATCGCATTAATTGATTTTCTAATAGTAAGCTACACTTGCAGCCCTGGTAAAAACTCATTTGTCATAATCTATTATCTTCTTTATGCAGCGCTTGAGTCCATTTGATTTTTCTTTATGGAGCATTTGCATAGAGGTGCCTGGTTATGAGACGCCTGCCACCGTCCCCTCCTGTGGCTGCCTTTGATTTTGGTCTCGGCGCTGTTTGTCCCTTGGAATAGATTGAGGACATGCTTGATTTCGTTTGTTTGTCTCTATGCTCTGGAGTTTGTGTAACTTCACAGAGACCTATTTCTTTGGGGACATTTGCCTGTAGGTGCCTCTGGTGCTTTCTTAGGAGAAGTTTTTAACCTATGGATTCCATTCCTTTATCGGTCCAATGTCTGTCTTTTTGGTTTTCTGATTTCTTTTTTAATGCAACATTTTTTTAAAATTTTTATTTATTTCATTGAATTTATTGGGGTGACATTGGTTAACACCATTATATAGGTTCCAGGCATGTCCTTATTGTACTATGCAAATTGACCATCACTCCAACACACACAAGATGGCTGCCCCCATGTGGACCCAAAATGGACACCACAAGATGGCCAGGGGGCCGCCGGAGAAGGCTCGGAGTCCAGCTGACCTGGATGGAGGCAGGTGCACAGGAGACACAACCTCTATTTGTTTTTTTTTTTGTATATATTTTTTATTGATTTTTTTTACAGAGAGGAAGGAAGAGGGACCTCATCTTCACACATTCAGGCAGACGCTCTCTGTCAGGCTCTCTGCGGACCCCACGCGTCCATCCTAGGCCGGCTCGAGCGGCTCTCCTGCTGCCCAGTCATCTGTGACCCTCCCTCATTCAGACGGTGAACACATGTAAATGGCTTCCACAGAGAGGGCAGGTTGCCAAGCAACAGGGCATCCACAGTACCCTTGTCGGGTCATGGAAGTGGAGGCCGGCAGGGGTCGTTTTTCTGGGAGCAGCCGAAATCGCAATCCTCTCTCTCTCTCTCTCTCTCTCTCTCTCTCTCTCTATATATATATATATATATATATATATATATATCTCATTCTTTCTTTCTCTGTCTGCAACCAAGGCATGTGTCCTTGACTGGAATCAAACCCGGGGCCCTTCAGTCCACAGGCTGACGCCCTACCGGCTGAGCCAAACCAGTTAGGGCCATTTTCTTTTCTCTTTGTAATTAAATTTTAAAATGTTTATTACTAAAACTGGTTTGTTTTCAATACCATGCTTGTGACTAGTGCAGTTGAGCACACTGCTGAACCATCCCTTAAAAGCTAAAGAAAGAAAAGACAGCTCTAGTTGGTGTGGCTCAGTGGATAGAGCGTCGGCCTGTGGACTGAAGGGTCCCAGGTTCGATTCCGGTCAAGGGCAGGTACCTTGGTTTCGGGCACATCCCAGTAGGGGGTGTGCAGGAGGCAGCTGATGGATGCTTCTCTCTCACCATTGATGTTTCTAACTCCCTATCCTTCTCCCTTCCTCTCTGTAAAAAAATCATTAAGATATATATTTTTAAAAATTACAAAACAACTGTGGAAGGCTGTCTAAGGCTCCCCTTGTGTCTTCAGCAGCATGGAGGAGCCTGGAGGGCATGATGCTGAGCGAGATAGGTACCCCGTGACCTCACTCCTATGTGGCATCTCCCGAGGACATTTCAGAACCAGCAGGAAGTGGCTTGGCCCCGCCCCTAATGACCTACAGGGGCCAGAAACATCCGGAGACCCCGGGAGCTGGGAGGTGGAGGAAAGGAGCTAAGGCTTCCCTCTGGGGTGCCAGAGAGACCCAACAGATCCCAGTTGGAGTGGCAAAATCCCTAACTGGGATCCACGGATAGATTCCAGGACGGGGCAGGGTTGGGAGGGGGGTGGCGTGCAGGGAGCCACAGCATCTGTTTGCAATTTCCCCGATGCGATGTACCCACGTCCCCCGAGGCACTGTCCCTCAGCGTGGGAAATTTTCCAGCCCCCACCCAAACACGCACAACGTGACCGTGCTATATCGATGTGATGTGTCATTATCGCACAGATGAATTCCATGCGACTCCCTCTGTCTCCTCCTGTCCTGGAATCTGCCGGAACAGCTCTGTGCAGCTGGACACCGAGGTGCAGGAGATGCAGATGGATGTGTTCCTATTTATGCCGAGGCTAAAACTGTCGGCTCAGCCTCCGCCGCCGCGCCACTTCCTCTGGGTGATCTGAAAACGGCCCGGGAATAGACTTCCTGATTTTTCTTCTCATTTGGGTCGATTATCCAAACCCACTTTCTCGCGCCAGAGAGAGGCAGATGGGGAATAAGCAGGCGAGATGGCCCTTTGCGAAGAAAACAGGAGTTTGTTATTTTTCAAAATTGGATCGCTTTACAAGAAAGAAGGCAATAAATTAGAATGCTTCGAGTTTTGTTTTTTTGTTTTTTTTTGCGGGGAAGGGTGACCTTATTTTTTTCATTCATTTCCTCAATATTTTTTTTTTAAAAAATATTTATGTTTTTACAGAGAGGGAGAGGGATAGAGAGAAACATCGATGAGAGATAAACATCGACCAGCTGCCTCCCTAGAAACATCGATGAGAGATGAACATCGACCAGCTGCCTCCCACACACCCCCTACTTGGGATGTGCCCGCAACCAAGGTACATGCCCTTGACTGGAATAGAACCTGGGACCCTTCAGACCGCAGGCCGACGCTCTATGCATTGAGCCAAACCGGTTAGGGCATTTCCTCAATATCGTAACAATATCCCATTGGATTATGATAACCTTTCACCATGAAGGGCGATTGTGTTACAGAGTTGATAGGCAGTCTAGGGCCAAGGTGTTCAATATAACTAGTCAGGAGCCACAGGAGGCTATTGAACAGATAACAGTGATGGGTCCAAATTGAAATAAGTGGAAAGTTTAAAATAATCTCACTGGCGTGGCTCCATGGTTGAGCATCCACCTATAAACCAGGCGGTCACGGTTCAATTCCCAGTCAGAGCACGTGCCTGTGTGGTGAGCTCAATCCCCAGTAGCGGGCATGCAGGAGGCAGGCGATCCATGATTCTCTCTCATTAGTGATGTTTCTGTCTCTCTCTCTCCCTCTCAATGAAGATACATTTTTTTTTTTCTTTAGAAAAGGGAAGTGTAAAGACATACCAAAACTTCCGATGACTTAACTACAACAAATGTAACCTATCTCATCCGTCATTTTTGGAATTGATTCCATATTGCAATGGGCCTGTTCTCCTCTTTCTCTTCTTTTGAGATGTACCACTAAACGGACATATGGTTATTATTTTCTGAATTGGCAAACATCCTCAGTGGGGATCAAGGGGCCCTAAATAGCCTCCAGGCACAAGTGCGTCTCTGCCTTTCTTTGTCTTTAAGGAAATGTTACAGCTGCAGACAAATTGGGATCGTCCCAGCATGCAACTCACTTGCCTATTTCCCACCCCCCAAACTCATCATTATGTCCTAGCAATCTTCTCATGTCAACAGAAAGAGAACTATGTGCCATTTAAAAAATATATGTATTTATTGATTTTTTTTTTTTGAGAGAGAAAGGGAGAGGGGGAGAGAGATAGAAATATCCTATATAATAAAAGCCTAATATGCTAAGTGTTCAGTTGTCCGGTCGGCTGTTCAACCAATCAAAGTGTAACATGCTAATGAAATGCTAAGGCAATTCAACCAGTTGCTATGATGTGCACTGACCACCAGGGGGCAGACGGTTGACTGTTGACCAGTCGCTATGATGTGCACTGACCACTAGGGGGAAGACACTCCGATCAGTAGGTTAGCTTGCTGCTGGGCTCTGTCCGATCTGGACTGAGCCATGCAGGCTGGACACACTCTGGAGCCCTCCTGTGGTCCCTCCCAGCTGGCCAACCTCCCACATCCCTCCCGGGCCCTGATTGTGTACCGGTGGGGTCCCTCTGCCTGGCCTGCACCCTCTCGCAATCTGGGACCCCTCGGGGGGATGTCAGAGAGCAGGTTTGGGTCTGATCCCGTAGGCCAGGCCAAGGGCATGAATTTGTGCACCAGGCCTCTAGTCTATGATGAAAGAGAATCACGGATCGGCTGCCTCCTGCACGCCCCCTCCTGCGGATCAAGGCCGCACCCTGGGCGTGTGTCCTGATTGGGAATCAAACCGTGAACCTCCTGGCTCCTAAGTTGATTGCTCAACCACCAGCTCCGTGCCGTTATTTAATGTCTGCACAGAATTTCGTGTTCTGTATCATTTCCTTAACGAGGTTCCCGGGGATGCCCATCGAAGCTGTCGCCAGCCATCGGCCTCGTTACCAACCACGGTCTAACGGGCGCGCCGCTGTGCTTTGAGGATGCGCTGACAGATGTCCCCGATCTCACTGGGTCATCGCTGTCGGTGTGCCCGTCTTCCCTCAGGGCGAGCCCATTACCCTGCGTGGCGTCCCCCAGGCCCTCACCAAGTGCCCGTGGGAGCTTAATCACACGCATTGTTGAGGGAAGAAGGAGCTAACAAGGGGATGTTTACGTAGCTGGGCACACACGCGTGGGATCACACCGTGTCTTCCGTTCTTACTCCGTTTCGTTGGCCGAGAGCCTGAATCCCTCTCTCTCCCAGGCATTCTACCGTCCTCTCCTTGTTTCTAACCGACTTTAACAGCTCTCATGTCCACAAACATACGTCGAAGATGAAACTTTGAGGATTAGGATAGAGTGTCTGTCTGTGGACTGAGAGGTCCCGGGTTCAATTCCAGTCAGCGGCATGTGCTTGGTTGCGGGCACATCTCCAGTGGTGGGGCAGGGGGGTGCAGGAGGCAGCTGATCGAAGTTTCTCTCTCATCGATGTTTCTAACTATCTATCCCTCTCTTTCCTTTCCTCTCTGTAAAAGATCAATAAAAAATATATATATTTTAAAAAAGGATTAGAATGTTTAAAAAAAAAATTAAGCCTAGCCAGTGTGCCTCAGTGATGGAGTGTTGACCCAGGAACCAGGAGGTCACGGTTCCATTCTCGGTCGGGGCACAGGCCCGGGCTGTGGGCTTCATCTCCAGTGTGGGCCGTGCAGGAGGCAGCCGATCGTGATTCCCTCTCAGTATCGATGTTTCCATCTCTCTCTCCCTCTCCCTACCTCTCTGAAATCCATATATATACATATATATATATATATATATATATGTATATATATGGATTTGTGCACTGGGTTCTCGTCTATGATGAAAGAGAATCATGGATCAGCTGCCTCCTGCACGCCCCCTCCTGGGGATTAAGACCACAACCTGGCCATGTGTCCTGACTGGGAATCGAACTGTGAACCTCCTGGTTCCTAGGTCGATGCTCAACAACCAGCTCTGTGCCATTTTATATATATATATACACACACACACACACACATATATATATAAAATATATATATAAATATATATATATATTTTAAAAAGGAATTAGGATGTTGCATAACCATGGCCTCTCCATAGATGTAGGCAGCCTTTGGGGCATGTTTTATACATGGTGGAGGTTTCGTTTTTTTTGTCTTAGCCTCACCGGGCTAAGATGACTTATGAAACCGATACTGTCCATTACGCGGAATAAGACGCACGGGGGGTGTGTGCTGCGTGCTATTTACAGCTGTTGTCTGTCAGCGGTCCTCTGGGGTGCCGTTGGCCGCTACCGCCAAGCGGTCCCATGGGTTTAACGCAGCACCAAGCCCGCAAAACCCTCTTAAATCCCGGACGAGAAGAAAATGGACGGGCAGTGGCTCGAAGGCGGTCGGTATCTCCTTGAGAACCCACGGCTCTCTTCACCTGTGCCTTTAGGGGGCTGAGCGCCGCCTGCTGGGTGGCGGGGTGCATGACAACACGGCAGGGGATCCCCTGACCCTCCCAAGGGAAGTTATGGTGGACGTTGACTTGTAAGGGTGGCCTTGACCTTGCTGACTTAACCCTGGGGAAGGCCAATGGGCCAAACAGTGGGAGCGGTCTGCAGCGTTGAGAATTTACAGCAGCAAATGCCATTAAAAAAAAAATAAAAAAAATATATATATATATATATATATATATATATAAAATATATATTATTGATTTTTTTACAGAGAGGAAGGGAGAGGGATAGAGAGTCAGAAATTTTGATGAGAGAGAAATATCCATCAGCTGCCTCTTGCCCCCCCCGCCCCCACCACCACTGGGGATGTGCCTGCAACATGCCCTTGACTGGAATCGAACCTGGGACCCTTCAGTCCGCAGGCTGATGCTCTATCCACTGAGCCACACCGGTTAGGGCACAAGCTATTTTTTTATGCCTCCTTGTTGGGCGGAGTACTGAGCAGCGTCTCTCCATGGACTGTCCATGAACGACGGAATTAGAGAACTGCAAACAGGCGACTGGTCGGGCAGACACGTATCAAGCCTCTTCATTCTCAAGAGACTTTTCACTGGCGTGCCAATGCCGCCTGCCCCGGAGGGCGGAAAATGCGGCGGTGAGCCAATGGCAGAGTGGGGGCGTCAATCTTCCGTTAAGGTCAAAGGTGTCCTTCTGCCCCCCTCCCTACCCCCATGTGCCTACTTAGTGAGTCTTATGTGAAGAACCCCCAAGCCAATACTCAGTTTCTTCAGAAGGGTGTGTTGCTCATCTCAGGTTAAAAAACTGGGTGGGGCAGGGCCCTCGCCAGTGTGGCTCAGTGGATAGAGCATTGGCCTGCAGACTGAAGGGTCCCAGGTTGGATTCAGGTCAAGGGCACAGGCCCGGGTTGCAGGCTCAGTCCCGGGGCGGGAGGAAGGGGGTGTGCAGGAGGCAGCGGATACGTGATTCTCTCTCCTTGTTGATGTTCCCCCCCCCCCCCTCTCTCTCTCTCTCTTTCTTTCTCTCTCTCCTCTCTGAAATCAATAATTTTTGTTCGTTTGTTTTTAAAAGAAAGAACATGATGGGGCAGGAGCCTGAACTCTGGCGAGGTTCAAGTTGTTCTCTACTGCCATGGGCCATCCTGTCTCTGATTAAATAAATGTGTTCTGAGCAGGGATGTCAGAATTATTTCCCAGAAGCATGCTCTTTGGCATGTGTGTGGGTTTTTTTTTTTTTCCTTTCCTTTTTTTCTGATGAAAAACCATCATAAAGACTCTATTTAAAAAAAAAAAATCTTACTGGCTTTTTTTGTTTGTTTGTTTTTCAAAATTGATTTCCGAGAGAGGGAGAGAGAGATGAAAGCGTCCGGATTCTCTTTGCAAATGGAAGAAGCCATGATGACCTTCTGGTGGACAGGGCTGCTTCTCTCTTTTGTCCAATCCCGCGAGGACTGGGCTGTGGGTCCAGCAGCCAGAAATTCCCAGACCACGCTGTGCACGTGACTCTTACTTCTGCTGAGGAATGGCGAGCACCGTCTCACCCACAGTCTTTGTAATCGGCCAGGCAGGGAACTAACATGTAGGGAATGGCAGAAACATGCCATGTACACCTCTCTGCCTTCGCCTTTTTACCCTCACCTGAGGATATTTCTTCCATTGGTTTTCATTTTATTTTAGAGAGAGTGGAAGGGAGGAGGGAGAGAGAGAAACATCGATATGAGAGGAGAGACACATCAATTGGTTGCCGCCCACACAGGCACCTACTGGGGCTGGGGACCGAGCCTGCAATCGAGGTACGTGCCCTTGACCGGGAATCGAACTGGCGATCCTTCAGTCTGCGGGCTGATGCTCTCACCACTGAGAGAAACCGGCCAGGGCCATCCTCCTATTTCTATAACAACCACAGGAGGTCAGTAGGATTGTCCCCATTTTGCAGATGGTAACTAGCTTCGGAGAAATCTGGTCACGTGTTGACGTGTCACAGCCAGTAGTGACCAAGAGAAGCAGCCTTTCCCCCCCCACACACACCCATGACATCCTGCATCTTGCTATTTGACTGCAGAGAGTTCTTTTCTTGGTGGTCTTGCTAGATCTGCATCTTAGCCTCTTCTCAAGCCTCGAAGTATTTATGGTTTTTTGTTTGTTTTGTTTTGATCTTAATACATTTTTATTGGTGTCAGAGAGGAAGGGAGAGGGAGAGGGAGATAGAAACATCCACGAGGAGCCGAAACCGGTGTGGCTCAGTGGATAGAGCATTGGTCTGTGGACTGAAGGGTCCCAGGTTCGATTCTGGTCAAGGGCATGTACCTTGGTTGTGGGTACATCCCAATGGGAGAGGGGGTGGGTGTGTGAAGGAGGCAGCTGGTTAATGTTTCTTCCTCATCGATAGTTCTAGCTCTCTATCCCTCTCCTTCCTCCCTGTAAAAAAAAAAAAAAAAAAAAAATCAATAAAATAGATTTTTTAAAAAAGAAAGATCCACGAGGAGAGGGAATCATGCATGGATCAGCTTCCTCTTGCACGCCCCCTACTGGGGATCCATCACGCTACCCGGAGGCATGTGCCCTGACCGGGAATCAAACCATGACCTCCTGGTTCCTAGGTCGATGCTCAAGCACGGAGCCACGCTGGGCAGGGAGAATATTCACGCTCTCCAGGACAGCCTGGAGCTTTGACGGACAGACTCTCCTGAGTCTCGCCGACCCCAGCAGCAGGTAGAAAAGGGATACAGGCAGGTCCAACGTGTGTTAGAAACTGTGGGCCGCTTCAGACTCCACGATGGTCCCGGGTAACCTCCAGGGGGCCGATGGGGATGTGTGGATGGACGTGGAGAGTGCACGGAGGCTTAGCTTGCCTCTGTTATTTTATTTTATTTATGTTATGTTATGTTATGTTATGATGTTATGTTATGTTATGTTATGTTATGTTATGTTATTTTTTTTTGTCTGACAGGGCAGCGCCCGTACCAGGTGCTCACGGCCCGCGTGCACCCGGGGGAGAGCAACGCCAGCTGGGTGATGAAGGGCGCCCTGGAGTTCCTGGTCAGCGGTGACCCTGCGGCCCGGCTGCTGCGGGAGCACTTCATCTTCAAGGTCATCCCCATGCTCAACCCCGACGGGGTCGTCAACGGCAAGTACGTGGGGGCGCGGGCCCCGCCGCCGCCATCGCGTTCATGTTGCCATAGTAACACAAGTGGGATGGGAGGAGGCTTTGCAGGCACACCTGGGCTGTTGCTCTTTGGTACAAAACGCTGTCTATGCTTCGTCGATGTGGACTCATCGTTTTTTTATTTATTTTCTTTCTTTATTTTAAAATGTATTTTTAGCCAAAACCAGTATGGCTCAGTGGGTAGAGCGTCAGTCTGCGGACTGAAAGGTCCCGGGTTTGATTCCGGTTAAGGGCATGTACCTTGGCTGCGGGCACATCCCCAGTAGGGGGTGTGCAGGAGGCAGCTGGTCGATGTTTCTCTCTCATCGATGTTTCTAGCTCTCTATCCCTTTCCTTTCTGTAAAAAATCAATAAAATATATTTTTTAAAAATACAATAAAATATATTTTTAGGGATTTCAGAAAGGGAGGGAGAAAGAGAGAGAGAGACACACGTCAGTGATGAGAGAGAATCATGGACGTGCTGCCTCCTGCACGCCCCCTACAGCTGCAGGAATGAAGCCTGCACCCCGGGCCTGTGCCCTGACAGGAATCAAAATGAGAACTCCTGGCTCTCATGACTGAGGTTCGATTCCCACTCAGGGCACAGGCCCGGGTTGCTGGCTCAATCCCCAGTAGGGCCGTGCATGAGGCAGCTGATCCATGATTCTCTCTCCTTACGCATGCTTCTCTCTCTCTTGCTCCCTCTCCCTTCCTCCCTGAGACCAATATAAAAAAAATATATTGTTTTTAAAAAAAGGAGACCCATTGGCTCTGGCAACTTGTCAGTTCTGCTGCTAAATCGTTTGCACCGTGTTCAACCATGTCCGGGGCTTCTGGGAGCTCGACCCCAAAGCCTTCCTTGCTCTCAGCCCTTTCCTGCCACAGCCGCACACACCGCCCGTCGGATACGTGCCTGCTCCACATATAAACACAACTATTTATTACTCCTAAATTTAGGGTGATTAATTCCATCAGCATAAACCTAATTTATGCCATCATAAACAGCAGCGGTGAGCATAAAGGCTGCCGAATGCTGATCCCGGCTCTTGCCAATTTGCTGGGCCTGCCGTGGCTGAGCCCCTCCCTCCTCCCCACCCCCCCGCAGCCTCCCATCACACACACACACACACACACACACACACACGTCCTTCCCAGAAGCATTAAATTAAAAACGATTCAGTGTTGCAGGGTCATTGATCAAGCGGAGGCTGAGGCTCTCAGGGGAAATGGCTGTCGTTTGGTTAAATGCTTTGTTCTCTCCTCGGCCCCGTGCGACTTCTGGTTTCTCTCCAAGGCTCCCCCTCCGGGAGGAAGAGACGGGCTGCTGGCGGGACGAGAGGGAGACAAAGGTCCATTCTTCCTCAGTTTCCCCATGGACGTCCCTTTAAAAAACAGTTTTACTGATTTCAGAGAGGAAGGGAAAAAGGGTAGGGAGAGAGAGAGAGAGAGAGAGAGAAACATCCATGATGAGAGAGAATCCTGGATCGGCTGCCTCCCGCACGCCCCCTGCTGGGGGATCAAGCCCACAACATGGGCATGTGCCTTGACCAGGAATGGAACCGTGACCTCCTGGTTCCTAGGTGGATGCTCAACCCCTGAGCCACGCCGGTCCGGCTAAGACATCTCTTTTTTCCGTGTTCTCACTCCTAACACTTCCTTACAATAGCCCCGTGGTTGGTAAACTGCGGCGCGCGAGCCACATGTGGCTCTTGGGCCCCTTGAGTGTGGCTCTTCTACAAAATACCACGGCCTGGGCCAGTCTATGTTGAAGAAGCGGCGTTAGAAAAGTTTAAGTTTAAAAAATGTGGCTCTCAAAAGAGATTTCATCGTTGTGCTGTTGATATTTGGCTCTGTGGACTCATGAGTTTGCCGACCACTGCAATAAACCCTTTCATGTCCTTCTAGGCGCGCGCGTGTGCGTGTGTGTGTGTGTGTGTGTGTGTGTGTTATTGGCTCTCCTTTTGTGACACCGAGTGAGCCTGTGGTTGATGGAGACTGTCTTCCCAGCCTAGGGACTGCCTCCCTGGTGTGCCCAGCCTGCATCCCCCTCAGAAGCTAGGGTTCTTTGGGAAGTGCGCCCCACCAGGAACCGGAAGGAATTGCGCCTTCCAGGCTGGGCCCCGAGGAATTGCCTGGGACTCTTACGCTCTCTATTTCTGGACCTCCTGCTCAGCCGGGTGGGTTTACAAACAGGGAAAATCAAAGGAAAGCTCCGTAGACACCTTGGTGAGGTGGACCCACGTTCCCCTGCCCTGGCTTCCAGTCCGCCTTTTCCAGACTTATTCATCTCTCGGAGTCGCTGAGCGCTTTTGAGTTATTAGCCATATTCCCTCCCTGCCCTGCTTTCGAGTTGCTTCTATACATCTTCGCTCTGCGGGATACGCGTTCTCTTCTATTTACAGCTTCTCCCGCTCCCCGCCCCTCCCCGTGGCCCCATAATAGGCCACGGAGATAAATAAGAAACATAAGTCTTTTCTGCTATTATTATTTTGTTGTTGTTTGTTTGTTTGCTCCCCGGCACGGCGACATAGAGAATAACAAGCAAACAAATCTTATTACCGGAGTAATCGCAATAAATAAAAAGCGTAACCGAGCGTGGAGCTCCGGGAAGGGCCCACGTCATGGGAGCGATTGCGAGAGGATTTTTAAAATCTAATTTACCGCAGCGGCCTCGCTGCGCCGCGGATGCCTCGCGGCGGAGACGGTGTCTAATGAGAGGCGGGTCGTTATTGCTCTCTGACGACACCCACCCCGGAGGCTGACTTCTGCTTTTAAAGGGGGAAATTTGGCCCAGGGAATGTCCCTGGAGAAATTTCCTTGTCAGCAGCCCCGATGCTGGGGACGGCGGCACGGAGCATGCTCCGTCGGGTCGTCCTCAGACTTGTCCTCCCTTCCTCTGATCATCTCCCCGTTCGCCCCGGAGCAGAGGGGGAGTCACCCTGTCACCTGTGAACCTCCATGAAGAGGTCACGGTGCCGTCCTCAGGAAGGCAGGCGGGTAACCACTAGGTCTTGGCGTTCAAGGGTTTATCCTTTTAGCCATCTGATTCAATTCGACGTCAGTTTATATCCACTTATTCTTGGGGGGAGGGTCTCTGATGGGAGTGGGAAACAGTGAGCTTCTTTTTCTCTTTAAAAAAAATATTTTATTGATTTTTTTACAGAGAGGAAGAGAGAGGGACAGAAAGTCAGAAACATCAATGAGAGAGAAACACGGATCAGCTGCCCCCTGGGGATGTGCCCACAACCCAAGATACATGCCCTTGACCGGAATCGAACCTTGAACCCTCCAGTCTGCAGGCCGATGCTCTATCCACTGAGCCAAACAAGTTTCGGCTCTTTTTAAAAAAAATTTCTAAATATATTTTTATTGATTTCAGAGAGGAAGGGAGAGGGAGTGAGAGAGAAACATCAATGATGAGAGACTCATGGATTGACTGCCTCCTGCACGTCCCCCACTGGGGATCGAGCCTGCAACCCAGGCATGTGCCCTTGACTGGAATTGATCCCGGGACCTTTCATTCTGCAGGCCAACGCTCTATCCATGGAGCCACACCAGCTAGGGCAGTGTGCTTTCTTGATTAATGGTGCTTCTTGTGTTGTTTATCCTGTAGCCATCCTACCACGTCCTTTTGCTATTCGAGTTGCTTCTCTTCTCTCACTTAAACCTTATTTGTGCATAGTCCCATCCTGCACTATTTTTTTTTTGTTTGAGATGTTTTAGATTTTTAAAATATAGTCTTATTGACATCAGAACAGAAAGGAGAGGGAGGAAGAGAGAAACTTCAGCGATGAAAGAGACTCATCCATCGGCTGCCTCCTGCACACCCCACTCTGGGGATCCAGCCCACAACTCCCTAGGCATGTGCCCTGACCTAGAATAGAATCAAGACCTCCTGGTTCACAGGTCGACCACTGTGCTATACCAGCCGGGTAGTGGAGGTGGGTGGGAGGGATCACATTTTTTTTTGATGTGTAAACCCAGATAATCCTAAAAGGATGTCCGGAGATCTGATGCTGGCTAAGCTACGGTCCTTTTCCGAGTGCCGTGTCACCCTCCGAATCCCGGGCCGCCCTCCTCCATGTCAGGGCGAAGGATGTGGATGTCCTGTCCACGCGTCCTGACGAGGCTGGGCCTCCTTCCAGCTCATTACCGCCCCCTCATCTCGAGCTGTCATTCTGGAGATGGAGACCGCAGGAACTCTCTTCAGCTGTAATCAAGGCCATTGAAATCCGTCTGATCTAATGCAGGGATGGCTTTCTTTTTTTTTTTTTTGAAATGTAATTCAACAGCGAGCCATTCATCTGGTCCTCCCGACACTGAGTTATTAGAATGTCCTAACTCCATGGATTTGGCCACCACAGAGAGGCTGTGCGTCTGGAGCACGCCATGTGATCGATACCCGTCGGAGAGCAGCTCTGTTCCCCGTGGGGAGATCACTGACACGCACGGCGTAGCGTTACACAGATTATGGACCGGCAGGGAGGGTGTGCCGAGGGAGGTGGTGCGAGCCAGTGTTTCAGGGCACAGATATCGACATGCGCTCAGAGAGGGGATGCGGGGGCCCCCACGGAGAGGAGGGGAGGATTTCCATGGGGCACGTTCTCCTGGACCAACGCATCCTCCCTCCCTGATGAGTCGGCACAGGAGGGTCTCGGGCGCTCCAGGCAAACGCGTTTCTGCGGCATGGTCTTGCAAACCGTGGAATCGGCGGGAACTCGGCGTGTAGTCCTTCCTGCTTTCTGTCTTGAGCTTGATATTTCCCGTTGGCATCCCAACCATTATAGCCAAAGAGCCTTGGCTTTAGAGCGGGAGGGGGAAACCTTTCTTCTGCCAAGGCTCCGTTGGATAGCTACATGAATAAAAGAGTAAGATGCAAATGGACCGTACCGTCGCAACATCCCACCAGCCAATCAGGAGTGAGTATGCAAATTAACACAACAAAGATGGTGGGTCACTTTGCATACAAAGTGTTTCACACCCCGCCCCAGCCACACAGGCCTCTGAGCAGCATGGGAAGGCAGAGAAAGGTGGCTCCGGGTCAGAGTGCAAAGGCGGCTCCCGCTGAGCGAAGGCAATGCTGGCAGCCGGGTGAAGGAAGGCCAGTTCTTGCACAAATCTTTGTGCATCGGGCCTCTAGTATATATATTTTTTCGGAATCGAACCCGGGACCTTTCAGTCCGCAGACTGATACTCTACCACTGAGCCAAACCGGCTTCGGCTATTTTTTATTGATTTTAGAGAGGAATGGAGAGGAAGAGATAGAGGGAGAGGAAGAGAGAGAGAGAGAGAGCGAGGAGAATGATGAGATAGAATCATTGAATGGCTGCCTTCTGGGAACGGATCCTGCAAGTTGGGCATGTGACCTGATCAGGAATTGAACTGCGACCTCCTGGTTCACAGGTCGATGCTCAACCACTGAGCCACGCTGGCTGGGCCCATGGGATATTTATATCATTCACGGGCCATGCAACAGTATCAGCCTGACATATCACCTGCTCTATTTGGTCAGACATTTAATTCACACACCCCTACTGCCTGGGCAGGGGCGGAGCCTGTAACCAAGTATGTGCCCTTGACCGGAATGGAACCTGGGACCCTCTGATCCACAGGCCAACACTCTGTCCACTGAGTCATCCAGGGCAGGAGTATTTCACATGGGAAGAGGGATAAAAGGGAACCAGCTTACGGAGTGAAATGATAGGTTTCATTTTATAAGGACGATGACAAATGCATTAGACCTTTGTGTAATATCCCTGCGCCAGAAGCAGACGTTGCCTGGGGATGCATATTTAGTGCCTTTCATAGGGTATTTTGGTATATACCGGGTGTCATTAATTAGGCAATATTTCTACGCGTGCGAAGCGAGGACATCTCTGGAGTCCTCGGTGACATTTCCAGCTTTAGGCTGCCATTTAGCGTCTTCTATGTTATTTTATTTCTCTCCGTCTGAATTAAGTATGCCTAAAAAAATGCTCTGCGAATTTTGTGCATGGCCTTTTAAGAAAATATATATATACATATTTATTGATTTAAGACAGGAAGGGAGAGAGAGGGAGAGAGAGAGAGACGCATCAACGATGAGAGAGAATCATGGACTGGCTGCCTCCGGAACGCCCCCTACTGGAGATGGAGCCTGTAACTTCCACGTTCAACTGCTGAGCCACACTTGCTGGGGAAAGGCCCTTTCTTAAAAGCAAAGTCCTTTTTCGCCTTGAGATGAAATAATTTGTGCCCATTTGGAGGCTCACGTTCTCAGCTCTCACTGAAGTAAAATAAAATAATTGAGCTCCACCGGTCGGGGGTGGAGGGGGACCTCGATCCCCAGAGTAGGGTGTGCACGAGGCCGCCCGTCAGTGATTCTCTTCCTCTCTCTGCCTCTCCTTCCCTCTCTGAAATCAATAAAATATATATATTTAAAAAATAAGACTATAAAAACCCCACCTTTGCAACACAGGTGTGATGAATAGGGACGAATGAGAAAGCGGTGATTTTTCTCCGAAAGTAAGAGTTTTTTAAAAATGCGTTGAGCATAATAGAGTGTCAACCACACTATCACCCTGGAAATTATAGCCCTGGCCCCGCGGACTCGCCGCGTAAATCTGACAGCGGGGACTGCGGCCGCGTGCCGAGCACATGCTGCTGGGATCCTAACTCCCATCCATCTCCCCGGAACCGACAGGAAAGGTCTCCTGTCCCGGGTACTCGGCCCTATAATTTCCGGCGCCGTTCTCGCCGGAGTGGGTGAAGACAACCTTGAACCGTGTCTCTATTTGTCACTGTCTCTCGGGCCAATGAATTCCTCACAGCGCATGCCGCTTTCTGTCATCGGGCATCGGGCATCCCTCGGTTTGCCTGGGCGCGCGGCTGTGTGGGAATGCCGACACATCCAGACCCACACGAGACAAATCCGTGTGGCAACACGCAGCACCAATACGTGGACTTGAATAAATATTCTTTTTTAAAAAGTTAATTTAATTTAATTTATTTACTTTTAAAATATATTTTATTGATTTTCTACCGAGAGGAAGAGAGAGGGATAGAGAGCTAGAAATGTTGATGAGAGAGAAACATTGACCAGCTACCTCTTGCACACCCCCTACTGGGGATGGTCCTGCAACCAAGGTACATGCCCTTGACCGGACTCGAACCTGGGACCTTTCAGTCCGCAGACCGACGCTCTACCGCTGAGCCAAACTGGTTTCGGCAGAATACATTTAATTTTATTGTTTAAAGTATTACATATAGTAGTACGTATATCTCCCTTTCTCCCTTCCATTTGACCTTCCCCCAGCCTACCCCACTCCCTGTCGCATGCCCTCATACTCCCCCCGCCCCCGCTGAGTGTCTTGTGTCCATTAGTGTGCTTATATGCATGCATACAAGTCCTTTGGTTGATCTCTTTCTCCCCTCCCCCAGCACTCCTCAGCTTTCCCGCTGTCATTTGACAGTCTGTTCAGACTGCCTCTGTATCTACCTTTTTGTTCATCAGTTAGAAGAGGAAAGCTCAGTGGTTGAGCATCGACTGATGCACCAGGAGGTCAGGGTTCAATTCCCAGGCAGGGCCCATGCCTGGGTTGAGGGCTCATTCCCACTAGGGGGCGTGCTGGAGGCAGCTGTTGGATGATTCTCTTGCATCATGGATGTTTCTGTCTCTCTCTTCCTCTCCCTTCCTTTCTGAATTCAGTAAACATATATTTCTTAAGAAAAGATCTGTCTGCATACTCAGCCTGAGCCCTCACCGGGTTGGCTCAGTGGATGATGGAGCATCGGTCTGCGGACCAAAGGGTCCCAGGTTCCGTTCTGGTCAAGGGCACGTACCTCGGTTGCAGGCTCCTCCCCGGCCAAGGCCCTAATCAGGACTTGTGCAGGAGGCAACCAATTTATGTGTTTCTCTCACATCGACCTTTCCCTCTCTCTGTCTTTCCCTCTCTCTTCTACTCTCCCTAAAAATCAATGGAGAAATATCCTTGGGTGAGGATTAACCAAAAAACCCAAAAATCTTTATTATTGAAAATATTACCTATGTCCCTATTTCCCCCATTGTCCCTTCTAGTCTGCACTCATCCCCCACCTCAGGCCTCCACCACCCTATTTTCTGTGTCCCTGGGTGATTCATAGATGCGCACAAAGTCTTTGGTTGATGTCTTCCCATTCACCCACCCACCTTCCCTCTGAGATTCCAGTCTGCCCCATGCCTCTGTCTCGGGATGCATTTTGTTCATCCACCCATCCCTCGATTGTTGGGGAAACTCTTGGATCATTAGCTCATCTCGCAATTTCGGCATTTACGCGGTGGAATCGAGGTGGTAACGTGGCCAGATTGACCTTTCTTAAGGACTGTACTCATCACCCGGGTTAATCACCACCCTGCAACCGGCCCCTCAGCCAAGCAGGGTTTTCTGAGTTGTGCTTCCTTTGATTTTTTTTTAATCCTATGTGCCCAGTGAGCTGGAGGCACGCATCTAATCTAACCAGTGAGAAAGAAGTCCCTTTGCTTTACGCCGAATCCCTTAGTATCCGACCTTGCTCCTGCGCCGGAGGGTATGCTGTTTAGATCCAGAAACCGATGAGGTGAGGAGAAGAGATGATGAGAGATAAATACCCAGCATGCCACGGGAGCCTGGGAAAGGCCCCACCATGCCATTTGCTTTTTGGATGTAATTGAACGGATGCTAATTTATTTGCTTATTATATTTATGGGATGCACCCATTGCCGTTTAGCCCCTGGGTACGTTTTAAAGAGGATCGTAAAAGGAGACGCGCCGCTTGTCAGGATAGGCTAATTAAGATTCACATTGACTCTCTAACACAGAAGCACGAGGAATAAAACCGGTCATGGGCCAGGCGACATTCTCATCAAGTGTTCCTAAATAGGATCCATTAGCGGGGTCCCCGCTCCACGACTACCGTTCCGCCCGCTGCCCCAGGCCCTGGCACCCGAGAAAGTCAGAGTTGATCGGGGGGAGGGAGCTATATTGTTTCCACGGCGACAATTAATAACCCGATGTGCTACTAGGCTCCTACGAGGTGCACGCAAAGCTTGATTAAGTGGGTGTGGCTTCCCCCCCAGAGGTGGTGGACAGTTCAGCTATAATTGATACAGAAGAGACAAACCCACTGCATCAGGGGTTATATGTCCTGCCATTTTGGATTTGTTTTGCTCACACAGCTATGACAATCACTGAGACATATGAATTAAAGTATATGCCCAAAAGTAAATTAAAAAAAACACTAGAGCCCGGTACGTGAAATTCGTACAGGGGAGTGGGTGGGAAGGTGTGTGTGGGGGGGAGGGGTCCTTCAGCCTGGATGCAGGCCAGGCCAATGGACTCCACTGGTGCAGGATGTGGGCTGGGAGGGACATGGGAGGTTGGCCAGCCAGAGAGGGGCTGTGGGAGGGTGTGTCTGGCCACCTGGCTCAGTCCGCATCTGCCAACCCCAGCTGCAAGCTAATCTACCTGCCGGAGCATCTGCCCCCTCCCCCCCGCCCCCCATAGTCAGTGCACATCATAGCAAGCGGTTGAGCGGCCTTAGCACATCATTAGCATATTACGCTTTGATCGGTTGAATGGACAACTGGACTCTTGGCATATACGGCTTTTATTATACAGGATTCTTTTTTCCTTTATTGATTTTCACAGAGAGAGGGAGGGCGAGGGGGAGAGAGAAAGAAACATCAACCATGAGAGGGAATCATTTATCAGCGGCCTCTTACACCCTTCCCCCACCCCCACCCCACCCCCCCGACTGGGGATCGAGCCTGCAACCCAGGCATGATGAGAGAGCATTGACTCTGAATCGAACTCTGACCTCCTGGTCGATGCTTAACCACTGAGACGCACCAGCCAAGCCAAAGTTAATTATTTGTAACGAATCAATCCAGGAAGACAGAGGAAGGAATGTATGAGTAGTTTCCAGAGAAAGAGTACCCGAGTTCTTCCTGCTTCTGGGGAAAAAAAAGAATAAAGAATCACCACCGAAGTGAGGACTTCTCTCATTTTTTTCTAAAACTTTATAACTCTGCCAGGAGAAAGCAAACCTGCTTTGATAAATCTTGAAATAGCAGAGGGGTCTTCTTCACAAGTGTGTTTGTTTTATTATGTATGTGCCTTTTTTTATTTTTATTTTTTTGGCATCGAATGGCTTCAAACTGAAGAGTGATTTTCTATCCAAACCACCTTGAAGCCCACCCAGCGTGGCTCAGGGGTGGAGCGTCGACCTAGGAACCAGGAGGTCACGGTTCGATTCCCGGTCAGGGCACACGCCTGAGTGGCGGGCTCCATCCCCACTGTGGGGCGTGCAGGAGGCGGCCGATCCGTGATTCTCTTTTATCACTGATGTTTCTATCTCTCTCTTCCCCCTCTCCCTTCCTCCCTCAAATCAAACCACATATATATATATATATATATATATATTTTTTTTTTAAAAACCGTTCTGAAATTAGCCTTTCCCTACTTACCATCCACAGAGCGGGAAACGGGATGGGTGACAGAATCCCATTGTTTTATAAATTAGCCCATTCGGAGGGCGCTGAGTGTGGGCATTAGCCTGTGTTCCGGGAGGGTAAATGAGACACATGGATCATAACCATCGAGGCAACCTATGGAATGCTGAGGATCTTGGCGCTTTGACCTGCGCTATCAAACAGCTGAGTCATGAGAAAAAAAATGTGAGCTCATCGAAGGAGGTGAACCGTCTTCCGAAGGACCTGGCACAGAACGCTCTGAAGAGCCCAGTTCTCATTTTTATCTCATCTCCCAGGATCCCCCCGTCACACACGGAGCACAGAAACTCCCTGGCCCGGGGCCTGGCTCTGTCCTGTCTCTGCCTTTTGAGATTCCGTTCGCTTAATCAAGAGTGACCTTCTCAATCTTCCCTCCTCCACCGCTCCCCGAAACCATCCGTGGTTACCCAAGCTAGCAAGCAAAAAGATGGGGCGCCCAATGAAATGTGACTTTCAGATAAAAAGCAGAGAGTTTTAAAAATTATGCCCCCTTCGCTCGGCCAGGGTGGCTCAGTGGTTGAGCGCCGGCCCATGAACCAGGAGGTCAGGGTTCGATTCCCGGTCAAGGGCACATGCCCGGGTTGCAGGCTTCATCCCCAGTAGAGGGCGTGCAGGAGGCAGCCGATCCATGATTCTCTCTCATCATGGATGCTTCTCTCTTTCTCTCGACCTATCCCTTCCTCTCTGAAATCAATATATATATATATATATTTCTATCTCTCCCTCTCCCTTCCTCTTTGAAAGTAATAATAAATATTTAAAAAAAAATGAATGAATGGGTGAATTCATAAGTGAATGAATACATTTCAGTTTAGCCAGATTTCACTACCCTTACCTATAGTACTATGAGTTTAAAAAAAAAAAAAAAAGCAATCCCTAGAAAAGCATAGACATCTATAGCGTGTAAAGCCAGGAGCAGGCAGGGATACGTCGATACTGTTACAATAGAGCTCTGCTTCCCACACATCTCCTGCAGGCCTCACAACGACGTGAGCAAAGTCCTTCTCTCTACAACCGGGTGGAACGGTTGTATAAACAGAAGCATACTCCGATCGCTTAGGGAGGGTACTTCTGCGGATGCACACAGCCCCGCAGAGAACGGCCAATAAGGCAGGGAAGGGGCCTCCGGCAGGTGGCCGAACCAGCTTTCTCTCGTGCGTTTCGGCAGTAAATCTTGCTCTGGGAAGGAATTAATGTTTTTAGCTCCTCGGTATTAATAAAAACATTAAGGACCGGCACAGTAAAATTTTATTGACTAATTTTCCACCATAACTTGCCTGTGATGCCGCTGAACTATATTTTTATGGGATGGAAACACTGTTTTGCCGGCTGCATAATAATGACTTGTAAAAGGGAAAATAATGTTTTGAAAACCATTCGTTGGGATGGGAGGCATTCCGGCTTAGGAAACTTAATGCTCTTTTCAGAGAGGGAGGCCTAGAGCAATTTAAAACAAAATAAGAAGGGGCCCTAGCCAGTGTGGCTCAGTGGGTAGAGTGTCCTCGGCCTGCGGGTCCAAGGGTCCCGGGTTCGATTCTGGTCAAGGGCATGTGCTTTGGCTGCAGGCTTCTCCCCGACCCAGGGCCCTGGTTAGGGCACCTGCCGGGGACAACCAATCGATGTGTCTCTCTCACTTGGATGTTTCTCTCATCTTTCCCTCTTTTCTACTCTCTCTGAAAATCAATGGGGAAAATATCCTCGGGTGAGGATTTAAAAAAATCCTATATAATAAAAGCCTAATATGCAAATTGTTCAACCAGAGGGTGGGGCCGGCCAACCGCCCGAGGCCTCTCCTCCCCGGCTCACCCTTCACCGGCCTGGCTTGAGGGGGAGGCAGAGGCCGACAGTGATATATGGGATTGGCGGGACTGGGACCGGGATGTGATAAATGAACAGCCTGTCCGTGACTGTCTGCCATCCATCACACCTGCTTCCTCAGAACACCGGGGACCAAGGGACAGAGAAACGGAGAGAGAGAGAGCACAGGCACGGGTCTGAGGGGTGGGGCACGAAGAGGAAGCCAGAGCTGGAAGAAGAGCAGAAGGGCAGAGAATCATCTGCTAACCTCAGGAGGGCCGGCCGCGTGGCTCAGCGGTGGAGCATCCACCTAGGAACCTGGAGGTCGCGGTTCAATTCCCCGTCAGGGCACCTGCCCCGCTTCTGGGCTCGATCCCCCACTAGGGGGCGTGCAGGAGGCAGCCGATCCACGATTCTCTCTCACCAAGGTTTCTCTCTCTCTCTCCCTCTCCCTTCCTCTCTGAAATCAATTTAAAAATACAGTTAAAAAAAGGTAAACATTTATCCAGTGGATTCTAACGGTCAGTGGAGTGAACATATTCAACGTCAGGTTCCTCTTTCCTCGGCCGCCAGTACTCTGTGCGTATTTATCCATTCATCCCAGCCACCGTGCAGGCATTAGAAGAGATGGTTCGGCCCTTATCCCCTTCAGGCCACTGGGAGATGCTAAGACCTAGGACTCCCTTTTCCTCCGAGGGCTGGGCAGCGGGGGGACACGCACATCCTGGAATTGCCCAGTTTGCTTGCTCTCGGCAGGGCAAGCCTTGAGCTGGGGGTGGAGGGGGCAGGTGGGAACAGCCTGAAAACGCAGCTGACACCGTGGGAATCCGGGGAGAGACGGCGAGACACGTGACCCATCGATTGCGCTTCTCGACGGGGCTTGACTGACTTGGAATTTATGTCCGCGTCTGTCAGGAACACCCGCCCGGGTGTTTAAGCCGATAGGACGTGGGCTTTAAATCACTCAGAACCCAAACAGCTCGATCTTCAACGTCAGGAAACCCTGCTCTGCCGCCCTTCCGAAGAGGGAGAGAATCCTAAATTGGCAGCCGCCGCACACTTGGTGCCAGCGGGCATACTGAGTCCCCGCCCTGGCCCAGCTCTGTTTGGGGACCTGCAGGGGACTATCAGGAGGTCTGGCATCCATTTCTTTTTTTTAAAAAATATAGTTTTATTGATTTCAGAGAGGAAGGGACAGGGAGAGAGAGAGAGAAACATCCGTGATGGGAGAGAATCATGGCCCGGCTGCCTCCTGTACGCCCCCTTCTGGGGAGCATGGGCCCTGAGCAGCAATGAAACCATGACCTTCTGGTTCATAGGTCCACGCTCAACCCCTGAACCACGCCGGCCAGCAGATGCCCATTTCCTATCTTCAAGGAGCTGACCAAGGAAGAGAGGGGTGAATCTCCCCCCCCACCCCTCCACGCCCCGGCTGCTCGCTCTGCTTAAACGTCTGTGCTCACAGAGGACCTCCCTGACCATCTGATATCCCAGAGCCTGGCCCTCACAGTACCCTCCATCTGCCTTACGGTGGTGGTGGTGGTGGTGGTGGTGGTGGTGTTCTTCTTCTTCTTCTTCTTCTTCTTCTTCTTCTTCTTCTTCTCATTTTCCTAATAAATTTTTATTGATTTCAGAAAGGAAGGGAGAGGGCGCTAGAAACATCTATGATGAGACAGAATCATGGATCGGCTGCCTCCTGCACGCCCCCTCCCGGGGATGGATCCCGCAACCCCGGGCTGTGTGCCCTGATGGGGAATCGAACCCTGACCTCCTGGTTCTTAGGCTGACACTCATCCACCGAGCCTTCCTCTTCTTCATTGCTTCTGTCGCTCTTGGCACCTTCTGACGTGACCCGTGTCCACCCTGGTGCCTATCACGTGTCTCTCCTCTCCGTGGGGAAGTTCTAGGAGGGTGTGGGCACGTGGTTTTGCCCGTGGCTCTATCCCCAAGCCTAGGCACCCACTGGTTACGAGGGAATGTGGGCTGAAGACAAGGAACGGCCTAGGAGGGCACGGACCACGCACGGTGGCCGTGTTCAGCGCTGTCAGATACAGCGGGCGATTTCCCCGTGGCCATCCATACCGCCCATCCTCACAGAGACAGACAGACACCGTCATTAAATATAGATGCGTGTGCCGCAGCCTCCGATCCACAGCAGGCGCGGGGGTATGAATAATACAGGCATCGCTCCGGGGAGGAGAGATGGAGAGGGATGGAGAGGAGGCCTGGGCACTGCCCTCTCTAGTCCCCCTCCCCTCCCGAGCTATCTCTCACCTCCTCTTCATAATATTTGGGGAGTCAGATAGAAGGCGTTCTGTCCCGGAAAGCAGCCTGGGTGACACGCTGCCAGGATCGCCTGGATTTACGGCTGCAATTACCAGCCGCCCGCTGTCCGGCAGACGCATGGTCTCATCTGTAGGAAGCCGGTCAATTTGTTTTATGAGGATCTTTTCCAGAGCCTGACCCCCAAACAACCGATCTCCGTGTTTATGTTCTCTGCAAGTTTACGAAGAGGCCCCGCCAGCTGCCGCCGGGCCCAGGCGTCTGGGCAAAACCTGAAAACGGCCGGAGGGAGACCCCTCCCCCCAGTGGGACATGTTAGAAGGAGGTTTTTGTCTAGGATGGTTTTCTTCCTTCCTTCCTTCCTTCCTTCCTTCCTTCCTTCCTTCCTTCCTTCCTTCCTTCCTTTCTTTCTTTCTTTCTTTCTTTCTTTCTTTTTTTTTTTTTAAATGTACTTTTTTTTTTTTTTTTTTTTTAAATATATTTTATTGATTTTGTACAGAGAGGAAGGGAGAAAGATAGAGAGTTAGAAACATCGATGAGAGAGCGTCATCGATCAGCTGCCTCTTACACACCCCCTACTGGGGATATGCCCGCAACCAAGGTACATGCCCTTGACCGGAATCGAACCCGGGACCTTTCAGTCCGCAGGCCGACGCTCTATCCACTGAGCCAAACCGGTCTCGGCCTTAAATGTACTTTTATTGATGTCAGAGAGGAAGGGAGAGGGGGACAGAGACACATCACTGATGAGAGAGAAGCATGGATCGGCTGCCTCCTGCACGCCCCCTAGTGGGGATCAAGCCTGCAGCCTGGGCCTGTGCCTTGATGGGGAATGGAACCGTGACCTCCTGGTTCATAGGTTGATGCTCAACCACTGAGCCACGCCGGCCAGGCCAAACCATCCTTTTTGACGGAACTTGGGTGGTCATTGCGTTCAGCGTCCGCTCTCCTAAACATGTCCTGCCTCTCAGACATTTTAAAAAATATATATATTTTATTGATTTTTTACAGAGAGGAAGAGAGAGGGATAGAGAGTTAGAAACATCAATGAGAGAGAATCATCGACCAGCTGCCTCCTGCACACCCCTACTGTGGATGAGCCCGCAGCCAAGGTCCATGCCCTTGACCGGAATTGAACCTGGGACCTTTGAGTCTGCACGCCGAAGCTCTATCCACTGAGCCACACCAGTTCGGCCGCCTCTCAGATATTTTTCTGCTGCAGAATTGGGGGCATTCAATGGGGAAGCCTTGTACCACGCAGTGGAGCAGTCATGTGAAGGCAGGAGGAGAGTTGTGTTTGCGTCCAGAGAGGGTAAATGTCAGCTAGAAAGAGTCACGTGTAGGTGGTGGTGGAACAAAGCCCAATTGCCTACTGGATGGTACTCAGCCTTCCCGGGCCCTCCTGGGCCTGCGAGAAAGCAGAGCTGGATGCCTGACCCATCACTGTGAGGAGCGAATATCCTTCGGTGATAATGTATTTATAATCCTGTTGTGCTCCTTGGAGCAAAGATGCAACATGAATACAAAATAATAGGAAATAATAACGGCGCTGACCTCCAGGCCCGTCTGGAATGCCCGGGGGTGGTTGGAGGCTTAACGAATTTGTGTTTGCGAGAAGATTCGGAGATCCCCGTGAACCGGGGCGGGAGAGCACGAGGGGTTATTAATTATGATGATTATCGACTCCCGCCCAGACTCCTGGAGATGGAGGGGCAGGTGCCCGTCCAGGGCACAGTCAATGTCTCATCCCTCCGACGGATTAACTCTGCACCAGATAAAACAGTCATGACCCCGTAATCTGTCCTGAATGAACTGCTCGGCCACCCCCCCTCCCGTTTCGTTGGGTGACTCCGGGTGTGTGTAATAAACTCAACTGGCCCAGCAGGTGGCTCAGTGGTGGAATGCCCACCTATAAAGTAGGAGGTCACGGTTCCATTCCCAGGCAGGGCACATGCTCGGGTAGCAGGCTCGAAGTGGCTCAGTGGTTGAGCATCCACCCATGAACCAGGAGGACACGGTTCGATTTCCGATGGGGGCACATGCCCGGGTTGTGGGCTCGATCCCCAGTGTGGAGTGTGCAGGAGGCAGCTGATGCATGATCCTCTCTCATCATGATGTTTCTCTCTCTCTCTCTCTCCCTTCCTCTCTGACATCAATAATGTATTGTTAAATATATATTTATTTATTGACTATAAAGAAATATATATTTAAAAATATAAATATGTAAAAATTTTATTGACTTCCTCTCTGACATCAATAATGTATTGTTAAATATATATTTATTTATTGACTATAAAGAAATATATTTAAAAATATAAATATATAAAAATTTTATTGACTTCAGAGAGGAAGGGAGAGAGAGAGAGAGATAGAAACATCACCAACAAGAGAGAATCATGGCCCTCACAGGTTTGGCTCAGTGGATAGAGCATCGGCCTGCGGACCGATAGGTCCCAGGTTCGATTCCAGTCAAGGGCATGTCCCTTGGTTGCGGGCATTTCCCCAGGGAGGGTTGTGCAGGAGGCAGCTGATCAATGTTTCTAACTTTCTATCTCTCTCCCTTCCTCTCTGTAAAAAAAAAAACCAAAACAATAAAATATATATATTTAAAATAAAAAAGAGAGAATCATGGATTGGCTGCCTCCTGCACATCCCCTACTGGGAACTGAGCCCACAACCCAGGCCTGTGCCCTTGGCCAGATCTAACCTGGGATCCTTCAGTCTGCAGGCCAACGCTCTATCCACTGAGCCACACCAGCTAGGGCGGTGTGTGTGTGTGTGTGTGTGTGTGTGTGTATTTTAAAGAAAGGGTTCCTCAGCGTGTCTGGATGGGCCTCAAGCTCCCCTCCTCAGCTTCCTTCTAATGGAGCAGGTTGCATCTGGCCGGGAGCACAGAGCACGGTTAGCTAATCCTGAACTTCTGTATTCAGCCGCTGATGTGGTTTCCGGTCCTGTTGGCTTTGAGCTCAAACCCACGGTTTGAGCTGTGGTGCTTCTGCTAAAACAACAGCTGGGTGCCGACGGTGCGCCAGCTGCTGCCTGCTCCGGCAGCCACTTGAGCTCCTAAACGCAGACAAATGGGAAAGTGACGAGACGCCCAGGTCCCTCCCTGCAGCCAGGAGTCTGTAGCTGGGAAGGCACCGGGAGCTCGGCCGGCCTTCCATGCTGCCCCCGCAGCAATCAGGCGTCCCCCAAAAAATCACTCCCCTTTCTCCTCGCCCCAGGACGGCTGCCAAACGCGGGGAGTCTATTTCCAGCCTGCAAATTAGGCTCACTTCTTCGCGAGGAGCTGCTGACCCAGCAGCAGACACGTAAACCCAGCCGGGGAGATGCATCCGCTGGAGTTTGAGGAGGGCATTCGGAGAAGGGGAAACCAGGGACGAATGAGATCTGGGGGTCGCGCACGCAGGCGCCCCTCCACCCCGATCCAGCACAGCCCGCAATGCCAAATACACGATTCAAAGCACACCTCCTTGTTTCCTCTCTTCAACTTTGTTTTAAAAAAATATATATTTTCGTTGATTTCAGAGAGGAAGGGAGGTGGAGACAGAGATAGAAACATCTGTGATGAGAGAGAACCATCTTCCTGCACGCCCCCTAGTGGGGATCGAGCCTGCAACCTGGGCATGTTCCCTGACTGGGAATCGAACCGGGACCTCTTGGTTCCTTGGTGGATGCTCAACCCGTTAATTCCCACACCACGGGGCCACCTGCTTTTGGCCTCTCAGTATTTAGATATTCCTAATCTGTTGTCATCTCCTCCCCTGCTTTCTCTATGTGAAGATTTATACGTGGCCCTGGCCAGTTTGGCTCAGTGGCTAGAGCGTTGGCCCTCGGACGGTAGGGTCCCGGGTTCGATTCCAGTCAAGGGCGTGCATGTGCCTCGGTTGCAGATTCTCTGGCCCTGGTCGGGTGTGTGAGGGAGGCAACCCACCCATGTGTCTCTCTCACATTGATGTTTCTCTCTGTCTCTCCCTCTCCCTTCCACTCTCTCTAAAAATCAATGGGGTAAAAATGTCCTTGGGTGTGGATTAACAAAAAAAAAAAAGAGATAAAAGATGGGTAAGTATTGTAAAGACGTCTCTGCTATCGTTGTGTGGAGAGAGTTTCTCAAGCCGTCATGGATGAGCGCGTACACTCCATCTTCTCTGCTCATCCAGAAACCCTTCCCATTAAGACCTTACAGGCATTGGAAATTCTATTAACGGGAGATTGAGCCCTCCATTTCATAATTAGAAAAGTCCCAGGGAGACGCAACGCATTAACTCATAATTATAAATGGCTGTTAGTGCCTCCCTCTCCCTCATTGACCCCCCCGTTCAGAATTAATTGCGCCCGTGTCCCTGTTATTATCTCCTTGGCGTGTTTACGGTGTGTTTGGCTGGCCGGCCTCAGAACCGAGCTACAAAGGCGTTAAGATTCTATTTTATTTTTAAATATATTTTATTGCTATTTTTACAGAGAGGAAGGAAGAGGGGTAGAGAGTTCAAAACATCGATCAGCTGCCTCCTGCACACTTCCCCACCAGGGATGTGCCTGCAACCAAGGCACATGCCCTTGACCGGAATCGAACCTGGGACCCTTTCAGTCTGCAGGGCGACGCTCTAGCCACTAAGCCAAGCCAGCTGGGAGGGGGGGGGGCCCTTGGTGCCCATCCCAGGGCTCGGTGCCAGGAGGTTGCTTCCTCAGTCACATGGGGTGATGCACCGTGAGAACCCACAGGCGGACTCGCGGTGGTGACAGGGATATTTCTCACCCGGAGGGCGAGGAATCGGAACCAGATGTGCGCCGAGTTCCCAGCCTTCCCTCCAGGTCTGATCGGGGAGCTGATGGATTATGGGGTTGAGACGCCGTCGTGGGGAGCAGATGGAACGCGAGAGTGATGATAAGATAACAATATCACTTTATGTCTATAGAGTTCCTTCATTGTTGAGAAAAAGAGAGAGAGAAACATCATGATGAGAGAGAATCATGGCTCGGCTGCCTCCTGCACGTCCCACACTGGGGATGGAGCCTCAAACCCGGGCATGTGCCCTGACCGGGAACCGAACCGTGACCTCCCGGTCCATTGGTTAACACTCAACGTCTGAGCGAACTGGCTGGGCTTATTTTATTTTTAACGATGACGAGTTACACCAAATGCGAGCACCTATGAAAACCAAAAGGAAGTGGTTTCCCTCCCACTGTACGTTTGCAATTTTCAGTGGGGAAAATAATAGCAATGCTTATCTTCACCCCCCCCCCAAGCAAAGCAGGGCCTCAAACTGTTTGAAGGATGACCCCCTTTTCAGAAGTTAGAGGCACTGCGTGTATTGCCAGCCAGTCAGAGCTGTCCATCTGCTGGTCCCCCCATGGGGAGGGAGCAGCTGTCGCTTCAGCAGATAATAAGATGGGACACGTCTCGCCCTCAGATGCCTGAACAGATCCTGGGAAGAGGCAGGGCTGTGCCTTTGGCTGCATGCATCACCGAGTTATTAGCACCAAATTTCAAATGCATTTCGTACTGGGAGAACACTTGAGGTGGGTGCAGCACCTATTGTAATTATGGGTAGTTGCAGAGGTAGAGGAATTAGGGGTAGTGGCAGAGGTAGAGGAATTAGGGGTAGTGGCAGAGATAGAGGAATTATGGGTAGTGGCAGAGGCAGAGGAATTATGGGTAGTGGCAGAGGCAGAGGAATTATGGGTGGTGGCAGAGGTAGAGGAATGGAGGGGGCCATGTGCTCACACAGAGATGCTCCCATAACCATGGCCATACGTGGAACCCCGAGGGTCCCGAATCCTCACAACCCCTGGGTACCACAGTGCAGCCTCCACCCCTGCACTACAAACAAAATATACCCCAAACTAGCAGCTCCCCTAGGTCTCACAATGGCCCGGTTTCTCTCCAAATCATTTTCTCCGGTTCACGGAATCTCTGGGAGCTATCGCAACACAGAGGAGCAGAAGGTAGTGCACTTGGATAATCTTAGATCTCCTCCCCCTCCCCCGCTCCCCGCTTTGCACTGGTTAATAGCCCAGAATCCAATCAGAAATTTATATTGGCTATTGCTTTTCAGTCTTTGGGATGGATGGATGGATAAATGGATGGATGGAAGGATAGATGGATGGATGATGGATGGATGGATAGATGATGGATTGATCAATGGATGGATGGGTGAATGGATGGATAGATGGGTAGTTGGTTGAATAAATGGATGGATGGAATGATGGATGATGGATGAATGGATGATAGATGGATGGATGGATGGATGGATGAATGGATGGTTGGATAAATAGATGAATAGAAGGATAGATGGATGGATGGATGATGGGTAATGGATGGAAGGATAGATGGATGATGGATGGATGGTTGGCTGGATAAATGGATGAATGAAAGAATAGATGGATGGATGATGGATGGAAGGATAGATGGATGATGGATGGATGATGAATGGATGGATGACAGATAATAAGAGGATCGGTAGATAATAGATACGTAGGTAAACCCATTTGAAATGATGTCATGAGAACTCTGAAGAAGGAACTGTCTGGATGCTATTGCAACAAAGAGGAGCAACATGCAGTGGCCCGGGGGTCAGGGAAGCTTCTCCGCAGAGCTAATCTCCTCCAGATTGAACCGGTGGGAAGGTATGGAGCTGAGGGGAGTCCGGATACCATGACCACCAACACCGGTGCTCAGAGCATGCTGTGAGCAATCTGGTGGAGCTCTATGTCTAGAAGGACAAGAGCTGCAAGGGAGGAGGGAAGGGGCGGCCAGGACTAGAAGATGCCCATGGGACCCTGCTCCTTCCCATATGGGGGCCCCTGCCTCACCTGACCTACTGAGCAACGGACACCTCACGTAGCAGGACTGCCAGGGGCCGCCCCTGAGCACGGGCTGCCCCTGCTGGTGACCGTGGGCTGGCAGGCTGTCCGCACTGCTGCTTAACACCTCAGTTCCCCTCCCTCTGCATTGCCGCCATCGCTGTCACCGACCGGGGTGGATGCCTTTGTCATATAACTTGCCGCCTGCCACTGTGCACATTCGGTCTCAAGCTCATTTCTGGCACTCATATCCCGTGACGGTATGTTTTCAGGAGAGATGGTCTGGCTGTCCGGGTGTATGTCAGGCTCGCTCTGTCTTCTACGGGGATGGGGAGGACACCGGGTGACGGGAGAAAGAGGCCCTGTGGCTGTTCAGAGGCAAGCAGACTTGGTCGGACATAAAGCTTCGTTCCCGGCGATAGGATCTCAGGCCATTTTTTTCTCCATCGTTTTTAAGCTTCTGGGTCTGCATGGGGGTGCAGTCACATCCGCCTGGCAGCCAGCGGGGCCCAGCCGGAGACATCCTCTCTGAGTTGCCCGGCCGCGTAGATGGAGCTCAACGTATTTGCAGAGCTGGACGCTCTCAGAGTCCAGAGAAATTCTCAACTGCGTTCTCTGTGCATGTACAGAGCGGGGGAACTACAGTTCCTAAACTTTGTTTTAAAAGTGTGATAGCCGAAACCAGTTTGGCTCAGTGGATAGAGCATCGGTCTGCAGACTGAAGGGTCCCAGGTTCGATTCTGGTCAAGGGCATAGACCTTAGTTGCAGGCAAATCCCCAGTAGGGGGTGTGCAAGAGGCAGCTGATCGATGTTTCTCTCTCATAGATGTTTCTAGCTTTCTATCCTTCTCTTCTTCTCTGTAAAAACTCAATAAAATATATTAAAAATAAATAAATAAATAAATAAATAAATAAATAAATAAATAAATAAAAATGTGATAACCCACCCTAGCCGGTTTGGCTCAGTGGATAGAGCATTGGCCCCCAGACTGCAGAGTCCCGGGTTCGATTCTGGTCAAGGGCATGTATCTCCCATTGCAAACTCCACACCCTCGCCATGGTTGGGTCATGTGCAGGAGGCAACCAATTGGTGTATCTCTCTCACATCGATGTTTCTCTCTCTCTCTCTCTTCCCCTCCCTTCCAGTCTCTCTAAAAATTAATGGAAAATTAGCTATCAACGTTGTGAGGGATTAACAAAACAATTTTGATAGCCCAGACAGCATGGCTCAGTGGTTGAGCCTATGATTCCTGGTCAGAGCACAGGCCCGGGTTGCAGGCTCCATTCCCAGTAGGTGGCAGCCAATCCATGATTCTCTCTTATCATTGATATTTTTATCTCTCTCTCTCTTTTCCTCTCTCAAATCAATGAAAAATATATTAAAAAACGAAAAACAACTTTGGCTCTAGCTGGTTTGGCTTAATGGCTAGAATGTCAGCCTATGGACTGAGGGGTCCGGGTTCAATTCCCTGGGTTGCGGGGCTCCATGCCCAATAGGGGGTGTGCAGGAAGCAGCCGATCCATGATTCTCTCTCTCAAAACTGATGTTTCCATCTCTCCCTCCCTCTCCCTTCCTCTCTGACACCAATAAAATGATATTTTTAAAAAACAATTGGATGACCCAATACCCAGCAAAATAGGATATCCCGGTCTTTTGTGGACGGGGAGCATAATAATCAGGACACTTCCGGAATTCAAAGGACATCTCTTCAAAGGCTGGCCGACTGGGCAGAAGTCAGGGGGAAAGTTGGCTTCCTCGGTTTTAATTGCGGGTCTTTGTTGACGGTAATTTGCTCCAGTGATTTCCTCCTGAATGCGTCTTGATGTGCCTGTCGTTTGTTTGTCCCCGCAGTCACAGATGCTCCCTGCGGGGGGAGGACTTGAACCGGCAGTGGCTGGCGCCCAGCCCGCAGCTCCAGCCGACCATCTACCACGCCAAGGGCCTGCTCCACTACCTGCACAGCACCGGCCACCGCCCCGTGGTGAGTCCTCCCGCCTCCATGGCCTATGCCGCTTCCGACTGCGTTCTGAGGAGGCAGGGGTGGGGAACTTCCAGCCCACGGGCCAGATAAGGCCCGAGAAGCCATTGGGTCTGGGAGCGAGTTCATTGAACGTGGACCAAACACAGCAGGCTAATTTTTTAAAAAAAATATATATATATTTTTATTGATTTTTTTACAGAGAGGAAGAGAGAGGAATAGAGTTAGAAACATCCATGAGAGAGAATCACCCATCAGCTGCCTCTTGCACACCCCCTACTGGGGATGAGCCCGCAACTAAGGTCCATGCCCTTGACCGGAATCGAACCTGGGACCTTTCAGTCCCCAGGCCGACGCTCTATCCATTGAGCCAAACCGGTTTCGGCAAAATGTGCAATATTTCCCTGTCGCCCTCACCCTCCCATCCGAGGAGACACGTGGTCTACGCCTCTTCCCTCTAGAAGCAAGTTCATGGTCGAGGCCTGGGTCAGGTGAGCTCCCGGGCATGCAGCCTGGGCCGCTGGGACCAGAGAGAGGTTTCCAGGGAAAGAGGCCCCGTGACATCAGCGAGACACACACACTCAGCTCGTCACACGCAGGGCCCCCTCTCTGCTCCGACAGCCTCTCCCGGAAGAGCAGTGCGTGTGCTGTAAAGCCTGGCAGGTGGAAGTCCCGTTTATACACACAAAGTACACGCTAATTAGCTGTCACCGTGACGGCCGCCCGCGGGCCTCCTGCAGGGACCATCTGAGAGGCGGGTGAGCAACAGCCGGTGCTCCGTGCTGCTCGGATGGTTCTGTGTTGGGCTCGGTGTTCCCTCCTGGTTACCTGCGAGGCTGGCCAGTGCACACCACCCCTCACTCATTGTCTGGAAGATTCCCACGGCCTCAAGGTTGACCCTTGGGCCCTCCCCATGTGGCTCAGTGGATAGAGGGTTGGCCTGCGGATGGAAGGGTCCCAGGTTCGATTCAGGTCAAGGGCCGTGCCTGGGTTGCAGCCTGGATCCCCAGTAGGGGGCGTGCAGTTGGCAACCAATTAATGATTCTCTTGATTGATGATTCTGTTTCCTCTCTCCCTTTCCCTTCCTCTCTAAAAATCAATAATAATTCTATATACATAGAAACCTAAGTGACCCTTGGACCGTTCGACCGTAGCTATGACTCCCACTGACCACCAGGGGGCAGATGCCCAACGCACAGGCATGGAAACATGGAACAGACTCATGCATCCCAGGAGGAAAGGGATGGGGGAGGGCAGGAAGAGATTAACCGGAGATACTAGAAGGCAGGACACTGATACTGATGAGGGTTGCTGAAGACCAGACAAATCATTCAATTGATGAGCAATATGGCAATCGTTACATATTCTTTCATCCATCCATCCACCCACCCACCACCCATCTAGCCATTCACCCACCTACCCACTCATCTATCCATCCACCCACCAACCCCTCCATCCATCCATCCATTGAGAGGAAGAAAGAGGGAGAGGGAGAGAGAGATAGAAACACCCATCATGATGCAGAAACCGGTTTGGCTCAGTGGATAGAGCATCGGCCTGCGGACTGAAAGGTCCCAGGTTCGATTCCGGTCAAGGGCATGCGCCTTGGTTGTGGGCACATCCCCAATAGGGGGTGTGCAAGAGGCAGCTGGTAGATGATTCTCTCTCATCGATGTTTTTAACTGTCTATCCCACTCTCTTCCTCTCTGTAAAAAATCAATAAAATATATTAAAAAAAAGAAAAAGAAAAAGAAAAAAAAAGACACACCCATGATGATAGAGAATCCTGGATCCGGCTGCCTCCTGCATGCCCCCTTCCTGGGGACGGAACGCGCAACCCCAGGCCTGTGCCCTGTCCTAGAATCGAACCCTGACCTCCTGGTTCACAGGTCCACGCTCAACCACGGAGCCACGCCCGCCGGGCCCTCAGCCTTGACTGCATGGGGGTGCACCGGCCGGCATCTCCAGGGCCTTGGGGAGCCCCGCTTGGTTTAATTGGAGGCCTGGCGGCTGCTGCCTGGGGTTCCCATCACATTCCCCAGAATTCGCCTCTTCCCAGCTCCCGCCCGGCTCCTGCCCAGCCAGCTGCCCTCATTTCCCTGCGGCGCTGGCATAAATAATGCAGATGCCTCTCAGCTCTGCAGCAGGAACTGGACCCAGATGCCAGGGTGGGGAATGCAGCCGCTTCGAGCTCTGGGGTTGAGCGGAGATCAGGGGTGGGGGTGGGAGGCACCCTGCAGACCAGCACAGCCGGGGGAGGTGTAGCTGGGAAGGAGGGGGAACCTCTTGAACAAGGAGCCCCCTTCGCTCACAGGGGAGCGGGAAGGAGCCCCAGGAATGGGGGTGGGGATGGGAGTGGGGAAGAGACTGTCGGGCACGTGAGGAGCATAGCAATGGGGCTGAGCCCAGTCCGCCGCCTCCGCTGAGCAGGAAGGGATGGAGCTCACATTTACGTGAACGAAATTAACCTTGAACGTGGCTGCCACGAGAATTCACCAGGAAGGATACAGGGAGATAGATGTGTGAGAGCCTGATTTCGGAATGGCAATCCAATCCACACCGTGGTGCACACGTTTGCCAAGAAAAACAGGGACACAGGGGAAGCAGGGTGACCGTGGGATGGTGGGGTGGGGAGGGGGTTTAGGGGTACAATAAATATTTGCTGAACTGCCCGGCCAGCGTGGCTCAGAGATTGTGCATCCACCTAGGAACCAGGAGGTCACGGTTCGATTCTCCATCAGGGCACATGCCCGGGTGGTCGGAATGGATCGCCACTAGGGGGCGTGCAGGAGGCAGCTGACCCATAGTTCTCTCCATCATTAATGTTTTTCTTCCTCTCTCTCTCCCTCTCCCTCTCCCTTTCTCTCTAAAGTCAATAAAAAAGTATATTTTAAAAATAGATTTGTTGGTCGAAACCGGTTTAACTCAATGGATAGAGTATCGGCCTGCAGACTGAAAGGTCCCAGGTTCGATTCCAGTCAAGGGCATGTACCTTAGTTGCGGGCACATCCCCAGTGGGGTGTATGCAGGAGGCAGCTGATCGATGTTTCTCTCTCATCGATGTTTCTAGCTCTCTATCCCTCTCCCTTCCTCTCTGTAAAAAAAAAAATCAATAAAATACATTAAAAAAAAAATATATATATATATATTTGTTGAACCAGCTGATGAATGAGCCACCAATGATCACCGGTTCACCTGTGGCCGTGGTCGGCAAACTGCGGCTGGCGAGCCACATGTGGCTCTTTGGCCCCTTGACTGTGGCTCTTCCACAAAATACCACGGCCTGGGCGAGTCTGTGTCGCAGAAGTGGCGTTCGAAGACGTTTCCGTTTAAAAAACGTGGCTCTCCAAAGAAATGTCAGTCGTTGCCCTGCTGCTTTTTGGCTCTGCGGACGAATGAATTTGCCGACCACTGTGCCCTGCTCACGTTCAGGGTCCCCGGCACAGAATGTCACAGGAAGGAAACAGGCGCTCCCTCCTCCGGGAGGAAAGATAAAAAGCTTTCTCCCCGGACATAACCTGGTAATGTGTCTAGTCATTGCCCCCGGCCACACAGAGGGACATGCATTGGTGATAATTAACAGGCGCTTCTTCCAGGGGACGTCACCCGATCCGCTCGCCGAACCGCGTCTCCTCCTCCGGAGGCGGCGGGAGCTTCCAGGGCAGAGCGCCGGTCTCTCCCGCGGGCAAACAGGCCTGTCGTTTGTCATTGATCTGGGCTCTCGGCATCTGTGAGCGCGGGCAAACACACACACACACATACACACAGAAAAACCTCTTTTTTCCCCCCCGTTTGAGTTCGGCCTTCACAAGGAGCACCTGTCAGCCGACAGGCGTAGCTTCCAGCTTCCCGGAGACATCAGTTGCTAAGAAACCGTCTTGATTTGTTTGCACACTTTTGCCATGAAGGGTAGGTGTTCAGTTCATGAAGAGGAACTGAGGGGTAAGAGAGGAAGGTTGGTGGAGGATGATTCCTCAAACGATTATTTTTATGTGTTTGTTTTTCTTTTTATTTCAGAGGGAGGGACAGAAATATCAAGAATGAGAGAGAATCATGGATTGGCTGCCTCCTGTCCGCCTCCGACTGGGGATGGAGCCTGTAACCGGGACATGTGCCCGGACTGGGAATCAAACTGTCGCCTCCTGGTTCATAGGTCAATATTCAATCACTGAGCCACACTGGTCAGGCTCTCCTAATTTTATATATATATATATAAATAAATAAATATATATATATATATATATATATTATTGATGTTTTACAGAAAGGAAGGGAGAAGGATAGAGAGTTAGAAACATCAATAAGAGAGAAACATCGATCAGCTGCCTCCTGCACACCTCCTTCTGGGGATGTGCCTGCGACCAAGGCACATGCCCTTGACTGGAATGGAACCTGGGACCCTTCTGTCGGCAGGCGGGCACTCCATCCACTGAGCCACACCTGTGAGGGCTCATAATTTTTTTTTTAAAAAAAAGCTTTTGTTGCAGAAACCGGTTTGGCTCAGTGGATAGAGTGTTGGCCTGTGGACTAAAAGGTCCCGGGTTCGATTCCGGTCGAGGGCATGTACCTTGGTTGCGGGCACATCCCCTGTAGGGGGTGTGCAGGAGGCAGCTGATGGATGATTCTCTCTCATCGATGTTTCTAACTCTCTATCCCTCTCCCTTCCCCTCTGTAAAAAATCAATAAAATATATTTTAAGAAAGAAAGAAAGAAAGAAAAGAAACGGGTAGATGAGCCGGGGTTGACGCTTCCTCCCGCTTGGCCTTGGTTGCAGGTCTTCTGTGACTTTCACGGCCACTCCCAGAAGAAGAACGTGTTTGTCTACGGCTGCAGCATCAAGGAGACCCTGTGGCAGGCGGCGTCCGCCGTGGGCGTGCCGGCTGTCTCGGAAGACGTCAGCTACAGGGTAGGTTTGAAGCGGCCTAGCGTTCTTTCAACTTTTTTTCTCATTCAATCAATCATTCATTCAGTAATTTATTTATTTTAGTTATTTTTAGTTATTCTTTTTTTTAAGTTAATTTATTGATTGATTAAGGTATCACATATTTGTCCTCAACCCCCCCTTCCAATCCCCCACCCTCCCCCACGCAAGCCCCCATCCCCCTACTGTCCTTGATGGGGCTCAGTGGATAGATCATCAGCTGACATCGGATGTTCCTGCCCCGCCCTCAGCTGCTCAGTGCCTGCGTGTGCAAATTAACCTGTCATCTTTGTTGGGTTAATTTGCATACTCACTCCTGATTGGCAGGCGGACGTCCTGAAGTGACGGTCAATTTGCGTCTTCCTCTTTTATTAGTGTAGATTGATTTCAGAGAGGAAGGGAGAAGGAGAGAGAGATAGAAACATCGGGGATAGAGAGAGAATCATGGATCAGTTGCCTCTTGCACGACCCCACGTTGGGGATCGAGCCTGCGACTCTGGCATGTGCCCTTGACCTGACTCAAACCCAGCACCATTCTGTCTCTATCCACTGAGCAAAACTGGCTAGGGCTGAAGTGGCCTATTTTGATAGAAAGAGAGAGAGAAAACAAAAAGCCCAAACAAAATCGATACAACAGAAAATGTACAACAGTAGAGAATCCACACACCCACGTTTGGCTTCTTGAAATAGTTAGCCAATGTGACCACCCTTTGGTTAGAGGAAGAAAAGACAGAAGAACCTCCACGCCTCTGTGACCTCATCTTTAAAATGACCTTAAAAATGGTGTCCAGCCCTGGCTGGTGTGGCTGAGTGGATAGAGCGTCGGCCGGCAGACTGAAGAGTCCCGGATTCGATTCTGGTCAAGAGCACATGCGAGGCTTGTGGGCTCCATCCCCATCAGAGGGCATGCAGGAGGCAGCCGATCCATGATTCTCTCTCATCATGGATGTTTTTCTCTCTCTCCCTCTCCCTTCCTCTCTGACATCAAGTAAAAAAAAAAAAAATTAAAAAAAAATGGTGTCTATTTCTTGGGTGGATATGAGGTTTTCAGTGGCATTTATCACATGTTTGATGTATTGAGACACGTGAGAGATGTCCAGGCATCAGTTTCTAGGGTGCCTCCACCCATTCCCCTCTAGCTCATCGCAACTTATTTTTATTACTTTTATTTTTATTATTTTTAAAAATATATTTTATTGATTTTTTACAGAGAGGAAGAGAGAGAGATAGAGAGCTAGAAACGTCGATGAGAGAGAAACATCGACCACCTGCCTCCTGCACACCCCCCTACTGGGGATGTGCCCGCAACCAAAGTACATGCCCTTGACCGGAATCGAACCTGGGACCCTTCAGTCCACAAGCTGATGCTCTATCCACTGAGCCACATGGTTTTGGCAACTTTTATTTTTTTCTTACTGCAGACGCTCCCCAGGATCCTGGATCGGCTCGCGCCCGCCTTCACCATGAGCAGCTGCAGCTTCCTGGTGGAGAAATCCCGCGCGTCCACCGCCCGCGTTGTGGTGTGGAGGGAGATGGGGGTGGCCAGGAGCTACACCATGGAGAGCAGCTACTGCGGCTGCAACCAGGGACCCTACCAGGTAGGTGGGGCCGCGGGGAGCCCACGCTTTCCGGCCCGCGGCGGAATGCACTCTCACGGGCTGCTCTCATGGGCAGCACAGCTGCACCGATCCTGGCAGCTCTCGGTGCCAATCTCGCGTGTCCATCCTCTGCCCTGGCCAGCAAGGAGGCAGGGTGTCTCCAGGGGTCGCCTAAGTCATCCTGCATAGCAGATATTTACATTACGGTTCGTAACAGCGGCCAAATTACAGTGACGAAGTAGCAATGGAAATAATGTTATGGTGGGGTGGTGGTGACCTGTATGAAAGGGTCGTGATATTAGGAAGGCTGAGAACCATGGGGGTATGAGAAGGGATTACATACACACCGCGAGGCAGAGACGTCCCAAGGCTGCCAGCAGGGGCCTTGACAGAGAGGGCTCAGGCAGCCGTGAATTTTATTTTATGACTTTTTTAAATCCTCACCCGAGGATATTTTTTTCCTATTGGTTTTGAGAGAGAGAGAGGAAGGGAGAGGGAGAGACAGAGAGAAACACCGACGTGAGAGAGACGACACATCAGCTGGTTGCCTCCTGTGTATGCCCCCAACCGGGGCCAGGTGCCTGCAACCAAGGTACGTGTCCTGGACCCCGGAATCGAACCGGGGACCCTTCAGTCTGCAGGCCGATGCTCTGTCCACGGAGCCACACCAGCCGGGGCTTGTTCTCGCTCTTTGAAATGGAGTGGAACCCCATACTACAGACCCCAGTCCCTTCCTTGACTGTGAGGAGTGGGCAGTGGCTCCCTTCCTCCAGCCAATGTTTTTTTAAAAAAAAATATATATATATATTTTATGGATTTCAAAGAGGCAGGGAGAGAGAGATCGAAACATCGATGAGAATCATGGATCGGCTTCCTCCTGCACGCCCCCTCCTGGGGACCGAGCCCACAACCAGGGCCTGTGCCCTGACCGGGAATCGAACCACTGACCTCCTGGTTCACGAGGTGTTCAGTGCTCAACCGCTGAGCTATGCCGGCTGGACTCCAGTCGGTGTTTTAAGATTCTCTGCCATGGCTGCTCTCCACTGGAGCAGCGTCCAAGGTTCCTATTTTTAAAACTAAGCAGCAATTCTCTGTGTGTGTGTCCGTGCTCCCTGAATGCAAATGAGAAGAGACTTTTTCTTTTTTTTTTTTTTTTTATCAGAAGACATTGAACCCTGTGGTTAAGAGGCAGGCATTAGATATTTTCATTTAAATGTATAATCATGCTATTAATTAGAGAACCTGTGGATTAGGGGGCTGTACTTTGTGTTAAGCTGAAGTTTGGGACTAGGGCTATTATACTGAAAACTCAAAGCACGTTGCAAAGTCCATCTATTGGGTCAAATTTGTTCTTCATCCTTTTTTTAAAAAATATGTATTTTAATGATTTCAGAGAGATAGGGAGAGAGCGAAATATCCATGATGAGAGAGAATCATGGATCAGCTGCCTCTTGCAAGCTTCACACTGGGGATCCAGCCCACAATCTGGGCCTGTGCCCTGACCGGGAATTGAACCGTGACCTCCTGGTTCCTAGGTCGACCCTCAACCACTGAGCCACACCAGCCTGGCAGCCTTTAGCATTTTTGTGAGCGACTTCCCGTCATTGATCGACTGTGTTTTAGGTGAATTATTTATTCTTTAAAAAAAAAAAACTTTCGTGGAGTCATCAGAAAGGGCTTGGTGATGATGAGTGCACCTTTCTGAGCATATGTCTTTATAAAGCATTTAGCACAGAGTCTGACACAAAACACGACTCCCTCCTCATCTTCACTGTCATCGCCCTAAGTCAGTGGTCGGCAAACTGCGGCTCTTGAGCCACATGCAGCTCTTTGGCCCCTTGAGTGTGTCTCTTCCACAAAATACCACGGCCTGGGCGAGTCTGTGTTGAAGAAGTGGCGTTAGAAGAAGTTTAAGTTTAAACAATGTGGCTCTCAAAAGAAATGTCAATCATTGTACCATTGATACTTGGCTCTGTTAACGTTTGCCGACCACTGCCCTAGGTTATTCTCATACCCAGCCTACTGATGTGAAAAACAAGCTGGGCCCAGGACAGGGTGGCTGCGTGGTTGAGCATGGACTTAGGAACCAGAAGGTCACAGGTTCGATTCCCGGTCAGGGCACATGCCCGGGTCATGGGCTCGATTCTCAGAAGGGGGCATGCAGGAGGCAGCCCATCCACGATTCTCTCTCATCATTGATGTTTTTCTCTTTCTCTTTCTCTCTCTTCTTCTCCGAAATCAATAAAAAAAAACCCCCAAAAACATTAAAAAACCAAAAAGCAAGATGGGGAAACAGGCAAGGGGCATTCCAAATGCGATACAGCCAGCCTGTGGCGGGATCAGAATGTAAGCCGTGTTCTAATTAGAACCCGCGCACTAAATCCGTGCTCCTTAACGACACACCACGTGGCCTCCTGTTGATGGAATTTTCAGGTGTCGCGAAAGCCGGGACAAGCCGTTATTATGTTACATGGCCAATTTGTGTCTAAAAAAGATCTTAGCAAAATGTAATCCCGGGCAAAACATCAAAAGAGGAACTTAATATGAATAATTGGCGAGGGCTACGTGCGCTTGTTGGAAAGAAGAAAGAAATCACTCAAGCACAAGGTGCCTGAGAAAATATTGAGGGCTTTGACGTACTTACTGGCACAGCCATCGTCCACGGAGCCAAACCGGCTGGGCATTTAACACTCTGGATGGCCAAAACCGGATGGCTCAGTGGATAGAGCGTTGGCCTGCGGACTGGAGGGTCCCAGGTTCGATTCTGGTCAGGGGCATGTGCCTTGGTTGTGGGCACATCCCCAGTGGGAAGGGGGTGTGCAGGAGGCAGCTGATCTATGTTTCTCTCTCATCAATATTTCTCACTCTCTATCCCTCTCCCTTCCTCTCTGTAAAAAATCAATAAAATATATTTAAAAACAAACAAACCAACAAACAAACAAACAAAGAAGAAAACCCCACTCCGGATGGACTGCAGCAGATCCATGTTATTACCGTGTGACAAACCAACAATGAATAGTTCCTGTAAGGCCAGCCAGTGGGGTTGAGCGTCGACCCATGAATCAGAGGGCCAGGGTTCAATTCCCACCCAGGGAACCCACTCGGGATGAGCTTTACCCCCAGTAGGAGGTGTGCAGGAGGCAGCCGATGCATGATTCTCTCTGGCATCCGTGTTTCTCTCCCTCTCCCTTCCTCTCTCCGAAATCAATCAAATCTTTAAAAATATATATAGTTCCTATCAGATGTTTGGACGCAGGAACCCTCGTTGCCAAGAATACAAAACCCAGAGGCGTGGAGTCAACCCTGCAGGCCTCAGCCGAAAATGTAGGGAGTGTCTCGCTTTTGAATGCATTGAAACATTGATCAGCTGCCTCCTGCACACCCCCTACTGGGGATGTGCCCGCAACCCACGTTCATGTCCTTGGCTGGAAACGAACCTGGGACCCTTCAGTCCATAGGCCCATGGTCTATCCCCTTAGGGCGATCATACGTTTATGTCGACGAGCAGAGGCAGTGGTGGAGGACAGCGAACAGCATTGCTTGAAAGGAAGCCGCTGCCGTGCTTTTAACTCGGAGCCGCGAGCTGCCTCTCCTTTCAAAGGAAAGTCCGTTTCGTGACACATGGGACTTTGCAGGATTTGTGTCTTGTTGGTGACCCACTTAACGAGCCGAAGAAAGAACGTCCCGTCTCCCTTTAAATCTTTCTTTAAGAAGTCAGCATGATTTACCTTTTGATTTCTTGTGTCTCTTTCTTATTAAATCCTGTTTTTTTTTCCCTCCTGAGGGTTTGTGGCACACGTGTGCATAGCAGCTAAAAAGCACCCTTTGATACGGTTTGGACACAACGCATTAACTTCCACGTCGGGGGGAAAACCTGTTTGGAGTGGATGGAGCGAACAGGGGGGATGGGACGCTAGCAGAGTTTCTGTTTCAAGCCATTCTGCGTTTTCAAACGGTTGATGTGCCTGATCCCTGCCTGACATCAATATAGAAATTGCCAGCGACGTGAAGATGTTGGTTTTGCTAAGTCCCTTGTTGAGGCCTGGTTTTAAATTTGCAGAAGGTGTAACAAAGTTAATATTGGGCCAAACCTGGTTTGGTTCAGTGGATAGAGTATCTGTCTGTGGACTGAGGGTACCAGGTTCGATTCCGGTCAAGGGCATGTACCTTGGTTGCGGGCACATCCTCAGTGGGGGGTGTGCAAGAGGCAGCTGATTGATGATTCTCTCTCTCTCTCTCTCCCTCTCTCTCTCTCTCTCTCTATATATATATATATAATCAATAAAATATATTATATATGTTAAAAAAAAAAGTTCATATTGGCCCAGCCGGGGTGGCTCAGTGGCTGAGCATCGACCTAGGTAGGAACCAGAAGGTCATGGTTGGATTCCCTGCTCAGGGCACACGCGTGGGGTTGCGTGTTTGATCCCTAGTAGGGGGTGTGCAGGAGGCAGCTGGTCCATGGCGCTCTCTCTCATCATGGATGTTTCTCTCTCTCTCTCCCTCTCCCTTCCTCTCTGACATCAATAAAAAAAAAATAGTTTTAAAAAATGAATACATAAGCATCAACACCGACATTAGGCCCATTTAAAACGTGTAGGTATTTTGCTGGGACGCCCTGCACCGCAGGGAGAACTCATTAGTGGCATCACCTGCCTTTCCTAACGGTGTAGGGGGGTGAAATCTCGCGAGAGCTGGGACGTGACTGCGCCCTTCTGCGTGTCCACGCTACGTCGTTCACGCTACGTCATCCGCGCTGCGCACGCCAAGGCGTTGGACGCTCGGCCGCCATGTTAGGTGTCCGGTCAGTTACCCGCTGTCCGTACGGAGGTGGTTTCGGTCGCGGAGCCCTTCCTTTCCTTCCTGGCGGCCCCCAAAGTGCGAGGACGGGGGCGCCGGCGGTTCAGGTGGGCCCGAGGGAAGCCGGGGGCGCGCGTCCCAGGAAGAAACGCGTGAGAAAGTGCTGAGGTGGCCGCGGCCGCCGGTGCGGATGGACCTTCAGGAGCTTTCCTTCCCTCCGCGGGGTGGTGGTGGAGGAGGAGGACATTGGTGCCGTGCGTGCGTTTCATCCTCACCCGAGGAGAAAAGCGTGGGCGAGGAAGGGAAAGACAGAGAGGCACACCGATGTCCCGCGTGGGGCCCTGGGCCCGGGATGGAGCCTGCGACCGCGGTCCCCGCGGCATCGAACCCGAGGCCCCCCAGTCCCCGCCGGCCGACGCTCTGTCCGCGGAGCCACACCGGCTCGGGGGAAGTTTCGTGCTACGTTTTGCTGGGGCGCCTCAGACCGCAAGGGTTACGGCCCCGGAGCGTGAGGAGGACTAAGGTGGGAGAGACATGGACTGGAAAGCGTGGAGGTTTTTGGGGATGTCGGCCAGGCCCCTCGGGATGTAACTGAGAGACACCAGGCTGCTTAGGGAACGCAGAGGGCCGTCACCCAGGTTCGGGGGGACAGGCCTGGACCGAAGAAGAACAACGGATGTGATGGCTGGCGCTGTGGCAGCCCCTCTGCCACCACGAGGAAAAGCCGGGAGACGCTGCTGAGGGGCCAGGGCCCGGGGACCCCCTGCCGACAGGTATGTGAGAAGGTCAGGGTGCCAAGGGGACCCATCCCTGACATCCTCAGAGCCCAGTGGGGTTGTTTTGGGGTTTTTAAAATATATATTCTATTGATTTATATATATATATATATATAAAAAATTGATTTTTTACAGAGAGTTAGAAACATGGATGAGAGAGAATCATCGATCAGCTGCCTCCTGCACACCTCCCACTGGGGATGTGCCCACAACCAAGGTACAAGCCCTTGGCAGGAATCGAACCTGGGACCTTTCAGTCCACAGGCCAATGCTCTATCCACTGAGCCACATCGGTTTCGGCTGTCAATATATATATATATATATATATATATATATATATATTGTTAATAGTATTTCAGATATCTGCTATTTCCCCCCCTTTCCCCTCCTCCTCCCAGCCCCTACCCATAACTTATACCATTCCAAGGGTATTATTATCCATTTTGTCCTGATTTTAAAATATGGTAGCCAAACATTTTGGATGTTGTTCTTATATTTTTAATCGCCTGCCTGTGTGCCTCTTTATTACCATATTCTTGGTGCTCTTGTTGAATCAAAATAATGATATGGAGAATTTAATTTGACTTCTGTATTATAAGAGAACTTTTTCCTATATTGTTTCTGATTGTTCTCTTTTTCTTCATTAGGTTTGTAAGACTTCTTAAAAATTCTTAGTTTCTGTCTTTTTTTTTTTTTTTTAAAGTACTAATTCTTAGATTTATTCATCAGCTGGTTCACACATTTTTTTCCCAGTAATTAATTTGTGCTACATTTTTGTCGTTCTCTCCTGCTTTCCTGGAGAGTGCTTTTATGGTGTTTTTCTAAATTCTTGGTAATTGAAAACATATTATTAATTAATAAAAAGATATTAAGAATCTGAATGTAGGTATGCTTAGAATTCATGACGTGAATTTGTAACGTTCTTATTTAAGATAGTTTCTAAATAGTCTATGCTTTTTATGATGCGTTTACCCTCTGGCTCAGCAGGCTGTTACTGGCAGTCTTTCATTCCTGTGGTTCGAGCTTACGAAGCGGGTTTTGAAATTTCTCCTTTCACTGTATCTTGATCAGTAATGTAGAATATTTATGTGATGTCTAATTTGGGGGATTCTTGCTGGTTTGTGTCCCACTAAACTGGATTCAGTCACTGTGGGCTCCCTCACTGCCTCTAGCCCTGGTTACTGGTTTTTTTTGGCTCTATTTCCAGCGTGGGATTCTGGTGTTTGTAAGTAATCAAGGCGAGAGTTTCTTTATCATTTCTTGGATAATACGTAGGATCTCTGACTTCCTAAGTTTTCGTGGTGGGAGGAAATCTCTCTCAATGTGATTTCCATGACAACGTTGCTTATTGCTAAAGGAGGCCTAGGACCAGGGGGCGTGTCCTTAATCCAATCAGCCTGGGCTCTGTGTGTGAGCTCCTTGCAGGTGCAATCACACTCCCTTAGGTACCTGCGGCCTTACCTCTAACAGCTGAGATGAGTCCCATCTGTGTTTGCCCTGTATCATGTCTAGCATCTTTATTTTATTTTTAAAAAATATATTTTATTGACTTTTTACAGAAAGGAGGGGAGAGGGATAGAGAGTTAGGAACATTAAATTAAAAGGGCACAGGAAAAACAGCACCCGAATTATAACTGTTAGGTGAGATACCCACACAGTTTAATTTGTTGCGCTCCAATAAGTGAAGTCAAATTACATATTGGCTGGCAGCATGGTATCAGCATTCTAGATTCTTCCTACCCCAGCACCGCGTCGCTCAGGCCTCCGGATTCTGAATGTACTTGTGGGTCTCGGCTGATTTTCTGTCGCCTACGGCCAGTCTCACCCCGCTGCTCTCTGCCAAGCACAATTCCCGAGAGTCTGATGTGGGGGTTTTATTGGCTTCACAGTTCATTGCTGAGCAGTGATTCTTGAGAGGGAGAGGGAAACCCTGTCCTTAGTGTGTAAATCCCCGACCACTTCTGGGTTCCAATCTCCGAATTGGCTTGCTGCTGAGGAGGAGGAGATTCTAATATTACTCGGTGTTTTCACGATTCTGTCTCCTGGATAACCTGCATCCCTTTTAAGTCCTTCTCAGATGTTAATGGGCATAAAAAATGCATCTCATCAGGCAGACCTCGGCATCGGGTTCCACTTTCCGTGGGTCTGGTGGAGAGGCCCAGGGTTCTTTGGGGTCAAGGTTGAGAAGCTACAGAAAGGCCTTTGTGGGTCCTGGTGGTCTCCAGGTCAGCTGTACACGCGATGCTGAGAACAGTGTCTTTGCCAGAGATAGTCTTACACGTGGATGAGGCCAGTGTGGCTCAGTGGTTGAGTGTTGACCTAAGAATCAGGAGGTCGCGGTTTGATTCCCAGTCAGGGCACAGGCCCAGGTTGTGGGCTCCATCCCCAGTAGGGGGCGTGCGGGAGGCAGCTGATCCATGAGCCTCTCTTAATCTCATCATGGATGTTTCTCTCCCTTCCCCTTCCTCTCTGAATTCAATAAAATATATATTTTTAAAAAGAAATAGAGACGATATTCATGAGTCCCGCACCCGGAGCAAAGCTGTATAGAGTACATCGCAGTAGGTTTTTTTTAAAAAAACTTTTACATAAGGACTCATGTGTTCCTAGGACTGTGGTCAGAAAACTGTGGCTTTCAAGCCACATGTGGCCCTTTGGCCCCTTAAATATGGCTCTTCCACAAAGTACCACGGCCTGGGCCAGTCTGTTTTGAAGACGTGGCGTTAGAAGTTTTCAATCCAAGAGTATAGGATTGAAGTTTCTTTTGAGAGCTAATTTTTTTAAACTTAAACTATATAGGTAGGTACCTTGTCATTAACTTAATTAGTTTACGCCCAAGCTGGCTTTTGTTAAAAACTCAAGGGGCCAAAGAGCCGCATGTGGCTCGAGAGCCGCAGTTTGCCGACTTTTGGTTTTTTCCCTCCCTCCCTTATGCCTTTGTTTTTTTAAGTTTATTCTCCCAGCTCTCTGTCCTATCTCCACCATGTTGGTTCTCTGTCCTTTATTTCCTTTCACACCGATTGCTTCTCACACCCTCACCCTCTCGTTTATTAGTTTCCAGATTTTTATTGATTTCAGAGAGATAGGGAGAGAAATAGAAACATCAATGAAGAATCATTGATTGGCTGCCTCCTGCACACCCCCTCCTGGGGATGGAGCCCGCCATGCTATGCCACCCAAGCAGGTGCCCTGACTGGAAATCAGACTGTGACCTCCTGGTTCCTAGGTCGACGCTCAGCCAAGGAGCCATGCCAGCTGAGCTGTCAGCTTCATTTCTTTGGCTAATAACGCTCCTTTCTCCATTGCAGTCCTGCAGCCTAAGCAGCCCTGCAGGCCCCCCCCCCCCCCCCGTGCCTCTCCCTCCCATCGTATCAGAAAAGGAGCCACTGAACTAGGACACAGCGGGTGCACAAGCCCCAAAGGCCAACCGAGTTGCTTCTGGCTAATTGGTTTCCTGGCCCCAGCACGCGTGGGGTTTCTGCTGCTGCCCGACACGGGCTGTCCTCCCTTCGCTGGTGCTCCTGATTAGTATTCGAAAGCGGCGTTCTCTGATGGCCCAAGTGGGAAACCAGGCTGTCGATTTATTTATACACAGCCTCGGGCAGGCGTTGGGGGCCTGTGGAAGGCTACAAGATGCAGACAGTGCTCTGTGTGTGTGTGTGTGTGTGTGTGTGTGCACCTATCGATTAAGGGTGATGGTGGGAGCGGAAATCTATTATCCCACGGGTTGGGAAAGTGACTGAGGGCAGAATATAAACATGCCAGAGAGAGACTTGGTGTCCTTGCTAAGTGCAGGGGGGCTTTTTCAGATTCCTGGGCCAATGGTCGGCAAACTCATCAGTCAACAGAGCCAAATAGCAACAGTACAATGATTGACATTTCTTTGTAGAGCCACATTTTTTAAACTTGAAACTATATAGGTAGGTGCATTGTTATTAATTTAATTAGGGTACTCCTAAGCTGGCCTTTGCTAAAAAACGTCCTCAATCTGATTGCGGTACACTCAAGGGGCCAAAGAGCCGCATGTGGCTCTCGAGCCGCGAGCCGTGGTTTGCCTACCACTGCCCTGGGGAATAGTGTCTTGCAGAAATAAGTGCTCTGACCTGGCCCGGTCCGTGTGGCTCTGTGGTTGAGTGCTGACCCATGAACCAGGAGGCCCGGTTCGATTCCCGATGACACGTGCCTGGGTTTCAGGCTCGATCCCCAGTAGGGGGCGTGGAGGAGCAACTGATCCATGATTGTCTCTCATCACTGGTCCATAGGTGGGAAACAATGCAGGAAGCAAACAGCTGATGTGTTTCAGATCAATATTCATCTCTGCCTTTCCCTCTCTTCCATTCTCTATAAAAATCAATGGAAAAATATCCTCAAGTGAGGATTAAAAACTTAGTTTTTTATTGATTTCCAAGAGAGAGGGGGAGAGAGAGGGAGAGAAAGAAACATCAGTGGTGAGAGAGAAGCATCAATTGACTGCACGCACCCACTTGGTATCGAGCCCACACCCCGGGCATGTGCCCTGACGGGGGATTGAACTGTGACCTCCTGGTTCGTAGGTTGATGATGCTCAACCACCGAGCAACGCCAGCCGGGCCATTAAAAAATTTTTTTTTAACTCTTTATTCTGAGAATATTACTGGGTATGTTTGCGATGGGGTCTTCTAAAGTGGAATTCATTTGCCAAGTCTGAAATTGGCCCGGTGGCGTTTTGATTTCCTCTGCTTTGATAGACTCACATAAGGAGAATAGATATTCATGGAGTTGGGCCTTGCTTTCTCAGAATTCTGCCCATTTCTTCATTTATTTAAATTTCCCTTGTTATCCGTTGGTAAACTCCCGGGGTTCATCATACAGCCTTTGGGGTATTTGCTATTAAATTCCATTCCTAGGTACTGTATAGCCGTGCTGCTCTGTGAATGGAATTTTTATTATCCTTAATAATTTACTTTGCAGGTTTATAGAAAGAAAATTGATTTTTGAGGATATTTAATTTGTAACTTGTCTACTTATTCAGTCCTTGCCTTATATCTAATGGAGTTTCTGTTTCGCTTCATTTCTTTGGTCTTAGTCCATAATCAGTCCTCAAATAATGATCATGTGATTTATTTTCCTAATATTTGTGACTCTTTTTTTTTCCTTATTGAATTGTTTGAGACTTGTCAAGTAATGACAAATGACAGTCATGAGAACAGGCCCTAGTTTTGGCCGTGGTTTTAAGGAAGACTGTGTGTATCAACTATTATTTTGGCATTTGCTTGTCAATAAGTATTTGGTGTTATTGGTGATAATAATGACCACTGGGATGATGCGCTATGGGGCACGTTATAATCTGAGTTTATTACCTATTACAAACTCACCGAATGACCTCAGCAGTTCCATGAGATAGGGAGTATTATTATAATTGTCATCATTAGTCCCATTATACAGATGGGAACATGGAGGTGCTGATAGGTCAGATCACTTACCCTCCAAGGCAAGGCATGAAGTGGCAGCCTTGGGATTGAAGGATCCTCCCTCATTCTTCTTCCCTGGTTGATAGCTGTGTGGAAGGATAAAAAAAAAAAAGGTATTTCTTAGTAAGACTGTTCACAAACTGGTTTCAGCAGTGAAATCTTTTCTTTTTTTTAAAATCCTCAACCAAGGATATTTTTTCCATTGATTTTTAGAGAGTGAGGAAGAGAGAGAGAAAGAATAAGAGTGAGGTTGAGAGAGAGAGAAAGAGAGAAAGAGAGAGAGAGAGAGAGAAAGAGAGAGAGGGAGGGAGGGAGGGATATGACAGATATGAGAGAGGTACATTGATTGGTTGCCTCCCACATATGCACTAACCTGGGGACTGGGAATTGAACCTGCAACCCAGGGACGTGCCCTTGACCAGGAATCAAACCTGCGACCCTTTGGCAAATGTTGGCCAGGGAAGCAGTAAGCTCCTCTTTTTAAAAATTTTTAAATATATTTCTATTGATTTCTGAGAGGGAGACATAGAAACATCAATGATGAAGATCATCGATTGATTGCCTCTTGCACGCCCCTACTGGGTGGGGATGGAGCCTGCAGGCTGGGCATGGGCCCTGACTGGGGATCAAGCCGTGGCCTCCTGGTTCCTAGGTGGATGCTCTAGCCACTGAGTCATGCCTGCTGGGCACCGAACTGTTCTTAAACTCTGCTGCTTTGACTTTGGTGTGTGTGGGGGGGACTTTTGCACCCTGACCCGCCCTTCTGCCTCCAGGGTACTTTTGTGTAACCCCAGGTGTCCAGGTAATGCAGCTCAAGATCCATCCATCCGTCCACAAAGCACACAGACAAAACCCACGAACTGTGCCCGAGAAATAGGTTCCCTCCCCATCTCCGTCCAGGCAGCCTGCCTTCCCGTCTCTGATGGCCCTCGCTCGGCCTGCTCACTGTCGGCCTTTCCCTCCCTGCAGGGCCTGCAGTTGGGGACCCGGGAGCTGGAGGAGATGGGCGCCATGTTCTGCCTGGGCCTCCTCCTGTTGGAGCTCAAGTCCGCCAGCTGCAGCCGGCAGCTCCTGGCCCGCGCGGCGTCCCTGCTGAACACCCAGGACGGGGCTCTGGACCAGCAGCTGCGCAGGTAGGCTGCTCGCAGGGGTGTGGCGGGACGGGTACTTCTGTATTTCCATGGGGCGGCGGGTTGGGGGTCTCAGAAAGCAAAACCCAGCAGACGTCCCAGTCTTTGACAGAGAACAGATCTGGAGGAGCCGCCAGATGAAGGTAAGGTTGCGGTTCTTCACTTCGGCCACTGCCCTGGTGTTCTCACTTCCTGCCGGAAACACGGGAGAGACTGTGCGCGCACACATCCGATGCAGATGCATTTGTACTTTGTTGGCTATTTGTGTCTGTAGACGTGCATTGGGAACACATTGTGCTGATGGTGAGAGGAGGGGGCTTATGTTTGTACTAGAGGCCCAGTGCGCGAAATCGCGAGGTAGCCCGCCGCTGCTCACAGCCCCGCCCACCCACCCGCCGCCCTGCCTACCCATCACCCACCTTGCTGTGATCGGAGCCTGTGGGCTCGGGGGAGGGACCAAGAGGTACTTAATGCACCTCGTGGTGACCAATTATTTGGTCGTCCTGGTCATCACAGACGCTGGCTTTTTATATATATAAGTATAGGCAGTCCTTGGTTACATCAGACTCGATGTATGTCGTTTCGTGGTTACGCCACCATTTCCCATTTTTTTAAATAAAAAAATAAGTTCTATCACTTCGACATATGTACACAGGTGCTTTATATTTTTTATCATTTATTTACCACAAGTAAAGGTCAGGAATTATCTTTCTTTTAATTTTTTTTTTTACTGTTTCACTTCATGACTGCTGTGTCTGTGCTCCATGTGAGTGACATAGGTGCTTATGTAGGTGGGTTCCCAGCGTGTTACGTCGCGCTGTATTAATGGATCTCTGACATAACCCCAGAAGCTACTGTATGCCAGTTATGTTTATGTATGTATGGGTATCATTTGGAATCATCCTTTACTTGGGGGGAAAAAAATGGAGAGTCCTAGCCGGTTTGGCTCAGTGGATAGAGTGTTGGCCTGGGGACTGAAGGGTACTGTGTTCGATTCCAGCCAAGGGCATATGCCTGGATTATGGGCTCCATCTTCAGTAGGGAGCGTTCAGGAGGCAGCTGATCCATGATTCTCTTTCCATTGATGTTGCTACCTCTCTCTCTTTTTTCTTTTTTTCTTCCTTCCTTCCCCTTTAACCATAATTATAGTCGTTCTTTGTCGCTGCCTTCTAAGCATCTTTTTTCTCTTAATGGACTTTATTTTTTAGAGCAGTTTTAAGTTCTCAGAAAAATTGTGAAGACAGTATAGAGTTTTCTCATATACATCCAGTTGAATCGGTAGTCATTACAGAAAGGCAAATTTGAGTGTTTTAGGTCTGATTTTATGCTGATTTTTCCCCAATAACTGTATGAAAAATAATGAAAAACCAGAACTAGTGTGTCTGTGAGGAAAGAGTTTAATAACGTCACACAGCTCTCTGTAAATTGGTTTACTTTCCTCTGGAGGGGAATCTGGCAGCGTGCAAGAAGGTCCATAAAAAAGCTCCCATTCCATCCTGTGCTTCCAGCTGGACTATCCCTCAAGAAAATAAACGTAGCAGAAAAGCAATATTTAATATGTAGGTATTTAGGGCAACGAGGCATGTATCCCCAAATAAATTCACACAACCCAAATTCCTAGCAGCAATAAGAAAGAAAGAACATTGTTAATTAATCTCCTAGACTACCATGAAACTGGAAATAAAGAGCATGTTCATATACATGTCTATATATATAAAAGCATAAGCAGCTGGCTGACTAGACCACCAGCTGGTAACTATGAGGTGCAATGGCCACCAGGGGGCATTGACCATCATGATTCTCTGACCAGTAGCTATAATGTGCACTGACCACCAGGGGGCAGACGCTTAACGCAGGAGCGGCCAAGTTGCAGCAGCTTGGGCAGCTGTGATTCTTGGGTGTAGAGAGGAGGGAGCCTGATTCTGGGGTGTGTCACCCGGGAACCGCACTCTCACAATCGGGGACCCCTCGGGGAATGTTAGAGAGCTGGTTTTGGCCCAATCCCGGAAGGCCAGGCCGAGAGACCCCACTGGATTTGCACAAATCCATGCAAATCCGTGCACCAGGCCCCTAGTAAGATTATAATAAGAGAAACATTCTTTAGAGCTTCCCCATACACCAGCTGCTGTGCTAGGGGTTTTATGAGTATTATCTCACTTAATCGTATAAATAATGGTGCTAAGGAGATGCTATTTTTAGTGTCGCCTCTTACAAAGAAGGGGATTAATTTTATGGAGGCTGAGGTGTTTGCCAAATGTCATGACTCTTATAAGAGGCAGCCGGCTCTTGAATCCCATTGGAACTCTAAGACTCAGGTTCTTATCCTTCATGACATTCAGCCTTTCAATGAATGGATGAAAACAAAAGCAGGATAATTAATGTCGCACACATGCTGACCTGGACTTTAGCAATATGCTGCCACAGGGACAGAGATGGGGGCCATTTGGTGTATAATCCCAAACTAATCTATGTCTGAGTGTGTTTGTGTATTAGTTTTAAAATCCGGAAATATCCCTTGGTTGTTTTAATACTGTTAAGGGAAGTTGAATGTGTAGCACCATAGGTTGCATGTACATCTGCATGGAATAAATGTATCCAAAACCTTAGAGATGAGACTTAAAAATGTGTGAGATGAAAGACATTGCCGATGGAGAGCAGCTAAAGTGCATTTTCTTTATATATATATATATATATATACACACACACACACACACACACACACACACACTAGAGGCCCAGTGCGTGAAAATTCATGCACTGGAGTGGGGGTCCCTCAGCTTGGCCTATCCCCTCTCACAGTCTGGGAGCCCTCAGGGGAGGGAGGCAACCCGGCAATCAGAGGAAGGCGACACCCCCATCACACCTCTGCTGCTGCCACTGCCGGTAGCACAAGCCTCTGCCGGCCCTGCTACCTGAACCTCGGGCGGCCCTGGGTGGCTGGGCAGCCACCATCAGAGGCTTGCCTGCACCTCTGGCTGGCTCTGGGCGGCTGTGGGGCTGAGGGGTCTGGGCACTGCCATCTTGTGGTTATGAGTGCTGCCATTTTAGATGGTGTGGCAGTTAATCAGCATATTCCCTCCTTACTGGCTGTGGGTGCCACCATCTTTGTGAGGGCATGGTGGTCAATTAGCGTATTACCTCCTTATTAGATATGATGATTGATTTCAGAGAGGAAGGGAGAGGCAGAGAAAGAGATAAATCGATGATGAGAGAGAATCATGGATTGGCTGCCTCCTGGGGGCTTGAGCCTGCAAACCAGGCATAAGACCTTTCAGTCCACAGGCCAATGCTCTGTCTACTGAGCTAAACCAGCGAGGGCAGAAAGTGCATTCTCTTCAGATTGCATGTGCTGTTTCCAAAATGTTTCCTTGAAACTGACAGCAATTCCTAGTTCATAAGCCATTCCACGGTAGCTCAAGGAGTTGAAGGTGGGTGGGGCTACGTGATGCACCCATTTCCCGCCAACACTGAGGATCTTCTGCCTCTGCCTCCAGCTCCGCCAAAGGAATGGCTGCTCTCCTGCCAATCCTATGTAAAAGGCTACTATGTAATCGACCTAACGGCCGGGCAGATTTATTAGCTTTAAAAATAGAGACCCTTAGATTCATTTCAGCTCCGATATCCCATGTTTATTCCCAAGGCCACGTCCTCCCATTCCAACATGGGAATTAAGGTTGCAACCCTGAATTCAAGACATAAAAGGTTTGGCTGTTGACTTATGCCAAGTGGCACAAAGCACCTATTTGACTGAATGAAAATTAAAGGTTTTCTCAGTGCCTGCTGAGTAGATAATGAGGGAGCAGAAGCCGAACCAACAGTGCTCAGGTAACAGAAACACAGAGGGAGCCTGGCCAGCCTGGCTCAGTGGTTGAGCACCGAACTGGGAACCAGGAGGTCACAGGTTCCATTCCCTGGTCAGGGCACATACCCGGTTGCAAGCTCCATCCCCAGTAGGGGGCGTGCAGGAGGCATCCTATCCACGATTGTCTCTCACCATGGATATTTCTATCTCTCTGTCCCTTTCTCTCTGAAATGAATAAAGATACTTAAAAAATATCTTTAAAAAAACAGAGGAATGCAAGGGGGTGTGTTCAGAAGTGGGTGTTGCAGATTGTAGGGGGAAGAGCACAGCGGAAAGGAGGTCAAACCAACCACCAACATGGGAAGTAGAAGTGGGTATGAGAGGACCCTTTAAGAGGGACCTTAAATAGCCTTACTGGGAATCCCAATATGTACTCTTTTGTGTTCCCAGAGGCGGGTGCCTCAGGGGGAAGTGGTTGCGATTCACCTATTCTTGGCCACGTGGGCTCCTTTAGATAAGTCTTCCAACTCCGACATCAGGCACGTCCTAGTAAGAGAAGAAAAGTATCGTCGGACATGTGATAGGTCATCACAGAGGTGCTGACTCTATTATTGGCGAGAGATTGCCTGGATTGGAAAATAAAGATCCTTTGGCGGGCGCCAATATTGCTTCCGTGCGCCGAGAATGGAAACTCTATCAGCGCTAATATGTGTATGATGGTGTGGCATTTGTCATCGTGTTATGTGGCTTTTGAGATCCCCTATGCTTTGCCACTGGGTGACAAATAAACAGTGAGAAGGTAGAGTAATGGTAATGGAATGCCCTGTGCCCGGAGGTATAGGAGGATTTGACACACATCCTCTTAACTAAAGCGAGCCCTGAGAAGACATTATTAATTGTTGTGTGAAGGATGAGGCCAGGGAGATGCGGCATGCTGCGGGTTTGATAAAAGCCGAGTGAGTCATTGCTGTGTGGCTCATCTGTGATTCAAATACAGGTCGTCACCCAACTCAAAACCATGTTTTAAAAATGTATTGTACATCAGTCTGAAAAACATGAATCCCGTAAAGCCGTTTCTGATACAAAGGGGAAAGCATAGGCCATGAAATGTGTCCTTATATGCCATCAGTGTCCTTGCCTGGCCGGCATAGCTCAGTGGTTAGATTACCAAGGGACATTTATAGGAAAAACTACGAAAGATGGCCCATGAAAAACAAACTGATTTTACTGAAGTTTTATTAAGGTATGATGTATGTTCAAGAGCCCACCCATACTTAAAATATGGAATTTGACAAGTTTTGGCATATACACATACACTCATGAAACCACTACCACAATCCAAATTGCAATGGTTCCTGTCACCAACTCCCCCCCCCCCCCCCAAAAAAATATCCTCGAATCCCTTTGTAATTCATGGCTCACCTAGACACACTTTAATTCCCCTTCTTTCCCTAAATATTAGTCTCTGTTTTTAGAATTTTACATAAATGGGATCGCATAGTGTGCACTCCTGTTCTCCCCTCCCTCTGGCTTTTTCTCCTCCAGTGTAATGATTCTGAGATATTCGTATGCCCTCATCTGACTTTATTCTATTTTGTGTGTAGTTACTAGCCTGTAGTTCAAAGAAACATACAAGAAATTGTTTACCTGTTCTTCCAGTAGATGGTCTGTTTCTCTAACAGCCTAAAATGCATCACTCCTAATGTAAATAAACAACCTACAATGCATCAATCTTGACTTAAGTAAACAACCCACAATGCATCAGTCCTAATTTAAACAGTCCACAATGCATCAGTCCTGACTTAAATAAACAGCCCACAATGCATCAGCCCTGACTTAAACAGCCTACAATGCATCAGCCCTGACTTAAACAGCCCACAATGCATCAGTCCTAACTTAAATAAACAGCCCACAATGCATCAGTCCTAACTTAACAGCCCACAATGCATCAGTCCTGACTTAAACAGCCTGAAATGTATCAGTCCTAACTTAAATAAACAGCCCACAATGCATCAGTCCTAACTTAAATAAACAGCCCACAATGCATCATTCCTGACTTAAACAGCCTGAAGTACATCAGTCCTAACTTATTTTTTTTCCGCTCGTTATCCCTTCTGCTGTGTCTGCATTTCATACACACTGTGGCATCGCTGGCTCCTCCTGACATTCGAGTCTCAGCTTAAATGTCAGCATTTCAGGTTCAATTTCACCAGTTCAGCAGGACTTTACATGGCCACCTTGCCTAAAGTGCCATTCCTAGTCCCACTACTAAGGCACTTCTAATTTAGTGTCATCTGTTCCTCCCAGCTAGAATGTACAGTCCATGGGGGAAGGAACTTGATCTGCCTTGTTTAAAATTATATCTATTCCTAGCACCTTGGACAATGCTTGCTGCCTGGGAGGTATGCAAAAAATAAATGAATGCATACATCTTTGCCAACCCTTTCATTTTATGTTTATGGGGAAACGTGGAGACCCAGGAGCTGAATAATAGTGTAATTCAATGCAACTGTGATCCGTTGAAGGAATATATTCAAAGAATGCTGGGTGATGGCTATTTTTCAACCTGAGAGGGAATTTATCTTATTTTTTAAAAATATATTTTTAATTGATTTCAGAGAGGAAAGGAGAGAGAGTGAGAGGTAGAAACATCAATGATGAGAGAGAATAATTGATTGGCTACCTCCTGCACGCTCCCTACTGGGAATCGAGCCTACAACCTAGGCATGTGGCCTAATCGGGAGTCAAACCATGACCTCTTGGTTCATAGGTCGATGCTCAGCCATTGAGCCACAGCGCCCTGACCTGAGTGGGCATTTTGTATTCTTGTCTTTACCTTAAGTCTTTTCCTGCTCTACAGTTTTTATGCATTTAACAAATAAAGCCCTTGGCTCTAAGTAATGCTCATTTTTTTCTGTATGAATGGGAAGCTATGACACATAATGATGATAATTAGTATTCTAAACTGTATTTACAAATCAAAAGAATGGATGGTACTAAAAAATGAAACTAGGTCCCTAGCCAGTTCAGCTCAGTGATTGAGCGTCAGCCTACAGACCAGGAGTGTTCGATTCTAGTCAAGGGCACATGCCCAGGTTGCAGGCCTGATCCCCAGTAGGGGGCGTGCAGGAGACAGTCTATCCATGATCTCTCTCCCTCCCCTCCCTCTCTGAAATCAATAAAAATACATTTAAAAAAAAGAACTATGAGTTTCTCCTTGGATGACAGCATGTTTAGGATCCTAACAACCCCAAGATAGAACTTAAAATGTATCGTAATATTAATAAAGAAAACTGTTTCTATTTCGTGGGATTTAAGCCCATTCACCTTTTCAAAGAGAAGAAATCCTGAATTCTTTCCTCAATTCTTTCTTGATATGTGTAACCCTCAGCTGGTTGGTGTTGAAGGTTGGTTTGAAAAGTTGCTCTTTGGTATGCATTTGTTTGGGGTTTGTTTGAAATTCTCACACCATTAGGGAACAATGAAAAAAAAATTTTTTTTTCCAAGCTGGAAAAAAAGTAGCTAGTGGTAGGATGTACAGAGTCCTTGGTTTATTAAGGTCCATGTTACCTCTGAAAAACATTCTTTGTTCCTCAATTTCCATTCACCTGGTGATTTTGTGTAGATTACTTGCCGAGGGTGCTGTCCAGCGGCCTGGTGCTGAATTGTAGGCTCCTGTCTGGGTGTCTGGGTGTTTTCTTTGCATCCTCATTAATAAAATTAAACTGCTGGTGATAGGATCAGCTTGCCCAACTTATGTACCTAGGGTTTCTGTTTTTTTGTTTTGTTTTTTTTTCAAAATCATATTATTACCCAGGGAATATCATTTTATATTGCTGTAGCTTTCTTTTTTTTCTTCTTCAATAGACATTTATTTCACATTGTACCTCGTCCACGACATAGTCATTGATATTCAGTTGTAGCCTGCATCCCCCCTCCAGACCCCAGATAGTTCTCTATTAACAAGAAGTGGAGACAAAGGGAGAACAGAAATAGATTATGTGATACAGGAGCGAAACATTTTCTAAATAATTCTGTTGTGCGGTGGATTCCCGGAGGTACCGGCGGCTCCATACGAGCCAAAAATGACTCTTTCAGCTCAAGTTTGCCAGCAAAACAACAAGCCTAATGACACGGGATGCTGGTGCCCCCCGGCACACTGCAGGGGGCAGGAGCGAGCTGCTGCACGTGGGAACATTTCCCTGGATGCCCCCTCCTTGCACATGCTACCCCCTCTCCCACCCCGTGATTATTATTTCTCAGCACCGAATTAGCGCACCCTTTTTTACACGGTGCCATTATGTAAAATAAAATGACACTTTGTTTCTCTGCGTCGGCCAATTACTTGCTGCAGAAAATGGGACCCTGGAAAGAAGACACGTGTGTGTGCACCACCCGGCAGATTACAGGGAAGCCTTGTCAGAGGCGCCCAGATGTTTGATGCCAGGGAGAGGGGCAGGTGCCAAGAACAAGCAGCAAAGGAAGATGGTTGTAGATAGCTTGCCATCTACAGAAATAAAAAAATCATCTAGGAAAGCCAATTAGATCACAGACATGAAATCCCTCCGGCAGGGCAGTCAGCACAGAGCTGTACTATATTAAAACCCATTTGCTCCTTTTCTCCTCCTCCCGCCCTCCCTTTTGTCTCAGACGATTGCAGGAAATATTAAGGAACTTTATTGCTCATCCTCCTATATGATAAAAAGCGAATATGCAAATCAACCAAACAGCGAAACGACCGGTCGCTATGATGCACACTGACCACTGGGGGGCAGATGCTCAACGCAGGAGCTGTCCCCTGGTGGTCATTGCATTCCCACAGGAAAGCTGCTCAGCCAGAAGCCGGGCTCGTGGCAGTGCTAAGGATGTCCAACTGATGGCTTAGGCCCACCGAAGCCATCCATTGGACGTCTCCTGGGGACTTCTGACTGTGAGAGGATGCAGGCCGGACCTCTAGTCCTTCATACAATAGTTCCTGTTATCCAAAGGGAGCTTCATTCCAAGATCCCCCTAGTGTCGTGGTCTGCAAACTTTGGCCCCTTGAGTGTGGGGCCAATTATGGCACTATAATTGTTTCATAGTTACATGGAACAATTATAGCAATACACTCTGATAAGAATTTTATGAATGTGGTCCCCAAAAGCTGCAACAATACTTATATACTTTCATTGTGACTCCTCAGCTATTAATATTCTGTCCCATTTGTTCTCTCTCTCCCTCGCATACACACCCCACACCCTATTTTTTTCTGAGTTATTGGAGAATCTGTTGCAGAAATAATGTGACCTTGTCCTTAATATTGCAGCATCCATTTCCTACAAACAAGGCTCTTTCTGTCTAGAAAACCACAGTGTAATTACAAAAATCAATGGCCATTGACACGGCAAAAATAGCCTGCAGATCTGATTTTAAAACGCTGAATGGTGTTAGCCATGCCCTTTAGAGCTGTGGTCGGCAAACTGTGGCTCTTTCACAAAATACCACAGCTTGGGCCAGTCTGTTTTGAAGAAGTGGCACTAGAAGAAGCTTAAGTTTAAAAAATTTGGCTCTCAAAAGAAATTTCGATCATTATACTGTTGACATTTGGCTCCGCTGACTAATGAGTTTGCTGACCACTGTGTTAGAGCAAATGGGAAAGGGAGTATATTGAGTAAGGGATCCAGTTCGGAATCCTCAGCTCCTGGAGTGTCCTTTCATCTAGCACAGCTCATTGATCTTCATCTACTGTCCATGACCTTCAGATGGTGTAAAGATCTCGAGACAGCGACTTTGGGGACTGTCTCTCCAACTCGGGTTTGCTGGACATCTCCTCGTGATTCACCATGGGGCATGCTCTCTTGGCAGGAAAAACACAGACGCGGTTCCTATTTCTCTGTGCTTTGCACCAGGAGACACTCGTGTGTGTGTGTGTGTGTGTATGTGCGTGTGTGTGTGTGTGTGTGTGTACACGTACGTATATATTTATTGATGTCAGAGAGGAAGGGAGAGGAAAAGAGAGAGAGAAACATCAAGGACGAGAGAGAATCATGGATTGGCTGCCTCCTGCTTGCCTTCTTCTTGGGATCAAGTCTGCAACCTGGGCATGTGCCCTGACTGGAAATCGAACCGTAACCTCCTGGCTCATAGGTCAACACTCGGCCACTGAGCCACGCCAGCCAGGCCTGATTCGTCTCTTGAATCTCCCTTTCCCCAAGGACCTCTTGTCCTGTTTGTAAAGATGGTATTTAGGTACTAAGATCGAAGTGTCAGGTATGCATAGTAATTTAATTTTTTTTTAGCAGATTAGACACACACACACACACACACACACACCCTTCTTAAAGTGGTTTTTCTGTCCAAAGGAATCGTTTAAACTACAATGTAGAGCCTTTCTTTAGAGAAGACACAAACATCTATATTAATAAAAGGGTAATTATGCTAATTAGACCACGAGACCTTCCAGACGTCCTTCCAGACAAAGCCATGGTGGCGGGGCCCAGGCAGAGGCGGTTAGGGGTGATCAGGCCAGGAGGGGAGGGTAGTTTGGGTGATCAGGCTGCAGGGGGTGGTTGGGGGCAAGCAGGCCAGCAGGCAGAGTGGTTAGGTGCGATCAAGCAGGCAGGCAGGTGAGCAGTTAGGAGCCAGCAGTCCCAGATTGTGAAGGGGTTGTCCTTCTGCCAGTTTAGGCCCCATCCCACAGAGGTCCCAGATTGGAGAGAATGCAGGCCAGACTGAGAGACAGATACAAAGCTAGTAGAATAAAAGGAGCAGGCCGTATGTCTCACACACAATTATCCCTCATCAAGTAATACACTGATCAACCCCCCTGGAAGGGAGCTCTCGAGAGACACAGTTTACCTTTTCGTTTTGTTCAGTACGGTTCACTCATTACTCCATAGACAGATGTTCATACACCTCTCAGCATTTCCCTCTCCTCCCCTTTGCAAAACGATGGTGCATTCCACTTCCTCCTTTACCATAAACCCCTTCACTCACTCTGCCATCCCTCTGTGGAAGCTGCTTTCCCTTTTTTTTTAATTTTTAAAATTTATTTTTCAATTACAGTCGCCATACAATATTATATTAGTTTTATGCATATGCCACGGTGATTAGACATTTATATACCGTAGGATGCAATCACCCTGGTACCTCTAGTGCCCACCTGCCACCCTGCGTGGCTATTAGCATGTTATTGACTGTATTCCCTGTGCTGTGCTTTACACCCCCCTGCTGTGTTTATCACGGGCAATTTGGACGTCTTCATCTTTTCCCCTCGCTCGCCCACCCCGCCCACCCCTCCCATCGGGCAGCCATCATTTGCTCTCATCATCTGACTCTGCGCCTGTTTTGTGACAGATATGACACTCTGCAGCCAAATCCATTTCCTCTTTTCACATCCTCTCTGCCTCCTTGATGTTTAAAGTCTCTTCTGCCTTTATTGCCTTTTTTTTTTTTTTTTTTAATATTTTTACTAGATGCATGAAAATGGTGCAAGAGTAGGTCCTTAAAGCCCTGGCTTCCTCCAGAGGTCATCGGAAGGTCGTCTGAATGGTCATTCTGCTGTTTGGTTGCTCGGTTGATTTGCATATTACGCTTTTATCATTATAGATTGATGCCAGAGAGAGAGGGAGAGGGAGAGACGGAAACATGGTGAGGGAGAATCATGGATTGGCTGCCTCCTGCACGCCCCCTATTGGGGACTGAGCCTGCAACCTGTGTCCTGAAGTGGAATCAAACCGTGACCTCCTCGTTCATAGGTCGATGCTCAACCACTGAGCCTCACGGGCTGCTTTTAAAGAGTGCAGCTCAGGGCTTGACGTACAGCAGTTTCCGTGTGCTATATCCCCCCTAATTATAAACCCCTTAAGACAGCCTGACGCCCCTCCATCTCACCGGACTCCAGGAAGGTCGCGGAGGGGACAGTTTTCAGTATCCATTGAGACTCGGGCAGGATGAGGTCCGAGTTCTGCTCCGTCGTCCAGCCCCCGGTACCTTCGCGATGTTCCACGTCTCTCCCTCTCTGCGAACACCTGTTGGAGAGATCACAGCAGAGCCCAGCTTAGTTCTTTGGAAAACAAGAAACTTGCCGTCTTTGCAAACACACGAAGATAAAAGCTCCCGCCAGATCAATGAAAGCCTTTTAGGAAATGACTTCGGCGGCGCTCGGAGCGAGTGGCCTGGACGGTGGGGGGGAAGCTTCGAGTTCCGCCAGCACTCTGTCTCCTTAGCAGTTCTCTGCAAGCTCCGAGGCCTTCTCCTCACTCCCCTGTGTGCCTGCTGAGCCACGGTTCCTCCCCCAGGGCCCAGGCAGGTCCTAGGAGAACGAGGTTTGTGTCTCGCTTGTTTGTGGCTGTTTCAAGCCCTGAGAGTTGAGAGTCCAGTCACAGTTACTAGTTCATTGTAGGCACCCAAATAACTTCCTTAAAAAAAATGTATATACACTTCGGAGAGGAAGGGAGGGGGGAGGGGGAGAGAGAGAGAGAGAGAAACCAGTGATGAGAGAGGATCATGGATCGGCTGACTCCTGCATGCCTCCTACTGGGGATTGAGTCAGCAGCCCGGCCATGTTGAGGATGGGTCGGTCCTTCTTTCATTCATTCATTCATTCTGCTTACCCAATATTTTATCTATTAACTTCAGAGAGAGTGGAAGGGTTAGGGGAGAGGAGAGAGGCAGACAGGGAGAGAGAAAAAGATGGATGTGAGGGAGACACACAAATCAGTTGCCTCCTACAAGTGCTCTGACTGGGGGCGGGAGTCAAACCTGCAAACTGGCAACCGGGACTCCGGTGTGCAGGCCGATGCCCTAACCATGGAGCCCACTGTGCAAGGCTTTTTCTCTTATTGACACGTGTAAGACTCGTCCCCACACTTCCCTCTCTTCCCCACAGAATTTTCTCCTTGCCCTTTAATTTCTCCTCTCTATCTTAGGGAGGGAGGCTAAGTATAGCTCCATCATTAATTATGAAAGAGCTGTGGGAAGGACAGTGTGGAAAATTGAGGTGGCATGTAGATCGGGTTTCTCTTGAGGAATGTTGGGGGCGAGTGGGAGGGAGGGACCGTCAGGAGGAAAGTGTGAGTTCGGCCAGGCACTGGGTCCAGCGGCTGAAGCACCCCTAGGTTACCTGCTTTTTACTCTATGATGTGCCTTGAAGCGCCTCCCGTGAAACATGATCCCACTTAGTCTGGCCTGCAGGGGTTATTAGGATCATAAGCATGACATTGGAATCCCATAGTGCTAGAAGGTTGTGGAGGTGAAAGAATCTTTTATTTTTTATGTATTTATTTTTAAATGTTTTTATTGGCTTCAAAGAGCACGGGAGATGGATTACAGAGGCCTATTTACTACGGACCCCGTCCCCGAGGTCAGGTGGGTAGCGGGAACCCAGCCTGGGCTCAGAGGGGGCTGTGCAGTGCAGCTCCATGAAGGGCGGTCAGAGAACAGGCTGCACCCAGACCCAGTGAAGACGAGGGGGATTTGCTGGTTAGAGCTGTGAGGGGGCAGCCACAGTGGGAGGTGGAGTTCATGGCGGGAGAAGGGGCAGGAACCCTAGGACTGCTGGAGCCCAGGAAATGGAAATTGTGGGGTTTTTTTTGTGTGTGTGTGTGAATTCTATTCTGTAAATCCACCTTTTAAAAAAATATCTCTATATAAAATTTAATATGCAAAGTGTCCCCTTGGGAGTTCAACAGGGAGAGGAAATATAAATATATATATATATATATATATATATATATATATATATATATATTTGTATTGATTTCAGAGAGGAAGGGAGAGGGAGAGAAAGAGAAATGAGAAACATCCATGATAAGAGAGAACCATCGATCAGCTCCCTCCTACACGTTCCCTCCTGGGAATCTAGCCCAGGCATGTTCCCTGACCAGGAGTTGAACCGGGACCTCCTGGTTATAGGTTGGTGCTCAACCACTGAACCACGCTGGCCGGACAATCCATCGTTGGAGCAGAAAAACAAGTCTGTGGGGTGGGATCAAGAAGAAAACAAAGATGATTACCACCAAAATAGTTATGAGCCCGACAGTCGAAGCGTTTCTGAATAAATATGACTCGTGTCCCTGCGTCTGATACCCTTAAAAGAGTTGGCTTCTCGGCTAACTGCCTAATGAAATAAACCACGAGCAATAATAGAAATAGATGGCAGTCCCCATGGTCTCCAAAGAATGGAGAGAGAAATAAGTTAATGGGAATGAGCTGCCGGGAAAGGGAACATCAATAGTTGGTACGTGGTGGGACCAATATAATGAGAGAAATATCTGTAAGCATTTGAGAATAGAGGAGTAATAACCAGCAAGCCAGACTGCAAGGCTGTGAGGGAGGAATTATGTCCCAATTCACATGATTCTGCTTTTTCTTCCCCTAGCCCAATAAGACAGCAGCCGTGTGGGGAAGGAAGTCAGGGCCGTTAGATAGGAAACGCTATTTTCCCATCTATGTCGTTCTCTGCTACGCTCCACTTCAAATGCTTCACGTACATTGAGCATCGACTTATGAACCAGGAAGACAGGTTTCGATTCCCAGTCAGGACGCATGCCCAGGTTGCAGGCTCGATCCCCAGTAGAGGGCGCGCAGAAGGCAGCTGATCCATAATTCTCTCTCATCAGTGATATGTCTCTCTCCCCCTCTCCCTCTCCCTTCCTCTCTGAAATCAATACATTTTTTAAAAAAGAAATTTTGCCAAATAATAATGATGGAATTATTATTGGAAGGGAAGGCTGGGTGTTTCAAAGGTTCAGTGACATTAAGTTTATAAAGACCCCCTTTCCCGTCCCCGGCAGGGAGGCCTTTTGAGTAACGAGCCCACCTCTGGAGGAAAAGGTTTATGGGTTCCTGATCCTGCCCGCCTTTGCAGCTGGCTAGTTCTGATAACACTCTTAAATAAACCCTTTCACCTTTAAAGCCTCACACATCCACTCCTGTTTGCTGCTCCGGGAGGTTTATAGCTCTAAAAATAGCCCCGCTCTAAAAAGGCATTTGCTGTTTGTTTGTTTGTCGTTGTGTGTGTGTGTTTTTAGAGAATAAAAGTCTCCCGGCTGGGTCCTTAGTCACTTAGAAAAGAGAAGCGCTGTTGATGGGTTTCACTATAGCCTGGACCCGTGGTTCTCCACCTTCCTAATGCTGCGACCCTTTAACACAGTTCCTCATGTTGTGGTGACCCCCAACCATAACAGTATTTTTGTTGCTACTTTATAACTGTAATTTTGCTCCTGTTGAATCATAATGTAAATCTCTGTTTTCCGATGGTCTTAGGCTGTACAGCAGCGGTTCTCATAATTACAGTCTTAGGCTCTACAGCATCGCCCTGTCCTAAATGGTGCCTACAGCAGGACTGAGTCATTATTCCTTGAGTGAATGGATGTATTTTTTTTAAAAAAAATACTGTTTTATTGATATGTCAAACTCCTGGTCAAGGGGACAATTAGCCTTTTATTATATAGGATATACACTGAGTGGCCAGATTATTATGCATTCAGAGGGCATAATAATCTGGCCACTCAGTGTGTATATATATTCTTGAAAATGTTAGCTGAGCCCGGCTGGTGTGACTCAGTGGTTGAGCATCAATCTATGAACCAGGAGGTCAGGAATCGATGTCTGGTCAGGGCACATGTCCATTTCCAGTAGCGGACGTGCAGGAGGCAGCTGATCAATGATTCTCTCTCACCTTTGATGTTTCTCTCTCTCTCTCCCTCTTTTTCTCTCTGAAATCAATAAAAACATTTTTTTAAAAAAATTTGAGCTGAGCCTAGATCCCTGCTGGGAAGTGAATAGGATGGGAAGCTCCAGCCTCGGCTTACACACACAGATACTCCTGTTGACCTGTCTCCAGACACCTTAGTGAAGGCAAGCACTTCCTGTGGACGGGAATCACCCGCTTTGGAAATGAAAGTGGAAGCAGACGCCGAGGGAGGATGCTGGCTGGTGCGCCCGCTTTGCATAGTTAAAGATATTCTGCCAGGTCCCGACCTGTGCTTCCTGCTTGCTCCGGAATACATCCCCCTGTCCTTAGAACTAATCTGAGATGAAAGTCATACCCCTATTTCTCTTCCTTCCTCTCTGAAATCAATAAAATATATTTTAATAAAACAACCACACCACAGTGCTAAAAACAGGGGTAATGTATATTCACATCAATTCCAGGCTTGCATGATGGCATGTATGTGCAGGGCTAGGCTGAATAGCAGACATGGCAGACACAGCAGGTCACGTCATGTGCGAATCTGAGTGAGCTTGGCACATTTCTGTCTCGCCTCACCCTCCCTTGCCTGCGTCTCCTTGATGATGACAACAGTGATGATAATAACCACAGATATTTATTGGCTGTGAGATTTGTCTGTTTTATGTCTACGGACACTCAGGGTGTGGCTCACTCAGGCAGCCTCCCAGATATTTTTCCCAAAGAAAAGAAGTTCTGGGTTGTTCCTGGCAGGTTGTCAGGATACATCACGGAAGAGCTGTTTGGCCGAGGATGTCCAATTCTCCATAAATAACAGCAGAACGCGTTGGCGATGTTGATTGTGCCGCACCAATGAGAAACATAACAAGAACATAAATCATGCTTATTTTAATGGGAACAATGAGCACGTGTATTCAGAGGCTCAGGAACTAGGTGGGGTGACTAGAATTCACGGATCATTTCTCGGAGACCTGTAGAGGCCTAGTGAGTGAGGTCCCTGGTTCTTTATTGGTGTTTTGCTTCTAAGCCTGTGATGTTCCATGTTTTGTTGATGGAGGTGAATGCCTGACACAATTCTCACCTTTGTTGGCCAGGATTATTGACACTTGTCAGGAGGTGGGTCAGTAAAGAAATGAAGCGAGGACAGGTATTTTCCCCGAATGAAAAATGAGTGACAGCCGGGCTGGCGTGGCTCAGTAGTTGAGAGTTGACTGGGAGGTCATGGTCAGGGCACAGGCCCAGGTGGTGGGCTTGATCCCCAGTAGGGGGCGTGCAGGAGGCAGCTGACCCATGACGCTCTCTCTTCATGGAGGTTTCTCTCTCCCTCTCCCTTTTTCTCTTAAATCAATAAAAATATTTAAAAAATAAAAGAATCTCTCCTCTACTGCTATCTCCACAGGGTTTTCTTTTCTTTCCTCTCTTTTTTAAATATTTTGTTATTCATTTTAGAGAAGAAGGGAGAAGGGGAGAGAGAAACATTGATGAGACACATCTATGGACTGCCTCCTGCTCGCCCTCTACTGGGGATCGAACCTGCAACCCGGGCATATGCCCTGACTGGGAATTGAACCAGGGACCTCTTGCTTCATAGGTCAATGCTCAACCACTGAGCCATGCCGGCCGGGCTCCATGGGAGTTTCAGAATGAAAGGTACAAGCTCCCGCAGGGAGTCTGTGACAGATGGGGGCCTAGTGAACACAACAGGGAAAAGGAATAGTTTGCCTCTGAGAGGGACACACATTCCTAGAATCCTGTTCTCAGGGAGAGGTGGGTGTTGGCGGGACCCAGTGACCGACTTTCAGAAATATCTGTCTCTTCCTTGGGCGGGTGGTTCCATCCCAGAAGGCTTTGCCTAGCAACCGTCACCAAGCGCACGTGTTTTCGCAGTAGCCTGAGAAGATGCTGGGCTTCAGCCCAGGGCTCCGTCTGTGTCCTGCTTCCCTCACCCACGGTGATGGATTCTGACAGCCGACAGGGTCCCCAGACCGGAATCACTCTCCTCCCACGAACTTGAACTCTGTCTGACCTGTTCATCCGGCCGGGGAGACCAGTGAGGGATGGTTTCAATAATGATAGGGAAGCAGCATTGAGGGTCATGACAGGGGGTTGGAACATAGAGCAGGCACAGGGCAGGAAAGTAGTCCAAGTTTTCATTTTTATGTTTCTTTTCTTAAAAAAAATGTTTTTATTGATTTCAGAGAGGAAGGGAGATAGGAAGATAGAATCAATGATGAGAATCATGGATCAGCTGCCTCCTGCACGCCCCCTACTGGGAATTGAGCCCGCAACCTGGGCATGTGCCCCTTGACCAGAATGACCTTTCAGTCTGCAGGCGATGCTCTATCCACTGAGCTAAACTGTCTACGGCCATTTTTATGTTTCTTTAGACTTTTTAGTGTCCTCATTCACAAAGAGGCTACTCAACATTCAGTTGATGGTTCTATTGTGTTAGTTGCGTTTTTCTGATTTGTTTGGGGAAGTGTATTTTGGGGGATAACACACCCTCCACTTCTCACTCGCTCACCGGTATATTTTGATGAATTTTCACTCTCACTCCTATGGAATAGGACCTGTCGTTTTTTCCTTTATGGCTGGAGTTACTGTGTCCTTTTAAAGAAACCTTTTCCCACGCCAAGGTGAGGAAGCTGTTACGTATTCTTCATAAAACTTGAGCAAGTCACCTTTCACATGGAGGTCTGTGACCCATGTCTGGTGATGTCCTGTCTATCGTCGGATATAGGGCCAAGGTCCATGTTCCTGTTCGGGTATTTAATTAATTTTTTTGAAGAGACCGCCCTTGCCCTTACAAAACTGGAGGGTCACCTTGGTCATAGATAAGACGACCGTGTACGTTAAAAGCCATTTCCGGACACTTTTCCCCCTCGGATCTATCTTTCTGTCGTTAGATCAGTATCACACTTTCTCATTACAGCTTTCTAATAGGCCCTGAGGTCTTGTTGGGCATGTCCTTCAATTCTCTTTCTCTTCTTCAAGATAACCTTGCCGGCTCTTGGACGTTGGCATCTGTATATATAAAAGCCTAAGCGAAGGCCAACTGTGTGGGGGCAGATGCTCAGTGCTGGAGCAGAAACCACAGGCATGGAGACATGGAACAGGCTGATGAATCTCAGAAAGAAGGGGGGCGAGGGAGGGCAGGAAGAGGTTAACCAGAGGTCTTATATGCATACTAGAGGCCCAGTGCATGGATGTGTGCACTGCTGGGGTCCCTAAGCCCGGCTTGCAGGGCTTGGGCTGAAGCCAGCTATCCATCATTCTCTGAGAGGTCCCAGATTGCCCAGGGCCCTACCGGTGCACAGATCCATGCACCGGCCTCTGGTTTTCATATAAGAACATGAATTAACTTGAAAAGTTCCACAAGAAGGCATTCTGGAGGGAGAATTTGCAACGCCACAGGAGGAAATCTTCCATCCTACGAGCAGAGAACATCCTTCCCATTGTGATTTTTAAACTCCTCTCACTCATTTTAAAAATTCCTCATTTCAGCCCAGCCAGGGTGACTTAGAGGCTGAGCATCGACCTATGAACCAGGAGGTCCTGGTCCGATTCCCGGTCAGGGCACATGCCCAGGCTGTGGGCTCCATCCCCACTAGGGGGCGTGCAGGAGGCAGCTGATCCATGATTCTCTGTCATCATTGATGTTTCTCTCTCTTTCCCCCTCTCCCTTCCTCTCTGACATCAATAAAAATATATTAAAAAAAGACAATAGAGATAACTTGGCTAAATTTGCTAACATCCCCCAAAGCTAACGACTTTCCATGCCAGCTCTTGATGGAAGGGAAATTAGTTTCAACTTACTGTCACCACACACAGGCCACTTGGCGCTTGCTTGTCTCTGTAAGCGATGCTCGCTCTCTCCCCCATGGCACGCCTAATTAGTTGAAAGGCCGAGAAAACAGCTGGATCTCCGGGGAATCCATACCCATGAAATTGCTCCACTCATTCCAAAGTGCTGTGCCTTCCAGTTTCTAAGGAAGTTCTTCTGCTAAACGAAATTGTTGTTTCAATTATATCGCTGCGCCCCGACCCTGTCCCCATTGCTACCTTCTTATTGTTAATCCATTCAACCGTGCACCCGCTTCCTGTAAGCTCTAAGACTGAGCCCTGGTCCTCTCTCCTATTTTCTTCAGCTTTTTAAAAAGAATATGTTTTCATTGTGTTGGTTTTAGAGACAGAGGAAGGGAGAGGGATAGAGACATAGAAACATCAATGAGAGAGAGCCATCATTGATTGGCTACCTCTGCCCTCCCCTCCTCCCCCATCATAGGGGATCAAGCCTGCATCCTGGGCATATGCCTTTGTCTGAAACTGAACCTGGGACCCTTTAGTCCACAGTCCAGCACTCTATCCCCTGAGCCAAACCAGGTAGGGCCCATCCATCTTTTTAAAGGCTTTTGATATCATGATCGAGTGAGCTACGTTCTAGAGTGCTTGCAAGAGAGGGTCTGTAGGCTCCAGGCAGATGGGAAAATGGAATAAGAACTTTAACCTTTACTTTTTATTTTTTTATTTTTTATTTTTATTTTTTTGCTGACTTTGGACAATAAAATGAATCCTATATAATAAAACCCTAATATGCAAATTGACCCAATGGTGGAACAACAGGTCACTATGCACGCACTGACCACCAGGGGTAGATGCTCAATGCAGGAGCTGCCCCCTTGTGGGGGGGGCACGCTGGAATGGGTCAATGGGGGAAATAAGGGGACATCTATAATACTTTCAACAATAAAGATTAAAAAAAAAAGAGGGAGACATAATTTAGAAGTGGAATTTGGCAAGCTTTGCTAGGTTTCAGCAAGAGCCATATGTTAGCGACTGCCACCTGGCAAGTTTGTTTCAAAACATTTTGGGCATGCCGGCTACCCTGCTTGAAAATATTTGCTCTACAGTTACGTGGCCGATTGAAAAAAGAAAAAAAGAAGAAAAAACAGGTCACTTACAAAGAGAGAGAGACTGGCCAGAGAGAAAGAACCGAATTATCAGGTTGAAGGCAATAACTTCTTTCAGAAGCAGCAGAGTCTGAGCTAGGTTATGGAAGGTGATGTTTTAAGGGTGAGAGACGGGAAATGCCGGCTAAAGATGAGAGTCGGGAGCTTTTTTAGAGATTTCTTCAACGGGCCCTTTCGTGTGAATTGGATGTTTCTCCTTGGTTCATGCTTATCTACAGGCCCCCAACACTCCCAAATCCAGAACTTGCCACGTGTAATACCTCTGAGAGGCCCCCCGGAACATGACCCTGACCTTCGCCGTGCTTGAGGCATGTCCTGTGTTCATTGTTATTTAAGAAAACAACTTCAGGTCCAGCCGTGGGAGCTCAGTGGTGGTGTTGACCTATGAACCAGGAGGTCACGGTTCAAAGTCAGGGTTCATACCTGGGTTGTAAGCTCAATCCCTAGTGTGGGGCGTGCAGGAGGCAGCTGATCCATGATTCTCTCTCATCATTGATGTTTCTCTCTCTCCCTCTCCCTTCCTCTCTGAAATCAATACAAATATATTAAAGGGGGAACAAATAGACAACTTCCCAGCCAGTGTAGCTTTTATTGTAGGCTCCTGCCAAAGCTTCCTTAGCTATCAGAAGAAAATGTCACTGAGTACAAAAACAAACACACACACGAGAAAAACAAAACCGCAGAGCCCCTGGGTCTTAAGAAAGGAAGGAGGGTACGGCAGCTGGCACCTATTTCATTTCATTTCTTAGCTTGCTTTACGGGCTGTCTTAGAAGGCAGCTATGCTCACCACTACACCACCAACGCTGCTTTGTGGGCTATCTTAATTCCTACCGTGTCTGGAGAGCAAGACCCTGCAATGGCAGTCTTGAGGCGAAGTGCCATTCTGCACCTGCTCTGTCAGGAATGCCGCCTTGGATGGCGCACACTGAACTCGCTTCAAAGGCGGCGGCGAGGGCGGAAGGTGGAAGCCTTATTCTTCTCCCAGCTTCTCTTCAGATGGATTTCTTTAGAAAGAAAAAGACCCACAGAACACAAAGGGGCTGAAGGACACGAGGCCTTTTCAACCCACTCATCTTCCCGCCGCGGCAGTGGCAGTGCTCAGGCTAAGGAAGGGTTCTTGCCAGGAAGCGTGTGGGGTGGGCGGGAAAAGGGAGGCCGAGTCCCATTCCCATCAACGGCACGTCCCTGGGTGGCAGGCTGGGTCCCCGACTGGTCTGAGCATGTGCACGAGGCAACCACTGGATGTGTCTCTCTCACATTGATGTTTCTCTCTCACCTTCTCTCCCTCTCCCTCGCACTCTCTAAAAACCAAAGGAAAAGTAGGTTGGCGCTCACCATGGCGCCTCACCGGCCGCAATCATGGACGTGAAACTTAGACCCGGTACAGAGCCGGCGCCGTGTGACCAGAAAGCTTTGTGATTTGGATTTTCCGTTGTTGATGAACAGGCTGAATATATAAATGTGCAGGCCCTGGGAAGGCACGCGTTCTCAAACTTGCAAAGATCCACTCGCTTCCGCTCTCCCTGCTGTCTGGCTTCAGCCACGGGGTCTATCAGACGGCCCGCTTGCCTCCTGATTGGGGAGGGACCTGGTGCGTGTCTCTGTGACTCTGTTTTATAAGCTCCCTCTTCCTGCCAAGCCCCAGGTCCCCGCTGCTGGGAACAGAAGACGGGGAAAAACACACAGGCTTTTGCACAGGGTTTTTTTTTTCAAACACAAACTTTTCATCTTTGCAGGAGCAATTAATTGTCCCTGTTTCAGATGACAGCGGAGAGCCCTTATCTCCTGCTCTTCCTTCCCAGCGCGGGCGGGGGCCGTGGGGGAGCGGAGGCCGGCCCGTCTCCCCCGTCCCCGCGGAGCCAGATGAGATGGTTTCTGAACAAAAATTCTCCAAAACCTAAAAGGGAGTTAGTCATCTGGCTCGTTAGCATGGACCGTCAGAAGCTATTCATAAGGATAAAAATTTTAAGAATCTGCCTTTATTCGGGGCTTTTCAAAGATGTGTGACAAAGCTCCAATCATTTAAAAAATGTCCCGTTTTTCTTTTTCTTTCTCTGGGTCCTGCTAATTTTCTATTTCGCCTCCAGCATGATCAGAGCTGTAAAATGGCTCTAGCCGGAGTGGCTCAGTGGATAGAGCGTCGGCCTGAAGGTCCCGTCTTCAATTCTGGCAGAGGGCACAGGCCTGGGTTGGGGGCTCGGTTCCCGGTGGGAGGCCTACAGGAGGCAGCCAGTTGATGCTTCTCTCTCATCATGGATCTCTCTCTCTCTCTCTCTCTCTCCCCCTCTCTTCCCCTCCCTCTCCCCACCTCCCTCTCCCTCTCCCCCTCCCTTCCTCTCTGAAGTCAATAATATAGGTCTCACAAACGTTCCTGGTACTTGGGACGAGCCCAGAGCCAGCCCTCCCCCTGTGCCCACCCGGACAGTGGCTGGTACATGTAGCAGCTTCCCAAGTTCCAAAGAACTAGCCTGTTCTTTGCCACAGCTGCACTGGCGGGTGTTTTCTGTGTGTGTTTCTGTTTTGTTGCTTCTTGGCGCTTTGGTGGCGGTTTTTAATTCTCTAACATTAGAGATGTGGCTGCGATCGGCATGGAGCCTCGCAGCGCTGCTCCGGCATCTGCCGTGCATGTTGGGGAGCTTGTTGTCTTAACACTTCCCGGCCTGGGGCCACCTCCTCGGTGCTGGCTCCGCGCAGCCTCGCCCATTTGTTTTCTATGAGAAAGAGAGGGAAGATGGCCTAGGCCCGTGGCCAGCAAACCGCGGCTCTCGAGCCACAGGCGACTCTCTGGCCCCTTGAGTGTGGCTCTTTCACAAAACACCACGGCCTGGGCGAGTCTATGTTGAAGAAGTGGCGTTAGAAGAAGTTTAAGTTTAAAAAATGTGGCTCTCCAGAGACATTTCAGAGAGGAAGGGTGAGAGAAAGGGGGAACTAGGTCCTATTGGGGATCGAGCCTACAACTTGGGCCTGTGCCTTGACTGGGAATCGAACCGTGACCTCCTGGTTCATAGGCTGAAGCTAAACCACTGAGCCACCCAGCCAGGCCAGGAGAAAATCTTAAATAGAGTTTTTTCAATTGGAGGGATTAGTGCTAGGCATTCCAGAGCAGATGTAGGCAAGTCGCTCTGTAGTTAATAACGTTTGCTTCATTTTCTGAGAAAATATTGGTATTGCACTAATTTTTTAAATAGCACGGATAATTATACCCCTATTAATGATGTCAAATATTATTACCCAATACATCGTTCCAATTATCTCTTCTAAATTAAACAGCGGATCTCCAACAAGTTAATTTTAAATAATTATGCCGATGATAATGGGACGGAGGGCACGCAGGCACCTTCCTGGTGAACACAGAATAAAACACAGCCTGGTTTCCTATCCTGGTCCCCCAGCTTCTGTCGTCATCCCCCACCCCCCTTTCCGTCCGCCAGTCACTAACCACATACATCATTAGTATGCTCCGGACATCCCGGAACCCTCAGCCACTCGGAATCCACCCCACCCTCTCCCTTCATGCTGGGATTTTGCCTATGTTACTCTTTTTTTTTTAAATTTTTAAAAAATATGTTTATTGATTTCAGAAGGGAGAGGGAGAGAGAAGAGAGAAACATCAATGATGAGAGAATCATGGATCAACTGCCTCTGCACTCCCCCTGATGGGGATCAAGCCCACAACCAGGGCAAGTGCCCTTGACCAGGAATAGAATCCTCGGTCCGGAGGCTGATGCTCTATCCACTGAGCAACACCAGCTAGGGCTGCATGTGTTACTCTTCATCCTGGAGTGTCTTGCCTCACCTGGTTGCTTGCATAAAAGCTCCTATGTACCCCCTCTAGGGACACCTTCCCCACCTCCCTTTGCACAAGTTACTTATTCGGTCGGCCGAGTTCCTGGTGCACCGTCTGCCCCTGGTCTAGAATTTCAGAGAACCAGCTGTTTTTGGTCTCGGGCAAGTCTCTGGGCTCCATCCCCAGTAGGAGGCATGCGGACCGAAGGGTCCCTAGTTCGATTCCAGGTCCGGGCACGTGCCCTGGCTGTGGGCACAACCCCGGCTCCTCTGTTTCCTTCCTCGGCGATAGTCCTCGGCCTCACACAGCGGTTGGAAGGCCGTTCGTCCTCCCCTTTTTCTTTCCCAGTGAATGACTAGAGAAATGAGCAGGAGGCGGTCGATGCACGTTTATTGAGCGGGTGAATGGGTTCGATGGATTCGTAATTCTGGGAGTTTCCGTGAGCCTGGGATTTATTTAGGCCGCCTAGGGGAATGGACAACGGAGCCGAAAGAGAATGGTTCTGTTTTAAAATAAAAAGTGAGGAGCAAAGTGTGAAGGAATGCCATTGAGTTAAGTGAGGTGATTTATTTAAACTATCTTGGGAAATGCTTGTCAGAAAGTCTTTAGATCTAGTACATACATTGTATTGTGGTCGCTATAGGTTACTGCAACTAGTAAATGGTAAAAACTCCCTACTTCCTAATAGCCCGGGGGCATGGTGCAGTGGTTGAGCGTCCATTTATGAGCTAAGAGGTCACGGTTCCGTTCCTGGTCAAGGGCACATGCCCGGGTTATGGGCTCTACCTATTGCAGGAGGCACCCAATGGGTGATTCTCTCTCATCCTTGGTGTTCATCTCTCTCAGGGCCTTCAGAATTGCTCTTTCTCCTCTGTAAAAGCCACATGCACCCGGCTGGTGTGGCTCAGTGGTTGAGCTTTGACTTATGCACCAGGAGGTCACAGTTCAATTCCTGGTCAGGGCACAGGCCCAGGTTGCTGGCTCAATTCAATCATGCAGGAGGCAGCCGATCAATGATTCTCTCTCATCATCGATGTTTCTCTCTCTCTCTCAAATCAGTAAGAATGTATCTATTTCTTAAAAAGCCAAGATGCATGAGGCTGTGTTTCTTTGGGAAGAGTCTGGAGGAGGAGCTCAGCCTTCTCAGGAGGGACCTGGGGACAGGCAGGCTGGGAAGGAATGTTGGGTGTGGCTGGGTGTCTGAAGGTCACTTGCTTCTGAGTGGGTGGCTCCCTCCTGTAGTCTGACATGCACCCAAGTCTTGAGCATCCCCTCAGCATTTAAAGAGAAAACCAGTGAAAGGAGAATCCATAAAGTTGCATTAAACATTTTTAAACATATTTTTATTAATGTCAGGAAGGAAGAGGGAGAGAGAGAAAAAACACACATCCATGATGAGAGAGAATCATGGAATAGCTGCCTCCTGCACGCCCCACATTAGGGATTGAGCCTGCAACCCTGACCTCCTGGTTCATGGGTATTCAACCACTGAGCCACACTGGCTGGGCTGACGGCATTTTAATCAGCGCTGGCGCCAAGGTATGCCACAGCTGGGTTCTGTTCAGCCTGTTAGCATGCAGAACTATTGTACACTGCCGAACGCTGCCGTTCCCCCACCGAGAAAACAAACAAAACAAAAAAAGCAGAACTAATTGAGATCGCCATATCTCAATAAATATGCAAATGAAAAAATCAAAACAAAGAATTCTCTTTATCACATCATAAAGTCGCAGAGCGCTGAACTGGCCGCTGGGAGGCTCTGCAGGGGAGGGAGACTCCACCAGGCCCCCGCTCTCGGCCCGGGGTCCCTCCTCTTCTCTCTGACTTCTCTGTACGTGTTCCTTCCTGTGGGTAACTTCTCTCTCCTCTTCCTCTCTCCCTTCCCCTGTGTCCGTGCCTCCTCCCCTCTGTACGTCTCCTTCCGTGCTCCTTCCCTTCCTCCTCCTCTTCTTCTCTCGTCCACGTGGCCGGCACGCGCGCAGATGCAGCGGCGGCGGCGGCGGCGGCGCCGCGGAGCTGGATGACGAGCCCCCGTGCATGGAGGAGATCGACTATGGTCCCGACGGCAGCTCCGACCGGGAGGGGAGCTGCTCTGAGCTGGACCGGCAGATCCGGGAGTGGGCCTCCCTCCAGGACCAGGAGGGGGGGAGGGAGGAGGAGGAGGAGGAGGAAGGGCCAGGACTGGGAAGAAGAGACACCCCATAGCCCCAGGTTCACGGCGAGTTCCGTGACTGCAACCGTGGGACTGGCGGCTGTGCTGTTTCCGCGCCACGGACACGCACACACGTGGGGCGGAGAGCCAGCCCTGCGAGCCCGCAGCCCTAGGTCTAGGCTTTGCTCCGTTGCACAAAGCACAGAGGCCGGTGACGACGCTGTCATTACGCCCGTTCCCACGCATAGTTCCCAGAGCCACGTTATCCACGCAGAGCCGGCGTGTGCTGGCGTCAAACGCTGTCCCTCTCGACAGCACCTTCTCTGCAGGCCTTTCCCCACTGCCCCTCTGCTCAGAAATCCCACCCCGTCCGTGTGACGCACTCAGACTAACTCCGGGACACACGGGGCTGCGGGGCAGTAACAGGCCACTCCAATCAGGCTCACTGCGCCCTCACGGGTGCCTTCTCCGCGTCTGCTCTCCGGAGAACAGCCTGCCTGTCCGGTTTGTCATGAGTGTGAGGTCAGGAGGTCATCTGTGTGAACTGTGCGTTCTGGGAGGGAGGGCGGGCGGGAGGGAGGGAAAGAAGGCGAACTTGGTGTCAGCAATGTGCATCTCCGCTCAGGCAGGTGGTGTCGCCTTCTCGTCGCCAAGGGCGTTTCGGGAGGAGTGACCTGGCGGGAATGTCTAGGCGTCATGTCCAGGAACAGCTGAACGTGGGCTGTTTCTCAGTGCATGTACGGAGCCGATGTCTGTGACGCCCGTGCCAGGCCATTCTTGGGCTCTGAGGTCGCAGAGAGAAAACCCACGTGGTGTCCTCACGTGGCTCACAGTTCAGTGAGAGAGATTAACAACAGCAACAACAGCTTTATTGTGATATGCCAGCACCTGCCATGATGGAGCTAGACCGAGAGAGGAGAACACGGGTCACCTGATGTAATGGGGGGCAGACGGGGGAAGCCGGCCATAGGAGATGATAAGTTAAGGTGATTCTTGATGGATGCACAGGAGATTCCTGGTCAAAAGGAAAGCAAGCCCGGCCCATTCGATTCCCGGTCAGGGCACAGGCCCGGGTTGTGGGCTCCATCCCCAGTAGGGGGCGTGCAGGAGGCAGCCTATAGATGATTCTCTCTCACCATGGATGTTTCTCTCTCTCTTCCTCTCCCTTCCTCTCCGAACTCAATAAAAATGTATTTAGAAAGACACACCATGCTAAGAGCTAGGAAGCGTTGGTGCGAAGGCCTGTGGTGGAGTTAGAGCTTGGAATAAAACGTTTCGTGAGATGGCTTTAAAAGAGGTGTTTGTCTGTGGAGGAAGGAGTTGGAAAGATCGCCGTCGATCGAATCAAGCAACCTATACACACGTGCACATGTGTGCATGCACACACACCCACACCACTGCTGAGCCACACGGCTTACTCAGCGGCCTCTTTGAATTTTCAAACTCCTGTGTTTTCCTGTCTCCGATAGGGTCTCCCATAGCACCCCCTGGGCACACCAAGACCCAGTGCACATACCGCCCCACCGAGCCGCCCTTCTGATGAGAGAGGATCATGCCTCCTCTGTCCCGGTCCCACGGGCTGCACCCCTCTGCGGCGTACTGCATGTGTATGTCCAGCCCGCCCGCCGGCCAGTGCCGAGAGCACTCAGGTGTGGGGACCTGCTCTTCCCTGCTCCCTGTCTCTGCACCTGGACTCCAGAGTGCATCTGCTTCCCCGCCTCCAACCTGTCCCCACACCCCACCTCCCACCCCTTAACCCCCCCACACAGACTGTCCGTTCTTGGAGGACAAAGATGCTTTTGTTCGCTCTGTATCCTGGGGCCTCGCCCCGTGCCCAGAATGTGGCGGGCTTTTATCCGCTGGGTGCTCAGGAGGGAGAGCTTCATTTCCGCTGCGAAGGCCTCCGGAGAAGGCCCTGCGCCCGTTGCCGCAGTAACCTATTAAACATAGATGGTGGAGCGCGGAAAGCGGGCCACGCCCGTGCCCGGCACGCTCCGAGCAGCGAGGAGGCATCCGGGAAGCATCTCTCTCCCTGCGTGCCCGCCTGCTCTGTAATTTTCCAGAAGCGCCTGCCCCCCCCCCCTCCTCCCAATGGCCTGCAGAGGTCAGGAACGGGCCTCAGTTCCAGATGCTGGACACCCGTCCCCATTAGCATTCACCGGGTGTCTATGGTGAAGCCGCCCCCCTGCTGCACGGGGCAGCGGAAGGGCATTGCCGTGACTCGAACAGCGCGGAACACCACGGGATGCACTCAGCCGGGGCTGCTCTCTGCACACATGTGATGCTGGCTGGCTAGTCCCAGTCAGAGGCACCGCTGTCCTGGGCACTGACGCTGACTGGCCCCAGCTCACCAGCTCATTGAGCCTGGCTCTCTTCAAAAAAAAAAAAAAATGTTTTTTTGTCTTTTTTTTTTTTTTTTTTAATTTCAGAGAGGAAGAGAGAGAGGCGAGAGGGAGATAGACACATCCATGATGAGCAAGAATCACGGATCGGCTGCCTCCTGCATGCCCCACCCTGGAGATCGAGCCCACCACCCGGGCCTGTGCCCTTCGGTCCGCCACCTGAAGCTCTGTCCCCTGAGCCACACCAGCCAGGGCTGTTCTTGTATTTCTCAAAGAAAACAAGGGGGTGTGGGTACAAAGAGAGGAGCTCTATGATGTTCCAGACTTCAGTGTGTGCTGCTTGTGCTTAAGTGCCGGTCAGAACCCAGAAATAAAGGACGTTCGCATGGCCACGGAGCGGGGCACCCCGCTTGAAATGTAGGAAGTGATGGGTGTGCTCCCTCAGCCGCTTCCTGGTCAACGGGAAAGGGTATTCGCCGAGAAAGGACGGGCCAGCTGCCCTCCTCAGCCTCAGCTCTCAGCTTGGGGTCGGTGCCCTCTTTCCACACGCTCGGGGTTTCAATCAACATGGCTTTAAAAAATAGATATTTTTATTGATTTCCGAGAGCGCCAGCCCCTGCACAGAATGCCATGGGTTCGTTTTCCAGTCAAGGATGCGTACCTGGATTACAGGTTTGACCCTGGCCCTGGCTAGAGTGTGTGTGCTGGAGGCAACCCGTCTGTGTCTCTCTCACATCCATGTTTCTCTCTCCCTCCCTCCCTTCCACTCTCCCTAAAAAAATTGATGGAGCCCTAGCCGTTTTGGCTCAGTGGATAGAGTGTTGGCCTTTAGACTGAAGGGTCCCAGGTTTGATTTCAGTCAAGGGTATGTACCTTGGTTACGGGCACAGCCCCATTAGGGGTCATGCAGGAAGCAGCCAATCCATGATTCTCACTCATCATTGATGTTTCTCTTCCCTCTTCCTTCCTCTCTAAAATCAACACACACACACACACACACTCTGAATGGCCAGATTATTGATCATATTAGAGGCCCAGTGCATGAATTATTGTATAGGTGGGATCCAGACAGCCTGGCCAGGGAGAGGGGACATTGGGTGGTTGGCCGGCCTGCCTATTGGTCTAAGTCCTGGTTGAGGGGACAATTTGCATATTAGCCTTATATTATATAGGATATACACTGAATGGCCAGATTATTATGTGTTTAGAGATCATGATCATCTCGCCACTCAGTGTGTGTGTGTGTGTGTGTACTGTATGTATTTTTAAAAAATCAACAGAAAAATATCTGAGTGAGGATTAAAATAATAATAATAATAATAATAATAATAATAACTGTGCTGTGAAATGCCCAGTCTCTATAGAAAGTGACTTAATAAACCAGTAATTGCTGCATTTGAACTTATTTGAAAATGCTCAATCACAAAGGGAAAGCTGAGGTGGTTTTATAATGTTTCTGTCTTCCATTGGCTGGAAATGGGGAAGGCATTATGTTGTCTGAGGTGGGAGGTGAGAATAAATCCACAGAGAGGCGCTAGTTCAGAACCGGAAATTAGCCGGGAGATGGGGGGATGTGGCTAATAAACATGGTTTTAATTCTATTGTTTTATTTTGGAATGCCTTTAAATATTGAAGTAATCAACGTGCCCGGGGCATTCACCCATTAAAATCACAGTGAAAGAAGATGTTCAGGTAACTCAAGGCATCACAGGAAAATAAAACCAGACATTTTCAGGAAAACAAAACACTATACAGAAGGCAAAAGACCGACAGCATTTCATAGCTGCCATTTTACGTGTCAGCACTCTGAATCCTGCCTCTCAGTGACACGGAATATCAATGACCATCAAGTAGGAAATCTAAATCTATTTCCATCCATTACGCGGGACTAAATAAAAAGACTCGCGCGAAAACCCTCCAGAGTGAGAAGCAGGTACGGAGTGAAAATTTCAATAGAGCCATTAGCAACACGAAGAATTTCAAAGGCGAACGCCGAAATTGAGAGGAAGGAGTTTAGGGGCTCTGGAGGAATATTAATCCTTTTATTATCGGAGCCGTGAGAGAGCGGCTTGATGACAAGGAAGAGACGTTGTCGACTTCACGGGGACAACTTGGCCTAAACATGTGCAAATAAACGGTAGGGAATGGCCCTGGCCCATGTGGCTCAGTGGATAGCATGTCGGCCTGCGGACTGAAGGGCCCCAGGTTCAATTCCGGTCAAGGGCATGTACCTGGCTTTCAGGTTCCCCGGCCTTGATCTGCGTGCGTGTAGACGGCAACCCATCGATGTGTGTCTCTCACATCAATATTGCTCTTTGTCTCTCCCTCTCCCTTCCACTCTCTCTAAAAATCAGTGAGAACCCTCACTGGTGTGGCTCAGTGGATGGAGCATTGGCCTGCAGACTGAAAGGTCCCGGGTTCGATTCCAGTTAAGAGCATGTATCTTGGTTGCTGGCACATCCCCAGTAGGGGGTGTGCAGGAGGCAGCTGGTCGATGTCTCTCTCTCGTCGATGTTTCTAACTCTCTATCCCTCTCCCTTCCTCTCTGTAAAAAATCAATAAAATATATTAAAAAAGAAAAAAGGAAAAAAAAAATCAATGGGAAAATATCCTTGGGTGAGGATTAAAGACACACACACACGGGCCGGGAACGGAAAGGCATTCCCACCCAGTGTACCACCGCCGGGCGATGTGTTCTTCGCAGCCCAGCACCCTGAGGAGGCAATGTGGGGACGTGGCCATCGCTCATCTCTGATCCCCTTCCTCCCCTCCTCCAGCAGGGCCGCTGCAGACATGACAGATAGGGACGGACATAACGAGATCTGGGGGATTATGTGGGCTTGGGAACGATGAATGTGGAAGAGACCGTCTCCTTCAGTTGTCCTCATGATGCATGAGCTTGACATTCACCGGCCTCATGTGTGAGCCCAACCCAAACGCCTCCCGGGCTTATCTCCCCACACAGCTGGTCCCCGGCCACTGTCCAGGACCGGGCAGTTTATCATCTTCCCCGTCTGCCCGGCATGGTGACATCTGCTCACACATTCTTCCCTCCATCCCGCCCTCCACAGCCCCACTCCCCTCGCCCCAGATCTGAATAGAGCTTCTCCCATAATGCCTCCGCCCTCTCTCTTCTCCCACCTGTGACCCTCCAAGCATTGATGACACAACGAACCGTATCCCTTCACCATCTGCAAATGGGCCGGATGTCTTCCATGGTGGTTGGATGCCTCACATGCATCCTTCATGTCTCTGCCAGGGCCCTGGCTTCTTACCACATCATTCATGTTGAGCACCTCCAGTTCCTGTTCGTCTGTCAGCATTATCTTCTCCTATCTATATAAAAGGCTCATATGCAAGGCATCCCCTAGGGAGTTTGGGAGACTGGAATTTGATCGCTCGCTGTGACATGCACTGACCACCAGGGGGCGGTGCGGAATGAAGGGAGTCCCCAGCCAGCAGCCAGAAGGCAGGCCCCCATCAGCCCTGATTGCCAGCCAGGCCTAGGGACCCTACCTGTGGACAAATCTCGTGCACCGGGCCTCTAGCTATCTGATAAAAAGCTTTACTGTAGCCCGGCCGTGGAGACGCAGTGGATGGGCACCGACCTGTGAACCGGGAGGTCACAGGCAGGGCACAGGCCTGGGCTGTGGGCTCGATCCCTAGTGTGGGGCGTGCAGGAGGCAGCTGATCAGTGATTCTCTCTCATCATGGATGTTTCTCTCTCTCTCTCCCTGTCCCTTCCTCTCTGACATCAATAAAAATATATTTAAAGATAAAAAAAATAAGGGGTTAGCCTGAGAAGGGAGGGGCAGGAGGGCTGGCCATGGCCAGTGACAGAGGGCTGTTGTGTTGGGGGCACTGTTTTAGGAGGTTTTATTAATTTTATTAATGATCAAATAGCAAGGGGGCCTCCATACAGAAAAGAGTTGCATTCTCTCATGGAAGAAAAGAAAAAGCAATACCGAGAATAGTGTTTTGTTTTCATGTTGTAGTTTTGCTGTAGTCGCTCCCTGCGAACATGTTTTTTTCATTTTACACATTTTTTTTGAAACTTGTGAGTATGTGTGTACGGTCGGAGGGGAGGGATTTGGGGGGGAGACTTGGGGTGGAAATACTTTGAATTCCATCAGGACACATTTTCCCGGCATTATTTGCTTTTTAAAACAAGCCAACATCATCATTTATAACCATAACCCTGAAGGCATCTCAGTTGCCTAAATAGATAAACAAAATGAAATGTACAATTTGCGGGATCTTTAAGCCAAGTACTTTAAGAACCGGGAATGGTTTGGGGGAAGACATACAAGCGGTAAAAAAAAAATCATATGCGATGCTATCTAATGATGTTTATTAAATGCCTATTTACGGTTGTGTTTGGTATTCTGAAGGACAAAGTGGAAGTAATTATGGGATTATAGAATGACAGAGCCAGGAGGGAGGTAATATGCGTCTCATCCAGCCTGTGCACTCAACGGCGGGAGGCGGTGAGGCTAACAGGCTGAGTTCTGGGCCACGTGGACCTAGGAACCAGGAGGTTAGGGCACAGGCCCGGGTTGTAGGCTTTATCCCCAGTAGGGGGTGTGCAGGAGGCAGCCGGTCCATGATTCTCTCTCATCATTGAAGTTTCTCTCTCTCTTTCTCTTCCTCTCTGACATCAGTAATAAAAATGCATTTTTTAAGAGAGTTGCCGAGAATAAATCCGATCACCGTCGCTGGAGTGAAGTAGTCCATTGGGTCTCAGGGAGGAGCCCAGGGGCAGGAGCAGGACTGCTCCTCAGGGGTGGCCCTGCGTGTTGTATTTTCTTGCAACATCACTTTGCAGTGACCTCGGCTGTTTTCCTGCCCCTCTGTTCGCCACAGGACAGGCTGTTCAAAGGCTCTGCTGAGGCAGACATTAACCTTTGGAAGAAATGCGATTCCATTGAGTCCATGAATCCAGATGGGTTTTCCTTCTGGGGGGGGAGACTGTTTTTGTTGTTGTTTTTAATTTCTTTTCTTCTTAGCTAGTCTTTAAGAGCTCAGAAATGTGTGGTGGGCTTGACTGAGAGCCTTCCTGGTGGCAATGAACTCGTTCGCCAGCGGTGATCTCCATGGTGATTTTTGAAGGCCACGTATGAATCAGTCTTCTACATAATGAAGCATCATTTGCGAATGGAATTGAATGGCTAATAGAATAATCAGCAGTACAGTATTACCTTTAGTTCTGGTATCTGAGACTTTCCACAGACTACTCTTAAATGTGTGTGTGTGTGTGTGTGTGTGTACACACACACACACATAAATTTTAGAGGGGAAAGGAGAGGGAGAGGGAGAGAAACATCAATGATGAGAATCATTGACTGCCTCCTGCACGCCCTCTACTGGGGATCGAGCCCACAGCACGGGCTTGTGCCCTGAACGGGAATCAAACAGTGACCTCCTGGTTCCTAGGTGGACACTACACCCCTGAGCCACCTAAGTGAGGCCACCATCACACTGGATGATGGAGAGAGCTGTCCCAAGGTATCCTGGGACTGGACTTCTCCCTGCTCAGGGCTGTCGCTGTGCTGAGGTCATACAGAATTCATGAAACAGGAAGGGACCGGGATACAGTATTCAAAATCTTCATAGAAAACAGGTGATACCTATGTGTGTGATTCGAGTGTCTGCAGTGCCTTTCTTTCTTTCTTCCCCCCTCCCCCCCCCCCCCCGCCCCCGTGAGATGGATGCAGGTTTCATGGCACTTAGGAAGCAGGCGTGATTCATCAGCCGCTCCACTTTCCGGAGCGTTTTGAAGGGCAATGATTATGGATCGCTGAGATGGAGTGACAGGGTGATGCATTGGGCAGACCAGGAAACCGGGGTGCCGGTGTTGGTAGCACGTGCGCCAGAGAATACGCTATAAATAATCACCCAGGGACAAGCAGGGCGAGCTGTTTCTCCCCCGGGAAAACGGGTGTCGGGTATCGAGAAATTTCTCCATACCCACCTCATGAAATACATCCCATCATGCTTTACAGTGGAAGAGTAAATAAGCAAAAAGGAGGCAGGAACAGGCAGACGGGTCTTCTGAGTCCCGGGTAAAGTGATGCATCACAGGCAGCGGGTCAAGAACGTTAGAAAGATGTAACGCAACGGAGAGAACTCACCGTGTATCACCAGGTGGAAAAAAATGGGAAGTGTATTTGCATTCACAGTGTGGGGGGAGGAGAGAGTGAAGAAACATGGCCAGAGTTTATTACGATTGTTTAATTTGAACATAAACCTGTGTGTGTGTTTATTGTTTATTTTTTTTACTTAGATGTTCTAGCTTGATTCATTCTTACTAGTCAGAAGTCTAGGGAGTCTGTCGTTTAGAAAGTTACTTTGGTAGCTCTCCACGGTGTTCACAAGTGGATTCGCCAACCTGGCGTGGCTCAGTGGTTGAACATCAACCTAGGAACCAGGAGGTCACGGTTCGATTCCCGGTCGGGGCACATGCCCGGGTGGTGGGCTCCATCCCCAGTGGAAGGCGTGCAGGAAGCAGCCCATCAATAACACTGGGGTAAGGATTAACAAAAAAGAAATAAAATTAAAAAATTGAAAGTGCAGGGAATGTTTAGGGTAGACATTTGCAATGTGTATGAATCTTTTCAGGGAAGCGATTACTACAGCAAGGCAGCTGAAATGCTACCCTCTCAGAATGGCAAACTCCAGAAACCATGCAGGTTCGGCCCAACCAGCAAAAGGAACCCCAACGAAGCAGGGAAATAAATGGCTAAACTGAGTGATTTCCTCCAGGAAATCGGTTTTCACGGAACATTCCTGGGCTTTTGTAAGAGCTTTCAAAGAAACGAGCACTCTAGCTTTATATCGTTCCCGATTTCTTTACAACACAGTGTGCATACTTTTTGTGGTACGTATGTATCTATAGCACCTTCCTTCTTCCCAGTGGGACGCAGGGAGGGGTGGGTGATATTTTGTTTCCAGATGGCTAGGTAACAAGTTGGAAGGTGGAGTTAAAAAAAAGGGGGGGGGCATTAAGAAAATAACTGGATACCAAAAAGTTACATTTAATGATTTCTGGCAAAAGAATCAGCTTGGTTCGATGTGTACGTTTTCTGAGTCATCACAGGAGCAAACAGGAATGCTGACTCTGCAAATTACTTCTGGGTGCTGAGTCACACCCTGGCCCTCACGTTTCTCGTTTTCAACTTGGATTGTAATGTGTGTTTCTGTTTAAATGGCCACGTGTGGATGGTAATTCCTCGTGTCACGCTCGCCGTGATGTCATCTCTGAGTGATGCCTGTTGAATCTGAAACCATATCTGTGTTGCCTTCGTCAGAGAAAAGAACAGAAGGTATAAGAAGAATATTTGGTTATCAGCTGCCAGTGACAGATTTCTTCTTTATATATGATACTACAGGCCCAGTGCACAAAATTCATGCACTCACAGGGGAAGGGGTCCCTCAGCCCGAATTGCGAGAAGGTGCAGGCCAGGCTGAGGGACCCCACTGGTGCGTGATTGTGGCCAGGAAGGGACCTGGGAGGGTTCCAGAGCATGTCTGGCCCATCTCGCTCAGTCCTGATCAGCTGGACCCCAGCAGCAAGCTAATCCACTGGTCAGAGCGTCTGCCCCCTGGTTGTCAGTGCATGTCATAGTGAGCAGTTGAGCAGCCTTAGCATATCATTAGCATATTACATTTTGATTGGTTGAATGGACAACTGGACACTTAGCATATTAGGCTTTTATTATATAGGATACTTTTATTGATTTCAGAGAGAAGGGTAATAAGAGGGAATCATGGATCGGCTGCCTCCTGCACGCTCCCTACTGGGCATGGAGCCCACATCCTGGGCCATGTGCCCTGACCGGGAATGGAACCGTGACCTCCTGGTTTATAGGTCGACACTCAACCACAGAGCCACACCGGCCAGGCTCGAGTGTATTTTCGGAGATATCAGCTCAGGAGCTCAGAATTTAAACCTGCAACCTGGGCCTAGCCACTCGTGTCAGGCAATAAAACGTGCTTCCGTTGGCGATGTAGTAGTCAGAATACCCATTGTGTATATTTTTTCCAATTAATTGGATTTTAATTACTTTGCAGGGAAATCTATAAAAGAGTCATCCAAGTTGTCCAGATGAGAATACACCGATACATATTCCATTTGCTTTCCATAGAGCTATCTCAACATGAAACTGAAAAAAATAAAATAAAATAAAAGGAAAACACACACAAAACAATAGCCGATTTAATTGTCTTCTGTGGAGGTTTATAAAGGACCCAACCGAGCCAGCTATCTCTGATTTTTAATAGAGATCGTTCTATTTAGAAATACAAAGGCCGAGGAGAATAGGCTTAGGAATGCCGTTTTCAATCAAGGTGACCTTTTACCAAGTTGGTTTCTGCCTGTGCCTGTGTGTGTGCCTCTGAGTGTGTGTGTGTGTGTGTGTGTGTTCATATGACAGCATCGGTATTCAGCTCAAGCAAGGAAAAAAATCCGATAAGGATGTAGTAACATAAAGCTAATTTCTTGATTTTCCTCATTCGCATATCGATGATGATTCTGGGGTGCTTTCTTCCCCGTCAGGGCACAGGCCTGGGTCGTGGGCTCCACCCCAGGAGGGGGCGTGCAGGAGGCAGCCGATCATTGATGTTTCTCTCTCCCTCTCACTTCCTCTCTGAAATCAATAAAAAAGTATTTTTTTTTAAAGAGAAAAATAAAATCTGTCTCGTAGGGTTTGTTGTCTGTCTTATATATATATAAAAAAAAAAATCCCTCTCCTCTACCCAAAATATAATAAGCAGTAATAAACACCAAACACTCGTATCATTATCTCTCTCGTGATTATGTTTAACAAGCTGCCTGCCTGCAGGCTGTCACTTGCAATAGGAGTCATGATTAGCCCCGCGATTCTGTGGAGAAAGCCTTGTTTTAGTCACTTTACTTGAAATTTGCCTGACCGCTGACATGACCGTGTCTTGTTCATCGCGTGTTCTCCGGACGGAACGCCTACGTGTCCTCTCGTCCCCGCTCCCCGTCTGATTCCATTGCGTGACTGTAGGGGGCACCTCCTTCGTCTCTTTGGAGGGAGGCGGGTTGTCTGCAGGATCAAGGCCGGATCTCGGTGAAATTGTTTCCCGGAGGCGAGCAGGAGTGACCGCGGTCCCGTCCCCGAGGGCTTGGCCTTCCTCGGAAGAAACCGGATGTCACTGGGCCTTCAGTTACAGAGAGAAGGGAGGGGGGGAGAGAGAGAAACATCAATGATGAGAGAGATCAGCTGCTTCCTACTGGGGATGGAGCCTGCAACCTGGGCATGTGCCCTTGACTGGGAATGGAATCGAACGTGGGACCTTTGTGTCTGCAGGCTGATGCTCTATCCATGGAGCCAAGCCAGCGAGGGCCAGTGCTTTGTCCTTATGCCCTCTTGCCTCCTCCCTACTCTCTGTTTGCCTGGGAAATTCAGTCACTGCCTCCATCAAAAGGGCAGGTACCTGGATGGCAGGCACCTGGGTAGCAGGCTTGATCCCTACCTGGCCCAGGTGATGGTGCACGTGAACCAATCCATATGCCTCTCTCACATCGATGTTTCTCTCTCTCTCCCCCTTTCCCTCTCCCTCTCCCTCCTCCTCCCCCTCCCTCCCACTCTCTCTAAAAATCAGTGGGGAAAATACCTGTCAGGTGAGGATTAACAAAGGAAAGGGCATAATAGCAGCTGGTGAGCAGGACTCCCAGGGGCGGATGGCGGCAGGCCTGGGAACCCCAGGCTTGGGGTCAGACAAAGACTGGAAATGTTACCTTGCAGCCAAGGCCCTTTTTGCCACACTCTGATTTGCTCTGGGACCAAGAGACTGGCCGTCAGATGGTGTTATATAAACATAAGACAGGTGACTAACCTACCACGAAAGAAAGACCAGAAACCTGGCGGGCGGAGGCCGAGGATTCCCGCGGCGAGAGCCGTCCCTTCGCAGAGGCAGAGGGTTAGCCCCTGTTGCAGGGACCAGGGTTGCTCCACACCCAGTGTCCCAGCACATCCGTGTGCATGTGGGGCTGAAGGCCCTGGGCCAGCAAGCACAGCCTGGGCATGTTATGGTACCCATGTGTATGTGGCACTCAGGCATGTTACAGTACAGAGACGTGTTGCCATACCCAGGCATGTTACGGTGCGCGTGTGTGTTCCGAGCCCAGGCATGCTGCAGTATGCAGGCTTTGGGACTCGCGTCTCTGCCTGATCATGTGCCTGGGGTGGAGTGAGCGTTGTGCAAATGACAAGACCCAGGGAGTCTGAGCCGTAAGTGAATGCAAATGACTGTGGCCTCCCTGGAAGTCAAAACACAGGTTCGTTATTGTGTTTTTTTCAATCCTGAAAGAAACACCGCAGCAGCGGGACCTGGCAGGACTGATAGAACCCTAACCATCACGAGGGTCTGCCCCAGGCCCGTCTCCTCCCAGTGGCCCAGACGGAGGGCATCACGCACGGGCCCAGCAGCCCCTGCAGCACAGCCGGGGCCGGGCGGGCGGGTCCCTTCCTGCCTGAGCCATCCCTGAGCCCTCCGTGGCAGCCCTCACCCGCCCTTTCTCCCCAGTGCACCCTGGAGGGGCGGCACGCCAGGAGGTGGAGTGGAAAGTGTTCCATTTTGAGCATTCCCCAGCTGTCCGTTTCCCTGCTCCGTAAACATGTTCGCCGGGCGACGTAGGCCGGGCTCACTTTGGAGGTGGCCGTGCTGTTAGAGCATCTCACGGATGCCGCTTCCGCGCTGAGCCACCAATGTCAGGGCACAAACTCGTCCATTAGCAGGGAAGGACCCAGATTACATCGAAAAATAAAACCTAACTGCGTGCAGTAGACATGGGACAGGTCGGAAAGGGGCAGAGAGGCGGGAAGTGAAGAGACGGACTGCGATCGCACCGGGAGAACCACAGATAAAACATAAATCAGGGAGCACAGTGGTAATACCAGAGTTCACTGGAAGACAGAAATGAACGGCACACGGGCGCTGGAAAATAGAGGGCACAGACCCTTACCAGAGCGGATGCTCAGTGCTCTCCGTGCACGAACCAGCGACATAAGACACGCCCAAGGACTGCAGGCGGTCAGCGGAAAGGAACAGTTAGAAAGATGCTAGCTCGGCCGGGTGGCTCAGTGGTTGCGCGTCGACCTGTGGACTAGCAGGTCACGGTTTGACTCCTGGTCAGGGCATAGGCACGGGTGGCAGGCTTGATCCCCAGGAAGGAGCTTGCCGGAGGCAGCTGGTCCACGATTCTCTCATCATTGGTGTTTCTGTCTCTCTCCCCATCCCCCTTCCTCTCTGAAATCAATAGAAATATTTTTTTAAAGAAAAATGGTAACTAGCAGAGATGAACTTCTCTGCCATCCGTGACTGACACAACAGATCGTTTAAAAAATTGTACGGTGTGGTTTGGTTGCTTAGCGCATCATCCTGCATTCCAAGGGGTTGTGGGTTGGATCCCAAGTCAGGGCGCATACAAGAAGCAACCAAGGAATGTATAAAAAAATAGAACAATAAATCTCTCTGTATATATATCCCTCTCCCTCTCCCTCTCCCTCTCCCTCACCCTCTCTCCCTCTTACTCCCTCTCCCCTTTCCCTCCCCCTTCTGTCCCTCTCTTCCTCTCTCTAAAAAACAATTTTTTAAAAATGCTTTATTCAGGTATTACATGTGTCTCCTTCCCCCCCACCCCCCCATTGACCTCTCCCTACCACTCCCACCCCCTGCGCGTGCCCTCACCTCCCTAGTGTGTGTGTCCATGGGTAACGATTTTAAATATAAGAACATTTTGCTCTATTGAAGCAAGAAGAATCGGTATATAATTTGGAAATAAGGAAATGAAAAAGATTTAATGAGGAAACAGGCATAGATTTGAGGTCTGAGGGAGTTTTCGCCCACTCACACCCTTCAGTGAGAGGAGGAGACCCCGTGAGAGGAAGGGACAGAGACAGAAGCATCGGTGAGAGAGAACCGCGGATCGGCTGCCTCCTGCACGCCCCCACTGGGGGTGGAGCCCACCACCCGGGCCTGGGCCCTGCCCGGGAACCGAACCCTGACCTCCCGGTTCCTAGGTCGACGCTCCGCCGGGCAGGTTATCCTTTTTGTGTGTGCCTTCATCCCAGCTCCGCGTTGTCTTTGAGCTCCGGGCTCTTCTTGGTTGAGAACAGACGCTGAAGGCGCCTGTGCTGAGCCGCGGCACAGAGACAGAAAATAAAAGTCGGCTCCAGGCTTTTGAGTTTGAAGATGGACTTTGAAAGGGGATGCTGTGGGAGTTGGGAAATAGCAGCTTTTTATCTTCAGACACACAGAGCTGGGGGCACACACCGCGGGCTGTCAGCACAGGGCTGAGAAGAAATAAACAGGAGCCAGCTGGCCCCCGTGTACCCTGTAGGTCCATGGCTTTGTGGGAGGAGAGTCGGGGGACCACGGGGCGCACCTGCCCGAGGCCTGCACCTGCGCCTGCATCCCGCCTGCGGACTGAGGCCGAGCGCCCCTAGGCTTCCAGAGCAGACTGGGCTTTGCCTCAGTTTCCTAACACCCAGCTGGCATGGCTCAGCGGTTGAGAATCAACCTATGAACCAGGAAGTCAGGGTTCGATTCCCGGTCAGGGCACAAGCCTGGGTTGCAGGCTCCATCCCCAGAGGGGGCGTGCAGGAGGCAGCCGATCCATGATTCTCTCTCATCATTGATACTCTCTCCTCCCCTCTCCCTTCCTCTCTGAAATCGATGAAAAATATTTTTTAAAAATTTCATAACAGCCCTCCACACTGAAAGCGGGGCTGGGTTCTTTAATTGTCAGAGACGGTGAGACTGTTCACAGAAGGACCCTGTGCACGCAGGACGCCCGGAGCTGCCTTTCCCTCCTGAGCAGCGGAGGCCGGCCGGCCTTTAAAGTGCTGGTCTCGGAACACAGCTGCGTTGTATCAGTAATGGAAGGAAAAACAAAAAGGGAAAAAACACCGCTTCTCGGCCCATAACAGCTTAATTATTCATTCTCCGCGTCTCCTCCCCATAAATATTTCACATGTGTGATCGGAGGAGACGCGGTTCTGTGCCCTGCTTTTCTCCGTCCCAGGCCCAGCGCCGTCCTCATTGCCCTGCGTCTTAATTATGGCTCCGAGTGCTCCGGGCATCACAGTAACGGATGTTCCTGGTCTTCAGCGGCTGTTGGACATGGGCTGCCCAAACCCTCCCCTGTGCGAGTGAGGCTGGGATGGACATCTCCACGAAAGAGCATCTTCCGTCGGCCGGGCCGGTTTCCATAGAGAAGGAGTGTCAGCCAGGAGGTCACAGGCCCGGGTTATGGGCTCGGTCCCCAGTAGGGGGCGTGCAGGAGGCAGCCGATCCACGATTCTCTCTCATCACTGATGTGTCTATCTCCCTCCCCCTCTCCCTTCTCTCTGAAATCAATCATAAAAAAAAACTAAAAACCTCTAGCCCTGTTTTCTGTGACTCGTGGTTAGAGCATTGGCCTGTGCACCAAAGGGTCATGGCTTTGATTTCCAGTCAAAGGGCACGTACCTCGGTTGCAGGTTCGATTCCTAGCCCCAGTTGATGTGCATGCCCGAAGCAACCACTCTATGTGTCTCTTGCATCAATGTTTCTCTCTCTCTCTCTCTCTCTGATGTTCCTCTCTGCCTCTCTTTCTCTGTTTCCCTTCTCCTTTGATCACCTTCCCTTCCACTCTCTTTAAAACTCACTGGGGGAAAATATCCTCAGGTGAGAGCGAATTAAAAAAAAATAATGAAAACTTGAGGGCTCTCTCCGCTTATGAACTGACTGGTAGTAGAACCTTGGTGTGCAGGCCACAGAGCTGGCAGTGCCCTGTGGACAGTCCAAGTGGAGTATCGGCCCCGAACTCAGGGAATCTTGGGGCCTGGACATCTGCATTTAAAAAGATTTTTAAATTGATTTCAGAGAGGAAGGGAAAGGGGGAGAGAGAGAAACATGGAACCGTGACCTCCTGGTTGATAGGTCAGATTTCACCACTAAGCCACACTGACCCAGCTAGATACTGTATTTTTAACAGCCATGTGATCGCACCGTCAGGCAGGGTTGGCATTTGGTAATAGTTTACACTCTAAGCTCTCAGCATCGCCCCCAGTGCTTCCTAACCTCCCATCCCCCAGCTCCGAGCCTCCCTGCGGACCTACTAATAGCATTTCCCAAAGGGGGGTCTCTCCCAGGCTGTCCCTCCCGCCCCGGGCTCCTCCTGGGCACCTGGGGAGTCGGCACAGGGGGCCACGCGTCCTGGACTAGGGACAGGTCTCCCACGGGGTCTTCAGTTCATTAAATGGAAGCTTCCGGAAGGACCTGGCCCGCCGGTAACTGAGCCAGCTTGCTTCTGTTAACGTAAAAAACCACTCAAACCTGCAAAGCATTTCTGTGAGTTTATTTGAGCCAGACTGTGGGCAATTGCCGGGAAGCAGAATCTCAAGGTTTGGGATAATGCTCGGAGAATGCGGTTTTCCCCTGGTTTTATGCATTGTAATCAGGAGAGGAGGCGTGCGTGGGCGACCTGCACCCCCTGGGGATGGAGGAGGAGGCGGGAGCAAAGCAGGGCCACCTCTGGGGTTGGGTGGACAGTGAGGTGACAGACACACTTCCTGCACTTAGGTGGTACGGGATGTCACAGTCAACACGGAGGGCTTAGTGGTCTCCGTCCCGCTGTGGGCGCTGTGGTAGGGCCCCGAGGGGTCTGGAAAAAGGGAAGTTACAAGCTACCGGGACATTCACAGGTGTGTCGTCTTAGATGCAGAAAGACTGACCTTGGTCCGGGAAGAAGCCGGCCTAGGCCGTGCCTACCGGCCACAGCCTGCTTTCCGTTCGTTTCCAGCGCAGACCGTGCTTTGGGTGACTTTGGGCCTCTGAGTTTGCAAAACCGTCACACAGGCCTCCCCTGAGCGTGCCGGGTTAGCACGGGCCCCTTCTGAGGCTTGAAAGAACTTCCAAAGGCCTGACAGACCTGTCACTCATCAGTTTCCTGGATAGCACTCAGCATCCGCCATCTGATACACACATCAAACCCGTGTGTCTTTCCTGCTGCCAAAACCCACAGTGTCTGCGCTCACCACATCCCTCCCCTCAGCCCCGAGTGATTGTTCCCTGCGCACTGTGGATTGGAAGCCTCAGATAAGGATTAATTTGGATTAATGGGATAATTACAGGGTGACGGATGAACATGGATACCACGAGGAACTGCTTAGTGAGGGGGTTTGTGGTTGACAGAGGCTTGTTTCCAGGGATACCCCTGAACCTGAGCATCAGAAACATCTCCCAGGCTCCGGTGGGATTTATTTCTATTGTTTTTATTTTTTTACTAGAGGCCTGGTGCAGGAAATTTGTGTACTGGGGTGGGAGGGTGGGGGGGCTCCCTCAGCCTGCCTGCGCCCTCTTACAGTCTGGGAGCCTCAGGGGATGTCTGACATCCTTAGTGCTGCTGTGGCTGCCTTGCTCACCAGCCGTGAGCCTGCTCAGGGCTTCTGGTTGAGCGTCTGCCCCCTGGTGGTCAGTGCTTGTCATAGCGACTAGTTGTTCCAATGTTGGTTAGATTTGCATATTAGCCTTTTATGATGTAGGACTGATTTCATAGAGGAAGAGAGAGAGAGAGAGAGATAGAAACATCAATGATGAGAATCATTAATCAACTGCCTTCTGCATGTCCCCTACTGGGGATTGAGCCACAACCCCGGCATGTGCCCTGACGGGGAATTGAACCCAGGACCCTTCAATTCTCAGGCTGATGCAATATTTGGCCTCTAGTGCAGACTGAAGGGTCCTGGGTTCGATTACAGTCAAGGGCACATGCCCGGGTTGCAGGCTCCACAATCTCCAGTAGGGGGCATGCAGGAGGCAACTGATGGATGGTTCTCTCTCATCAATGATGTTTCTCTCTCTTTCCCTCTCCCTTCCTCTCTGAAACCAACTAAGAAAATACTTGGTCATTTTGGCAAACCACTGTTAGCTCATCTCACCTGAAAGCACCATTGTTCTAGCCCCAAAGATACGCAGTTCCGGGTCATACGGACATGCCAGGTACAGCCCTGCGCCCCAGCGTTCTCTGTGAAACCAGGACACAGGCTGTCCAGGGCCCCCTCGAGCCCCCATTCTCTGAACTCACTCAAGTCACGTGGGCTGCCTCAGGCGCTGGATTATTCTGTCGTTTCCATATGCTGCCTCTGTTTCTTCCATGGCTTTGATCGCCTTAGCACGGAGCCCGTAGGTTAGCTCCACATTCCATGCACAGCATCTCAAGACCACATGCCGATTAAATATGTAGAGAAGCATCAATATTTGAAATGCTCTGGGGCTGGTTTATGTACCGTCTTCTAACACATCTTTTTTGATCTCCATCTTTTCTTTCTGGCTTGGGTGACGCCTTCCCCCCTCTGTCCCAGCATCGGAACCAGGGCAGGCTTCCAGAATGGCCAAGGAGCCTGGCCTGTGTGATAATTTTTAAAAAATATTTTTTATTGATTTCATAGAGGGGTGGGGGGGGGAGAGAAAGAGAAAGAAAGAAAGAGAGAGAGAGATCCATCAAGAGAGAATCATGGATCGGCTGCCTCCTGCCTGCCCCTCATTGGGGATCAAGCCCGCAACCCAGGCCTGTGCCCCGACTGGGAATCAAGCTGTGACCTCCTGGTTCCTAGGCTTATGCTCAACCCTGAGCCACACCGGCCAGGCAAAATGGTGATCCCATTAACTCTTTCCCATCGCAGCCCATGGCTGGCTCATCTTCTAATGGAAGTCTCTACCACTTATTCCCCCTTCACCACAGTCCCCCCCTCCCCTCTCCCTCCGGGCCACCTTCTGAGTGTCCGCTGTACTATGAGATGTTTGCATTTTGTTCATTTGTGTTGCTTTTCTAGGTTAGACACTTGAGCGAGGTCTGAAGGTACAGGCCTGCCTTGTCTGATGTGCTTTGCTTTGTTGTGTTTTACAGATGCCGTGGGGGTGTGTTTTACACACTGAAGGCAAGACCGCCCGCCAGCAGCAAGGCTGCGACTCACTGCACTGGGACCCTCCCGCTGTGGCCGTGACTAGGAGCCCAAGCCCAGCATCTCCGAGGCGCCTGCTTCCTCTGATGGACTCGGGTCCACCCGTGCTGCCACCAAAGGTAAGGTTTCATTCCTCTTTTACGGCCACCTCATGTTCCTCTGTGTATCTTATCCAGTGTCCATGGCTGGACACCAGGGTTGCTTCGTTTGATCGAGTCCCATTTGCTTATTTTCTGCCACCTGCCTGGGGAGACACATCAAAAAAAATATTGCAAAGACCCCCGTCAGAGAACTTCCTGCGTATGTGTTCTCCTAGTCCAGTGGTCGGCAAACTCATTGGTCCACAGAGCCAAATCCCAACAGGACGACGATTGAAATTTCTTTGGAGAGCCACATTTTTTAAACTTAAACTTCTTCTAATACCACTTCTTCAACATAGACTCGCCCAGGCCGTGGTACTTTGTGGAAGAGCCACACACCCAAGGGGCCAAAGAGCCGCAGGCTCTCAGGCTGTAGTTTGCCGACCATGGTCCTAGGAGTTCTGTGGTCTCCGGTCTTATGTTCAGGCCCAGAGCCCAATCTGTGAGGAGCTTATTAAGGCGCATGCTCGCTCATAGTCCACACGCAACCACTGAGCCATGCTGGCCAGGCCTCTTTCTGAAATCTCTCGGGCACAGGCCAGCTCTGCTGTGGTTTTAGCCCTCAAACAAGCCATATTTCTCGTGGCTTGTTGTTCTGAGCAGCTGTCTTTACAGAGTCAAAAGGAGGCTCCACTGAGCCACGCCAGCCGGGCATAAGTGTGAAAGGGTGGGGCTCCCAAGAAATGCAAAGGTTTACTCATCCCGCGGTGTGGAAACTCTACGGTAGGCCCTTTGCATCTCTGTTGCAAAAAGGATCAAGTGCCCTCATCCTTTTGAGTCTTTCCCAGAAGATGCACCATCATCACCCATCATCAGAACCGAAGTGGTTTCCATGGCAACCTCTGCCTCCCATCCATCACGTTTTCTGGCAGTACCATTCCATTCCGGCCCTGGGATCACACATTCGTTTTCAAAAAGTAATCCTAGTAATAAAACTCTTGAAAATGAAGCCAGGAAAATATCAACAGGCGACAGGAAAGCAAATGTAATCCCCACAGGCACCCTGAGACCATAGACTGAGAGAAGACATTCCCAGGCCGAGGTGGGGTGAGGGCGTTAGTGACCGCTTCACACAAAGGGTAACAGTGTTGCCCTCACCGTTTGGCTCCGTGGCTAGAGCGCCAGCCCACAGAATGAAGGGTCCCGGGTTCGGTTCTGGTCAAGGGATGCACCTCAGTTGCAGGCTCGATCCCCAACCCCTTTCACATGCGGGAGGCAGCTAATGGATGTTTCTTTCCCTCTCTCATCCACTCTCTCTAAAAACCAATGGAAAAGCATCCTCAGGTGAGAATGAACAAAACATTGTTTTGAAAAAAGAGTAACATTCTCAAAGAGGATAAGGGGACAGAGGCATCGGAGAGCCGACCACCGAGAGCAAGATGGCACAGTGGTTTGGGGCCAGCCTGCGTCTGGCAGGAAAGATTCGAACTAGAGCTGAGGGGAGGTTCCCACGGGAAAAGCTGTCCCTTGCACGTTCGGAGCGTAGCTGAGAGCAGCGACAGGTGCTCATGTGGTTCCGGAGGTGAAGGCAGGAACCCCAGGAACCCCATCTTCCCATCAGTCAGCCCTAAGGGCAGGCAGCTGAGTCAGAGGGTCAGGACTGGAAAGGGCTCCGGCAGCTCCTACCTGTCCTGTTCCACAGCGTGTGTGTGTGTGTGCGTGTGTGCGTGTGTGCGTGCGCCTGTGTGTGTAGTTGATTTCAAAGAGGGAGGGAGAGGGAGAGACAGAAACATCAGTGAGAGAATCATCGGTGGGACACCTCCCCTCCAGAGGGTCACAGTGGGCAGGGGGGCATATTTTGTCTGGTTCCCATGGCTGTGGCCGTTCTGTCCAGCACGGTGCCTGGTAACAGGCTGGCAGTCTGTGTCCATCTCTATCTGGTACGTATATGCACCGTGTACATATGTGCATAGATGGGTGGATGAAAGAGATAGGCAAGCTGTCTATATCTCTAGCACATGTATGTATATATCGTATATACACATTTAAAATATTAAACGTGTGGGTGGATGGATGATGGGGGCAATCTGTATCCATCTCTATCTAGATCATATATGTATGTATATTGTATAACACATAACACATGCTTAGTATTTACATACTAAATGTATGCATGGATGGAGGAGTGAAGAGGTAGGCAATCTGTATCTCTATCTAGCACATATATACACATTTAACATATTTACATATGAAATATCTGTGTGGGTGGATGGATGGGTAAATGCAGCCAGTCATGGGAATGTTGCTTTTCCAAGTGCTCCGCCTCCTTCCCCATCTTTGTCTTACGCTCACGTAAGTATCAACACGGGGTGTTCACGCTGAGCCACGTCCAGGAGAAAGCCCCTCTGCTGGCGGCCCCCACGTTTATTAGCTCCCGGGGGGGGGGGGCTTTGTGGAGCCCTGGGACGGCAAAGAGGCTGCTGTGTATCCAGGAGGACTCGAACCTGCAGGGAGACCCAGCTGACCTCGATGCCGGGAGGGCCTGCCTGTGGGGAGTTATGCTAATGGCCTCCGGAGCCCTTAGGTTATCCAGCTGCAGCTTTGCTGCCTCTCTTTTTGCTGCAACTAATTGGGTCCATTTCTCTGCTCGGGTGCCTGGGAAGATGGGTGCCCCCTCCTGTCTGTCCATTGCAGCCCCTCCTCCTGGTGGTGCCCGCGGGTGAGTCGATGCTGTTCCTTCTACGGGGACCTTTCTCCTCCCCTCCCAGCACTTCAGGAGGACGCCCTTCTCCCCTGCCCTGCAGAGGGCGGAAGGAGTGCCTGGAGCCTGCCCAGTCCAGGAGCCGCCTATCAACATGGGGGGAAGCACACTTCACCCCCCGCCCTCAGGTTTTGTGGTCTCTTCACAGGGCGCCGTGAACGCGCAGCCACAGTCCTCCCGGCTTCGGAGGAAGCCCACAGATCTCGGGGCGGATCTGACCTGTCAGGCCTTGAGGGGGGACACGGAAGGTGTTGGTCCCCAGGTGAGCAGGTGACGTGTGACTGTGAGTATCTACCCCAGGGGCAGCGTTGTCACCGGGATCCTGGGTTTTGAGTAGTTGCTAAGGCAGCAGCCTAGAACTTCATTTCCCCAGCATTAGTGACAGCAGCTGGAGTGCAGGGGAGCCTGGGTGCTCCCCCCTCCCCAATCCCCTGAGGAGGTAAGGCGCTGGGCGTGCCTTCCCATTAACCCTTACACCCCCAGCGGAGGTTACACACTTTATTTCAGCAGGCAGGCGGACAGAGCACGTCCGGGGCAGGCGGGTGACCCCGAACAAGGAGCAGTTCTTTTACGTGGCTTCTCCATTGCAGGGCATCGCGGACAGGGGCGGGGGGCCTGTGCTGACACCTTAGCTCATCGGGTGACCCCTTGGAGTCCTGCGGCTCGGCCACACCTCCACGTAAGTGCTGCAGTCCAGGAAGAATCGGCCGCACACACGTGTCCCACGTGGAGGACAGCGTCGTCTTGTACGCCCCTTCCTCCGCTCTCCACCGGGAGCTGGGAGCTCAGGTCAGTGCCACACGCACAGCACAGTCACTTCACTGGCTTCCAGGCGCCGATCCCAGATGGTCCCAACCTCAGAGGAGCCGCTCCAGGACCTGCAAGAAACACCGTGAATGCTGAGATGCCACCAGCCACACAGGTAGGAAACGTCTGTAATCTCTACACCTGTGACGACACAGCACACACAACACCCACACAGCCTCCTCTCCCCACACAGCAGGGAGAGAGGTCATGGAAGTGAGAGAGAATTAGGGGAGAGCTAAGACAATGTGAAGGTGGAGGAGGGGCTAGAGACGGAGAGAGCAAGAGGGGTCAGAAGAGAGCTAGAGGGAGGAGTGGGGTGGGGGTAGACACAGGAAAGAGGGAGTTCCAGGAGAGGATAGAGAACTAGAGTGAGGGGTGAGAGAAAGGGGAGCAATAGAGGATAGTCAGCAATAGAGGAGACAGACAGATAGGGGGTTCCCTGAGAGAGGGGCAAGAGTTGGAAATAGAGGGGTCAGAGGAATAGGAGAGGAGGCTGGTAAGAGAGAGAGGTCTATGAAGAGGAAGGAAAGAGAGGGAGGCAAGATGACTAGGATAGAGAGTAGGAGATCAGACAGAGAGAAGTGGGAGGTAATGGAGAAATAGAGGAGACAGAAAGTGGAGAGAAACAGGTCAGAGAGAGGTCTGTGGAAGAGGAAAGGTAGGTTAGAGATCAAGCAGAGACAAGGAGGTCAGAGATTAAGGTGAGAGAGAGATGGAGGCCAGAGATAAAGGAAAGAGAGCTCAGAGAGAGTGAGGTCAGTGATAGAGGGAAGGGAGTTTGAAGAACAGAGCAAGGAAGGTTGGAGTCAGGTCATAAATAGAGGAGACAGAGGTGGAGTTCAGAGAAGAGTTATGTTGGAGATCAGGGAGCGGAAAGGAGATCAGTGATAGACGTAGATGAGTGGGTGGTCAGAGTAGAGAAGGAGAGACAGAGGTTAGAAATAGAGGAGTGAGAGAAATAAGCGGGTATAGGACAGGGAGCTCGGAGGAAATGAAGCCAGAGAGGGGGGAGAGAGAGGAGTGATGGAGAGAGGGGTCAGAGGACGAGAGATGGAGGTTGTATGTAGAGAAAAGAATTAGAGGAGAGAGTTGAGATCAGGGAGAGGAAGCATAGACTAAGATGGAGGTTGGAAAGAAATAGAGGTAGAGCAGAAGGAAATGAGGAGGAGGTTAAATCTCAAGGGAAAGCTAGGACAGTATGAAGATGGAGTAGAGAGAAATCTGTGAGGGTGGTAATAGAGGAGACAGGAGTTCTGAGAAGTGGGGAGATAGAGAGATGGAAGTCAGGGATAGAGGAGAGGTGGGCCCGGGAGAGAGAGGGGTGAGAGGCAGAGAAAGGAGAGAGAGGTTGATGGTAGGAGAGAGAGAGAGGAGATGAGAAAAGGTCAGAGATCAAGGAGAAGAGAGAGGTCAGATAAAGAATAAGAACTTGAGGCTGCTAAGAGAGAGAGGAAAGTAAGTGAGAGAGGTGTCTATGTGGAAGAGGAGAGAGAGGAAGGTTAGAGATCAAGGGCAGAAAGAGAAGAGAGGTGGAAACCAGAGATTGAGAGGAGGGAGGGAAGGGGAATAGAGATTTGAAGAGAGATGTGGAGGGAGGTTAAGAGCACGGAGATCGATGGAGGTAGGAGATAGGGGAGAGATGTCAGTGGAATAGGAGAGGGAGATCAGAGGAAGAGTAGACTGAGAGGGAGGTTGGAAAGAAATAGAGGTATAGGAGAAAGAAATGAGAAGGTAGAAAAGGAAGTTTGTAAATAGAGGAGACAGTAAATGGTGGGGGGGGGCGGGAGGGAAAGAGAGGCTAGAAGATGTGGAGAGAGAGAGAGAAAAGAGCGAGGTAGAAGTTGGTCCGAAGGTTGTGGGTTATTGTTAAAAAAAAAAAAAAAAAGAGAGAGAGGTAGAGTGAGAAGGTGGTCAGCAATTGAGGAGTTCTGAGAAAATGGGGAGAGGGGGCACACAGAGATTGGAGTGAGGTAGAGGAGTGGGAGAGAAGAGATGGAAGTCAGGGATAGAAGAGAGGTGGGCCAAGGAGAGGGAGATCAGAGGAAGGGGAGAGGGAGGTAAGATGGTAGGATAGAGAAAGGAGAGAGAGTGGTCAGAGATTGAGGACAGAGACGTCAGTATAAGGAGAGACAGCGGGTAGAGATCTGTGTGGAAGAGGAGAGGGAGGTGAGAGAGCGAGCAGGAGATCAGAGATCAAGGACAGGAAGAGAAGAGAGATTGAAAGCGGGGAGATGAGGGCTGAGAGGGAGGGAGAGAAACAGGCAGGGAAGGGGATAGAGATTTGAGAGAGAGATGAAGTCAGAAATAGAGGGTGGTCAGCAGTGGAGGTTAGAGGTCCAGGTGAGATAGAGGGGAGGGAGATCAGAGAGAAGATGGAGGTCCGATACATGGGAAAGAGAAATAAAGAGGAGGGAGGTGAGATGGAGGGGGGAGAGGTGAGCGATCATTGCTGAGGATAGAGAGAGGGTGGACAGAGAGGGAGGGGAGAAGAAGGGGGCGTATGGTCATCAATAGAGGAGACAGAGTGAGAGTTCAGAGGAAGTGGAGAGAGCAGTGAGAGGGGTATCAGGAATGAGGAGGTAGAGGACAGACAGGGAGGTCTGAGGAGCAGGAGTAGATGTAAGAGAGGAGAGGGAGATGTCAGTGGTAGACGAGAGAGACAAGAACAAGGCCAGAGAATGAGGAGAGTAGAGGGCAGAGAGAGAACAGGGATGTCCAAGGAAGAGGAAGTAGTGATAGATTAGAGAGAGCATGGTCAGAGTAGAGGTAGAGGAGAGAGAAAGTAGAGATGGGGAGGGGTGAAGTGAGGTCAGAGAGCAGGAGAGACTAAGAGGACTGATGGATCAGAGTTGGGTGAATAGGGAGGGCTGAGGAGGGAGAGGAGTCAGAGTGGGGAAAAGGGAGGTGAGAGGCAGGAAGGAGAGGGAGGGGTGTCATAAGGAGAGAAGAGAGATGGATTCCAGAGGGAGAGTAGAGAGGGTGGTTGTGAGAGAGGGAGGGAGAGAGGAGTTCAGAGAAAGTGGAGAGAGAAACAGATCAGACTGGGAGGGAGGAATAGTAGGGATGGGAGAGGAAAAGTAGAGAAAGGCTAGAGAGGGGAAGAGAAGAAGCAGAGTTCAGAAATAAAGAGGAGGTTCAAGATCAAAGAGAGAGGGCTGTCAAAGAGGAGAGTGAGGTAGGTAAGAGCTCAAGCAGAGAGAGATACAGAAGCTTTGAGGTCAGAAGAAAGAGGCAGATACATACAAGGTCAGGACTTGAAGCTTGTTGAAAGAATAACCAGCAGAATTGGAGAGAGGTGGGGATCAGAGACAGAGGATAGAGATCAAAGAGAGAAAGGAAAGACACTGAGTTCACTCTGAACTCAAAGTTGAGGAGCAGGAGATCAGAGCGAGAGGTGATATATCTATATATAGAATATATGATATAGTTATAGACATATATAGACAGATATTGATATTTATGTCTATATCTATATAGATATATAGATAGATATAGATATATAGATAGATATAGAATCTACCTATCTATCTATATAGATATATAGATAGATATAGAATCTACCTATCTATCTATACATATATCTATACGATAGATATAGAATCTACCTACCTATAGATTCTATCTATGTCTATATGATAGATACATAGATATATCTATATATGTAGATATCTATATATATATATAGAGAGAGAGATAGATATATATAGGTAGATAACAGATAGATATATAGAGATAGGTAGATAACATATCTATGTATATGATAGAGATAGATTAGATATCTATATCTGTCATAGATATAGATATATAGACAGATATATGAGATATATAGATACAGATAGAGATAGATTATATATCTATCTCTATGATAGATATATATATAGATATCAATATATAGATATCTATATATAGATTATAGATATCTATAGATAGATATATAGATATATATAGATATCTATATATAGATATAGACAGATATGTAGATATATAGATTGTCTATATAGATATATATAGATATCTATATATAGATATCTCTATAGATATATAGATATCGACAGATATGTAGATATATAGATTGTCTATATATGTATATATAGATATACATATATAGACAATCTATATATCTATCAGATATAGATATAGATCTATATAGACAGAGATATAGATATATCTATAGAGATAGATATATAGATAGATAGATATAGGTACATAGAGATAGACAGATAGAGATATAGATATCTAGAGAGATCAGAGACAAAGGAATAAGATGAAGAGGAATGATGGAGAGAGGGAAGTCAGATCAAGGAGAGAAAAGTGTAGAGAGGGGTCAGAGGAAGAGGATAGAGAGAGAGGAGAGATGGAGGTCAGATGTAGAAGAAAGAATTAGAGAAGAAAGAGGTGAGATGAACAGAGAGGAGGTCAGAAAGAGAAGCAGAGGTGGAGGAGAGGGAAATCAGTGGGAGAAGACAGAATTAGGGGAGAGCTAGGACAGTAAGAAGATGGGAGAGGCCAGAAGCCAGAAGATGTGGAGAGAGGGAGAGAAGAGCAAGGTAGAGGAGTGGGAGAGGAGAGAGGGACATCGGAGAGAGAGGACAGAGGTGGGTGAGAGATCAAGGACTGAGCAGTAGAGAAGAGGGAAGTCAGAGGCAGAGGAGAGAGAGACAGAAGAGGGACCGAGGTCAGACAGGCGAGAAGAGAAAGGGGCGAGAGAGTCGAAACTAGAGAGGTCAGAGGAAGAAAACTCGAATCTGCTGAGAGGGACAGAGTGAGAGAGGTCTCTGTGGAAGGGAGAGGGAGGAAGGTTGGGGATCAAGGAAAGAGACAGAGAAGGGAGAGGGAGGTGAGAGAGAGCTGGAGGTCAGAGACCAAGGACAGAAAGAGAAGAGGTGGAAACCAGAGATTGAGAGGAGGGTCAGGGAAGGGAGAGAGATTTGAGGGAGAGGTGGAGGGAGGTTAAGATCTAGAGAAAGATGGAGGTGGGAGATAGAGGAGAGGTGTCAGTGGAATAGGTGTTACAGTAATAAGGATAAATACAATATTGAATGAGTATTGAAGTGTGATATCTGAAACTTTGGAATATGATGTTAATGAACTGATCATTCCCTACATACAGGTCACCCCAGGGAGCTTAAGTGATGTGTGCCCCATGTGCAAGACTGGACAGCAAGGCTCCTGGGACCCGCTGGGAAGACACAGAAGACCTTCTGCTCCTCCAGAGGGTCGCTCTCCATCCCCCTGCCTGCTCCCTCAGCCATGTGGGAGGCCTCAGCTCAAGCCGAGTGCACCTGCACAGTCCTCTGCGAACCGTGTGTGTTGTGTGTCTGATCAGTGGGGATCCCCGGGTGGCTGCGTAGGATTCCGGAACCCACCAGGACTGATAAATAAACCGTGAGTGATTCGGGCCTTGCCTGTTGTCTCCTGTGTGATTTATGCTCGGTCGTACATGTCAGACTGCTGGCTGAGGCACCCTAGATCACCTGCGCATACGTCCCCTATGGATTATTGGGACACTAGGAGAGGGTGGTCATCAACAGAGGCGACAGCTCTCAGAGAATGGAGAGACAGACCATAGAGGTTGAGGGAGGAAGATTAGAGATTAGGGAGGGTGAGGGGGGTGAGGCAGAGGAGAGTTCTAGAGTGAGGTCAGAGAGAGAGGAGAAAGTGGGAGGTTAGGGATCAAGGAGAAGCAGAAAGGGGGGGAAGAGGGATACAAGGAGAGGGGTTCATGGGAGAGGTGAGAGGACAGAGTGGAGAGGGAGGTAAGATGGTAGGATAGAAAGAGAAGATGAAAGTCAGAGGAAAAGGAGACATCAGTATAAGAGGAGAGGGGGGATTAGAGGTAGAAGAGGCCAGAGAGAGGAAATAATGAGGTAGAGGAGATAGAGGGAGGTCAGAGAGCGAGGGACATGTGAGTTGGAAATAGAGGGTCAGAGGAATAAGAGAGAGCAAGGCTGGTCAGAGAGGAATGAAGAGGAGAGAGAGATTTAGAGGAGAGGGAGGTGAGAGATCAAGTACAGAAAGAGATGGAAACCAGGGATAGAGAAGGTAGGAGGCAGGTCAGGGTAGGGGATAGAGAGTTGAGAGAGATGCAGTCAGAGAGAGAGAAGTGAGCGGTAAAGGGGAAGAGGAGAGAGTGGTCATCAATAGAGAGGCAGGCGTTCAGAGAAAGTAGAGAGAGAGATCATAGAGGTTGAGGGGTGAAGATTAGAGATAGAACGTGAACAAAGATTGAGATCAGAGGAAAAGGAGAGAAAGGTAGGTTAGAGATCCAGCAGAGAGAGAGACAGAGGAGCTGAGGAGGTCAGAGAGGAGAGTAGCCGTAGAGGAAAGAGGGAGCAAGAGAGAAGGGCGTTAGGGGAGGAGGAGAGAGGTGGGGTCAGATAGAGGATAGTGAGGGAGGTTAGAGTTGAAGGAGAGAGAAGAGACTGAGTTCAGAGACAGAGGTTGGGAGAGAGGGAAATCAGAGATCAAGGTGAGAGAGAGTGTTATATGGAGGCCAGAAATGGAGGAGTGGGAGGAAAGATGAAGAGTGATGGACAGAGGAGAGGGAAGTCAGATCCAGGAGAGAAAGTGAGAGAAGAGATGGGTCAGAGGAAGAGGAGAGGGAGGTCAGAGGTTGAGAGAAGGGGTAGAGATGGAGGTCCGATACATGGGAAAGGGAAATAGAGGGGAGGGAGGGGAGGTGGAGAGAGGAGGGATCATTGCAGAGGAGACGGAGAGGTAGGGGAGAATAGAAAGGGGTTGGTCATCAATAGAGGAGACAGAGTTCAGAGAAAGTGGAGAGAGAGAAGGGGGAAGGGATGAATATTAGAGTTAGGAGAGAGAGGTGAGGGGATGGGGGAGGAGGATTAGAGAGAGGAGTGAGGAATAAGGAGGTAGAGCACAGACAGGGAGTCTTGGGGGAAAAGCAGCGAAGAGACGTTAGAGATAGAGAAGAGATGTCAGTGGAAGATGCAGGACGGGAAGTCAGAGGTAGAGGAGAGAGAGAACAAGGCCAGAGACCGAGGGGGTGTGGGAGGAGAGGCACAGGACAGAGAGTGAGGTCAGAGATAGAGAGGAGAGAGAGGTAGAGAAGAACAAGGCCAGAGACGGGTGGGGGAGTTGCGGGGGGGCGGAGGGGGGGGAAGGTCAGAAATGGGAGTAGAGGGCAGAGAGAGAACAGGGGTGTCCAATGAAGAGGAAGTAGAGAGAGATTACAGAGAGTGTGGTCAGAGTAGAGGAGAGGGAGGGTGGTCAGCAGTGGAGGAGAGCGAAGGCGTTCAGAGAAAGAAAAGGTAGGGAGGCAGAGTGAGTGAGGTCAGAGAGGAGGGAGAGACTAAGAGGACTGAGTGATCAGAGGTGGAGAACACTGTTTGGGTGAAGAGGGAGGAGTTAGAGAAGGGGAGGGGTGTCCAAGAGTGATGAGAGAAATAGGGAGATCAGAGAGAAAGAAGGGTGAGGGGGGAGAGATATATTGAAGTTAGAGATAGAGGAGTGGGAAGTGAGATGAAGAGGAGTAATGGAGAGAGGGAAGTCAGAGATCCAGAAGAGGAAGAGTGTAGAGAGGGGTCAGAGGAAGAGGAGAGAAACAGGTCATATGTAGAGAAAAGAATTAGAGGAGAAAGATGAGATGAACAGGAGAGAGAGAAGTAGAAAGAGAGAGGAGATGGGAGAGGGAGGCCATCAATGGAGGAGATGGGGAGTTGAGATCAGGGAGATTAGAGAGTCAGGTAAGAGGCACAGGAGGGAGGTCAGAAATGAAAGAGAGGAAGAGGAGAGGGAGGTCAGAGGAAGAGTAGAGTGAGAGGGAGGTTGGAAAGAGAAATAGAGGTAGAGAAGGAGGAGAGGAAAGTCAGTAGGAGAAGATAGAAGGAGGTCAGAGATAGAGGAGAGAGAAATAGGGGAGCGCGCGCAAGAGAGAGAGAGAGAGAGAGAGAGAGAGAGAGAGAGAGAGAGAGGTGGGGGGAGGGGGAGAGGAAGAGGGAGGGGGAGGGAGGTCACAGTAAGCAGAGAGAGAGTTCTGTGGCCGAGGAGAGAAAGGTAGGTTAGAGATCCAGCAGATGGGGATACAGAGGAGCTGAGGAGGTCAGAGGAGAGTAGCAGTAGAGGAAAGAGGGAGCAAGAGAGTAGGGGGTTAGGGGAGGAGGAGAGAGGTGGGGTCAGATAGAGGATAGTGGGCGAGGTTAGAGTTCAAGGAGAAAAAAAGACACCGAGTTCAGAGACAGAGGTTGGGGGAGACTGAAATCAGATCAAGATGGGAGAGGGAGTTATATGGAGGCCAGAAATGGAGGAGTGGGAGGAAAGATGAAGAGGAGTGATGGACAGAGGAGAGGGAGGTTAGAGGTCCAGGTGAGAGAGAGAGGAGAGGGAGATCGGAGAGAAGGGCGGAGAGATGGAGGTCTGATACATGGGAAAGAGGGGAGTGAGGTGAGATGAAGTGGGGCGGGAGTGAGAGATGAGAGAAGAGGGATCATTGCAAAGTAGAGAGAGGGAGGATAGAGATCAAGGAAAGAGATTAAGGAGAGTGAGACAGAGACAGTGAGGTTAGCAATAGAGGGGGGAGAGGTTAAAGATACAGGACCAGGGACGGGGGGAGGGGGGGTCCATCAATAGAGAAGACAGAGAATTCAGAGAAAGTTGAGAGTCAGAGAAGGGGGAGAGATGAAATAGGAGAGAGTCAGGCAAAGGGGGAGGAGGATTAGAGAGAGGAGTGAGTGTGTTATCAGCCATAGAGGAGCAAGAAATAGGAGGTAGTGTACAGACAGGGAGGTCTGAGGAAAAGGAGCGAGAGATGTAAGAGATGAAGAGGAGGGGAGAGAGATGTCAGAGGAAAATGCGGGATAGGAAGTCAGAGATAGGTGACAGAACAAGGCCAGAGTGGCGGGGAGGGGGGGGGGGAGAGGAAGAGGTTAGAGATGGAGGAGAAAGTGAGAGTTGGAGAGACAGCTTGGTCAGAGTATAGGTGAGAGATAGGGGGGTCAGCAGTGGAGGAGAGAGAAGAGATGGGGCGGGTAGAGTGAGGTCAGACAGAGCAGGGAGCGACTAGGAGGACTGAGTGATTAGAGATGGAGGAGAAAGTTGTGGGTGATGAGGGAGGGATGAGAGAAGGGGTGGTGTACAGTGATTACAGCGGGGGGGCAATGAGGGAGAGGAGTCAGGGTGGGAGTGGGGAAGAGGGAGGAGAGAGGTATATGAGTGGGAGGGGGAGAATAGAGATGCAGAAGAGAGAGGGCGGGGAAAGGGAGATTTCAGAGGCAGGAGATGGAGTGAGAAGTGAAGGTGGGAGGGATGAAAGGAGAGGATGAGGAGGAGAGAGAGGGGTGTCATAAGGAGAGGGGAGAGATGGATCCCAGAGGGAGAGTAGAGCGGGGAGAGGGAGCAGATGAAGGGGGAGGTCACAGTGGTCGAAGAGGTTTGGAGAGGGGGAGAACGGGAGATCAGTGGGAGGGAGAGGAGTGTGAGGATGATGGAATAGCAGGCACAACTGGGAGAACAACTAGGAAGACAGAGGGAAGGAGAGAGGTCAGAAGAAGTGGAGTCAGGGAAAGAGAAGGAAGGGGGAGGTTAGAGATAAAGAAGAGAGATCCCTTTGGCTCAGAGGACTGAGCGTCAGCCTGAGGACTGAGGGGTCCCGGGTTCAATTTCCAGTCAAGGGCATGTACCTTGGTTGCGGGCACATCCCCAGTAGGGAGTGTGCAAAAGGCAGCTGATGGATGAATCTCTCTCATTGATGTTTTAACTCTCTATCCCTCTCCCTTACTCTCTGTAAAAAAGAAAGTGAACGTTTTGTTTGAGTACTAGCTTCTCAGTTAAAAAAGAGATGGAGGTCACAGATAGAGAAGAGGAGGAGGAAGAGTAGAGAGAGAAGAGTGAGGGGTATCAGGAATAGAAGAGAGAAATGAGGTGGAGGAGAGACAGGGAAAGTGGGGGGAGAGCGAAGATCTAGGGTTGGAGGAAAATGAGATGGAGGTCAGAGAGAAATGAGCAAAGTAGAGGAGAAATAGGTGAGAGGGAGGTCAGAGTGGAAGACAGAGGTAGAGAAGAAGAGGAAGAAGAGGAGAGAGAAATGGAGGAGAGGGAAGTCAGAGGCAGAGCAGAGAGACAGATGTCCATGATAGACAAGATGTCAGAGATTAGGGGAAGGGGAGAGAGGACTTAGGTAGAGGAGTGAGGAAAAGAGAGGTCAGAGATGAGAGAGAGGGTGGTCAGCAATAAGGAGACAGAGAGGAAGTCTAGAGAAAGTGGTGAGAGAGAGGGGGTTGGGAGATGGGAGAGAATGAAGAAGAGGAGGAGGAGGAGGAAGGAGAGTTGAGAGCGCGCAGGTTGAAGATCAACTGGAGAGAAACAGGAGTTCAGGAGGTCAGGGAGGGAGGTCAGTTTGAGGAGAAGTAGAGGAGAGACTGGGTCAGAGACAGAGCTTAGAGATCAAGGAGAGAGAAGAGAGACTCAGTTCAGAGTGGAGATCATTGCACAGAAGGATGGTTAGATAGAAGGCTGAGGGAGAGGGAATCAGAAGGAGAAAGGGGAATAGAGAGGGGAGAGAGAGAGAGAGAGAGAGAGAGAGAGAGAGAGAGAGAGAGAGAGAGAGAGAGAGAAATTGAGGGTTAGAGATGGAGGTGTGGGAGGTAAGGTGAAGAGGAGTGATGGAGAGAGGAGAGGGAAGTCAGATCAAGGAGAGAAAGAGTAAAAAAGGTTTGAGAAAGAACCAAGAGTTAGGTTAGAGAGGAGTGGGAGGAGGTCAGAGGAAAAGGAGAGTAAAGTTAGAGTCAGAGAGAGAGGGGAGAGAGGTTAGAGAGAGTGGAATAGAGGAGCCAGGGAGAGAGACCTCTGCTATAGAGAGGAGGAGCAGAGCTAGGAGTATTAAAGATGAAGGAGGGAACAACTGAGAGGGAGGTCAGAGGCCGAGGGGACAGGGGAGAGAGGGTGATCAGCAATAGAGGAGCCAGAGGGAGTTCAGAGAAAAGTGGAGGAGAGCGGAGAAGTCAGCAGAAGAGGACAGGGAGGTTGGAGATAGATAAAGAATATAGAGGAGAGACGGAGAGATGGAGGGTAATCAGAGGAGAGTGAGGTCAGAGTAGAAGAGATAGAGGCAGAAGAAGAGGAGGAAGAGCGAGTTAGATCAGAGATTAAGGATTGGACATGGAGATTAGAATCAGGGGAGAAGTGAGAGGAAGAGAAGAAAGATCATGCAAGGGCAGAGATAGGGGAGTGAGAGGGAAAGAGGTCAGAGATGAGAGAGAGGGTGGTCACAATAGAGGAGACAGAGTGTGAGTTCAGAGAAAGTGGAGAGACAGATGAGAGAGGGCGAGAGAGGTAGATTAGAGAGAGGAGAGAGAGGTCAGAGGAAGAACTGAGGGAAATCAGAGAAATAGTAGGGTGAGTGGGGGAGAGAGAGATGGAGGTTATAGATAGAGGAGAGGGAGGTAGAAGAGGAGTGATGGAGAGAGGAGAGGGAGTTAAGAGATCCAAGAGAGGAAGAGTAGAGAGAGGGGTCAGAGGAGAGCAGAGGAAGTTAAGAAAAGAAACAGGAGTTAGTTAGGTTAGAGAGGAGGAGTGGGAGGACAGAGGCAAAGAAGTAATGTGACAGTCAGAGGGGGAGATTAGAGATAGGGGAGAGATGGAAGAGAGAGAGGAGAGCATCAATAGAGGAGACAGGGAATTAAAAGAACGTGGAGACAGGAAAAATCAGAGAGCGGGTGGAGGAAGATTAGAGAGAGAGGCAGAGGAGAGGAGGAGGAGGGAGAAATCAGGAGGTGTGAGAGGCAGGTGTGTGTGTGCAGGGTGTGCTGGACTCACTGTGCTGTCCTGTCAGGTCCGGGCGTGCAGGTGTCCCGCGTGGGACTGGCTGGACACCTACCTGCAGCTGCCAGTCATCGGACATGAGTACCTGCATGGTTGTACTTTATTGATTCATTGGGAAGGAAGCGGTTAGTGCCGTCAGCGGGCGTGTATTTTATTTGCTCCGAGGCTTAAGGGCTGCACATGTGCGGGAGGGGACGGGGGGATCCCAGGTGATGGCAGCTGAAGGTCAGCGTCCCCACGGCCACTCGCTTGGAGAATGTGTGTTAGGCTCTGTTTCCTTTGGCCCACTGCCCACGTGCCTATACCCCCCCCCCTCACTCCATCCACTGCCCTTTCCTCCCTGAATCCCTGCCCCATGCCCGGTGCCCAGCAGGTGCTGAGTCCTCACTAGGTGAGTGCAGGTGAGGGGCACCCAGGGCGGCCTTACGGAAGGTGAGCCAGTGTTATTTGGGCGAAGCTGTGATTGGCTGAGGGTGGCTGAGTGACACAGGAGAGGCGGGCCCAGCATGTGTCACTGCCATCACCTGCTCAAGCACAGTCACCACCACCCTGAGAGCCAGTCCCCGTTCCCGACCCTGGTTCTCAGTGGCCGAATGGCCTCCTCCCTGTGTTTCCCTGCAGCCCTTTGTGCCGGATGGATGGAGAGGATGGATGGAGAGGATGGATGGAGAGGATGGATGGAGAGGATGGACGGAGAGGATGGATGGCGATGCTGGTGGAACACACTGGGCGCCTTGCATCCCTAGGGATGACCCCACCCCACCCCGCCCCACAAGTTCAATAAACATTTGCCTTATTCACAGTGACCACATGGTGATTGCCTCTTGATTCAATTTCCAGGGTTTGGGGGCCCAATGAGCACAATGGGGGGGGGGGCGGAGGAGGGAGGATGGCGAAGCTGCTTTGTCACAGATCCTGTGGTGTCAGGAGACACAGACGGGACTCAGACCCTGTGTGACGCGCTGGGACAGGTGCCAGCAGCGAGAGGAGCACGGGGAGGCCTCCGAGCCGCCCGAGGCCCGGCAGGCGTCCCGGCATCACTCACTACGCCCCAATGCAACCGGGAAATGAGGCCCAAGCCGCTCCGAGTCCCGAGTCCCCATTGCACACAGCCACCATTGCGCACGGCCCCCATCGCGTACAGCCCCCGTCGCGTACAGCCCCCATTACGTACAGCCCCATTGCACACGGCCCTCATCGCACACGGCCCCCATCGCACACGGCCCCCATCGCACACGGCCCCCATCGCACACGGCCCCCATCGCACACGGCCCCCATGTCACTGAGGGAGGAGGTGAGGCGCAGATGAAGACACCCCCGCACAGAAAGGCGACGTAAACCCAAGTCCGGTCCCCCCCGGCCCCGGGTTCCTAGCGGAGGGAGAGGGGCCGCGCACACTGAGGTGGGAGGACGGTCACGGTCACACTGGCTCCCGCCGCCCCTGGCCGCCTCCGCCCTCCCAGGAGCTCTCCTTGGGGAGCGGCTCACCGCCACTGAGAGGGTCGGAGATTCTCAGGCTCCAGCGGGAAAGGAAATGCCAATGACAAGTGAGAGAATGATGCCAAACTTTTACCCGCAATTAAGGCAGGTCGCCGCCGTGTGTGTTACCTGCGTGTTCCGCGAGTGGGAGACTAGTGGCCACGTGTGACCTCCGGAGCAGAGAGGAAAGTGCCACAAAGGCCATGGATGACCAAGTTCAGACGCCCCGCTGCCCCGGACCCGCCAGCACAGACCTGTGCGCTCCCCGGGGAGCAATGGGGCCAGTTCCCCCTAGTTCTGCCCACTGGGCCACCCCACACGTTTTGGAAGATCTGCTCTCCCTCGGGCTTTTCCTAAGAGCCCTCGTGTTACACACCCGTCCCTGTGCCTTACAGACTCACTTGGGCCTCTGCCACCCAAATGCAGGAGATAGGTCAAGAGCAAGCGGAAAACACCCCCAGATCGAACCCGAGACCTTCCTTCTCTCGGTCACCGAGGCGCCTGGTGGGTCCCGGGCCCAGCCTCCTGCAGAGGTGTGGGGGGGCGTTAGCACCCCTTTTCTCCCAGGTCTCAGCACTGGAGGCCTTTACACTTAATAGCCCTGCGGTGACATCATCTGAGCACAGGCCTTTCAGTCCCTGTCTGAGGGCAGCCACCAGACCCCTAGCTCAGCCTGGACCACCCCCTGATGTTCTGTTCCCTGCGTGTGATCAGGTTACACACACACACACACACGGTGAGGACACGAAGGGCTGTTGAAAGAACCACCAGCGGAATTGCCAGCAGCCTGTCAGGACGGCTTTGGGCCTGGCTCGCCTGTTCTCCCCTTTGCAGACGGCCCTGGGAGTGTGCTGAGATTTCACTCAGTGGAGTGTACGGAAGCCCTGCTGGCCACTGGAACGAGAGCTGTGCCGATGGATTACATGCGGGCTGGGCCTCCCCCATCGGCCCCTTCAGGAAACCTGTCAGAGTCATTGAAGGGTGTGTGTGATCAGCTTACACGCTTACACACACCCCGCCCACAAGGGCATCAGGTTCGGGAAGGCAGCCCTTCCTCCGTGCCCCTCCCTCTGTGCCGCGGTGGCTGTAGGAGCTCTGCCACGGCCAGTCCCAGCCCCTCCTCCACCTCTGCAGCCCTCCCCACTGGGATGACGGGGAGGGGAGGGGGACACGCACAACCAGGGACCAGGACCTCTGCTCCCTCCTACGCGGCGGGCTCCCTGGGATGCCAGCGTGATGTGCACAGGGGCTGCGGGAACCTGGGCTTCCCCTGGCGCCCTGTCAGCCCAGCCTTCCCACTGTTCCGCGGGAGGTTCCCGCCAGAATCTGCCCACCGAGCTCACCACGTTCCTATATAAACTGCCAGGATCTCAAGGAACAACCTTGTCAACAAACGGACTGTGAGGCCGGCCCCGTAAGCCAGTCTGGCCTTGTAAAGGTAAGTGCCGGCTCCCGCCTGCCGTTTCCCATCGGTATCGATTTTCTGTCCGGAGGCAGAATGGGACCGTCTGCAAACTGTCTGTTCTCTCCCTCACGGGATTTGAGAGGGGAGGTGCCGAGGAGGACGCAGGCTCGCCTGGCAGTGAGGAGGCAGAGGGAAGCTGGGCGGGAATAAACCCGGAAGCCCCCTGGCCAGCGTGGCTCGGGTTGAGCATCAACTATGAACCAGGAGGTCATAATTCCCGGGTCTGGGCACGGGCCCAGGTTGCAGGATCAATCCCCAGTAGAGGGCGTGCAAGAGGCCGATCCTTGATTCTCTCTCATTGATGTTTCTCTCTCTTCCTCTCCCTTCCTCTTTAAAAAAAAAAAAAATCAGTAAAAATATATTAAAAACAAACAAACAAACAAAAAAGCCCAGCTGGGCAGTTACTAGCACAACCTAGCTGGGTGAAGGCACAAACTTAAAAATGCATGGCTGTTGCTAAGACCGGCAGCTTACAGACAACCAACCACGTGGGAGCAAGGTGTATCCATCAACCAAAGGATGTCGTGAAGGCAAATACTTTTGAAAGGACCAGTCAGCACCAATAAAAATATATATATATTTTTAAAGGTGCCTAGCCTAGAAGAGCTAACAGAGGGTACACGTTAACGCAGCCAAAACCTTCCTGAAGTCACCAACTTCTCTCCATCTTCTCTTTTAAGCAACATAGTCTCTTGCCCTATTTCTAATCCGACATCTCGGATGATTGGATTGTATGATGTACAACAATATCTTTTTATGGAATTTAGGGCAGAAAATAAATACATGACAGAGACAATATCACTAATTTTTCCCTTTAGATACTATATGTAGGTAGAGATATAGGGGATTAGACATAGATATAGGTGTACATGTAGATGTAGATATAGAGTAGATATACACATATGAAGACAGAGAGACACACACACAGAGAAAGACAGAGACAAAGAGACACAGAGACACAGAAACAGGGAATACAGAGACAGAGATACAGACGTGCAGTCACACAGACACACAGACATACAGGCATAGACATGTAGGCCTAGAAGCAGAGACGGATAGGTTTGTAACCGAGCAGACAGCGCCAGGCAAATCCCAGACTTAGTCCTCACAAACGTGCTCTCCTGGCCCCTCCGATTCCGCTGTAAACGCCATTCCTGTACAGGCTGGTTCCCATGAGCCCTAACTCCATCCTATTCTGAGCTTAAAGATAAGGGAGGCGATAGGGCCTTAGGAATTCCTCCTTTTCCAATTACTGAAGATGGATGAAAGCACGGGGGCGAGCGTATCCCTTTAAGATCAATGACCCCGGTCAGGCCAATTACCCCAGCCCTCGGCTGTAAATTAAAGGCGACCTCGCTAACTGCAAGGTCCGGGAGATTAACTGGCGGGAAGATCAGCTTCGATAGGGGCCCAGGCTCCCGGGCTCTCTCGCAGCCGGTCCTTCTCGCGCCCGAGCTGCTTTCTCCTGGCTGAAGGGGACTAGCCCTGTGAGGTGGGGAGGGATGGCCCAGCTCTGAAGAGCCCGTGCTTCTGGGATCAGTAACAATATCCTATCTAATAAAAGCAATATGCAAATTGACCATCACTCCAAGAGACAAGATGGCCACCCCATGTGGACACAGATGGCCGCCACAAGATGGCTGGCAGGGGAGGGCAGGTGTGGGCAGTTGCGGGGGGAAGGACTGCAGGGGAGGGCAGTTGGGGGGGGCAGGCATGCAGGATAGAGTTGGGGGTGATCAAGCAAGCAGGAAGGGCAGTTAGGGGTGACCAGGCCAGCAGAGGAGGGCAGTTGTGGGGGTCCAGGCAAGAAGGGAGTGCAGTTAGGGGTGATTTGGCAGAGGAGGGCAGTTGGGGGAGACTGGTCACTAGGGGAGGGCAGTTGTGGGGGGAGGACTGCAGGGGAGGGCAGTTGTGGGGCCAGGCATGCAGGATAGAGCAGTTGGGGGGTGATCAGGCAAGCAGGGAGGGCAGTTAGAGGTGACCAGGCCAGTAGAGGAGGGAAGTTGGGGAGGGGGCAGGCCCCAACTGCCCACACCTGCCCTCCCCTGCCTGCCATCTTGTGGTGGCCATCCGTGTCCACATGGGGGGGCCATCTTGTGTTTTGGAGTGATGGTCAATTTGCATGTTACTCTTTTATTAGCTAGGATATTGTTATTGATATCAGAGAGGAAGGGAGAGAGGAACATCAAAGATGAGAATCATGGATCAGCTGACTCCTGCACACCCCCACCGGGGATCAAGCCTACAACCTGGGCCTGTGCCCTGACCGGAATTGAACTGAGACCTCCTGGTTCATAGGTTGACGCTCAACCACTGAGCCACACTGGCTGGGCTTTCCACTGAGTTTTAGAGAGTGGGAGGGAGGGGGAAACATCGGTATGAGAAGACACGTCGGCTGCTTGCCTCCCACACACGCCCTGACTGTAATGAACCCGGGACCCTGAGGTGTGTGGGCCAACAGTCTGTCCACTGAGCCACACCGGCTACGGAGAAGCTGTCCCATTTCTGTTCTGTTCGAACCCCAACTCCCCCAGATTCCCAAGGACGACGGAGCCGCCTCTGCTGTCTAGACACCAATCTCCACTTAAGACGCTCTCGTTACCGAAATAAGAGCTAATGTTTACTTATCACTTGTGCTGGGAAAACAAACACGGCGCACACGCGAGCTAATTAGCGTGCTCGCTGCAGTTACGTGATGTTTACCGAGCCGTGAGCCACGCCAGAGCGCACGCACACTGGCACCACGCCTCCGCCCCTCCCGCTGGGCCTGCTCTGACTCAGAACAGCGGTCCAGGGACCTCCGCCTGAAAAACAATGTCGCAGATGTGAAAACAAACGGTGCCGATGAAACAGTCCCTGTGAATTATTTAAAAGCCACGCACAGCGACCCGAGTACCAGTGATATGGGAGCAGCTCCCTGCGTGCCAGCCTCTGGACCCGGGACCGTTAGGGGGAACATGAAAAACAGGATGACCACGAACATTCACATGGTGTTCATGAAAAAGACAAACAAACAAACAAAAAAATAGGCTATTTTTAATCATTGTGATTACAGAACCACCCAGACGGGAGTCCGGGGTCATGGTTGGTCTGTGGAATGAGGGAACTGTCCGTGAGGTTTTTCCTCAGGAGCCTTCAGAATGCTGCTGTCACCTCATTTTTCTGTCTGTTTGACTGTAATGTGACTGATACTTTTAATGAATAAAATGTGTTCATTTTCATGTGCCAGAGCTGTCTGTTCTTCCTTCCTGCTGCTAGCTAACGTGGGGGAATGCTGACGGAATAGCCGGGTAAGGAAGAGCGTGTAAACCTCACACAGCCAGTGTGTAAATGTGAGGAGTTCGTGTGCAGCTCTGGGGTCCTGGCGGCTGTGAAGGCTGAGGTCTGCGCTGAGGCTTTGGTTTGCATCCTGGCCGGTTAGAGCCCTGCCCCTCACACCGAGAACCAACCAGCGTATGCATGAGGAAGGGGAACAATAAACTGATATTTCTCCTTCTCCCCCCACTCCCTACTCCCTCTCTCTCTAAGTCCAGAAAGTATGAACATCTTTTAAACATATTTTTATTGATTTTAGAGAAGGTGTGAGGGAGAGAGAAACATATCGATGAGAATCACTGATAGGGTGCCTCCTGCACACGCCCTCTGGGGACGGAGCCCACAACCCAAGCAGGTGCCCTGACGAATTCACCAAGGAGCCCTGTGCTGAGAGGGGGATCCGATGCCCCAGAGAAGAGAGAGAAAACCCACGGATCTCACGCCTTTCAGACGACGCAGTGTTGGAATCGCGCCCACAATAACCCGCCTTCTGCAGACACCTCTCCCACAACGTGATACTGTTCGATGCACTGCTTTGCAAACCGTCCCAAGCTGCCCTGACACAGGGGCTGGCCAGGCAGCCCTTTAGGAAGAAAATCCTTCACTCCGTAAGCATCGCGGCTGGCATCCGGCCCGGGTCTCTTTCCCCCACTTACATAAAGCACGTCTGCTCACAAAGGAAGTGCCTGCTCGCCCTCACACCCGCATGTCCACATTGAGATCCGTTGTCCGGCTACCTCCAGCCTTTCCAGCTATGATTCCTCTTTTAAAAAATGTTTTTTATCGACTTCAGAGAGGAAGGGAGAGGGAGAGGAAGAGAAACATCAACGATGAGAGAGAATCACGGATTGGCTGCCTCCTGTACGCCTCCCGCCGACACACATATACACACTAGGGATCAATCCACACCCTGGGCTCGTGCCCTTGGCTGGAATCGAACCTGAGACCCTCAGTCTGCAGGCTGACGCTCTCTCCACTGAGCCAGACCAGCCAGGGCGATGTGAAGTCTTCACTCCGCTCCCCGGGGTCTCACCCTCCCGAGGGCCTGCGCCCTGGCACGGTGTCACAGCAGGAGCGGGGCAGTGGGCTGAAGAGAGACAGCCGGGCTGGGAGAGGCCCGGCAGGAACAACACCAAGGGATCCGGTGCCCAAAATCCACAGAGAAAGGGGAGCCTCGCCCTCTGAGGTACCAGCTTTCAGGATGGAGATAGGTCCACAGGGTGAGGGGTGTGGGATTCTTCCGAAAATGAGTCCAGAGGCAGATCAGTTCCCCAAGCAGGTGTGATGTTTATGACTTGGGGTAAACAGGTTACACTGTGCTGTGTGAAAAGCAGCGCCATGCATGGCTGGGTGGCTCAGTGGTTGAGCATCGACCTGTGAACCAGGAAGTCACGATTCGATTCCCTGTCAGGGCACAGGGCGGAGTTTTGGGGTCGATCCCTAGTAGGGGATGAGCAGCCAATCCATGATTCTCTCTCATCATTGATGTTTCTCTCTCTCTCTCTCTCTCTCTCTCTCTCTCTCTCTCTCTCTCTCTCCTCCCCTCTCTCTCTCCCTTCCTCCCTCCTTCCCTCCCTTCCTCTCTTCCTCCTTCTCCCTCTTCCTCTCTGAAACCAAGAAAATATATATTTCTTAGTATCATCACTATGTACACGTTGAATATATCACAATGTTATGTGTTAATTCTTCCTCAATGAAGCTGGAAAGGAAATAAAACAGAATCTGACCTCGGACGATTCCTCCCTGCTTCCTCCATTTTCAGGAAACTAAATAAAATGCCCACCGGTTCCCTAAGAGGCCTTTCACCTCCCGCCCTGCGCTGGTGACGGTCTCGGTGATCTGAGTATCGCTGGCCGGCTATTGTGCCGCGCTCAATAGGCAATCAAGAAATAGCTGCTGAATTGAACGCGTTTCCTAATCAGATCGGAGTGCTTTGGAAATAGACTCTCCCGCACCACAGAAAGGTTTGGAGACACTTAGTAGGAAGTTAACAAATAGGCGAGGACTGGTCAGGGCGCCGGCCAGCGGGTCTCATTCTCCTGCACTGACATGAACCTCCATGGGGCGGCCCCCCTCCCCGCGGGGCGGAGATGGATTATCCCGCTGAGCCTGTGAGATGCCTATCGCCCGCAGCACCGGAGAGAAGGGAAAATTAGGTTTTTCAAAGAGTTTCAGGGTGAACAATGCAAGATGTTATTAGTGACACAAGTAAGGACTCGTTATTAATGCAGCCTATGGCCTTTATCTGCATGTGCAGGAATAAGAGATTTTTACATCTGAATGGGGCGGATAGCTCCCTTTCATCCGGGAACCAGGAGCGCTCAGGTCTAAGTGAGGCCCAGGGGAAGAAGGAGGCAATGCCCCAGGCCTGTGCTAGGACTCCTCAAGAGGCTGCCCAGGGGAGAAGGGGCAGGAACAGGAAATGTGCAAGCAGAGAACAGACCGGAGACAAGGAGGCATGGGCCAGACTGTGGGAGCTCAGAGGGAGGGTAGAGGAAGGTCGGGATAAAGGGGAGAGATCCACCAAAGGACTTGTGTGCCCGCAAATGAGCCTAACCAGTGGTCACAGACAACAGGGGAGGGGCCATACATGGGGAGGGGTTTGGGATGGGAATGGGGGGATGAGGACAAATATGTGATACCTTAATCAATAAAATTTCTTTTTAAAAAAATAATGAAAGTTAAAAAAAAAAAAAAAAAGGAATATGCTAGTAGAATCCAGCCATCATTTAAGACAAAACTCAAAACCCAGGGGCCAGTTTAAGGGGAGTTCTGAGGAGGGAGAATAAGATAATCTTTTACAGTTTGCTTCGCCCTGGCTGGTGTGGCTCACGTGGTTGGAGCGTCAACCAAAAGGCTGCGGGTTCCACTCGGTCAGAGTGCTAACCCAGGCTGTGGGTTCGATCCCCTGTCAGGGCATGTGCTGGAGGCAACAGCCTATAGCAGTTTCTCTCTCACAAAGATTCTCTTCTCCCCCCAGCCCTCTTTCTAAAAACCTACACAAGTAGCCCTGGCTGGTCTGGCTCAGTGGACAGAACATCAGCCCATGGACTGAGGGCCCCTGGCTTGACTCCAGTCCAGGGCAGGATCCTCCTAGCTGGGCTGTGGTGCAAGAGGCAACCAACTCATGTGTCTCTTGCGCATCGATGTTTCGCTCTGTCTCCCTCTCCTTTCCTTTCTCTAAAAGCCAATGGGAAAACATCCTCGAGTGAGAAAACAACAAAAAATTGAAATAAAACAAAACAATAAAGGAAGAAAGAAAACCAACACAGCTTTACAATCATTCCAGTTTGTTTCCGTAGCAAGGCCTGTGTCACGCTCCTCTCTGGGCTTGATGAGGGGAGGGAGATGCGTCCAGCTTAGCGGGGACTGAGTGGTCTGCAGGAAGAGCCAGAACTGGTCCCTGTGAGGTTAGTGGGTCCTCCCTCCTGCCCGCTGGCGCTCCTAACAAGTGGCTGGGCGGAACCGGCATGGAGGTGTAACATTCAGCAGTTCATTGAGGGGAAAGTAAAACAACTTAAAAAGATTTATGCAACATGCTTAACACTTAACAAACATCGTCTCCACTCAGGGAAGCAAATACGGGATGAAAATAGCCCTAATTGCTTGCTCCCAGGCAAGTGCTCAATTTGCCAATTTAAAAAAATGTATTTAATAAACAGGTTATTAAATCAAGTGCAACGCTCATTAGAGATTGCATCCATTCCAGGCTTTCACCCTGGCTGCGGCTCTCGCGGGCGGAGGCCCATTGGTGGCGGAGCTTGGCCTGGATGGCCCGCTTCGGGGTGAAAGGAGCAGGTCACTGTGGAGGCGCACTGGGCGGGAGGGGTTCTCAGTGCTGAGGGGCCTCCCCACTGGGAGTGACGTGGGGAGTGGCTCACTTACAGCATTGCAGCCTGGCCAGTTTGCTCAGTGGTTAGAGTGTCACCTGAGGACCAAAGGGCCACGGGTTTGATTCCCCATTGAGGGCACATCCCTGGGTTACAGGCTCCATCCCTGGCCCAAATCAGGGCGTGTGTGGGAGGCAAGCAATTGATGTGTGTCTCTCTCATATCCATGTTTCCCTCTAGTTCTCTCTCACATCCATGTTTCTCTCTCTCTCTCACATCCATGTTTCTCTTTCTCTCCCCCTTCCTCTCTCCTCTCCACTCTCTGTAAAAACCAAATGGAAAAATTTGGCAAGGATTTAGAAAAAAAAAAAAACCCACACATTTCAGAGGGAAATGCCACACTCTAAGCGTCTCAGGGGCCCCCAGTGGGACAGGCGAGAGCAAAGGATGGAACGGGGAGGGGGTGGGACCGGGGCAGTGCTGCCGGGGCACTTTCTGGGGAGCCCGGGAGTCACGTGACTTAGTTTCACTCCTCTCTGCGTGTGTAGCCCGGCCCTGGCCTCTGGAATCCATCTCCTTGGCCAAGTCCCCCTGCTGTGACCCTATCCAGGAGGGGACTGCGGCTGGGCTCCGTGTTTGGGCTGCACGACCATGCGGTGACTGCTGCTGAGCAGGTAACATGCCATTTCCCCTGTTACGTCAGCGCCGCTGGTTATTAGTACAGCCCAAATAATCCTGTCATTTGCATATATATATATATATATATATATATATATATACACACACACACACACACATATATATATTATTGATTTCAGAGAGGAAGGGAGAGGGAGAGAGAAACATCCATGAGGAGACAGAATCGTGGACCGGCTGCCTCCTGCACGCCCCCCACTGGCCATCAAGCCCACAACCCAGGCCTCTGCCCCGACGGGAAATCGAACCGTGACCTCCTGGCTCCTAGGGCGACGCTCAAGCACTGAGCCACACGAGCTGGGCTCACTGCCTTTTTAAACAAAAAGATCAGGTTGTCAGCTTCGATTCACTTAGTAGCTACTGCATGCTGGACATTGACTTCTTTTATGAACAATATCCTCAAAGTGGTACTGAGTGTCTGTGTGTGACAGAGAAGCTGAAGGGCAGCAATTACGTGACCTGCCCCAGTTCAAAGGCCAGTGAGCGGCAGGAGAGAGATCTGAAACCACGTGCTCTCACTGCACGGCCTGCGGCAGGCCGCGGCTTCTGCGGACTCCCCAGGACATTCGGCTAGAACCATGAACTGAGCAGCTACCGTGTGTGTGTGTGTGTGGGTGTGTGCGCGCGTGTGTCCTCCCCACCCCACCGCAGTGCTCAGCACCAAGGATACAGACACAAAGTGACAGCGTGTCTTGTGGTGACAGTCAGTGAAGAGGAAATCAGCACGCAGAAGACAAGCATCTTAAAGGGTGACACCCGGAAGTAGCATGTAGCCACGCCCTCTGGGGAAACACGGGGCAGGTTCCTGAGAGGAGGGAGCGGGCGGGGAGCCCTAACGGAGGGCGGTCTGTGGCAGAGGAAGCTGCGGCAGAGGCGGAGTGGCCCGTCAGCCGCAGCTGAAGCACGCGTGAGGTCCGCCAGGCGCCCCCGAGAACCTGGAACCCGGGCCGCTCATCCCCAGAGCCAGTCAGGTGCACACAGCGCTGGGACCAATAACGTCCACATAAACACTGACATCCTTTCTAAAGGCATGCTCATTTAAAAAACGTTTCTTGCTGATTTCGGAGATGAAAAATGAGGGAGAGACAGAGAGATACATCCATGACGAGAGAGAATCATAGACCGGCTGCCTCCTGCACGCCCCCTACTGGGGATCAAGCCCGGAACCCGGGCAGGTGCCCTGACGGGGAATTGAACCAGTGACCTCCTGGTTCACAGGACGACGCTCAACCACTGAAGCAATATAATTCTTGACCTCAAACTCAAGACCTCAAGTTCAGACTCAAAAACTGACTTGGGATGGAACCCTGACCTGACTGTACAAGTCAGGACCACAAAGTTTCTCAAAGAAATGATAGGAAGGAAGCTTCACAAATTTCAGGGAAGCCAACGTGTCTCCAACAGAACACAGAAATCACTCAGCGGGAAAGAAAAATCGTGACAGACAGGACTTCCTCCCATGGAAGGTGAATGCCCAGCGGGAGGCACACCCCGGATTCACAGGGCGGTGCAGACAAGGGAAGGTTACGATGCAGAAGGCAGGACGAGGGAACTGAGCCAGCACATGTAAGATTCCTAAGAGCCAATCACAGAAAGACAAACCATCTAGTTTTCAAGCGGGTGTTCTCAAAGGAACACATGTGAATGGACAGTAAGTCCATAATAAGACACTCTATTAGTCATCAGGAAAATGCTAATTAAAACCACACTACAAAGCCACTAATGACCTCTGAGAATGGCTGGACATAAAAAAGATGGATCATTTCAAACGCCGCGGAGGAAACAAAATAACCAAAGCAAATACGCTGCCTGCAGACTTGGGCACTCTTTGGTAATTATTTCCATGACGTTACACCCCCCCCCCCCCATTATTCTTTCTCCATCCATTTCCAGGGAGTGGAAGGGAGGGGAGAGACACGTCCATTGGCTGCCTCCTGTATGCACCCTAACCAGGGTCCGGGAACCTGCAGCCCAGGTATGTGTGCCCTTGACCAGAATGAAAGCTGGAACCCTTCAGTCCGAGGGCCGATGCTCTGCCCACTGAGCCAAACGGCCCAGGGCAGCAATCCTAATCCTAGGTGTGTATCCAACAGAAATAGAAGTATGTACCCACCCAAGACTTACGCAAGAATCGTTCCAGCTAAGAGAACCATGGACAGGTATATGGGTGCTGCATATCTGCGAGGTGCTAAGAGAGTACAACTTAAACATTCAGGAAAAAGAAGAGGTCCATGGATAAACACGTTCCGACATCTGTACACAATGGAATATCCCTCAGCCGCACAGATGAATAAACTACTGACTCACAGAACAACACGCGGACGGCTTCTCGACGAGGTGCCGGCGTGCCAAAGAACGAGACACGAAGGATTATCGCCTTCACAGGCAGTGACATCCGGTCTGGGATGGAGCTTAACTGGAGAGGTCACGAGGAACCTTAGCGGGATCCAAAACTCACTCAAGATCGTACCATCGCGTTTCTGACAAGTATACCCTCCGGCCCAGAAGGCAGTCTCCAGAAGGCAGAAATGAGCCCTCCTTAAATCTTGCCATTTGGTGGCAGTAAGCTATTTATTTTTAAATATGTTTTTATTGATTTCTGAGAGAGGAAGGGAGAGGGAAAGGGAAATATCAACGATGAGAGACAATCACGGATCAGCTGCCTCCTGCACGCCTCCTTCTGTGGACGGAGCCCACAGACCCGGGCACGCACCCTGACTGGGAACTTAACCGTGACCTCCTGGTTCCTAGGTCAATGCTCAACCACTGAGCCACGCTGGCTAGGCCGATTTACTTATTTTTAAGTATGTTCTTTATTGATTTCAAGAGAGAGGGAGGGAGGGAGGGAGAGATAGAAACATCAGTGATGAGAGAGAATGGCGGAGAGAGTTTGACCTTGGTCTTCTCATTTGGACCGTCAAGGACTTCCCACGGCCCCCCGTGATCTCTGCTGTCCACCTGATTTCCAGAACCTTAGCCGCTGTTTGCTGTCACAGCGGCCCAGCGTCTCTCTCCCGTGAAAAGCAGCGATGCCTCATGTCCTTGGTTTAGGAGGCTGCCCTTTAGCCGGAGAGGAGGGGGCTCTTCAGAGCCCAAGACAAAGACCTGGACGGCTGGAGCCTTAATACAGGAATCTGGCCAACTTAATTCCTTAATAAAGGAATCTGGCTCAGCTGTCGGCCAACGCGCTTTAAAATCATCAGCGGAGGGAGTTCTGGGGAAGAAAGGAGGAACCATCGTTCAGCAGAGATAGCATCTTAATTGAAATCGGCGGACTTTCAGATTTCTCTGTGTATAAATGTGTGCCTGGAAGAGGGGACATTTAGAATCTCTGGGAGTTTTGAAAAATTCTGAACAGTGTTTTGCCTTTCAGAGAGGAAGGGGGAGGGAGAGAGAGAGAGAAACATCAATGATGAGAGAGAATCATTGATCGCCCCACACTTGGGTACCAGCCTGCAACCCGGGCATGTGCCCTTGACCGGAATCAGACACTGGACCCTTCAGTTCCTATCTGCTGAACCATAGGGATTTTCTTTTCTTTTCTTTTTCTTTTTTTTTTTTTTTTAGTGATTTCAGAGAGGGAGGGAGAGAGGGAGAGAGACGTCAATGATGAGAGGAATCCTGCACGCCTGCAGTGGGGATGGAGCCCATGACGGGGCCTGGCAAACAGAAGTAGGAGCAGCAGCCCAGGTACCGCTCTCAGACAAGCCCATCACCTCCGAAGGACAGGAAGTGTTTAGCCATGCTAATTTCCTCCTCTCTCCTCAAAATGTCACCTGCCAGCCCGTGGAAAATCCAGCCTGTGGTATTTCGGTTCTGATTTCCTATTCCAAGTCTAATTAGTCACCACTCCTCTTTAGAAGTGATTTTTTTTTATAATGTAGTTGCTTTTGATGGTGTTGCCTTCATCATGGCGGCAGCCTCGCCTTTACTCCTGTCACGTGTGTGTATGTGTATGTGTATGTGTATGTGTGTGTATGTGTGTGTGTATGTGTGTATGTGTATGTGTGTGTATGTGTGTGTATGTGTGTATGTGTATGTGTATGCGTATGTATGTGTATGTGCATGTGCATGTGTATGTGTGTGTATGTGTGTATGTGTGTATGTGTGTATGTGTGTGCATGTGTATGTGCATGTGTATGTGTATGTATGTGGGGGGCTTTCTCCTCTTCTGAGCGAATGAGATAAGGAGCCGGGTCTCCTCACCACCACAGATCAAATCCAGAACATCACACAGAGCGCTGTGTCCATGCGGGCATGACGCGGTGCTCATGCGAAGGGGGCGGGGGACAGGAAATAAGCCTCAGGCTTGGGGGCAGACAGGCCTGTGTTCCAGCCCAGCTGTCCCACTCAGATCATAACATTCCCCAATTTCACCTATTTCTTCAAAACATAAATTTATTGATGAGAGAGAGAGAGAGAGAGAGAAAGAGAGAGAGAGAAACATTAATGATGACAGAGAATCATGGATCGGCTGCCTCCTGCATGCCCCATACTGAGGATCGAACCTGCAACCCGGGCATGTGCCCTGACCGGGAATCGAACGATGACCTCCTGTTCAAAGGTTGATGCTCAACCACTGAGCCACACCGGCCGGGCTGACCCATCCATTTCCCTCCAACTCAACACCAACACGACGTGTAAACGACGTGTAAGGTACGGGAGAGACCGCGTCCACGTGACCCATCCGTTTCCCTGTATCTCAGCACCACGGCATGCCAACCACTCGCAGCCACGTTAGGGGGCAAACAGGACCAGCTCTGACGGACAGTCACCCGCCAGCGGCTCAGCACCCCGCCCGGGTTCTGTCTGCTTGGGAGTCTCACCAGGAAAGAAAGGCCGCTGGTCCGCTCGGGCTAACGGTTCTTTGTCAGAGGCGCTTTCACGGAGCAATTTTTAAATAATGACTCAGTTCTTTTTCCGCGTGAAGGATGCTCCGGGCGGTCAGGGGCGGCCTTCCTTCCCCAGCCAGCCCGCACGTGTATTAGGGCCGCCCTGCATGAGGAGTGGCGGGCTGTTTGTTTGGCTGGAAGTGGGGCATTAACATTTTAAGAGGATGATGCACAAGCTTTTAGAGATAATCGCCTCCCTGCCCGGCTGGCTGTGAGGATGCTGTCTGGGAAAATGCAAAAAGGCAGAGACTTGGTGGTTTATTTCCGGTAAGAAGGGATGAGTGTATAACAAACAGTTTATCACAAAGGGCGTCACCTTGCTGCAGCTTCTCCCTTTTAAAAAGAATCAGAATGTGGGTAACAATGCAAGGCTCCCAAGCTGAGATGCCCGGGATTAGGCCGCCTGGAGCTCAGACCAGCAAGGAATCTCGTGTAAATTAAAACCCAGCTCAGCTGATCCAGCTGTCTTATGTGGGCAGCCGGGATGGCCTGTCCTACCGTGTGCTCCTTTCCTCTTCCCTCCTCGGTCCTCAAGGGCCGCTTCTGTCCCCTCATCTCCTCCAATATAGGGCGTCCCCCCAAGAAAGTATACACGCACGTTGTCTATTTTAAAGGCAGTGTTTATCAAGACACATTTTATTGTCAAAATCAAACTGTCAGCCCGGATGGCGTGGCTCGGTGGTTGAGCATCGACCCAGGAACCAGGAGGCCACGGTTCGATTCCCGGTCGGGGCACAGGCCCGGGTTGCGGGCTCGATCCCCAGTGGGGGCGTGCAGGGGTCAGTGATTCTCCATCGTGGGTGTTTCTCTCTCGCCGTCCCTCTCCCTTCCTCTCTGACATCAATAAAGGTATATTTAAACAAGCAAACGACAAGCACTCTGCACTGCTCAGCCTTCCCCCTGTAGAGGTTCCCTGCGGGCGGCGGCTGCGGGAATGAGTCCTGGTCACTGATCACGGACCGGCTGCTCTATTTCTGTAGCTAATCCTATGGACCGAAGCTCCTTTACTAATGACACAGATGGAGCCGTGGGTGTCTGAAGGCGTTTGCAGATGGCGATGGGGAATAAACCAATTCATCAGCGCTCCGCAGGGGCCCGCAGAGGACGCAGAGAGGTTCTCTTTGGAGCCGGGCTGCTGCGTGCAGGTGCGCGCCGTGTGCTAACTGTCCCCGGGAGGCCCTCCCTGTCACCTGCCGTCCTCAGCGCTTGTCAGCGCTCTGCACTCCCCACCCCCCCCAGCGTGACACACAGCCCAGGGTGCGGGCTGGATCCCCAGTGTGGGGCGTGCAGGAGGCAGCCGATCCATGATTCTCATCATTGATGTTTCTATCTGTCTATCCCTCTCCCTTCCTCTCTGAAATCAATAAAAATAGATTTAAATGGGGAAATTAAAATTTCGATATTGTAAAGTTTATGAGCAGGGGAAACTGGAATTGGAGTCTCCATTCCTTTTTTTTTTAATTGATTTCAGAGGGAAGAAGGGAGAGAGAGAGAAACATCAATAATGGAGAGAGAAACACGGATCGGCTGCCTCCTGCACCCCCCCCCACCCCCCCGCACTGGGGATCGAGTCCACAACCTGGGCAGGTGCCCTTGACCAGAACTGACCCCAGGACCCTTCAGTCCACAGGCAGACGCTCAACCACTGAGCCACACGGGCCAGGCGGCCCTAGAGGGCTTGTAAATGAAATGTGCAGGCCAGTTTGGAGGGTGACGTGACCAGGTGTGGGTCCCTGGGGCGGTCTTTGACGCCAGCCCCATTCCAGAGAGAGGCATCCCCGTCCCCCAAAAGGAAAGAAAAGCCCATCTCTGAGGACCGAGAGCCACGAGACCCGGTGTCTCCCTGGGCCGTCGCGCTTCCTCTCCCGGGGAGGAGGGGAGACAGGGCAGGATTAGGAAGCCGCGGGCGCGGGGATGAGAGCCGGGGCGGGGGCCGGCCCGCCCTGAGCCCAATGTGGTTTCGTGGCCGGATGGGAGAGATGTTTTGGCGTCGCCTCCAGGTGACAATGCGGTGACCCCGCGTCCGGATTCCGGCCCACCTGTCTGTCTAGTGCAATGCGGCTGCGAACCTCACGTCGCCATGGGGACAGGGGCCGCGGGCCGTAAGTGGTGTGAAGCCGGCTAGCGGGAGCAATGGAGCGATGGAACCCTCACTGGTGCTGGTGGGAAGCTAAACGGATGCATCGTGGCTCTGGCTGGTGTGGGCCAACGGTTAGAGTGTACCCCACAGAGGGAAGGATCTCAAGTTCGACTCCCGGTCACGGGCATGTACCTGGGCTGCATATTGGACGGCCAGCCCTGGTGAGGGCGCCCTGCGTGGGGCAGGCAACCAATCTGTGTCCCACATCGATGCCTCTCTCCTCCTCCTCCCCCTCCCCCCTCCACCGTTTCTGAAAAACCAATGGAGAAACTATCCTCCCGTGGTTCACGATGAACAAAAAAATAAATTAAAACTAAAATGGCGCATTGGGTTTGGAGAGCACTCTGGCTTCTCCCCCGAGCTTAACCGTATGACTCAGCAGGCCGGAGTGTATCCCCGAGGAAAATAGAAACACATGTGCCCATAACATCTGCACACACATTTTTATAGCAGCTTTATCCATGGCTCATGAAAAAGGGGAAACGATCCAGATGTCAATCAACGAATCACTTAATAAATAAGTGTTGGATAGCATTATAGTGAGTACTATTTGGCCAGAAAAAGGCATGAGGCCCTGATACATGAGGGACCTTGAAAACATTAAGCGAAGCAAAAGCAGCCAAGTTGTAAAGGGCCCCGGAGGGTGGGATCCGACAGTAGAATGAAATGCTCAGAACAAACCGGCCCACAGAGACGGTACCACTGGGTTAGTATCCGCCTAGGACTGTGCAGGTTGAGGGTAAGTCACCGCAGAAGTTAAAGTTTTGTATATTTTTAAAACTTATACATATTTATTGATTTCAGAGAGGAAGGGAGAGGGAGGGATAGAAACATCAATGATGAAAGAGAATCGTGGATCAGCTGCCTCTTGCACACCTTACCCCCACCCCCATCAAGGGGGAACCGAGCCCGCAACCTGGGCATATGCCATTCCCTGGGAAATCCCGGTTCCTAGGTCAGTGCTCAACCACTGCACCAAACCAGCCGGGCAAGGAGCTTCCAAGTCTTTATGAAGGTGACGACAACATTCTAACATTAACTGTCACGTGACGGCTACACGAGTCAATAAATATACTTAAAACCACGGAGTTGAAAAAAAGAAATGGAAACTAGAACGTGGCTTTAAGAGAATTAGTGGGGGGAATGCCCCGAACCAATTCCCCTCTCCGTTGAGTCAGAGCTGTAAGCATTAGTGGGATAGCCATCAAGACGAAGAATGATTCCAAAATTAATAACCTGGGAAATAAGGTGCAGTCCAGTTCCTGTCTCAAATCAGAAATCAATAGAGTCCTTAAGTCTTCTATGGAGAAATAAATCCTGCCCGAATCCCTCTCTTCTGGGTGGTATTACGTGATGACACGTCCGGATAAAAAGAAATGCCTTGTCACACAACGTGAGCACGGAGGACTGTCCACTAACAGCCGGCGCCTATCAAAAGTAAGAAAACTGGCTCTAGCTGGTCTGACTCATTGGTTGGAGCGTCGGCCACAGAGCTGAAGGGTCCCGGGTTCGATTCCAGTCAAGGGCATGCACCTCGGTTGCTGGCTCCACCCCAGTCCTGGTTGGGGCATGTGTCTCTCTCACAGCCACGGTTCCCTGTCTCTCCCCCTCCTCTCCACTTCCTCTAAGAAACAATGGGGGAAATACCCTCAGGTGAGGAGTAACCGAACAAAGCAAGGCTGGAGAGGAGGCTGAGCCAGCCTCGGCGCCTCGATGGAGGCATCAGCTTCCTGGAAACGGGCAGCGGGGAGCCACTGAGGCCGTAAGCCGGCTGGGGTGGTCACAGCTGTGGTGGGAAGAGAGGAGGCCTTGGCAGGGAGGCTGGGATGGAGGGGAAAGCAGCAGCTGGGGGAAGGGAGACCAATTTGGATGTAATTGCAATGGGCTGGGTGGTGCGTAACGAGGCCCCGATGAGGGCGGCGGCAGAGCTGGGAGGAGGAAATGTGTGCGAGAAGCGCTGAGGAGGAGACGGAGTTGCTGGGGTTTGTTTCTGGCCAGGGAGAGGAGGAGGCCTGTCTGGGCCACGGCAAGCTAAGCCACACTGCTAGCGGCCACGGATGAGTTAGGGCCGCTTCTTTCAGAGCCATGGGACTGAGCGTGAGTGATCCTGTTGTTTTAATATATTTTTATTGAGTTCAGAGAGGAGGGGGGAGGGAGGGAGAAACAGAAACATCAGTGATGAGAGGGAGTCAGTGATGGACTGCCTCGTTCACGCCCCCTACTGGGGATGGAGCCTGCAACCTGGGCGGGTGCCCTGACCGGGGATCGAACCGGGACCTCCTGGTTGCTAGGTCGACGCCTGACGACTGAGCCACACCGGCAGGCTGCTGTTGCTGTTGCTTTTTGTTTTGTATCTCGGGTGCCAGAACTGTCCCCCAGACACGGCAGCTCATCCTGGCCTCTCAGGAAGGCTCCGGCATCCTGCCCGCCACCGCTGGACAAACAGGCCCTGACCCTCTGCCAGATGGAGGTGCTGGCTACTAACCGCAGGCACCACCCTGTGCGGAGGGGGCTGGCTGGCAATAGGAGAGGGCTGCAAGAACCAACTACACAGCTTTGAGTCTGCAAAGGGAAATACCGCTTCGCTTCGCTCTGCTCTGCTCTCCTCTCGCCCCCTCCCGCTGGCTGGAAGGCAGATGTGCTGCAGGAGCTGAGGCAGCCCTCACCACCACGAGGGGCGGCTGCAGAGGAACAGATTCCTCCCCGCTCTCGTCGCTGCTCGCTTCGCCCGAGGCCCGCTCTGAGGCTGGAGGTACACTGACACGCACACCAGGCCCCCGCTCCGGGTCTGGTCCCCGGGACGGCCTCCCTTCTGTCGCAGGGTCAGGTTCCGTGTCGATCGGGTACGCGGGACCCTGCCAGGTGCCGGGACAAACCAACAACAAACCAACAACGCCGAGCACACGCTCCAGCACCTGGGGACCCGGCTGAACCCTAAGCACAACTGCCATCGCCAGGCCCTTTCCACCCGCCAGCGCGGCTCGGCCAGCCCCTCAGACGCCAGAGCAGGTCCTGTGTCCCCATGTACAGAGGAGGCAGCGGACCGCCGAGAAGTCACAACGCAGCCCTCCCCACCGCCCGCCATGGAGCTACTGTCTCCAAAGCGCACCGACGCCGACCCGCTCCCACACAGCCCGGGAGCGCAGAGACAGGCCGTCCTCCGAGCGCAGAGCCAGGGAGAGGCCAGGGAGACTCGGCTCTGAAGCACCGAGGGGGCAGGGGTGTTGGGATAAGAGGACGGCCCGCAAGAGAGACCCCATTCTCATGCAAAACGGCTGAAGCACTTGTTCCAAGTCCCATAACAACAACATCGGTTTTTTAAATATATATCTTTACTGATTTCAGAGAGGAAGGGAGGAGGAGAGAAAGATGGAAACATGAGTGATGAGAGAGAAGCAGGCCCCCGTGGGGGCTGGGGGAGCCAGCCCACAGCCCAGGTGTGCGCCCTCATGGGGACGGATGGTGACCACCTGGGCTGTAGGTCCTCACGCTCCCGTGGGAACAGGCCGCCTCTGCTGAGCCAGGGCCTCGCTCTGCCCAGGTCACGGGGGGCAGCCGCCCGTACTGTGAATTCTGTTCACACATGACGTGCAAAGCCGCCTCGCTCCCACACAGCTCCAGAGGGGGGCGCCCCAAGACCAGTCCGGCTCAGAGGCAGAGGCTGGGCTTGCCCTGCTTTGTGTGGAGTGCAGGGAGGCCCCTCCCGCACTGCGTCCAGCTCCCCATCCCGCCCCCGGTGCTCAGGGCCCCAGGCCCCAGGCCCCGAGCCGACTCTGACAAGCGGAGGGTCTACCTGCTGGCGGCCACCCGCCTCACCTGCGCACCACGCCAGCTGACCCCAGCCAGTCAGACCGAGAGCATGCTGGGAAGTCAAGCCCCAGCCTGCTAGCTCCGCACATTCCTACCCTTCTTGTTTTTAATTAAAAAAATTTTTTTTTGCTTTTTCTTTTTCCATTTTTTAATTAAGGTATTATATGTGTACGTATCTTATCATTGCCCCCCCCACCCCACTCCCATACATGCCCTCTCCCCCTCTCCCCCCGTGTTTTGCGTCCAATGGCTATGCTTTTGCCGGAGAGACAGTCAATGAAAAGCCTTTGGTCTCCCACGTCCCCTCTGCTTCCCTCGTTGCTCCGTCCCCCCCGCCCCGAGTCAGGGTGACACAAGCGATTCTTTATTAAAACGCCGTTTTCCATATTCCCCAGCCCCGTGGTCGGCAAACTGCGGCTCACAAGCCACATTCGGCTCTTAGGCCCCTTGAGTGTGGCTCTTCCACAAAACGCCCCAGCCTGGGCGAGCGTGTTTTGAAGAAGTCAGAAGTTTAGGTTTAAAACACGCGGCTCTCCGAAGAGATTTCAGAGGTTGTGCTGTTGATGTTTGGCTCTGTGGACTCGTGAGTTTGCCGACCGCTGGGCTGTAACAGCCCCACCAGCCAGCGCCGCCTGTGGCCCCGATGAAGCGACAGACTGCAGACCGGACCGTCCCTCCTACCTTTTGTGATCAAAGCCGGAGACAGAAGGCGGCGTCCGGTGGAGGCGGCCGAGCTGGGAACGACCGCCACGGCGGGGTCACGGCCGGGCTAGGACTGGCCCTGGCTGCCTGCCCGCGGAGGGCTAGCGGCCCAATAAAGCAGCCGGGGGAGGGGGAGCCCGGGAGGGCGGGGCCGGCAGCACCACCTGCACCTGCGGTGGGTAATTGAGAGGGACCTCATCTCAGCTGTGGCGCCCTCCTCCCCTCCCAGGAGCCAGGAGCCAGGAGCCAGGCCCAGGGGTCCGAGGCCGGGAAGAGAAGTCCCCACAACGTGTGGCCCTGAAAACCAGGGGGCGGGGGCGGTGGACTGAGACGGGGACGCCTGGAGGCCCAGGTGCTACTCATACATGGACGTCCGGGCTCGGGCGCCACAGACTCCCGGGGCCCGGCGGTGGGGGAGGGGAGGAACTGAGTGTCTGGCTTTGGGGCAACAGAAGCGCTGAGGTTCCCCAGCGAGGGTGGCTCAGTGGTTGAGCATCAAGCCAGGAACCAAGAGGCCACGGGTTCGATTCCTGGTCAGGGCACATGTCTGGGTTTCGGCTCAATCCCCTGGGGGGGGGGGGGGAGGGAATACAGGAGGCAGCCGGTCGAAGATGTTTCTCTCTCATCAATGTTTCTTCCTCTCTCTCTCTCTCTTCTTAAATTGAGGCCGTGGAGCCTTATTGATTTATTTTGTTAGTCCTCACCAGAGGATATTTTCCCATCCATTTTTAGAGAGAGTCCAAGGGAGGAGGAGAGACGGAGAGAAACACTGATGTGGGACACAGCGATTGGCTGCCTTCTGCACGCACCCCACCAGGGCTGAGGATTGAGCCGCGACCAAGGTACGTGCCTTGGCCTGGGAATCGAACTCAGGACCCTGCCGCTCTATCCTCTGAGCAAAACCTGCTAAGGCAATGTTTCTCTCTATACATCCCTTCCCCTTCTTTTCTCTAACAACAACAACAAATCAAGAAATATCTTTAAAAACAAAACAAAACAAACACAGAAAACAAGAGGTGCTGGCAGAGGCCACTGTCGCTTTGCTGAGGAGAGACCGCCCCCTGCAGGGGAGGGCGCCATGTCTGAGTCCCACCAGCCTGGCTAGCGGGTTCCCGGGTGATTCCTGAGGCCTGCCCCACCCCACTGGGGGCCAACCGGGCTGCCTGCAGGGGCTTTTCCGTGCCAACAGCCCGTGCGGCTCACGCTGAGAACGTCACCGAAGGCCCTCAGGCCCACCACCCCAACAAGCAGCACAGGACCTCGAACCCTTGCTCAGCTGCTCCAATGCCAGCAGGAGCAGCAGCGGCCTGGCCTCACAGCTCCCGCCCCCAGGTGCCTCGGAGCCCAGCACACGCTGCAGCCTCTGCAGCTGGCTTGCAGCTCCTCGCAGGTGGCCCCGGGGAGGGCCCAGGCGGCAGCTGCCTTTGCCCTCAGAGGTGGCAGAACCAGCGCCCCCTGTGGATGGCTTCAGGCCACAGCGGGCACCGCCCGCCACCTCCACAGGCCACAGCTCCGAGGCAGGCCCAGCGGGCTCTGGAGCCCAGGGCTGTGTGCGGTGACAGGTGGGGCCTCCGATGATTGGGGGCGTCCTTTGGTAAGGTTTATAAGTGTCCAGTTGCTGTGTTGTGCACCTGGAAGTAATATAATCTTGCAAGTCAACTATAATTGAAAACTACATTTATTTTTAATTTTTCTTGGTCAATCCTCACCTGAGGATACTTTGCCCATTGCTTTTCAGAGAGAGTGGAAGGGAGGGAGGGACTGAGAGAGAGAGAGAGAAATTGGGGGAAACATGGATGTGAGAGAGACACATCTGCTGCCTCCCGCACACCCGCTTCTGCGGACCGAGCCCCTGGTTCCTCGGTTGATTCTCAACCACTGAGCCACTCAGGCCGCGTGCTCCCCTCACTTTGTGCCCCCTCTCTCCCTCCCTCCCAGTTATTATGACTCTTTTGTAAAGACCAGACTTCACATGATAAAACATGCGATGCGAGGGGAAGGGCTCTTATTTATGCAAATGCTGAGGGACGCAAAAAGTAGATGAAAACAATTCCTAGTGAGGGAAGCTCTACATCGGCCGGAGCTGAGTAGGACACAGAGTTTAGACAAATGCTCCCATCAATCTCGTTGGAGTGATAGGCAGCTTTCTTGTTCGGCAAAAGGCGAGGCGGCCTTAGCTGAGGAAAGCCGTGACTGCGACGGGTGGTGGTGACAAGGACTCCCCTGAGCACAGCGGGCGTCCGCCTTCCTTTTTGTCATGGTCCTGATTTTATGTTGTCTCAGCCAATCCGGACAACGTGTGTGTGTGTGTGTGTGTGTGTGTGCGTGTGTGTGTGTGTACAGGTACGCAGGCCCACGCACAGACACACATCTGTATTCACATTCTTGTAGAATAACGCTAGTCATTGCCCGGCCGGTGCGGCTCAGTGGTTGAGCATCGGCCTATGAACCAGGGGGTCACGGTTCCATTTCCCATCAGGGCACATGGCAGGGGAGGAGGGGGGAGTGCAGGAGGCAGCTGATCGATTATTCTCTTCATTATTGATGTTTCTATCTCTCTTCCTCTCTGAAATAAGTAAAAATATATTTTAAAAAAAGTTTGCTGAATTCTATTCTGCTCCCATCTGACCGAGGACGGGAAATAAATAAATGGGATTTCACTGCAGACACCATAGACATTAAAGGGATAATAAATATATTTTTTAAAACACTTATGCCAATAACTTGACAAATGAGGTGAAATAAATTTTGGGGGGAGACACAAACCACCAAAGCTCACTCGAGAAGAAATGAATAACCTGGTATCAGACCCAGACGGCTTCGCTGGGAAATCCTGCTGGGCATTTAAAGCAGAAATAAGAGCACTGCTGGACAAGCTTTTCCAGGAGGCAGGAGTGGAAGAGACAATTCCCAACACATGTTACGGAGCCAGACTCACTGTGAGATCAAAACAAAGCACTGCAGGAACAGCAGCTTGCAGAGCAGCACCCCCATACCCACAGGAGCAGAGGCCTCATCGAAATGCCAGGAAATCGAGCCCAGCAAGCTTTAAAAAGAAAAACTCAGCTCAGTCGCATGGCTCAGTGGTTGAGCACGGACCTATGAACCAGGAGGTCAGGGTTCGATTCCCGGTCAGGGCACATGTAGGGGTTTCCGGCCCCATCCCCAATAGGAGGTGTGCAGGAGGCAGCTGATCCATGATTCTCTCTCATCATTGATGTTCCTCCCTCCCTCCCTCCCTCCCTCCCTCCCTTTCTCTCCCTCTCTCCCTTCCTCCCTCCCTCCCCCCTTTCCTTCCTTCCCTCCCTCCCTCCCTTCCTGACATCAATAAAAACATTCTCCTCCCGCTCCCCAAAATACATCATGACCAAGAGAGTGTGCCCTAGCAATGCAGGTTTGGTTCAACATTAGAAAAATCAATCCGTGCAATTCACCATTTAATAGACTAAAGAAGCAAAACCAACCACCGTCTCCACAGACGCAGAAGGAGCCGCTAGCGGAGCCTGCTATCCATTCATGATCAACACACTCGGCAAACGAGGGCTGGAGGGGCTTTCCCCGGGGACAAAGGTCGCTGACAGAAACCCGGGGCAAATATCACCCGTGTTGATGGAAGAGCAACTGCGCTCCCCGCAGACCGTCTCTGAATCAGACCCTCTATTCTCCGTGTTGGTTTAGCCTTTCCTGCCCGTTTATTGTCTTTACAAATTCCTAATGGGATGAAAGCAGCAAGCTTACGAAGGATCCCCCTGGTAGCTTTTGACCTAATTGAGGAAGTGAAAAATTCCTACAGTAGCGATACAGTGGCGATGAGAAAATGAAACTGATAGAAATATCCATCAGAAATGCCCCGTGGCTGGGAGCGAACACTATCGAAGGGGGCAGGGGCAGGCTCGGAGCTGACGTCTGAGGTGAAGGGGGCCCAGGTGCTGGGGGAGTCTGGGAAGTGGGTTTGGTGGAAGGAGGAGTGGATGGAAACAGAAAATAAGGGGAAGATCCTCCACGCGAGGATGCATAACCTATACCAAAATGCGATTTTTCCTCTTGGCTCAAAAGGAAAATTCAGCCCGGCTCAGTGGTTGGGTGTCAACCTATGAACCAGGAGGTCACTGATTCCATTCCTGGTCTGGACACAAGCTTGGGTTGTGGGCTCAATCCCCAGTGTGGGGCGTGCAGGAGGCAGCCGATGGATGATTCTCTCTCATCATGGATGTTTCTCTCTCCCCCTCCCCCTTCCTCTCTGAAATCAATAAAAATATATTTTTTTAAAAAATGGGTGATTATCAGAAAATGACATCTGAGTGCCCTAAGTCACAGAGTGAGTCCCATGGAATGCTTTTTTTTTTTTTTATCCTCACCCAAGGATATTTTCCATTGATTTTCAGAAACGGGAAGAAGAGAGAGGGGGAGACAGAGAGAAACATAAATGTGAGAGAGACACGTCATTTGGTTGCCTCCTGCACGCTATTTCGACAGGGTTGGAGACCCTTTTTGGCCTCATCGCTGCAACACATTATCTGGAACTGAGATTTTGACAACAAATTAATAAACTGTGTGATGCTAATTCTGTACGTAATTTACGTTTGTAAAGTTTCTCTCTGAAACACGGTATGGAATGGGAGGGCAAGGGATCCCAGTCTGTACTCTGTGACTTCCCTGGTTATCAGACCACTGCTAAGTACGGGGAGACATTCAATAATACATTTTGTGAATTAAAATGGGTTAAAATAAGATTGCATAGTTGATCCATGATTTTTATCCCCAATGAGCACGGATTACCGTTTCTAATATAAAAGGCACCACAGCTAACAACAGCGACTTTTCGCTTACATCCTCTTTGTATTCCTCACCCGAGGATGTGTTTCCATTGAGTTTTGGAGAGAGTGGAAGGGAGAGGGAGAGGCAGAAAGAGACACCGTTGTGAGAGAGAGAGACAGCGATTGGCCGCTTCCTGCATGCCCAGGTCCGGGGAGGAGCCTGCAACCGAGGCACGCGTCCCTGACAGGAACCAAACCCAGGACCTTCAGCCCGCAGACCGAAGGGTCCCGTGCTCGATTCCCAACAAGGGCACGTACCTCAGTTACAGGCTCGATCCCAGGCCCTCGCATCAGCTGCAGGAGAGGGGCCCTGTGACTGCCCCCCTTTGACAGATGAGAAAACTGAGGCTAGGAGATGCCCAGTACCTAGCTTCCTCATAAAGGATCACCTGGCAGACCCTGGATCTGCGTCTAAGTCAACCCAACATCACGACCTACATTCTTAGCCCTTATAGCACAATGATGCCTCTTCTTAATAATATTGCTAATATTTTATTAAAATAGCAGAGCCCCACAGGGAAAATAATTACCTAACAGCCGACCCCCAAACTCAATCAATTTCCTTTCATTCCAATCATCCAATATATAACCATGTGCCTATCAATTTTACCTATTTACATTAATAAACATTATGGAGAAAATGATACTTTTCTACTTTTTTTCCCATTAAAATTTTATCAAGCATGTAACTCTCTGGCAATAAATGTGAAAACCTGAATGAAGCAGATTATTTCCTAGCAACATATCAATTACCGAAACTGACCATTACAAAGTGGAAAAATTGATAGGCTAATTACGATAAAAGGGATAGCAAAAGGCGGCAGGATTGGGTGAATTTCCAGCTGAGTTTAACAAATCTTTATATATAATAGGTAATCCTGTAGGCAAAAAGATGGACATTTATTCAATTAACAACAAAACACTACAGATGCCACAGAAACATATTGTGCAATACCAATTCCAATTTCAAATGAGATATTAGAAAATGGATCCTGAAAAGTTATTTTTAAAATACTGCATTATGCCCTAGCTATTTTGGTTCAGTGGATAAGTGGCCTGCAGACTGAAGGGTCACGGGTTCGAGACTGGTCACAGGGCATGTACCTCGGTTGCAGGCTCCTCCCCGGCCCGGGCCCCGGTCAGGACACATGCAGGAGGCAACCAATCCATGTGTTTCTCACACGTCAATGTTCTTCTCTTTCTCTCTCCCATTCTCCCTAAAAAAGTCAATGGAAAAATATCCTCAAATGAAGATTAAAAATAATAGTAATAATAAAATACTGCATTATGACCAAGGAAAGTTTACTCCAGAAAACTAGGATGGTTAATATCAAGAAATCACACTGGCCCAAGAGCTCAGTTGGTTAGAGCATCATTCAACAGGCCAAGGTTTTGAGTTCCATCCCCAGCCGGGGCACATACAAGAAGCAACCAATGAATGCATCAATAAGTGGAACAACTCTCTCTCTATATATATATACACTGAGTGACCAGATTATTATGATCTCTGAATGCATAATAACCTGGCCACTCAGTGTGTGTGTACAGCTGGCTGGCCTGCCTGCTGGTCGAACTCCTGTTTGAGGGGACAGTTTGCATATTAGCCTTTTATTCTATAGGATATACACTGAGTGGCCAGATTATTATGCCTTCAGGGATCATCATCATCTAGCCACTCAGTGTATATATCTCTCTCCCCCTCTTTCTCTCTAAAATAAAAAAAAATGATAAAAAATAAAGAAATCTGTCTGCATAATACATTATGTTAAAAAAATGAAGAATAAAACATTCGCAAATCAACTAATCTGAAGTGATGTTTGATATAATTTAGCAGTTTTTTATTTTTTATTAGTTTTTAGCAGTTTTTTAAAATAAAATTTTAAGTAAACTTACTGAAGGGAAGCTAATAAAATATAAATGACCAAGCATAGCAGAAAATATTATACTAAATGGGTAATATGCAACATTTACATTAAAGTTAAAAAGTCAGACTGAAATACCCTCTGTAACAGTTATAATTTAACATTACCTTGGCTCAAATACAGAAACGTTGGCAAAAGATAAATAATGCTGTTTTATAATGTTCATATTCCTTGCTCAAAAATCCCAAAAGATTGAAGAAAAATAGAATTTATAATAGGATTTGTAAGCAATAGGCACCTACCCATAGAAATAAGGAAACACTATTTTAGTTTTTGAAGCAAAAGTAAGTCATAAAGGACTTAGAAATAAATGTAACAGAAATTATATTAGACACAGATGATGGAGCCGCAGAATCTCTTGGAAGACATAAAACAATATCTAAACAAATGGAAAGGTAAGCCATCTCTTTGGATAGAAAACTTGAGAACACAAAATACACAATCTCTCTAAGTTAATAAATATAATAGCAATTCAGTTAGAGCCCAGGAGAATCCGTTTTATGATTATATAAAAGACTCTTAAAGTTTAGATTTTTGAAAATCACTTTTATATACTAATATATTTTTTATTAAAAAAACAAACTCCCGAATTTTTATTGATTTCAGAGAAAAGAAAGAGAGAGAGAGATAGGAACATCAATGACGAGAGAGAATCATCAATCAGCCGTCTCCTAGCCTGCAACTCGGGCATTTGTCTGGGAGCCTTGGGTGAGGTTGGCAGCGGGACCTGCTCCTCAGCCACAGTTGGGTGAGGTTCAAAGTGGGTCCCACCCCTAAACTACAATTGTGTGAGGTTGCTAGTAGGTCCACAAGGCAGGGCACAAATTAATTACAGAAATACAGATCTCTCTGAACAACCCCCACCTTTAGGCCCAGCCCTATTTTTGAAAATTTTTTTATTGATTTTGTACAGAGAGGAAGGGAGAGAGATAGAGAGTTAGAAACATCGATGAGAGAGAGTCATCGATCAGCTGCCTCCTGCACACCCCCTACTGGGGATATGCCCACAACCAAGGTACATGCCCTTGACCGGAATCGAACCCAGGACCTTTCAGTCCCCAAGCCGACGCTCTATCCATTGAGCCAAAGCGGTTTCGGCAGGCCCAGCCCTTTTGACTGGTCCCGCCTCCTGCTCACTGCTCATGCCCAATGTACCCTCAAGGACTGGGGGCAACTGTGTCATTCCAAAGCACTCCCCTCCCCCGCCTCCACCGCCCCCCCTTCCTCCCATCACCAGGAGGCACTATGCGTCTCTCTCCCAATGCTCAGACTGTGGGACGGAAGTCACAGCAGGTGTACAGTGCAGACCCTGGCAGACACCCCAGGATCCTGGTGACCAAGGCCAACATCGGTATCACGTGCCCTGACTCTGTGTGATGAGCATGCTCCACACCTGTGGTGCTCTTCCCTAAACCCCAGTCTATTATGAGGGAAACATCAGAGGATCCAAAAGGCATCCTTCAAAACACGGGACCAGCACGGTGCCGCCAGACACGGCCCAGGGCGGCCCTGAGAGGGGGCGGCTGAGAAGCTCGGAAAAGACAGACAAGAGAATGAAAGCTGGGGCTCGGTGGGGTGCTGCTTCCTGAGACACAGCCCCCAAGCCCACAAGCCGAGGCTTTATTTTGTAGCAGATGCCACGAGGCAAAGTAGGGGCTTGGTCCAGATGTCTACAGCCTTCTCAAGGGTTTCCGTCCTACTCCACTGCATGCATCTGATCAAACCTGGGTTACTTGCAGCTTATATCACTCAGGCACGTGGGGCCACGTGTTCAGACCACAGGTTCCAGCTCACAGCTCTAGCTGTTGGATGTAATTGTGCTGGGAGGCTCTGCCTTCCAGGCCGGGACGTGCACACGGCCAAGAGAGGACTGGGTCCCTTCATGAGTCCCGGTCTTGAACCTGTCCAAACGCTGTAGCCCCTCTCCACACAGCTGATGCTCTAGCCACTGAGCCAAACCGGCTAATTATTATGCAGAGGAACAAAAGAAGGGAGGAGGAGGAGGCCTGGCCGTGCCAGGATGCAGACTATTCTGAAAGCACCGTTCAGCATCCATGCGGTGCTGGCCAGGAGAGAGAACAGGACTGAGAGGACAGAGACTCCAGGAACACGCCCCCGGCCCATCTGAGCACTCAGCTGGTGCTTCAGTTCCGCCGAGAAAGAGCAGACTTTCTAATGAATGGTGCCAGCGCGCTGGTGGGAAATAAAGCTGGCCCTCGGGTTTATACGATGCACGGAGGTGTTTTCTAAGCGGATTAAAGGTGCATCTGGAAGAAACGAAGCCACAGCACTCTGGAGGTCTTCTCAAAGACAACAGGTACCAGCTGGGAGCGGGAAATCGCTTGCAACTACGACTAGAAACCTCAAAGCGATAAAGACAAAAAAAAATTGAGATTTGCCTGTATAAAATGTGACACACTGGTATGTTGAATGATCAATCATGCTACAAATAAAGTAAGTGAGAAAAACATTAGATTTGGAGGAAAAAGCAAAGAGCCCCTAAAACCGCCATCAGTTAAAACGACCTGTGAATAGTTATCGCTATTTTACTGCCCGGACAGTGTGGCTCAGCGGTTGAGCATTAGCCTATGAACCAGGAGGTCCCCGTTTCAATTCCCGGTCAGGGCACATGCTCGGGTTGAGGGCTGGATCCCCAGTAGGGGGCGTGCAGGAGGCAGCCAGTCAATGATTCTCATCATTGATGTTCCTCTCTCGCTCTCACCCTCTTCCTTCCTCTCGGAAATCAATAAAAACATACATATTTTTAAAATTAACGACGCACTGGGGGTCTGCCTCCCGGCTGACTGCCGTGTGTGAGGGTGCCCCAGCAGGAATGGCAGCCGTCTGTGTGAACAGGGAAGCGTGTGACTGAGCCATCCTGCTGGTTCTCAGGTGGAAGAAACCCCCTCTCTCACGGGATCAAACTTCAGGTTCGTGAATGTGACGCATTAATATTCACTAAGTGAAGCACTAAGTGCGGGAGGGAGCTTGCTGGGGACGCACTATTCTCATGCCATCGTGTTCTCCAATTAGGAGTCTCGCTTCTGCAAATCCTCACTTTCCGGAGCCAAGGGCTTTTCCTGCCGCCTCCGGCACGGGCTTCTGAGAGGAGCTCAGCGCCCACGGAAGCAGCGGGGAAAGGGAGCACAGTCATGCTCCTTAGTGACGGGGAAGCTGGCTGCGCGGAGCCTGCGGGACTCCTCTGGGGAGAGCTGCTCAGGCAGTGAGGTGTGAGGGGGCTGCAGTCCCCAGAAAGGAGTGGTCCCAGGGCAGACCCCGAGCTCTCACTGAGCCCTGGATGCCCAGGTGAGGGAGAGGGCACAGGAGCAGGGCTGACAACCCCCGCTGGGGGCTAGTAACCATAGTAACTGGCAGGGCAGGAGGCTGCGAGCAAACAGGTGCATTTCTTCCAGATTCACGCCCTTTGCTCCCATCCATCCCCCCTTTTGAAAAAACTTATTTGAGAGAGGAAGGGAGAGGAAGGGAGAGAGGGAGGGAGGAAGAGAGAGAGAGAGAAAGAGAGAGAGAGAGAAAGAGAGAAAGAGAGAGAGAGAGAGAGACATCAATGATGAGATAGAATCATAGACAGGCTGCCTCCTGCACGCCCCACACTGGGGATGGAGCCAGCAACCCAGGCCTGTGCCCTGACCGGGAATGGAACCCTGACCTCCTGGTTCATAGGTCAGCGCTCAACCACTGAGCCACACCCGCAGGGCTGAACTGGGATTTTTAATTAAACTTTGCCGTGTGAATCTGGATGTTTTTACATGTTTTATTGCCATTTTCCTCTTTTATTCAGCCCTTACCCTTTTCTGCGTGCTCTCTCTGTTAGGCATTAAGTGACATCCTGGGAATTGATGGATTCGGCGTGGTCCCTGCGCCCGTACAGCTCACAATGAGAGAGAGACGCATGGGGAGAAAAATAAAACTATAGAATACGGGGCCATAATTCCGCAGTAAAGTTATAAATAGTGTTTTAAAAGCACAGAGAAGAATAATTTATGGCGCCCTAAATTACAGTTAAGTATAATAATAGCTCCCATTTACAGAGCCTCTTCCTATCTCCTGCCAGGCCTTGTGCTAAATACCTCACTTACATCCACGACTTAATTGGTCTTCAACAGCAGCGAAAGGTGGATATTTCCATTATTATCTCTTAATATAAGAAATGAGTTTGGCAGCACAGAGGATAAATACGTCCTCCAAATCCTCACCGCGGGCGAGCCGCAGGAATGTAATGCGAGCGCAAGGCTGTCTGAGCAGAAATACGTGTGGCGTTTTCATATTTCAGCGTGGGGTGTTTAAGCTTTATTTTGAACCCGTAGCCAGATGGGAGATTCAAAATGGACCCCGATCGCCGATACGCTTCTGACGGCTGTAAAGACCGCCTGGGTGTTGGCGATGTTTCCTCCCTGTGGATTGTTTTGGTGGCTGTTTCTCTAACGCTTTTCTAAATCACAGTCCCTGGTTCAGACGCTTTTATCTCCGGGGGCCGCGGCAGACATTGCTAATCCATCATGGCACTTGTTCCCGAGGAGCTGAGTGATGGCCCTGCCCTTCCACCTGGTATCCCAGGCAGGCATGATGAATTGATCAAAGTCAACAGGAAAATGGAACGTGTTCGCCGTCTCCCGTTCCAAAGGCACGCTGCTCCAGCGCATACCAATTTAGGGGGAAAATGCACTTTTAAAGGAGCGTAAGGTGGCACTCCTCTCCGGCTGGTGGGCCCAGTGGCTGAGCGCTGACCCATGAACGGGAGCTCGGGGCTCCGTCCCCAGCCAGGGCGCGTGCCCAGGCGGCAGGTTTGATTCTGCGCCCCCCTCCGCCCCCCCTCGTCGCCACCCCCAGTGTGGGGTGTGCAGGAGGAAGCCTGTCAATGATTCCCTCTCTCTCATCGTTGATGTTGCTCTCTCTTTCTCGTTCACCCTTCCCTCTGAATGAAATACAAATGTGTATTAAAGGCAGATCAACGAGAGAAGGCCCATGGAAAATGCCTAGATGGAGATTTGGTCCATAGCGGGTGCTTTATTTCCTCTTGGTAAATAGAGTCCGAGTCCATTTTCAAGTCCGACAGGCAAGCCCCCCCCTTCCTTTTCTCTGTGCTCCTTGGCCTCTCGGGGCTTGGGAGGCACGGGGGGCTGGTAATTGCACCTGGTCCTCTGCGGAGAGCCAGGAGGGGAGTCTGAGCGGGCCGCCTCGCAGGCTCTGCGGTGGCCGCCTCAGAGCCCTGACGGATGGCGGGATGAGAACCCGGGGTAATTATGTGGGTCAGCGGGGGGGGCCCCACGCAAGCCCTGTCATCTGTCACCCCGGACGCCCGCCCTCCCCGGGACTGACAGATGATGCATGGAGCCACCGTGGCAATGCAAACCCCCGTGCGCTCGAGTCCCGCGTCTGCTGTTCTCCTGACAGGCACTTCTTTCATGTACAATTTATTACTCTCTGGAAAGCCCTGTCTAGACACGGAACGCGTTTCCAGGGAGATTTCCTGACCAGGAAAGCATCTCCCCAAGTTTGAAGAATGAGGTGCCGGATGGGCAGCGAGTCTTTCTGGAGGTCTGAGCTAGGATCCGCACAGAACTGGAACTACCGTCCACGCTAAATACACACCCGGAGCCCCGCCAGCGTAGCTTGGCAGCTGGACGTCAGCCTAGGAACCAGGAAGTCACAGTTCGATTCCCGGTCAGGGCACATGTCCCAGTGATGGGCTGGATCCCCAGTAGGGGGCGTGCAGGAGGCAGCCGATCCATGATTCTCTCTCATCACTGATGTTTCTCTCTCTCTCCCTTCCTCTCTGAAATTATATATATGTGTGTGTGTGTGTGTGTGTGTGTGTGTGTTTAAAAAATAAATAAAATTAAAGCTAATAGTAGATAATAGAACTTACTGGGTCCCTGTGAATATTAAGTGAGAAGACAGCTCGGAGTAGCTAATCAAAGGCACATATAAGGCACTATCATTACAATCAATATTATTGTTAGCAAGTACTTTCACATGTTTCTGATGCAGTTACTTGTTTTCTCTGGAACTCCTATCGAGCTAATGTCTTTTTAACAGCTTCTGTATTTAGGGAGATGGTGTATTTTAATCTCAATTCAGATGCTGACCCCTTCAGTGCACTTTTAGAGGATATTCTAAGTTGGCAATCAGGATTTCTGTTTGCAGAGCAGCTCAATGTATTTATTTCATTTTTATTTTTTAAAAAATACACATTCTTATTGATTTCAGAGGGGAAGGGATAGAGACAGCGAGAGAGTAAGAGCGAGAGCTAGAGTGAAAGAGGGAGAGAAATTTAGATGATGAGAGAGAATCATGGATCGGCTGCCTCCTGCACGCCCCACACTGGGGATGGAGCCCACAACCCGGGCCTGTGCTCTGTCCAGGAATCAAACCTTGACCTTCTGGTTCATAGGTCAATGCTCAACCACTCGGCCGCACCTGCTGGGCCACCCACCTTTTTAATATCCCGATTTTTTGCACCCAGTCATACATCGCGTCATGGAAATGTCTTCAAGTGAAGAGAGAGAGAGTGATAAGGCGCGTAATGTTCTGTAATGTTCACGCTCACGCACGGATCTGGTTCTGAGAGAAACTCAGTGCCATCCCCTTTTCTTGGCACAACGCGCAGCGCCGTGCCCGCCAGCCCCGTGCCCGTGCCCTCACCTGCCGATGCGTTTGTTTTTCTGGGATGCCTTCCCAGAGCATGATGTCTGGTCAAAGGCTATGTTTAATTTAATAGATATAGCCAGACGGCTTTCCAAAAACGCTGTAATAAAACACATGTCCGCGGGCAATATATTGCCATCCCCGCTCCTCGATCTCCGCCAGCGGGAGGTGTGATGGCTCTGCCCAGGGCTCTGCCGTCTGGCGGGCATAAAGGGATGTCTCCGTGCTTTAATTTGCTCTCACAGACCATCGGTGAGGTTGAGCATCCTCCCGTTTGCCGGCCATTTGGAATCGCTTTCCTGGGCATTGCTCCTTCACAGTCTCCGCTAATCTTCCTACTGGGATGTTTGAAAGGGCTATTCACATAGAACGGATGTTTACTCATATCATTTGCATTAAAATATTTCCCCCAAATCCATCATTGGAGCCCATTCGCTTTATTTATAAAAGCGTTTCCCACACAAAGGTTTTTAATTTCTGGATGGCCCATCTCCACGTGATTTTCTTGGAGCCAATCCTTAAATAATACATGAAGTGTCCTAAATATTCATTGCCTAATTCTTTATTGTCTTATTCTTTTCTCATTTAATCTCTACCCCTCACTCCTGGAATTATTTTGTGTTTTGGGTAAGATGGATATTAATTTTACTTTCTTCTGGAGGGATAGCCTGCTATGCCAATATCATTTATAAATAATCCATGTGGTTTTTTTTTTCTAGTGGTTGAAATATTACCGTCATTTTGTATTTGATTCTCATTTATCTTCAGAGAGAGTTCTGGATTCTCCAGTTGGTTCTGCTGATCTATATGTCTGTTTATACTTCAGTACTATGATGAACTGACTTGAGTGGCTGTTTAAAGGATTTTCATTCATATAAATTCTTAGGATCATTTTACCAATTCCCAAAAAAGACAATGTGAGGATTGTAATTGCAATTATATTTAAACTATACACTGATTTCAGAAGAACTGGCGTTTTATTTATCAGCAGTTGCATGTTTTCCTGCTTGTTCATCTCTTGGTTTATGTGCCTTCTTCCAAGTTTGTAAAAATGTTATTTATAAAAGTTTCCACCAATTTCACATTGTTTATCCCTATGGTTTTATTGTCCTTTTTCCTGGCGCTGTGAATGTGATGTTGGTCCCACTTCAGCCTCTAAGTGCTTCTTGCTCTGTCAACAAAAAGCTTTTCTCCTTGCACTTTCATCATATCAGATCTCCTTACCAACTTCTCTCTTCGCTGAAAGGGAGACCTTCGCTTTCATTGCTAACTGTGGGCTTTTGTGCTTCCTGGGCACAAGATAATTTCTTTGTCCAAAGGACAGAGGGTCAGCACTTCTTGTGTTTGCACCTTATTTCCATTTGCTTTCTTGTTGCAGTTCTAGAACTTTCAAGGAAAGATTATCTAACAATGGACATGCTCATCTAGTTTTGGATAGAAATGCTTTTAGTGATCTGTGATGGAAAACAATACTTGCTGTTGACTGTTGATAACTTTATCATCTTTTAATTCCTGCTTTTGCTTTAGTTGTAAGGACTAATGACTTTGATCATTAAAAATATACATTTTTTTCTCTTTAATTCCTCAAAGGAATGGATTATGTCAATTCGGTACCTGATACACAGCTACTCCTGCTTTCCTGGAAGAAATGCTACGTTGGCATATATAAATATATTAATGTTTTATTTAGACCCTTGCCTCCATATTATTATGAGACTTGATTTGCTATTTTGCTATGTTAGTCCTGATCTACTAAGGTTAAAAGAGGTCACAGGGTGGTGCTGGGGTCTGTAAGTCTGCTGTCCTTACAAGGTGCCTATGTTGTGCTGGGAGGGGTGTGCAATCACTGGAACAACTCAGTCTCTGCACACTCCTCCCAGCATTACATACTATTATCTTATATATATACATCCACACACTATATGTAAACACTGTGTAAACACATGCTTTATATGAATATTATGTGTATGTGTTTCATTTATATGTAGTGTGTGTATATTTACATATTTGTAATTTATATTTATATTTGGTGTGGATTCCAATTTTTTTTCCAGACTTTTTAATTTTTTAAATATATTTTTATTGATTTCAGACAGAAGGGGAGAGGGAGAGGAAGACAGAAACATTGGTGAGAGAGAATCATGGATCGGCTGCCTCCTGCACACTCCCTACTGGGGATCGAGCCCGCAACCCAGACATGTGCCCTGACTGGGAATTGAACTGCCACCTCCTGGGTCATAGGTTGAAGCTCAACCACTGAGCCACACTGACCTGGCTTTTTCTGAAGTTTGTAGCACTCTAATTCACCCTGAAAAGCTAGTTCCTTCTCCTCTGACCTGGATGAGCAGGTGGAAGGCTCACCCGGGTCACAGGAGAAAGGATTAAGGGAGACCTACTGCTCTTTGCTCTTTTCTCCCCAGACATCCCACACCCCAGGCTGTCCTAGGGCCTGCTTGTCAGTACTTAGAGATTCTAATTACTTCTTGTAATTGCACAGTATTTTCTCCTCCCTCTCCCTGCTGTCCGGGTCTTGGAAATTGAGATGCCCCTCCTCTAGAGAGGGCCCTGGTAAAAAGCCTATTAATAAATAATTAAATTTGGAGACTCCTGCAGTGGTGAGTCAGGACTGGCGATCATGTGACTGCCGTCTCCATGGTAACGCACCAACAGGAACTCAACTGCTCCATTTCTCTTTTCATACATGCAGAGAGAGTGGGGGCAGAGGCGTAGATTTAAAAGAGACTTGTTTTTGTACTTTGTCTCCCCCCTCATATTCTTTAAAAAAATAAATAAATAAATGAATCCGTGACTGAATTTAGAATTCCAGGAAGGCTATGTTTCTCTCGGATGAAACAGGATCTACGACTGGGTGCAAACCTCCCCCCTTTCCCATCCAGCCCATCTGGGTGTGGTCTCTGGCTCACGCCCTCCCTACCCTGCTGTGTATCAATCCTCCGCCATGAAGTCCACCAGGAGTGGCCGCCGCTGGCTTTTCCACGGCTTCTCTGCCCCTCCCCTCTTCACGGGGTCTGTCATTGAACCTAACACTCTGTAGGTGACAAAGAACTTGGGCTTGGGGGTGAGGCAGGTCTGGGCTCCATTCCCGGCGCCTTCTATTCACTAGCTGTGATTTAGGGCCGTTCCTGGCCCGCTCTCCACCTCCTTCATTGCCCGGAAAGTCGAGATGAGAATTCCTGCGCAGGGCTGCGGGAAAGCTTCGAGGGGGTGGCAGGGACTCGGGGTGCAAGCGAGCTGATTTTTCCCCATCCAGCTGTCTGCATTTAAGTCTTCTCTTTGCCTTTGGCTCCCTTTCCCTCTCAGGGCAAAGGGAATTTCCCCAAGTCCCCATTCTGTGTCTGAAAAGTTGAGTTAAACAATCGGTTTGTCTACTTCGTGGCCTTATTTGGAATGTTGACCGGACGTACAGGGTGGGCAAATGCAGGTTAACAGTCATGAGTCCTGCGAAATACCGTTTATTCTTGTAGTGTTACTTACTGAGTATCTTATTTTTCTATTTGAACAACTGTAGACCTACCTTTGCCCTGCCCCTGTATATAAACGCCTCTGGCAGATAGGGATCCCTAAATTCGTGCCCATTATAATTATTCATGGTGATAAGAAGGCGCTTGATCAATAAAGCTATCGTGATAACGAGGAGGGTGTGCGGGACAAGGAGAAGCTGGTGCTTCCTGAACAGGGCGGTCAGCTGCGTGGACACAATGTCAGAGCCACAGGACACCCCGCTCGGATGGGCAGCCATCCGCTCCACAGGCCCTCTGGTTCAGACCCAGCGGGACCAGCTCCTCCCTGCACGGACATCCTTCAGGCAATGGTGTCTCCCGCCTGCTACGACTGCCTGTGGCAAGTACTGGAAAGCTTGGAGTTTCCACCTTTTAATGTCAACCATGGCCGTCATGGTGAAAAACATCAAGCATCTTTTTTCTTGCTTTGTTTTGTCTTGTTAATCCTCACATGAGGGTATTTTTCTATTGATTTTTAGAGAGAGTGGGAGAGAGAAACATTGATGTGAGAGACAGACACATCCATTGGCTGCCTTCACACCCACCCCCCCCCACCAGGCCAGCGATTGAACCTGCAACCGAGGTACATGCCCTTGACCAGAATCAAACCTGGACCCTTCAGTCCCCAGTCCCCCTGAGCCAAACCAGCTGGGACAAATCAAGCATCTTAAGAATGTTCCTCCTTACTGTGGAGAACCATGCAAATTTCCAAACGAACCTGCCAGCAGTGGGCACGGCCACAGGTACCAGCAGGGTCTTACAGAGCGGATTTCCAGGCAGCTGTGAAGGACGAAGTGACCGCCTGAACGTGAAAAGCTGAACCGAAATGCTGGAAAGATACCATGGAATCCTGACCACGCCTGTCCCAGCTCACCCCTGCCCCCCGAGTCAGTGCAGGAGGTCCCCACAGGCCACCCTGCTGCAGGCGCTCACCCGTCCCGGGGTTAACGGGCCGCTCTGCCTTCTACCTATTACTTCCGTTTTCAGCTCTGCAAATCCAACAGGAGAGGGTAACTCAAACCCCCCAAAACTGCCACAGACCCGGCCTTTCCCTCTCCACCTCCAAGCAGCTCTCATCCCTGCTTTGGGGAACAAGCTCGTGTCCCTTCCGGTCACGTGGACCTTTTAGGTTTATCACTTCGGTCTTAGAAAAGCACCAAACCTCTGTGCTCTCCGCTGGGCGGAGTTCCTACCCAGGCGGCCCCTGTCTTCACGCCCGTGCCCACGCTCGCTCCTGGGGCCCGTGCTCCTGCCTTGGCGCCCTGCGGGCCGGGGTGGGGGCCGTCCGCCCCGGGGAGGCCGAGGCCCAGGAAGCCATCTGGCCCGGGCCTGCCAGGGCTCAGGGGAGCTAATGACATGTCTGCCGAGCAGAGCCGCTCGTGTCCGGCCCTCGAGTGAGGTTATAAGCGTCCGAATGGCCCCTGGCAGGGAACAGGCTTCCCAGCCCCTGCTCCGGGGCGCGGAGTGCCCCTGCCGGCTCTCCAATCTCCTCGGGCACTGTGTGCTCTACATGCCGCTTGACGGATGGGTTTCACTTAACGTAATGTGGTTTCACCCCAAATGAGCGCTTAGACGCAGCAGATGAAATTCTAGTTCTCCGAGATGCCACGGATGTAAATCTGATTAATTGTCTCGCCGACTCGGGAACATCCCTGGATCTCATTTCCTGCCTCGGCCGCTGGAGCTGGCGCATTAACTCCTGGCAGCGGCGTGGCTCGGCCCAGCCATCCGTCACCGGTAACGACACCGGGAACACCTCCGGCGGACGTCCTGACCGGCCGCGCGGCCCGCCTTCCAGGAGGGCGGATTCCGGCCCCTCGGCCCCTCCGGCCCCGGTGGCTCTTCGCTCCGCCCAGGACGCTGTCCTCAGGGAAGGCGGGTGGGCCGGGGCTCCTTCCTCCCGCCATCACTCAGGGCGGAAGCAAGACCGCGAGGCGACAGAGCTCTTTCCTTTCAATGTCCAATTTCAGGAAAGAAATGTCATGTTAGGTTGCCATTTTCCCTTTTTCCTTTGTTTCTTTTTAAAAATACACACACACACACACACACACACACACATTTGTTGATATCATAGAGGAAGGGAGAGGGAGAGAGAGACAGAAACATCCATGATGGGAGAGAATCATGGACCGGCTAAGTCCTGCACGCCCCCTACTGGGGATCCAGCCCACAACCCAGGCATGGGTCCTTGACTGGAATCAAACCATGACCTCCTGGTTCCCAGGTCAACCCACCCAGCAGCTGCTATTGATTTTAGGGAGAAAGGAGGGTGGGGGGAGAGAGAGAGAAACATCAATGAGGAGAGAGAATCATGGCTCGGATGCCTCCTGCACGCCCCCTGGTGGGGCCTGAGCCCACAAGCTGGGTGTGTGAATGGAAGGGTGACCTCCTGGCTCACAGGTCCACTCTCAACCCCTGAGCACTCGCTGAGGTAGAAGGCCGTCCAACGGCAGCTCCAAACCTAACGCAAACCCTCCGCTGAGTGGAGATGGAGGGGCTGATGAAGATTTTGACCCTAAACACATGTCTTTGGTGCTTCAGATAAGAGGAGGCAGCGGAAGGGAGGGCTGACAGGTGATGTGCTAGCAGACAGCGGGAGTGAGATACAGCGAAGACAAAGGGCCGGTGGTGAGATGTATGGAAAGCGCCCACCCAGGCATCTCAGTCTCGGGAACGAAGTCCTCTCTGCGGAAGCTCCTCTAGCTGGCGGCGTGGTGTGCGGCCCTGGGGGATGCCCAAGGGGCCGTGCTCTGTGCCTTCCCCGGGGAAAGAAAAGTGTGGCTTCCCCGTCCCCAATTCCCTACACGTGCCCCACTTCTTGTCCCGGCTCCCTGAACGCCTTCTCGTGGCTTCTCTCTCCCAGAATGCACCCTTTGCATTTTTCCAAACCCTGTTTTTTCCCCTTCCTGTTTCTAAACCTGGGCTCACTCTGTAACCAAATCAGCAGCCCTGTCAGATGTAATTAATCCGCTGTGTGCTCCCTCTCCCGCCGCATTCACAAAGATGCTGAGTAAGGTGGTCCGCGTCGCCGTTTTTCCCGGAGCTGTCATTTCCACCGTGCCCCCCGCCCCCTTCCTTCAAGCTATCAGCCGGTCTGGGCTCCCACAACCGTCATCTCCATGCTGACTTATTTATTTATTTATCGACTGATTGATCGGTTTCAGAGAGGAAGGGAGAGGAAGATAGAAACATCCACGATGAGAAAAAAAATCATGGATCAGCTGCCTCCTGCACGCCCCCTACTGGGGATCGAGCATGCAACTCCAGGCATGTGCCTTGCCCGGGAATGGAACTGTGACCTCCTGGTTCATAGGCCATGGCTCAACCACTGGGCCACACCAGCCGGGCTCCACGCTGACTTAGATGCTCCGATGGACTATGGCTTTGTGAGGTGCTCTGTGCCACGTTTTAATAAAATCGAGAAAGGGACATTCACTCTATTCTATTTGTCCTCTGGTTCCCTAATTAAAGCCAATCATGGAGTTGAAAATTTCTCCGGCACGATTTTCTTTATTAGTGCCACAATAACTAGGTTTATTTGTGTTGTTCTTTTCATTAAGATGTTTTTGTGCGCACAAACACGCTTATAACCTGCATTTTTTTTTTTTTAAATTGGCTGTTAAGAAAATTAAGCCCAATACCGAGCCTGCTGACTAGAGAGAATGTTCTGGAAGAATCATCTGGCGGTCCAATGACACGTCTCAATTTCCCAGCTCCTCGAGGAGTCAAACCCAGGATGACTGGCCAGAGTTCGGCTCCGGGCTGGGCTCCACGGGGCTGGAGCAGGAGTCAAGGTTTCCTGCTGAACACATGCGCGCTGCCAGCAACCATCTATCCAGAGTCCGCTGTGAAAAGCTGAGGCTTAACTCACGGCTTTGAAAATCCAAGTGTCAGAGCCAGGAACCGCAGGCAAGAATCGCAGATGGCTTTGCAGAGGAGTGGGATCCAAATGAGAGACCAGGAGGGACGGAGCGGGATTTGGGCCTGATGGCTGGGAGCCCGGGACCGAGCTTTCCATGGGGCGGGAGTTCTACCTATCAGCGTGGGATTAAAGGGCGGCTAGGGACCACCAACCCTGAGCGTCGTCCTCCCCAACCCAGGAGGTAAGGCCTTTCCCCATCAGGGTGGGAAGTTAGAGCCAGAGGGGGCTCTCAACACCGTCAGCATCTCCTTTTGAGTTCCGGCGCTCCTGCATCCCAGACACTCTCATGCTGCGCCCACAGTGAGCATGTGCGGATGGAGCGCGTCACATCCGTGGACCACACTGTGTTACTGTATATTACGATCCCTGGCCCTTCTGAGATGTGTGGATACACGGGGAAGTCTGGCACCTGGACAACAGCCCTCCCCTGACCTTGCTGCCTCCCAACTTTGGGCTTCGAACGTCCAGACTGTGAAAAATAAACCTCTGTTGCTAAGAAGTCACCTAGCCTACTGTATTTTTAAAAAATATTGTTATTGATTTCAGAAATGGAGGGAGAGGGAGAGGGAGAGAGCAACATCAATGATGAGAGTGAATTACTGAACAAACAGCTGCCTCCTGCACACCCCACAATGGGGATGGAGCCCAAATCCTGGGCATGATGCCCTTGATCGGGAATTGAACACACCTCCTGGCTCATAGGTCGATGCTCAACCACTGAGCCACACCAGCCGGGCCAGAAGGTATTCACTGACACCCAGTGTACACAACGATCATCGCTAGTATTTTCCATGAGACACTCTCAGACCACGCAGTTAATCACACCGGCTGTATACTCAGGAAAGCTAGAGCAAACGTTTAGAACAAACCCAATTACACGGAAGCGTCGGACTCCTTAAAAAGCCGCACTGTTTATACTCTGTAACTACGCCCGGCTCCTCACTGTTGCTGGGCCTCGCTGTTTAATAAAGTGGTCCGTTCTGGCTCTGAAGGAGATGATTGAGTGTGAAAGCTCAGGCCTGCCAGTGAGCACGCCTAGGGCAGGAGCCAGGCCGCTGGAAGATGAAGTCATAACCAAATCCCCATTAGCCACCGATCGCTGCTTGAACTGAGCTATCAACCGCGCTATCGGGTGGAATTAAAACTCCGGAGCATGCTACGTCATGGGTCAGCTACGCCTGCCTTATCACAGCCATCCTCTGTCCCTCAACTCCCCACGACCCACCTCCTGCAACCCCCTCCCGCTGCTCCTGCTCTTGAGAAAGAGAATTAGCATTTCTGAGTGAAATCCAGTTTCTAGACCGTGGATGACAAAGGCAAACTGACCTGGTGCCCATTTGATTTGGGCCACATCTACACGGCACTTCACGTATTTCTTCCCTTTTGTAAAAAAAAATAAATAAATAAGGATCAGACGTAACTTGCATAGAATTGTGTGTCTGGCACTGCTTTTTTTTTTTTAACATTCCATGATTCTTATTTCTAACTTTCCAGCTGGTTGCCTGTGTGTGTATGGAGGCAGAGATGCAAACCTTGTTATTCCGCATTTGTCCCAGCTGAATGACAGTCCCCGAGACTATCTAGCTGAGTGACTCCAACAATCAGACGGCTTTTCAGCCAGCTCACGTATTCCTGCCATGAGGTCGGCCATGGGCCAGACTGTCCGTAACCTTGGGGCTGGCCGGCTTCAGGCCCTGGAGAATCATGGACCGGCAGCCTCCTGCACGCCCCACGCTGGGGGTGCAGCCTGCAACCCAGGCCTGTGCCCTCACGGGGAACCAAACCGGTCTGTGCATTTGAATAGTCTCCGCCTGGTGCTTCTGGAAAGAACCTTTTCTAACCTCTGCTGAAAAGCTCTGCTCTGCCCCTTGGGAGGAAGGAAGGGAGAGAGGAAGCCCACAGAGGTGACTCAGCAAATGGCAGATGGCATCTCACCTTCCTTGGAAAACATGCTGATGGCTCAGCGCAATGGCCACAAAGACGCCCAGAGACAGCGGCAGGTGATTGTGTCCAAAGACGCCATAACCAGAAGGAAAAGGAAAGGACTGACTGTCTTCCCACCCACCCGCCCCTCTCTCTCAGAACAGAATCCCGAAAAGGAGCTTTCATCACGGACCAAGTCCATCCCTAGCCTGGCTGATCCTGTCCCGATGCCCCGTGATGCTGGGATCCTCCCGTTACACAGGCCCTGGGCACCTCATCGGTTTGTTAGTGCCTCTCCGGGGCCATCACTCAGCCTGTGGCGCCAGCCCTAATAGAGCTGCTATCCTTCAGGAAGACGACAGTCCCGTTTTCAGAGGGGAGCCTTTCGGAATCCTTTCCCCACGACCTAAGGGAGGTACTGCAATCCTAAAAATAATCTGAATGCACGAGAAATCTAAATTGGGCTCCATTCAAATTCTCTGAATGGGTAGGATCAGGGAGTGATCAATAAAGGTCCAGGTGCTTTGTCAACTCTTCACACCTTCATGGATTGGTAAAATACAACTGCTGGTTTATTGACGACGAGAGAGACTAATGGTGCCGTCTTGAAAAGTGGATTTACAATGCTCATTTCATCCCTCTGACATATGAACAGACCCAGCTGACGTCTCCGTGTAACACTGAGATGGTTTAAGTGGCTGGGTCTTCCCCCACTTATTCTCCAAGGTCTCAGACTGCCTGGCCGGTGTGGCTCAGCAGTTGAGCATCCACCTATACACCAGGAGATCGGTTTTGATTCCTGGTCAGGGCACACTGATGTTTCTGTCTCTCTCTGTCCCTCTCCCTTCCTCTCTGAAATCAATAATAGGAAGGAAGGGAGAGAGGGAGGAAGGGAGGGAGGATAATTGCCAAGTTACGTCTTCAATCGTTTCTGGGCTCTAGGTCAAGGAAGGAGTGAGACTTGAGGGAGGAGCTGAGGGGGTGGGGGGAGGAGTCCTGGGACCCTATCTCATCACCACCACCACCTGTGGGCCGGTAGCGCCACCAAGGAGCTGAGCACACCAGCCCCTGATGAGAGAGAGGTGAGTGCTCCTTGGGGCTGTGCACTCACCTACCCACCGTGGGGGCAGAGCTAGTAAGAGGCAGCTAGATGCAGAATGATGGCCTGGCTGCACGAACAGGCCTCCAAGGGGGACCCTTCAGCTGCATTTCTCCACTCCTCCCCTGCCTGGCAGGTCTCCCAAAGACAAGGTTGGCGGTTGCCCTGGCAACAGCTGATCGCATCACGATCTCCCGGAGCCGCCCAGGGTGCTGCCACTCAGCGGCACTGGGAGTGGCTCCCACGTGATCCTAGTGCTGGGGAGGCACACAGCCTCACTCTGGGTGGGGGGCCTCGGAAGGCGAGCACCCTGCCTTTCATGGCCAACTGCTTCTCTCTCCCTCTCCCTTCCTCTCTGAGATCAATAAAAATACATTTTAAAAAATAATAGAAAGCCCTTAAATGGTTCACCTTTACTACCTAAAATATAGTGCTCACTGAGAAAAAAAAACAGGTTCATTCTTGCTCCATTTTCAATGAAACTGCCACCCACAGGAAGTAAGCCAGAGTTACTCTTTTCTCCCCTGTGTCTCTGCCCCAAGCCAGACCTGTAGGCTTTCTGCTCACTGTGCAGGAAGGAAGAAAAGTGCCTTAAGATAATATTGGGTCTTTAAAAGCGGCTTCATAAAAGCCGAGAAGCCGTGCTCGTCCTGTGAGTCACCCTCCGTCGGCTCTCTTTTAAAATGCAGCCACTTTCTTGTAACCGAGGGCTTTAAAATTCCGATGTTCAAGAACAGCAGCTTTGTTAAAATTAGGGCTTGGGGAAATGGCTCAGAAAAGGGAGAAGAGAATATTACCCAGCCATTTAAGAGAGGCTAATTAATGAAGCTCTTAGAGCCCAGCGAGGACTTTCCATACAGCAAGGGTTTCTGTCCCGGGAGGAATGAATTCATCTAGAAACAAAGCAAAACAGCCCGGCCAACGTGTCCTGGTGGTTGAGCATCTACCTATGAACCAGGAGGTCACGGTTCCATTCCGAGGTCAGAACACATGCCCTGGTTGTGAGCTGGATCCCCAGTAGAGGGTGTGCAGGAGGCCGCCGATCAATGATTCTCCCATTAATGTTTCTCTCTCTCTCCCCCTTCTTCACCAACACATCGCACACGCAACAGAGTAAAAGTAACATTTGATTTTATCTTATTGCAGCCTGGTGATGCTCAATATCTCCACCCCACCCCTCTCTGCTATGGGCCCCAAACTGAAAACCTCCTTTGAGGGAAAAATAGACTCCTTGCTAGAGAAATAAAGAACAGGAAATCATTTTCCAGGGCTGGTAACGATCCCCTAATACTGAGAAACCCATCAGATAATCCACGTGCTGTCTGTGGCCAGTGCTAGGGCTGGAGGGGGGTTGGGGCCTGGCCATAGAACGGGATAATCCACCAGTGAGGGCTGGGGAGGGAGAAAACGGCCTACAGCTTGGGAGTCAAGGTCAGGACTCTGAGAGCAGCATTTGATTGCCTTTCTGCCTGATTTCTCCTCAAAATACAACTCAAAGCAAACAAAGAGGAGGGCTGATGGATGTGGGGCTGGCCTAAAGGACTTGGGAGGTGCTGGTAAGAATCCCCACAAGGTCCCCGGGAAGTGGAAGGGTACGGGAGGGATGGCCTTATCAGGAAGTCCATGCTCCTGACAGAAGGGGAACCGAGACCTCATGGTGGCGAGCAGGTTAGAAAGGAATGTGAGGGGAAAGGGTTCCGTGTCCTTCACGCTGGGAAGTCTGGATCTGAGAGTCCCTGGCAAAGCCGAGAACCAGTCAGCCCTCAAAGCTGCTGGGGAGGTCTCAGCAGGTCCCGGGAGGGGACCAATCAGAGGCCATAGGGATGATGTGATTCCACCCTCACTGGACGGGATCTGCAGGGCTGGGTTCCTGGTCACTGAGCGAGCACACCCTTAGAGCAGGGATGGGGAACGTCTGGCTCGCGGGCCATGTGAGGTGCTCCAAATCATTAGGTCTGGCCCTGCCAAGGCATCAAGAGTGAGTTCATGAAATGTTCGACCAAACAGAGCAGGCTGATTTGTACGGTGATAATTTCGTATGGGCCGAGGGTGATGTTATAAATAGCCACCTGGCCCTCGGCAGGATAAAGGTTCCCCACCTGACTCAGAGGCTCGGCAAAGAGGATGTCAGTCAGAGAAATAAATGATAAAAGCAGAATAGATGCGATTCAGCTGCATTGAACCTGGTACGAAGAGAAAACGCAGGCTTCTTTAACCTTGGCATCTGCGTGAGCTCTTAGATTCTTTTACTGCCCACAGAGGGTGGGCGTCCTGGCCACACACAGTGTTTTGGTGCGCTGAGTGTTTGAAGGTTTAAAGGGGCCATGGAGGGTGTTGTCATATTCCGATGGGCTCAGGCCCAGCTGAGGAGCCCGGAGTGAGGACAGAGAATTTTTAAAGAGGGATCTCTTTAGAGAAGTGAAGGTTTTCTAGATCATACACGCTGAAAAACAGTCTGAGGAGGGATGTGTCTCAAAATAACACAGTCTGAATGCCTGCGCTAACATGTCCCCTTTGTCACGTACACGCTGAGCACCCCTGAGCAAGTCGCTCAGCCTCTCTGATCTCTGGTTCAGTATCTGCCCCGGAGCATAAGAAGCTGTACCTAGGCATCTGTTGTGAAATGAAATGAATTAGAACAGGGGGGAAACTCTTCTGCAAACTGTAGAATAACACAAACATATTAAAACACGAAAAAAGGAAGCAAGAAGAAAGAGAGAAAAAAAAGGAAGGAGGAGCTGGCCTCCTTCCGAGAGCGTGCTCTGGAAAGGCAGGTGTCTCCCAGGGGGCCGGGGCAAGATGAATTGCCGAAGTCAGGTGAACTGCACTTACTGTAGAGAGTGATGGATTTAATTATACGGACCGTATTATATTTGTGCATGAAAAGTACAATAGAGCGACACTGTAATTACGCTATGAGCAATGTTCCTGCCAGCCCAGAGGCTGCGGGTGCCTTTGGTGCTCAAAGTGGTCAGATTTGACCTCCACACAAATGCTTCAGGGAAAAGGGTAATGCTGGGCCCATGTGACCTAGCCCCCCCCCCCCCGCTTCCCCTCCCCCCACAGGGTGTGACCTAGCCCCCTGGCCTGTTCCCTTACTATGGGATGGGTACATACATGGCTGAATGAATGGCTAACCTTAAGTTTATGAGCTGGACAGCTTATAATTCAACTAAGGGTTATATATATATATATATTTGTGTGTGTGTGTGTGTGTGTGTGTATGAGAGAGAGAGAGAGTTAGAGTTTTATTTCAGTTGAGTCCTTTCCCTAAGTTACTACCTAAGTAGAGCCTTGAGTTTCAGTGAGTGAACCCTGCCCAAAAGGTGGCTTCCTCGTTTGGCAGGTGTGACTCGGGGGTTGAGTGCTGACCTGTGAACCAGGAGGATTGGTTTGGATTCCCGGTCAGGGCACAGGCCCGGTGCAGGCTCCCCCCCAGGAGGGGGCGTGCAGGAGGCAGCCAATGGAAGAGGATGTGTCTCCCTCCTGAATGTTTCTGTGTCTCAATCCCTCTCCCTTCCTCTAAGAAACACGTTTATATATAAAAAAAAAAACAGCAGCAGCCAAACCTTGACCTGTGACCCTTCCTTTTCCTAGAGTCTATCAATTCTTGGGACATTCTTTCCGCAGTTGTGCTAATACTATAACTGACTGACATCCGGGCTTCTCTCCTCAGCCACACCCAGCGGGCGGGGTCTGCCTGCGGGATTGGAGGTGGTGTCATTCAGGTTTCCTCTGCCTCACCCACAGGCAGCCTGCTTTAGGAGAGCTAAATGCCACAGACAGTTAATCTCATTTTTATGTGTTTATTTTTTTCCCTGGTTTTCCTCACAGAGACTAATTTATTTTGAAGTTCCAGGAGCACTTTACCATAACCTCTCACTTACTGACTATCATAATAATAATAATAACAACCACTTGGGGTGCTTATTAGACATTAATCGCAGTGTTAAGTGCCTTGTACATAAAGTTCATTGATTTAATTTGCACAATATTCATGAGACATTGGGTGTTTTGGGATTTTTTAAAATTTATTTTTAAAACATATTTTTATTGATTTCAGAGAGGAAGGGAGGGAGAGGGGGAGAGAGAGAGAGAGAGAAACATCAATGATGAGAGAGAATCACAGATCGGCTGCCTCCTACACCTCCTCCCTCCCCCCCTTACAGGGGATGGAACCTGCAACAGGAACTGAACCTTGACTTCCTGGTTCATAGGTCGATGCTCACCCACTGAGCCACACAGGCTGGGCATATTTTTATTTCTACTTTTTCAATGTCTTTGCTTTACAGATGGAAAAAATAAGACTTCTGGGTAGTGAGATGTCCAGAGGCCCTAGCAGGGCTGGCCTTTTAACAATGTCCCTTTCCCCCAATTCCATGGGAACACACAGGAGGCACAGCCCCTGGCTCAAAGGCTGGTGCTCGAGGCAGGGCGGGCCATGTGACCTTATGCCCACCCACGTCCACCTGCTCCCGAGGCCTCCCCTGCACCGGGTCAGGGCCGGCAGGCATCCCCACAGCTGCAGACACAGCTGCTTCTTTCAGAACACCGATTTGTTCCAGAGAGGGCCTGGCAGTGCACTTCCGTTCAAGCCCAGCTGAGCGAGAGGAACAGAGCCCAGCTGGTTGAAATATGGACCATCAGGAGCCAGGGAATCTCAGACTCGGCTTACGGTTTGCCGAATGTCACCTAGAGGTCATTCCCGCAAGGCAAAGACAAGTGCTTGTGGAAGCTTTCCGAACGGCGCACGTTTTAAAACAGCATACGGTCCGCTCCCTGAGCCTGAGGCGGCGCGCGCTGGCAGGTGGGTCCTGTTAAACGCACCGTCGTCGCCACGTACGAGCCCATCGTTCCTGACTTTGTCAGTCACACTCTCGTACACCTGCTGGGTCAGCGAGTTACTTTCTGTTTCAATTAGACAGCAGGTCACGTGGTGAAGCACGCATCCCGCCGTTCCACGCTCCAGCCAGAGCGACCTTCCCAGCACGCGAGGGGTCGCCCACTCCCCTCCCTAACTCACAGCCCTTCCAGGCGCCTCCACAGATGTAGGCCTCGAGCGCCACAGCAGGACACACGCTGCTTTGCATTTCTGGCCTTGGCAGACCTTGAACCCCGAAGCCCAGCTCTCTTCCTGCCCGGCAAACACCTCCACTCTATAGATGCGCACATGTGTGCGCCTGGGAGTGCGTCTGGGAATGTCCTGTGTGACAGTGTCCCACGAGGAACCGCATAATGGTTTCTGCTGTTGTTTTTGCTAATCCTCTCCCGAGGGCACTTTCTCCATTGCTTTTCAGAGAGAATGGAAGGGAGGGAGGAAAAGAGGGAGGGAGGGCCGAAACCGGTTTGGCTCAATGGATAGAGCGTCGGCTTGGGGACTGAAAGGTCCCAGGTTCGATTCCGATCAAGGGCATGTACCTTGGTTGCGGGCATATCCCCAGTAGGGGGTGTGCAAGAGGCAGCTGATTGATGACTCTCCCTCATCGATGTTTCTAACTCTCCATCTCTCTCCCTTCCTCTCTGTACAAAATCAATAAAATATATTAAAAAAAAAAAAAAGAAAAGAGGAGGGAGGGAGGGAGGGAGAGAGAGAGAGAGAGAGAGAGAGAGAGAGAGAGAGACATTGATGTGAGACACATCCATTGGTTGCCTCCCACATAGGGTGGGGAGGTACCTGCATCCCAGGCGTGTGCCGGTGACCAGGCTTCGAGACCCTTTGGTGTGTGGGCAATGCTCTAGCCACTTCGAAACACTGGCCAGGGGGAGCGGTGTTTGATCATTTGTTGGATTTGCTGCACTTCGTTGCATTTACCAGGTACTTAACTTTCTGCCCGGCACTGGGTTTGTAAAAAGAGTGCACGAAGGGGAATGCTATTAATATCCCCACTTCACAGGTGAGTAAACTGAAGCCCACAGACCTTCAAACTTCCCCTGGAGGTCAAACCCCAGCACGCTGCGGGGTCGGGATCGGAACCAGGTGCCTGAGCGCCGGGCGCTTCTAGGCCACACTGTGCAGCAGGCACCGAGGCTCCCGGTGGGGGGGAAGCTACAGTGGCCGGGGTCATGGAATCAAGAACAGGGAAGGAGCATCCAGAAAAACGTTCTCCCCGGAGAGGCAGCAGCCGCATTTTCTCACCTCTGAGAAGTTCCCTTTATTCGGCGGCTCCTGCTTGGAGCGTGAGCTCTCGCTGCCCAGCAGCTCTGCCTGCCTGTCTGGCCCATTACCTGACAGGAGGCAGCTCACAGATTTCCTTTCTTCCCTCCTGGCCCCTGAGGACAGCTCTGTTCGCAGGGGGGCCTGTCTCACCCCTCCCCACCTCCCTGTTTTAAACGGGGATGTTGATATCGCCGCGCAAAAGCGCGGGGTCACCGGGGAACTGGCAGTCCCGTGTTTTAACGGGATCCTCGCACCTAGAGAAGGAGCAGCGAGGGTGTGAGGTACCAGGGTGAAAAGAGAAACGAAGCCTGAAGCCCAATGGTGGTGTGAAAAGCAACAGGTCCCCGTGTGAGCTCCACGCAACGCAACCCTGCGTGATGCTCTGTGGCAGTGCCTGCCGCTGAGAGCCAGACGTTCGGTAAACACCAGTGACGACATGTATTTTCATTTATTTGAGAGAGGAGGGGAGAGGGAGAGAGAGAGAGGAACATCAATGTTGGGAGAGAATCATTACCAGCTGCCTCCTGCACGCTCCCTACTGGGGATCAAGCCTGCAACCCAGGCATGTGTCCTGACTGTGAATTGAACTGGGACCTCCTGGTTCATAGGTCAACGCTCAACCACTGAGCCACACTGGCCGGGCACTATATCCCTATGTGAGAGGTCGAGTTCTCCACCAGGATAGGAAAGGCTCTGAGAAGTCTTGCAACGGGGACTTTAACCCAGAGTTTTCTGAGCTCATTCGGGAAGAGAACGTCTCGTTCATCAACTTCGGTTTGTGGAAAATCTACTAACAACGCACGGAATGAACATTCCATGAATCGCAGCTTGGGGAGCGCTGACTTCAAAAGCACACCGTTTGACTGCCTATTTTTAGCCTGGAGGGTAACAGCTAGAGCCGTGCCCCTGGGAAGAAGAAGTTCAATTCACAATCGGGTGACTTCCTGAAGTGCTGGCTGGAGCAGCTGGCCTCCATGTCAATCCTTCCGACATGGCCCGCCCCCAGCAGCCACCAGCACTGACCAGCATCCCTTCTGGCTGCCGTCTGTCTTCTTCTGAGACACCCCTTCTTTAAAGGAACCACTGATTTCAGAGAGAAGAAGGGAGAGGGGTGTAAAGATGGAAACATCCATGATGAGAGGAACGTCGATCAGCTGCCTCTTGCAAGAACTCCACTGGGGATGGAGCCCACAACCCGGGTGTGATGAAGAAAAAGCTCCGTGCCCGAGCTGGCTGGCTCAGTGGATAGAGCGTCAGCCCGTGGACCGAAGGGTCCCGGGTTCGATTCTGGTCGAGGGCATGGACCACGGTGGCAGGGTAGGTCCCCAGCCTGGTCCGGGGCACGTGTGGGAGCGAATAGGAAGATTCAGAAGAAAATACAAGACATAGAACTCTTATAATCCCCTTTCAATCTTTCTGCTCTTCAGATATGCAGCGTGCTTTTCATCTAAAGCGAAGCCGCACGTGACTCCCGGGAAACGCGTTCTGAAAAAACGGAGCTGGGCTGCTAAAGTGTCTGCTGTCCCCAGAAGAGCAGCGGGCTCTGCAACCCCCTGCTTCCTGTTATCGCTCCCAGCGCGTGTGCCGGCGTGGATCACACCCGCATCGTGGGGAGAACCTGGCAGAGGGTTTTGATTAAACGCTGTGTTGAGAAAACAATGCGGAGACATTTTAATTAGGTCAGATAAAAGGCTTGTGCTGGAGAGAAATATCTCAAAAACCACTCCGAGCCTCTGGCCTTAAACCATTTCCTAGAATGCTCTGACAGCTCCCATGGCGTTGCTGCCTGAATGACCCGGGGCTTCCCAGCCATGGCTTTCCATGGCCGGGTTCTGAGCCACCGGGGCTCCTTCTACTCCACGCAAACGAACACCGAATCCAAAATCCCTGGCTTTGTCACCTACGTCGAAAGCACAGCTGATAACAGGCCTGTTGCTCTTTAGGAAGCGATGCCACATACGCTTCTTGCCTACGGTGGCTGCTGATAGCCAGGGAGTTATGGGACTGATAGACGTGAATTAGAAATTTCTGAGACTAAGGAAAAAAAAGGAGGAGGAGGAGGAGGAGGAGGAGGAGGAGGAGGAGGAGGAGGAAGGGGAGGACTTCTTATCCTTTGAGACAGTATGGAGGGACCTGGAGAGTATCATGCTAAGTGAAATAAGCCAGTCAGAGAAAGACAAGGATCCCATGATGTCATTCATATGTGGAATTTAATGAACAGAAAAAACTGATGAACAAAATAGACTCAGGGACACAGAAGCATGGAGAAGACTGTGGAATCTCAAAGGGAAGGTGGGGATTAGGGAGGGCTGGGAGAGGGCCAATGCATAACCCATGGACAGACAATAGGGCTGTGAAGGCCTGGGAGGGGTGGGTGCAGAGTGGAGGGGGTCATTGGGGGGGGGAAAGGGCACATCTTTAATACTTCCAACAATAAATATAAATTAAAAGAAAAAGACTTGGGAAGTGGAAGGAAGAGAGCAAACCCACAGCCAATTAGCAACGGTTGCTGACTCCGACCTTAGAGATGGAGAGAGATTTCAGGAGGAGGGTTTTAGTGGATTCTGGGATCTGAGGCATGGTACCAGGGAGCAGTATGAGAATGCTACCGTGTCTCATCCATAATTTGATGACAAAGATGGGTATTTCCCCCAAAATAATGCAGTCTATTGGGAAGACTGCTCTGACAAATGCAGCCATCCTTAATCTTAAAATATTATATCCACTATATACACATATGGCCAGAGAGCAACAGTACACATGTATCCTTTTTAGATGCATTTCCTACTGCTTAGTCAGAAATCCTATCTTTCCATCTAGATTATAAACTACTAAAAAAGGGATTATGTGGCCCGGCTGGTGTGGCTCAGTGGTTGAGCACAGACCCATGAACCAAAAGGTCACTGGTTCCATTCAGGAGACATGCCCAGGGATCCCCCCAGGACAGGGTGTGCAGGAGGCAGCCAATCGACGATGTTTCTCTCTCACTGGTCTTTCTATCTCTCTATCTCTCTCCTTCGTCTCTCTCCAAATTCAATAAAAACATTCCTTTTTTCATTTAAAAAGAGATTATGTTGTGTGTCAGCGTTATTAACATCAGTTGATGTCAAACTTCGATGGGTCAAACCAAATTAAGCCTACCTGGGACTGTTCACCACCGCCCCCTTATATTTAATCTGCAGAAAAGAAAAATTAATGTATTTTCTTATCGGCGCTGCCTCCGCCTCTGTCAGGGTGACCCAGCATGCTGATAAATGAAGCTGAGGCAGCCTGGCCACAGCTTGGAAATAACCCCGTCTCTCTCCCATCTCAGATTGGGGCCAGAGTCCGAAGCTTCCACGCCCTCCCCCTCGCTCCCGTCCGCCTGGGGCGTCTGAAAGGGGTGTCTCCTGCTAAGTCATCTGCCTTTCACCACGGCAGCCCCCGGGAACCTAAAAATGGGGCAAAGCAAGCCTTGGGGCGAACTCAGAAAGGCTTGTCTTCCATTTCCAATAGAGCGCGGAAACCGGAGGAGAAGCAGGAGCCTGGGAAGCTTCCTCGGATGTCGTAAATAGAGAATCACTTCAATTCAGGTCCAAGCAAGTAGTTGATTTTTCTTTATTATTATTATTGTTATTGATTTCAGAGACGGGAAGGAAAAGAGATGGAAACATCAACGATGAGGGAAAACCATCCATCAGCTGCCGCCTGCACACCCCACACCGGGGATGGAGCCTGCACCCGGGCATGTGCCCTGACCGGGAATCGAACCGCGACCTCCTGGTTCATAGGTTGACACTCTACCGCTGAGCCATGCCGGCCGGGCCCCAGTGGTCTCCTAAAGGTGATTGTATTCTCCTCAACCCACCAAGCAGCCATGCAGACTGGGTCTAAAGTTAGCTGCTGTGATGCGTTTGTTTTTCCTTTCGGACCAAAGCACAGACAGCAGACAATAGGGCGTTTTGCGTCCTGAGACTGCTGTGTCACAGGGAATTCTTACTTCCTGTTTGTACTCAGCCTATGGGCCAAGCTATTGGGAAGAGAGTGAGCAACCTTTCCCCAAACACCACCTCTGATTCATGCTTCCCGAATTATGCAAATGCTGCCATTCACTCTCCCACCTAATCCTCTCTGGAGAAGCGCCCAGGTTGGAAATGAAAGAAATTCCTCTCTCAAATGTGTGTAATCCACACTCATTGCTTTTGACAGCAGAGGTGGGATGGCGAGAAGCGGCAGCAGCTAATGCTTTAATCGCATCGCCTCTGCCCCCAGCTTAGCCGGCACGGCCTCGGCGGGTCCTCCCTGTAGAATCGAGATGCAGGCGCCTCACACTTCCCCACTGCACTGGAACAGAAGGGAATCTACGGCGGGTGAAGGAGGAAGGAGGGTCAAAAGGGAGGAATCAAGAGGGAAAAGATGACCTAGCTGATGTCTCTAGGGACCGAAGCACTGATCTCGCCGGGGAGCAGCTGCCCGTGGAAGAAAGGCCAGGTTCTTGGGAGGAACAATGAGCTTTCAGTGAACTCGCCCGCCTTCCCCTCTGCACCTGCTCACGCTCCCCGCGGCGGCCTCACTCCGCTTCCTCCAGGCCCTGCTTCCTCGCCCCACTCTACTTCTGCATCGAAGCTCCTCTCTAGCCATCTTTTATTAAAACACATTTTTATTGGTTTTTAGAGAAAGAGGGAGGGAGGGGGAGAGGGCAAGAGGAAGTGAGGGAGGAAGAGAGAGGGAAAAACATCCAGGAAGAGAAAGAATCATCGATCAGCTGCCTCCTGCACGAGCCCATAACCCAGGCACATGCCTGGGCTGGGAGTCAAACCAGCCACCTCTTGGTGCATGGGTCGACGCTCGACCACTGAGCCACACCAGCCTGGCAGGGGAGTTAATGATTTTTAAAATGCCGTGGGGTCGTTGGTCCCTTTGTTTCTTTTAATTGCACACTCACAGTTTCTGGAACACGCACAGAAGAAAAGATAAGTGTCCTTGTCGGGAATGATTCATGAAGGAATTGAGCTCTGTTGCCATGGTGAGTCCCATCCGCCCGATATGACGGACAGTTTGGCTTCATTCCACTCTATGGGGCGAGGGCTGAGTCAAGGGTTATCTTTCCCTGGTCACGAAAGTGACCAAGGCTTCAAAAACGATTTAATCCGCGGGCCGCCTCCCGCTGGCCTGGAATTAAATTCTCACCCCGCGAGCAGACAGCTCCCAAAGGGCTCCCGTGCCCTCCGCAATGATTATTCCTGCGGCTCGGGGACTTCTTAAATCATTCCCTGAACTCAGGTCACTCTCAGCCGGCTTCCCGATACCCCGTCATACGAATTACCGAAAGGCCTCTTTCCATCCTAAGCAATGCCACCCGCGAAGGAGGTTTGATGTTCGCGTTATAATTTCATAGGCCACGAGATGAGTACTTTTCTCTAACAATGAAGAGCGCTACTTGAAATTCTCTCGTGCAACCCAGTGTCATTCACCCCCCGAGCCTGGGGGACATTGCTTGAACATACTACTGAGAGCCAACCACGTCAGGGAGGGGCTTGGGTCTGTGCCAGCATCACGTTCACATGAACCCCATAGTTTCTAGGACACATTTGTTTGCGTTTGTTTATTATTAAACTTGCTTTTTTTTTTTAGAGATACTGGAAGGAAGGAGGAGGGGGAGAGAGAAACATTGATGTGAGAGAGACACATGGATTGGTTGTCTCCCCTACGCACCACAAAAGCATCAGTCGGTGCTGGCCCCTCCTCACAGATAAAAACAGTGAACTGATCCTTCGAGAGGTTCAGGAATTCACCCAGGGTAACACCCGACAGTCCTCGGCTCTGGGATTCGAACCCAGAGCTCCCTGACGTTTCAGTCCCCGTGAAGATAAAAAACGATCTTGAGTCATCGGGTTGAGTATTCTTGAGCATTAAGTCAAAAAGCAGTATTCTGGTCAAGATCTGGAATCACAAACCCAGCTCAAAGTGGCTTTATGCCGAGTGTTTTCGGAGACAAGGGAACAAAAACCACAAGGCGTGCAACTGGAGCACGCGCAGAGGAGAGAACTCTGACCAGAGTGCCCTGTCCCCAATGGAACCGGAGGACGGGGACAGGACCGGAACCTGAAGGCCAGAACCTTTCATAAGCCACGCGGCTGCTGTCCACGGGGACGGGTGCTGAATCCTCACCCCTTTTCCACCTCTGGCCATACACTGCCAAACTACCAAGTCCCAAAGCCGAGCTATGGAAACCTCCCCATCACACCAGCACGGTCTCCTTAACCCCATCCATCTCGCCCAGATCCCCAGGCCGAGGAGACAGATTTGAGCCTGGGCTCATGTCCCCTGGCCGGCCGACCTTGCAATGACGCCTTTTCTTTGCTCAAATGCTGGGCAGCAGGCCCTTGTTCGTAACAAAATCTGCATCTCGAAACCAGCCCCGAGCTGCAGGATGGCGCTGCGCCTGTCGCCAGCCTCTTGCTGAAGGCTCCCGCTTTCTTTGTTGGAGTGAGAGTGTGCGCCCGTGTTTTACATACTCATAATGTTTCCCTGGGCTGAGATTAATCTTATCTTGCCAAGTACACTGACGCCGGAGGTTCTATTTGCTTGCTTGCTTGATGGGTGTGAGGATTGGCTACTTCAGGACACTTGCAGGGAACAAAGAAAAACCAGCTTCTCTTTAACCGACGCCTATCTCTCCCGAGAGAAAGGAATGCCTCATCGTGTCAGCAACAAGAAAACACAGACAGTCATGTAACCATATCTCCTTGTTAGCAGCCAGGAGCCCCAGCACTCAGGCCCATGGACCACAGACCCCCTCCTTTTATTTATTTATTTTAGAAATATATGTTTGTATTGATTCCAGAGAGGAGGGGAGAGGGAGAGACAGAAACATCAATGATGAGAGAGAATCGCTGACTGGCTGCCTCCTGCACGCCCCCTACTGGGGATGGAGCTCACAACCCGGACATGTGCCCTGACCCAGAATCGAACCGTGACCTCCTGGTTCATAGGTTCACGTGTAATCACTGAGCTACACCGGCAAGGCCCATCCTACCCACTTTAAAAAGTAAAGAATGTGGAGCCACAGGTCCTCCCAACAGGCACAATCACGACGTGTTTCCACTTGGCATACAACGCATCTCACAAGCCGACCTGTCCCTAGCACCTTTGTCATCTGTTTCCCCTTGAAAGATGTTTAATGCGGGAGCAGGCAGGAACAGAACGGCCTAGGGTTCATGGCTCACCTGCACGTTACCCATGAAATGCGGAAGTTCTAGAGCGGAAGCTTTGGCGAACAGGACATGGGGTCCCTTCACCATCGCCAACACCCTTTACTGAGGGACGATCACGGGTCTGACACTCAGCGACACAGTGAGACACACAGAAAACAATGTCGTCTCTCATCTCCAACGGCTGGTGCCGGTGTTGAGAAAACAACTTGGTTTTACAAAAACTGATTCGAACAAGTAGATAAATAAGAATCACAACATGAACTTCAGCACAAAGAAGGAAAACCGGCCACTTCAGAGGAAAGATAGGTTGACATAAAATGCTCTCATGTATTATTTAAGAATGCATACCTACCCCTCTCGGCAAATTAGACTTGGAATGAGAGATTTTTTAAAATGTACAAAGATTATCTCAATCAATAAGAGCAAATGGGAACTGCATATTAAACGATGGAAAATGTATAACTTACCCCCAGCACAATTTTCGATGATATATTGGAGCTCCTAGAAAATAAAAAAGACATAAAAGGTGAAACTTGAGAGAAGACAATAGAAAACACTGTTATTATTTGCAGACAATAAAATTTTATACATTAATAAATCCAAGAAAAATCATAGAAAAAATATTAGCATTAGCTCTAAAAATTACAGCTGATCCATGACTCTCTCTCATCATTGATGTTTCTATTACTCTCCCCTTTCCTTTCTGAAATTAATAAAAATACTTTTTAAAAAACTAAGAAAAACAATGACATTTCCGTCAACAGCACTAACTCGGTGAGAGGGATGGTGTTACTTTACTGAAACGAAATTTCCATTTCCCGTGTTAATACAGTGCTGTCATATGCTTGGGCCATGCAACCACCCTCATTTTTTTTCTAAGCCAGCCATCCTCACAGCACCGCCTACAGTAGTTGGCTTTCCCTTGTCATGCACCTGTTATTTATGAATTTAATTAATCTCGGCTCCAGAATTCTTAGAGGACTCCTGGTGCCCACGTGACCACAACCTGACATGCAAACTTGCTTGGATGGTGAAATGATGGGTTCGTTATTTGCTGGTCACCCAGGCATCCAGCACATGTTTTAATTAAAATTCAAAATAATAAGCAAGGATGCCTGTGGTCTTTGACAAATAAGATAAAATAGGACAATCAAGTAGATGCTACTTGTGCATTTCTTTTATATTTTATTGATTTCAGAGAGGTAGGGAGAGAGAAGCATCAATGATGAGAGAGAATCATGGATCAGCTGCCTCCTGCACACCCTCTACTGGGGATTGAGCCTACAACTGGGGTACATACCCTTGACCGGAATCAAACCTATAACCCTTTAGTCTACAGGCTGACACTCTATCCATTGAGCCAAACCAGCGAGAGCTTAAGATGGACTTCTTAATGATAGAAAGGGATAGATACCTAGAGGATCCATCCCTCTTAAGACCTGAGAAAGTCAGATCTAACATGAGGACAGTGAATAGAACCACCACCACTACCATATTCAAAATTTAACACATTCATAACACCACAAAAGATACAGAAAAACTATGAAATTACATTCCACTGAGAGGTGGGGATGGAAGAATGTAGGCATCAGCAGAGCGGGGTTTGAGTCTCGTCTCTGTCCTTAGTAGGTGGGTACCGCCAGACAAACGACATTCATTGTTCTGCATATTAATTTTTCATCTATAAAACTGGGATACTACCACCAAGCTCACCAAGCCTTGCCTCGGGTTTATATGGACAGGGACTCTTGACAAGTATGTCTATTCATTCTCTCCGTATTCTTGTTCCCTGCTTCTCCTCCCCGACCCTTAATCATATGCACACAGTGTTTTTAGTATGTAAGACGCTGTAGCAGCTGACATACAATTTTGTGTGTTGCTAATTCACTCCATGCTCCAGTGCTTCTCCTATATTGGAGCTGTCACCTCTTACCTGTTTCATTCATTTCAAGGAGCCAACATGTGCGAGACAGTTCGTGTGGCTGGTTTCCCTCCGGTGGGAAATTCTGATTGTTTCTAAGCTCCTCCCGCCCAATATAAACGGCGATGTTGCCGACATGAAAGAGAAATCACTCTGACACGTCCCCGAAGGTACAAACGGCTTCGGCGGGCATTATTGCCTTAGGATGCCATTTTTCACGTGTGTTTACTTATTCTGTCAATTCACCCTTTCATTGGCATCTCTTGCAAGTGCCGATATTTCTAGAATAGCTGCACTTCTAATGGAAGGGAAAAAAAAAGCTTCCTCTTGTCTTAACTCCTGCCCTGGAGACTGGCGACGGACTTAGTGCAGCCTGGGCTAAGGGGTGACCCCCACAGGTAACCCCCCCCCAGATTCCCAGGACCCTTCCCAATGCAGACTTCGGACTAAAAAGCCTACGTACATCAGTCCCAAGTATAATGAAACGCCATGACTTAGTTCCATTAGCCTCCTACCCCCACTTTTTAAAAAATATATTTTTATTCATGTCAGAGAAGAAGGGAGAGCGAGAGAGAAATAGAAACATCAATGATGAGAGAGAGTCACTGATTGGCCGCCTCCTGCATGCATGTCCCCTACTCGGGATGGAGGGCATGTGCCTTAAGCAGGAATGGAACCATGACCTCTTGGTTCATAGGGCCACACTCAACCACTGAGCCACACGGGCCAGACAACCCTCATTGATTTTTAATGAGTATAACTGTCTGTGTGTGTGTGTGTGTGTGTGTGACTCGAGCCATTTTTTTTCTTCCCGAGTATGTAAGTGAGCTATGTTGCTACCTTCTGGATCAGAAAGAGTTAAACCGGGTTTATGCTAGTTAGTGGCAAATTTAAAGGTTGCAGCATTGGGGAGGAGTGGAGAGAGTGAGAGAGAGAGAGCGAGAGCGAGAGCGAGAGCGAGAGCGAGAGAGCGAGAGAGCGAGAGAGAGAGAGAGAGAGAGAGAGAGAGAAAGGGAGGGAGAGAGAGAGAGAAACCGACCTCTGGCACATGCAGTAACTAATCATGCAAACAATTTATGTGCCTCAAAGCTCATTGTGAAAGGGCAATAATTGTTTTCAATAGAGACGCAGTTGAATTATAATTGAGCATCATTGAAAGTCACCGTGATATTGAATAAAACATTAGCTCTGTTAACCGTTGTTATCTTTGCCATTATCTCCAGCATACCGCGTGTGAGCCGCGCCCACACCCTGGTCTTCCTCAGTCAATCCTGCTGGGACTTATAGCAGCAAACCAGTATTTATGAAATGCTGAGGAGGGGAGGGGGAAAGAGGAGGAAGGGAAGGCGAGAAGAGGAGGAGAAAAAGGTAAAAAATATGAACAATAAAAAGGTAATAAATACATATCAACAATTGAATCTAAAAATCAAAATAAATAAGAAATCTAATGAACAGAATAAACTGGTGCATAACATAGACTCAGAGGCATGGAAATGGAACACACTGAAGACCCTCAGTGGGAAGGGTGAGGGGTGGGGGGAAGGGGTGGGGGGGGAAGAGATTAAACAAAGATCTTATATGCACATATGCATTGACCCATGGACACAGACAATAAGGTGGCGAAGGCGTGGGGTGAGATCCGGGTGGAGGGGGGTATTGGGGGGAAATAAGAGGGACATTTGTAACACTCTCAACAACAAAGATTAAGAAAAGAAGCAGTCACAGCTAAGTGGATGCCAGGTCAGACTGGTCACCTCTGTGTGGCACCTCCTGGGCACAGCACCGGGGAGGAAGGGGCACAGGGTCAGTTTCCAAAAGACCAGGCTTTGTAAACGCAACAGGAGGCGCCCCAATCGGGCTGCTGCCCTACTCTGAGCGGGAGTCCCACAGCCTGAGACGTCACTGAGCACAGCCCTCTCTGAGCTCAGCCTGGACAGGGCTATCGACCCTACTGTCCAGCTGCCACCCTCCGTGTCTGCTGTCACACTGCTTGTTCAATAGGTTCCAGCTCTGCGGCTCATTCTGTCCACATATATATACATATGTCCATATAAATACACACTATATTTTAATATATCTGTATTGATTTCACAGAGGAAGAGAGAGAAACATCAATGATGAGAGAGAACCATTGCCTCCTGCACGCCGCACACTGGGGATGGAGCCCACAACCCGGGTATGTGTCCTGGCCAGGAATCAAACTGTGACCTCCTGGTTCCTAAGCCAAACTCCACCACTGAGCCAGGCTGGCCGGGCCCACCCTCATGTTCTTGTTCTCTGTGGGGAGGCTGAGGTGGCCCAGACTGGAAGGTGTGGCTGAGCCTGGCAGATAAGGACAACAGTCACAGGTGGCAGGGCAATGGCCGTGGGGAGGCCCACGGGCTGGGCGGCCTGTAGTCCCATCGCCGGGTCCTTAGGCCCGACCTGAGAGGGCTATGAGGAGCTGCCTGAGGGGCGATGAGGAGCAGCTGGTTGGATGGACCGCCTTCCGGCCCACACAGCGCGGGGTCATGGCGGACAGCTAGGGCCGGGGAGTTGGAGCGCTTTTGTTCACGTTTAAGTAAACCCCGCAGAATGCCGATAAAGGGCCGGTTTAAGAAGACAGAACCTGAGCGCTGCCTTTGGGGTGGGCTTTGTCCTGTGGGCGCTGCTTGCTTTCCCGAGAGGCTGCACACAGCTGGCACGCACAGGGCCCCTTGCAGGGCACGCAGAGCCGGGGCCAGCCCAGCCCCCCTCGAGGGTGGACATCAGGCTCCAGGCCCGCGCATGGCCCCCTGTTTGCCAGGACCCTGTGAAAACTGAGCCTGTGCCCTCCCCTGGCTGTCAGCACACGCCGGCCAGACGTGGTCTCTGCGAGCTGCGGGGTGGCCCAGAGACCCTCAGAAAGCCAGAGGGAGTGGCAAGATGCCACCCCAGGGAGGACCATGTATCCTAAGGAAAAAAAAGGGGTGATTGGGGATCAAGGTCAGCACAAGGGCAGGGTTCAAGGTCAGCAAGGACTCTCCAGCGGTTTGGCTTGGCTTTTTCTGAGAACAGTTTCCAGGACACACTGCAGCTGCAGAGACCCTCCGGGCGTGGGCTCGTCTGCCCGTTTACCATGCGGTCATCCTGGCAGACATGGGGAGCTGCTCTCACGTACACGGCCTTGGGCTCTTGAGGGAGAGTCAAGTTGAAGAATTCAGCCAGAGGTCAGGGCCGAGCCTAAGGGGTGAATGCTGGGAGAGGGTGCGGGCCTCGTTCCCCAGTGGAGGTGACCTCTTTCCCCGAGGTTAGCCCGGGGTCATGCCTGTTAAGCAGACAGAGGACAGCGCTGTCTGGTGGTCAGGGTGTAAGAAAAGCTTCCTGTCCAGCTGGGGCGGCTCAGTGGTTGAACGCTGACCTATGAATCAGGAGGTCATGGTTTGATTCCCGGTCGGGGCACAGGCCCGGGTGGCGGGCTGGATCCCCAGTGGGGGGCGTGCAGGAGGCAGCTGATCCATGATTAACTCTCATAATTGATGTTTCTCTCTCTCCCTCCCTCTTCTTTGCTCTCTGAAATCAATAAAGGTATTTTTTATAAAAAGAAACCACAAGCGCCTTAGCCGGTTTGGCTCAGTGGATGGAACATCAGCCCACGGACTAAAGGGTCCAGGGCACATACCTCAGTTGTAGGCTCCATCCCTGGTCCTGGTCTGGGTGCATGCAGGAGTCAACTGATGGATGAGTCTCTCTCACATCGATGTTTCTCCTTCAATTTCATTCTCTCTAAAAATCAATGGAAAAATATTCTCAGGTGAGACTTAACATTAACCAATCAATAGCTAAGTGAATATTACCCAGATACACATCTGGACAGTGTCGGCTAACTTTGGGGGACAAGGGGACCGGGAAACCCCTCTCCTGCCGCTGGTCTGGCTGTGTGACCTTCGGAGCCACGGCTGCCAAGGCAATGTGTGCAAATACAAAGCGAAGAGAGGAGAGAGATGTTTGCGGATAATTAAGCCCGAAGATACACTCGCATCAATTATTCAGTTTCTGCGGGTCCTCATTAGCGCAGGCTCCTCGAGTGCAGGCAGCGCCATCATTCACATGCGGACCGACGTGCTCAGTGAAGGGAAAAGATGGTGTGTGGGAGGGAGAGTCCTGGGGGACGCTGGCTGAGGCCCGGAGGGTGAGGACGGAGAGACTGGCTATGGGATTGTGTGCTTGCAATTCAGCATCGCCCACACTGCACTGCGATGCCTGTCCTGATGCCACACGATCGAAAGACTGGGGACCTCAAGGAATTAAAAATCTCACTCCCGTTTGGCCCCGTCATCCCAGTTCTAGGAATATATGCTAAGAAACGTGCAACACTCATCAGAAAGAATACATGCACCTCACTGCTCATAGCAGCGCAACTTACTAAGATTTGGAAACAGCCTAAGTGCCCACGAGCAGAGGAAAGGGTTAAAAAACTGTGGCCCATCTGCACAGTGGAATACTGCGCTGTAAAGAAGGAAGAGCTCTTACCATTTGCAACGGTATGGATGGACCCGGATAGCATTATGCTGAGCGAAATAAGCCAGCCGGAGAAAGGTAAGTATCGCATGATCTTAGTCATATGTGGGATACAACGATCAACATAAACTGAAGAACAAAAATAGACCCTGCCTAAACCAGTTTGGCTCAGTGGATAGAGTGTCAGCCTGCGGACCGAAAGGTCCCGGGTTCGATTCTGGTCAAGGGCATGTACCTGGATTGCGGGCACATCCCCAGTAGGGGGTGTGCAAGAGGCAGCTGATCGATGTTTCTCTCATTGATGTTTCTAACTCTCTATCCCTCTCTCTTCCTCTCTGTGAAAAATCAATAAAATATATTTTAAAAATTTCTAGATCTCTATCCCTCTCTCTTCCTCTCTGTAAAAAAATCAATAAAATATATATATTTAAAAAATAGACCCGGACACATAGAAGTATGGAGCAGACGGTCAAACCACAGAAGGCAGACAGGGGATGGGAGGGGGGCTGGAAAGAGAGCAACCAATGGACTCATATGGCTGTATGCATAACCCATGGACACAGACAGTAGGGTGGTGAGGGCCTGGGGTTTGGGGAGGGCAGGGTGGGAGAGGCCAATGGGGGCAGGGGGACCTATGTCACACTCTCAACAGTAAAGTTTAAAAAATAGACTGGGGAGAGGTAAGATCCGGCAGCCTGTCATTTGTATCCACTGGCCTTGGGTTCCAATAGCGGCGACTGAAAAGAAACTCTATTTTTCTCTTGCATTTTTTTCACTGCTTTGTGCACTTTTTAAAGAACTCAGGGAGTGAGTTTTATTCTGTTTTTAGGCCCTGAGTTCCCTATGCTTAAATCCATCCCCGTCTCTCACTCTGCGGGTTGTCCGTTTGAGCCCAAGACACCCCACGAAAATGTTGTGCTCCAATGTAATTCTAAACACACACGCTCCGGACTCACAACCCCTCCTCCTGGTGTTTCCCCAAAAGTACCCCTTGCAACGCTGATGGGGGAGATGGGAAAGGCAGTGGCCCGGGGGGTGAAGCAGTGAACAGTGGAGAAAGTTCATGACACAAAGGACATGAAGGGGAAGGCCAGGTGCAGAGGGAGGGATACTCTACAGCAGTTAAATGATTGGCCTCGACCTACAAAAGGCAAAATCCACACCCGAGGATATTTTCCCATTCATTTTTAGAGAGAGTAGAAGGGAGGAGGAGAGACAGAGAGAAACATCGATTGGCTGCCTCCTGCACAAGCTCCAACTGGGTCCAGGGATCAAGCCTGCAATGGAGGTGCCTGCCCTTGACTGAAATTGAACCCAGGATCCTTCAGCCTGCAGGCTGGCACTCTATCCACTGATCCACACCGGCTAGGGCAAAAGAAAAAGAAAAAAAAAGACCTTGAAAATACAATATTTAGTGCAGAAAGCAAGTTAAGAGTAATTGTTAACATTGCAGAATGATCAGTAAAGAATGTCATTAGTGTAAATTAGAAACAATGTTTTAGGAAAACAAGAGGATGCGTTGCTATAGATACATATGCACAGAAGGAAAGCATTACAATAAAACCGTGGTTGGGACAACAGCTGGGGATAATGGCAGCTGCAGGGGAGACGGAGAGGGAGAGGAGACGGATGTGGGTGGAGAGGAAGGCTTCCAACCCGTCGGTAAAGCTTTGTCCAAAAGCCATGCGCTCCGAGGCGAAGGAATAAAAGCCGTTCTTGTCATGGGGAGTAGAAAGAAACTCTTCCAAACTCGGTACCTGGTTTGAGGTCCCTGTTGGGGAATCCCCTAGGGAGGAGGGATCGCTCCCTAAAGGAAGCCCGGGCTCCTGAGCTCACTTATCGAAGCTGGAGGTGTCGGTGTCATCTCGATGACACTCGGTGGGGCTTCAGAGAGCTGGTGGCACAAGGCACTGGCCCGGGAGTTCTCGGGATGCCGCTGAAAGCCAGAGGTGACAGGGAGGGCCAGGTGGGGCGGACAGGGTATTTACAGAACGCCTTGTCTGAGAAAGGAATTTACGAGGCGGAGGGGGATAATGCATGGAACAGAGATGCATGCCAGCGGCTGGGGTGGCTCAGTGGCTGAGCGTCAACGTATGAACCTGGAGGTCACGGTCTGACTCCCAGTCAGGGCACAGGCCTGGGTTGTGGGCTCGATCTGCAGGAGGGGGCGTGCAGGAGGCAGCTGGTCAATGGTTCTCTCTCATCACTGATGTTTCTCTCTCTCTCTCCTTTTCCTTTCCTCTCTGAAATATATATGAAATATATATATATGAAATATATATAGGTGTGTATGTGTGTGTATATATATATATATTTATACACACACACACGTATATATTTAATAATAATAATGTGTGATACGTTCTTTTAAAGGAGGGAGGCCCGGGAACAGTAGGCCCGGGAACAGTGGACACTCCTTGTGTCTGTCTCTCCAAACACCACGAGGAGACTGGGCAGGGCTCTGAGGACCCGCGGGGACTGTGTGGCCAGGGCTACTGGAAGGTAGAAACTGTCACCGTGTCTGAAGGCTGGGCTGAGCCGGGCGGGACTGCGCGGCGCCTCCCACCCTCCCCGCAGCCTCCCGCCATGTCCCAGAGTGTTAGCCTGCCGGGCAGCCCTCCATGCTGAGCCCTGGGATTCAAGAGGCTCCCAAGTGATGAATCAATTATGAAATGGAAACTCCGATGGCAGCCCGTCTGCTTAATTGTTTGACAAGTTAATTAATCTCCAAGCAAAGGCTCCACTCTCCCTGTAATGGCGGGGACATGGCTGTTGAGGGTCCCGGAGGTCTGGGCGGTGCAGCGTCAGTGAGGGCCCTGGGTCCCGGGATAAACAGCCTTAGGGGGCCAGAGCCTCCGCACAGGAGTGGAGAGGTTTGCTCCAGCTCCTGCCCGGAAGTGCGTTTGCTACTGATTATGTGGTTGCTAATTAAAATGTGAACTTGTCTGTTTATTTACATGTCTGTTTTTTTTTTCTAAATTTCTCTTCCCTATTGCTTTTCTTTCTAAGAAGAGCCTATGGCCCTAGCGGGTGTGGCTCAGTGCAAACAGCGCGGGCATGCAGACTGAAGGGTCCCGGGTTCGATCCCCGGTCAGGGAACATGCCCAGGTTGCGAACTCCATCCCCAGTGTGAGGCGTGCAGGAGGCAGCCGATTCTCTCTCATCACTGATGTTTGTCTCTCTCTCACCCTCTCCCTTCCTCTCTGAAATTAATACAAATATATTTTAAAAATATATAAGAGGAGCCTGTGATTCAAACAGCCAGTGCTTCCAGAGTGTGAAAAGCCCTAACAGTGGCTTCAGGAGACGGTGCTGTGACAGCTGACACAATAGTGAGATTCGACCTTCTCACGGGGAGGCGGGGGAGTGCTATGGGCCTGTCTGTCCGTCTGTCTGTCTGCATGACATGGCTCCTGTTGTCTCAGCCTTGTGATCACGTCTCGGTGCCTTCAGAAATTCCAAGTGACAGCGTAGCGCTGAGAGGCTGGGGTGTGCCCAGTGCGGGCCAAAGACCCCCCTGGGCCAGCCCCAGCTGGAGACGCAGACGACTAGATTTCGACAGGGCCTCCTGGGTGAGTGGGGATCGCGAGGGATGGAACTCGGCAGCTTTTAATGAGCTCCCCGGACAGAGTAAGAGCCGGTGGGATGAGGCTGGTGGGAATTTGTTGCCGGTGGCTGGACGGAACGATTCCTAAGCACACCCCCCAGCAAGGGCCATGCCTTGAGGGCTGGCTCTTCTCCACGTGACCAGGTGTGGCCCCAGACTTCATTCAGGGCTTTCTTTCATTTTTTTTATTTTTTATTTTTTATTTTTTATCAATCCTCACCCAATGATATTTTCCCCCACTGATTTTTAGAGAGAATGAAAGGAAGAGAAGGAGAAGGAGAGGGAGGAAGAGGGGGAGGGGGAGAAACATTGATGTGAGAGAGACATATCGATTAGTTGCCTCTCACAGGCTCCACAGTTGGGCGGGGATGAAGCCTGCAACTGAGGTATGTGCCTTTGGCCAGAATCGAACCCATGACCAATGCACTAACCACCGAGAAAAACCTACTACCAGTAAGGCTCAGGTCTTTCTTTAAATGACACCTCTCAGAATCTTTCCTGGTCTCCCTGTCGAATACAACACTCCTGCTAAAGGGGAGGGTGGAATTTAGCAAGTGTCTTCGTATCACGTATTGCTATCTAAAATAGAATTGAATCTTTATTTGTTACCTACCTTCTTTCTCGGAGGAACGCTCCAAGAGGCAGGAACTCTCAGAATGTGCGCTCAGGGCCGCACTGAGGCGCGCAGAACAGTGCCTGAGCCACAGCAGACGCTCCAGCAGCAGCCAGGGAGGGAGTGACGGCCCGCTCAGACGTGCCTTCAGGCATCGATGCTAACGTCATCTACGCCGGCACAGTCAGCCTCAGACTCCACTGTGGAAGCTCATAGTTGAGGATGTAATCGCCTGTGGAAAACAGGACGTGAAAAGCTAGGAAGAACAAACTGAGAAGGCTGCATTGCCAAAATAGGCAGGATTCCCCTCACGAGATGCTTACAGGGAAGTGTACAGCACGGGATGCTCGCACTGAACAGGAGGGCTGGCCTCCGATCGATACGCTGAGCTTTCACATCACAAAACCGGGGAAAGGAGAGACAATTAAGCCCAAGCAAGCAGAAAGGAGAAAGTCATAAAGGCACAAGCAGAAAGAAATGAAATTGAAAACATAAGAACGACGAGGAATATAAATGAAGCCAAAAGCTGGTTTCTTTGAAAGATCAATGAAACTGAGAAAATTCTAGCAAGATTTACAAAGAAAAAAAAGGGACAAAAATTGCCACTGAATCTGAAAGGAAAGAATAGACATCGCTACAACACTGCAGAGAGCAAAAGGAAATCATAACCTATAATCAACTCCACGCGCGCAAGTCTGACGACTAAGACAAGGCGGGCCGATTCCTCAAAAAGGGTAAAATACCAAACTCAGCCGAGGTGAAACAGGTGACGGGAATATTCATATGGCTCTTAACACGTGGACCTGTTGTCAAAGGCCTTCCGAGAAAGAAAGCTCCAGGCTCAGACAGACCCTGGAAAGCTCCACCCAACCTGGAAAGACAACAGAATACCGTGCCTACACCATCTGTCCCATAAAACAGAGGACACTGTGGGTCTCAGTTTGTGAGGCAGGTGTTACTCTGAAACAAAACACAAAGGCGGAGCCAGAAATAAAATGTGGGAGTCAATACCCCTCATGCAGAAAAAAAACACACCACAAAACCTGTCCATAAAATACAGGCAAATCAATAGATCAACACATGCAAACAGTGTATCACAACCAAGCAGTGTTTATGCCAGGAATGCAAGGCTAGATCAATATTCTGAAACTATGAATGTGATTCACTATTTACAGTCTAAAGAAGATGAACCACAAAGTCATATCCATGGATGAAGAAAAAGCAAGTACAAAAAAATAAAAATTTGTTAAGCGATCGATCCAACAAGAGGATATAACCCTTGTGAAAACATATGCATCACACTACAGAAGCGCCTGGATGAAATGAAAAAACAACAACAATAAAAACTCTCGGCAGACTGTGCGGGAGAGATGGGCAACAACAGTTCCAGGAGGCGACCCTGATACGCCCCCTGCCTTCAATGGAGAGGACTTCCAGATAAAACAATCGAGGGAGCAATGGCCTTAACCCACCCACGGGATGAGATGAATTTAACTGATCTTTATAAGACATTTCCTCCCAAAGCAGCAAAAGTTACATTAATTTCAGGTGTCCCTAGACCAATCTCAGAGCGAGACCGCATCAGGACACAAAGCAAGAATACCCTGTCTGCACCACCCAGCCCAGAAAACAGAGACAAAAACCCTGCGTGGACTAGGAATGGAAGGCGACCTCTGCAGGCCGAGAAAGGCATCTGCGCAAAACCTACAACCTCATCACACCTGTCCGTGAAAGGCTGGAGACGCCCCCAGGCTGAGAAGCAGCGGGTTCCCAATCCTGCTGCTGGTCTGGGCACCTCCTGGCATCTCTGGACAGTTCGTGACTCGGTCCAGGTCTTGGGCCCTGGCCTGGCACCTGGATCAGGGACTCGGGGCCTCCTGGGTAAAGGCTGGACTTGGGGCTCTGCTCAGCTTCCCACCCGCTTTGTACATCAGTCCCGAAGGTCCACCTGGTTGAACTTCCCCTCTTATCCACTCAATCCCTTTCCAGACCAGAGGTCACCAGCCCTGTGGAACAGCAGAATGTTAAAATCGCTGGGGTCATTTTAAACAATGCAAACACCTTGGGGTCCTATCTCCTGGATTGACTCCCCAGCATCTGTATTTTTTAAAAATATATTTTTATTGATTTCAGAGAGAGGAAGGGAGAGGGAGAGAGAGAAACATCAATGCTAAGAGAATCATTCATCAGCTGCCTCCAGCACACCCCTGACTGGGGATGGAGCCTGAAACCTGTGCCCTGATGGGAATCGAGACCTCCTGGTTCCTAGGTCGACGCTCACCACTGAGCCACACCGGCCAGGCTGAACGAGGCTGCTGTCTCCCGTTAGTGGGGATAATGGGATTAGCCTGTCTGTGCCTGAATAACATGTTCAATGTAAAGGGGGGCGGGGATTAGAAGCCACTTAAAAGCTGCTACTTGGCACCGATATATTGTTTCAGGACTGGATAATCAGGAAAGATATTCCGGCGCCGTCACCAGGCAGCGATGTGAATAAAATGCACTCGGTGGAAAACTGTACTGTGTGTAAATATATGCACTGGGAGAAATGGGTCACCACCCATTCCTATGTATCCCTCCCCGGCCCAGTGACGGGCGGGTGCAATGCCCGGTTTGGATGGCGGCGGTGCTTAGGCGGGGGGAGGAGACTGGTGTGGATCTGGGTGGGACTCATGATTCCAAGGTGAACAGGGGAGCGACGAGGCCACCCCAGAGCTGGCGCGGGCCCCCCCGCTCCGCACCTCCTGCGTAGGCCCACCTATGACCACGCCTGCTGATAAACGGCTGACAGCTAAGCAGACCCTCTTCTCCCTCCTGCCGTCCGCATCTTCAAGCGCCCTTGTAATGGGAAAGGAAAAGGGAGGCCCGTGTCAGTCTGTTCGATTTTTCTGGTGCGGGCCAGGAGCGCCTGGAGCTGGTCTCTGTGAAGAGGGGCTGCCCACGTTCCTATGGGAATATGCAGGGTTATTCCCGTGGGGTCCAGACCCAAGCAGCCACGGTGGCTTCCCCTCCTCAAAAAAGGCATCCGCAGGGACCCCCTTTGCTCATTTGAGGGAGATTCACGGGGACTCGGAAGATGTGGGCACCAGGAGTGCGCTTCTCCACCAATATGGAGCAATTTAAAAAAATACATATATATTTTTATTGATTTCAGAGAAGAAGGGAGAGGGAGCAAAGAGAATCATTGATGGGCTGCCTCCTGCATGCCCCCTACTGGGGACTGAGCTCGCAACCCGGGCATGTGCCCTGACCGGGAATTGAACTGGTGGCCTGTTGGTTCATAGGTCGGCACTCAACCTCTAAAGGATACGGGCCAGGCTTATTTATATGTTTAAATACAACACAACACAGCATGTATAAAACCTGTCAGGAGGTTCCCATTACACTTAGAATGAAATCTCCACTCCTGACCAGGACAGACGAAGCCCCTTACCCTCTTCTCTGCCCAGCACACCAACCTCACTCTCAATCGTGACCTGCTTCACTCACGGTGCTATAGGCACAAGGACCTTTTTTCCTGGTCCTCCAAAAATTAGGGGCTATTCCTGGGGCCTCAGGCCTTTGCGTTTCCCACCCCCTCTTCTAGAATGTGCTTCCCCTGGGTCTTCACACCCCTGACCTCAGCATCTCCTCAGACCGGCCAATATGGCTCAGCAGTTGAGCATCGACCCAGGAACCAAGAGGTCGCTGGTTCGATTCCCGGTCAGGGCACATGCCCAGGTTACAGGCTGGATCCTCAGTAAGGGGAATGCAGGAGGCAGCCGATCCATGATTCTCCTTCATCATAGCTGTTTCTATTTCTCTCTTCCTCTCCCTTCCTCTCTCTCTCAAAATCAATAAAAACATATTATTATTATTTTTTTTTTTAAAAAAAAAGAGGCCCTCTCTGACCAGCACCTCCCCACCTTGTACCCATGCTTGATTTCCCTGAGCCCGAATTTTCTTCTAAAAACACCCTATGCGTGTTGTAGCGGTCTCCTCCCTTGTTATGTCCCCAGTGGCTACAACAGAGTCTGGCACTCAGTAAGTATTGACGGGATGAATGATTGAAAAAGGCTTTTTATTCCCTGAGCGGGCACCCCTGTCTCTTGCAGCATGCATTGCATTTTTCATGGTAGATGGGAATCAATTTTCTTAGTGTGTGATCCAGAGCCCTGCCGATGTGACGGAATTTCTGAAGATCCCTGTAGTTGTTAAAAGCCTCCATTTCACTGTGCAGTGTGGGTGAGGGAGAATGAAAATGTTCATTTGCTGCCGGTGTGTAACTTGGGAGAAGCTGAAGCTCTTTGGGAATGGTCGGGTAATATTTATGAGAAGCTTAAAAAAAAACTAGCGGAGCCGTGGTTAGAGCGTCGGCCCCAGCAACGATGGGTCTCGGGTTCGACTCCCCATCAAGGGCACGTACCTGGGTTCAGGTTCATTCTCCGCCCCAGTCAGGGCTCCAGAGGGAGGCAGCCAATCAGTGTGTCTCATATCCACGATTCTCTCTCTCTTCCTCCTCATACTCTCTCTAAAACTAAAACTCGGGTGAGGATGAACAAAAAATAAAATAAGCAAGTATTTTTACCAGTATATTTACAGTTCAGATTTTTATCCTGAGGGGACATGAAATTTGAATATGTATTTATAAAAAGGAATATAGAAGAAAATCCTAAGAACAATTTAAATATACAACTGGAATCTGGCTTAATAAGCTTTCTAGAGAGTTGACGAGCCTGCAATCATGAAAATCATGTTTTAAAAGATTATTTAATGTCATGAATAGTTGATCTTTTAGGTTGTAAAAAGATGTTTACAATGTGATGATATTTTGATTGGGAAAAAAAAATCCCCCTATGGTATTTAAATATATAAAATCATGCATGATGAAAAGGTTAAACGTGCATATGATAAAATTTAAGCAGTGGGTGGAAGAATTATGAATGATTATTTGTTTTTTCAAAAGCTTCTACAATGAATTCCATGTTTCAATTTATTAAAGTGACAATTTCGCCTGGCCAGTGTAGCTCAGTGGTTGAGCACTGACTCAGGAACCAAGAGATCAGGATTCGATTAACGGTCGGGACATATGCTCAAGCTACAGGCTCGATCACCAGTGGGGAGCATGCAGGAGGAGCTAATCGATGATTCTCTCTCATCATTGGTGTTTTTATCTCTCTCCCTCTCACTTCCTCTCTGAAATCAATAAAAAAAAATTAAAAAAAAAATAAGATCTGTGATCTGCTGCGGCGCTGTCATGTTGTAATGGTTCCAGAGGGCGTTTCATCCATCCATTTGCTCAATGAAGAATGAGCCCTCTGCTTCCTCGGGATGGGGAACCTGGACGAGGCGCCTGCTCTGGGCACGTGGGCCAGTTTCACTAGCGCCGCAGCGTGAGGAGGGGCCGTGGGAAGAGGAGCTGGAGCGGGAGGCCGGAGCGGCCTGGGTGCTGGGAGTCCTGGAGTGAGAGAAGAGGGCCCCCTGCCCTTCAGGACTGACCTCGGGACCCCAGCGGCAGAGCCCACAATGGCCCAGTGTTGCGAGCCCACGGTGCGTGTCCGCGATGCCCGCGGCGGGGAGGCGGCGGTGTAAAGCAGAGGTTACCGCCGGCCCGGGGGCCCCTTCTGCGGCTGGGGGAGGAGGTCATTGTGACATTCCCATAAAGAAATTCCTGGCACTGGAGTGAATGACGGATGGCCCTTTTAGCATGGAAGAGTTCAACGCCGGGCTTTCTCCATCCAGGCAAGGCGACGGCAGCAAATAATGTTTCTGTTGAACGTGACTGTCATGCACAGTCCCTGGGTGAAAGGCCAGAAGGAGCCTGGCCCGTGTGGCTCGTCGGTTGCGCATTAACCTCTGAACCAGGAGGTCACAGGCACACGCCAGGGTTGTGGGCTCGATTCTCAGTAGGGGCGCTCAAGAGGCAGCCGATCAAGGACTCCCTCTCATCACTGAGGCTTCTCCCTCTCCCTCTCCCTTCCTCTCTGAAATCAATAAAAATATATTTGGGGGGGAAAAAAAAAAAAAAAGAAAGGCCAAAGGAGAGAGTCGGTTCTTCTGATTAACCTGAATTCCTGGGCACACACTGGATTTGCTTAATCTCCCTGTCCTTGGGTGTGCCCAAATCCCGATTTATTTTAGTTTTAATGAGCAGGGTTGAGGGTTTTCTGACTCTTTAACTCAGCCATTTGTAGAATAAAATGCATGCGATCCTACAGCATTCGGTCTAATTATTTCAGAGCAGAGAGAGAGGGGGAACTCTGACCTGCCGAAGCCAGAGTGAGACCATTATGGCGATGAGACGACGGCTCCAGTGGGGAAGAAAGCGGATGGTCATTTGGCCAAACGGTACTAATAATCTCGGGGAGGGACCCTGACTCAGTGGCCTGGAGCGTGGGAAGGAGAGAGAGAGTGCTGCAGGAGGGGTGGGGAGGGATAAGCGTATGCCGTGGGGATCAGTAGCAGGAGGCCAGGCTGCAGTCCTGAGGCTCAACTGACCCAAAATGAAGCTCACGGGCCAAAACAGCAGCATCAGGAGCCAGGGACACACAAACTGTCCCCTCGACCGGGAGTTCGGCCAGCAGGCAGGCCGGCCAACTGTTCACGTCCCCTCCCCCTGGCCAGGCTGGCCGGACCCCACCCCCCATGCACGAATTCATGCACCAAGCCTCACACACACACACACACACACACACACACTGAATGGCCAGATTATTATGCATTCAGAGGTCATAATTTGGCTACTCAGTGTATACAGTGTGTGTGTGTGTGTGTGTGTGTGTGTGTGTATTATTTATTTATTTACTTCTAAGAGGAAGGAAAAAGGAGAGAAAAATCACTGATCAGGTGCCTCCTACATGCCCCTATGCAAGCCCACAGCCCGAGCATGTGCCCTGACCAGGAATCAAACCACTGAGCCACACTGGCCAGGCCTAGAGCCCCTCCCTCTCCAATGCCTTGCACGCCCGGTCCACCTGCAGGAGCCCAGAGGCACCACCATTCCCCGCTGCAGGCCTCTTGGCAGACCCATGAGTAACACAGTCCTCAGCCTCCTTCCACGCCAGCCCTGCCGCATTGACACTCAGCCCACGTTCGCCAGGAAGAGGCCAGTAATTGGTTTTGCCGGGGGAACAACCTCAGAGATAAATGCCCTGTGTGCAATCATTTACCTTCCCCGGGTGCGTGTGTGCGAGCGCGTGTGCATATGTGCTTGTGTGCACCCGGCCGTCTCAGGCACAGGCCCCGCTCATTGCTCACTCCTGGCACCAGGGATGTCACTGGGAGACAGCGGGGCCGCTGGAGCATGAGCGCACAGTTTCAGGGGAAGGGGTGTGGGTTGCAGGGGCGAGGCCTGCGTGCTGGCTCAGGCAGAAAGGCACGTGGCTCCCCAACAGCCTGCCCTCTATCACCCAGCCTCCTTTCGGTTTCCAGGCTACAGTACGAAGCTTTCGGGAGAAAGGCTATGAGGTGATACGAATGGGCAGCCAGCGGATGGCGTGGGTGACATCAGCACCCTCCGAGGGCACAGGAGACGCCTGGCTTCTCGCCGGCCAGGGTGCCGTTCTCTGGCCCCGACTCCTGGCTCCCGCGCCCTCAGCACCCTCTGTTCGCACACTTGTATTAGTGCGTGTGACTCCTGTACATGGAACTCACCCCTCAGCCCACTCTAAGGGAACGGCATGCATGGTTCACCAGAATCTCTTCCCTGGCGGAGCGATACCCTCCTGCGTTCAAATGGTGATTGAACACCCCTACTGGGATCAGCACGAGGTTCCTGGCCATGGAACGGGGATTCCTGAGATCTGGCCTCACCTTCAAGAGGTCAGAGATCCTGCCCAGCTGGTGTGGCTCGGTGGTTAGACGTTAACCTATGAACTGGCAGGTCACCGTTCGATTCCTGGTCAGGGCACAGGCCCGGGTTGTGGGCTCGATCCCCAGTAGGGGGCGTGCAGGAGGCAGCCGGTCAGCGATTCTCTCTCATCATTGATGTTTCTGTCTCTCCCTCTCCCTTCCTCTCTCTTTAAAAATCAATAAAAACATTTTAAAAACCCCAAACAAACAAAAAAATGGTTCTCTTTGAAAATGGACTTCTTCAAGGATTCACAGCCAAATGGCAGTGGAATCAGAATTAGCACTGGAGTTTCAGAATGAGCTCCTTTAAAATTCAAAATTGCCTCGAGTACCTTTCACTTAGCATGCATATATATATTCTGACTTAGCTCAGGTGCCACTAGCAGTGTGCAGCTGCTAAAATACACACACAAGCTTTGCCCTGGAAGGGGCACCGTGTCCGGAGCTGGAAATGCATGGCCCTGGCCAGTCACCCTGAGGACGCTGTGCTTGCTTGTGCCAATCACCCTGACAGGGGCTCTGGCCACGCAGAGGGCATCCTGGCCACATGACCACAGAAAGGATGGGAGGGAGGGTGGAAGTTTTGATGGGGAAAAGGCAGAGCAGGGAAGACATGGTGGCTGCCCTCAGGTGTGCCGGGAGCTCCTGGGAGAAGGAAGAGAGTGTTTCTGAAGGCGGAAACTGGACAAGTAACCTAGAAAAGGCCAGCCACCACGAGGCAGCGGGCGCCCCCTGTTGGCGGGGCTCCCTAACAACTATCTTGTTTACCTCCTCACCTCTCTGCAGGGACACAGCAGCAAGTAATACAAGGTTCCTTTCAAATCCTAATTCTCTGTAATTCTATGTCCTTCCTAAGGCAGGCTTGGGTAGCCAGGAGCACCCAAAGGGACGCTAAGAGGGTCTGAAAAGACAAAGAGAGGGACCCAATGACCTTTCCTTCTTAACTTGCATAGAACTTGCAGCAAACACACCCCTTTCGGCGATGATTCTGAGAGATCGCTGCAGAATAAAGCCAAGGAGATGGCAATAGGAACCTGAATTAATGTTCTGCTTTCCCATTCTGTCCCCTCACCGAGAGCAAAGCTGGCGTGGGAGGCCTGCCGCGTCTGAACCCGCACATCATCCTCAGGGCCACTGCCTTTTCTTTCTACTTAAGATTTAAAAATTTTAATAGATTTTCATTGATTCCAGAGATGAAGGGAGGGAGATCGAAACTTCAATGGTGAGAGAGAATCACTGATCAGCTGCCTCCTACACACCCGCTGCTGGAGATCAAGCCGGAAACCCGGGCCTGTGCCCTGCCCGGGAACTGACCGTGACCCCCTGGGTCCTCGGTGCCGATGCTTTCTGGGCCTCAATGCCGCAGTGACCTTCCTGTCGTGGCCATGAGCATGTGTGTGCGTTTTCCTTTTCTTTTTTACCTCTTTCTTCCCCTGTAGGTGTGTCTGAATAGCAGCCCATTACTGCCCACTCTGCGCTATAAATATTTATAAGCATGCTCCGAGGAAGCTATTGTGCCATAAACCAGCCAGGGGCATGGCTCTCGCTATTTCGTGGAGGTGGGAGGCCGCTTCTGGGGAGGGGGGAGCCTGCCCGACAGGAAGGACGGAGCCTGTGAGGTGTGAAGGTCTCAGCAGAGGTCAGAGAAAGACGCCAGGTCAGTCTCCGGAGAGGGTGGGGCTGGGATGGGGGCCGTGGAGTCTGAGGTCAGAGGAGGGTTACCCGGTACCGTAGTTTTCAGAAACAGCCTTGTGGCTCAGTTAGCCCTTACAGCACACAAGATAAGCTTTATGCCGATGAGCTTTAAGGAGGGGAGAGACGGAGAGGGAGGGAGGGAAGTAAGGGAGGGAGGGTGAGAGCTAACTGTCAAAACATTTAACAATGGTTACATTTATTTTTTTGTTAATCCTCACCCAAGGATATTTTTTCCCATCTATTTTTTGAGAGAGAGTAGAAGGGAGGGAGGGAAGGGAGAGAGAAAAAGACATTGCTGTGAGAGACAGACACATCAATCGGTTGCCACCCCAATATACACTGACTAGACCTGGATTGAACCTACAACCCAGGTATGAGCCCTTGACCGGGAATCCAACCCACAACCCTTCGGTCTGCCGGGCTACGCTCCAACCACTGAGCCACATGCTCGGGTTGCGGGCTCAGTCCCCAGTAGGGTATGTGCAGAAGCAGCACATACCCTACTGGGGATGATTCTCTCTCATCATTGGTGTTTCTCTCTCTCTTCCCTTCTGAAATCAATAAAAATATATCTTACAGAAATAACCAGTGTACATGGAACACACAGCACAGTCCCTGTACACGTTCCACAGCAATGCCGGCCCTCAGCCTTCGGGAGAATTTACCGAGCGCTGCCCTCAGCGTGTTCCCTCCCTCGCCGTTTTGTAAGCTCTGGAGGTAACGCTGAGGCCTCTGGCTTCTCGCCACGGAGAACGCCTCACTCCACAAACCGGTGACGGACGAGAGGATGCGCAAACACGGGGAGAGGAGGACGTTCCATGACCGGAATTGCTTTTCTGAGCATGAAATCGTGGTGTTTGAAACAAAGACCGAAAGGAGACGGGAAACGGAAGCCAATAACCCCGCTGCGTTATTCTGGCTGTGTTCGCCCGATGGCCGAGAGACTGTGCGGCATCCCCGGGGGAAGGCTGAGCTCAGGGAAGGTCGCGGGGAGATCTGGGCGGCTTCTCTCAGCAGGCCTGCCTGCCGCAGGTAAGCCCCTGGCCACACACTGAGGCCCAGGCAAGACTGACCTCTGGGTCAGCACCGACTCCGAAGTATTTCTGCTCGGAGCCGCTTCAGATAAACGGAAATGAAGAGGAACACTGTTTTCCAAAGCCTGGCTTTATGCGGGAAGACAAGAGCGTTTTAACCAGACACTGAAACCACGAGAACAAACATACAAATTCTATTAAAAGCGTGTTCGTTTTTCCTCCTAATTGAGGTCCTTACTGCATCTCACGGAGGTGGCCCATTCTGTATACACAGTGTCCGGTTTCAATGGTTTGAGCACTGAGCCACGCCGGTCAGGCCCAGAAAGTGTATTTTCTGTTCCAGCGACAGAAAACATGGTGTGGGGAATGGTGCGATCCTCCCCTCCCCTTCTGTGTTTTCAAGTAGGTGCTTTCAAGAGTGTTTCCTGTCAGCGAGGGAGGGAGAGGGCTGTTAGCAGTGGGAGAGGGGGATAAACACGACAGCAAAAAATAAGAGTGTTTATACCCCCAACACTGATGTTTCGATTATGACGGAGAGGCATAACGAGGTGTGAAAAGTAAGCAGAAACTGTTAAAAATAATCAGCCCTCCTTCCATAGGCTCACATGCTTGTGATCTTTTTTATTAGTTTTTTTATTTACTCCACATCAGTCATTAGAATGGTATCAAGTGTGTGGATCAATCTACTTATTTACAAACTATTTCAAGGCAGCTTGGGAGTGGGGGGAGGCAGGAGGGGCTGTGGGAGGGAGGGAGTGAGGGAGGGTAGCAGAAAGCTCCAGGCACGTGAGGACTCTCCCGGCTCTAATCCAATCTATCCACTTGAACAGCAGGCGAGGAGAAGAATCCTACAGAGATGGTACGTATTCAAACAAGGGGCTAAGCAGAGTAAAGCGTGGGTCGCCAGGAAACATGGGAGAGATGTGAAGGCGAGAGGACTAAAAATCGTCTCTTTGGCCACATGCCCGGGTTGTGGGCTCCATCCCCAGAAGGCGGCCCATCTATGATTCTCTCTCATCATTGATGTTTCTGTCTCTCTCTCCCTTCCTCTCTGAAATAAAAAAAATATATATATATTTTTTAAAATAACTTGCATCAGACAAAAAGATTCTGAGTTTGATATTTGCTTCAAATTATTACAGGGGAAAGAAAAAATAAAAAATAAAAAGGACTGTCCGAAATCCTAAGAATTGCAGCTGGGTATATACATGAAGTTTCCCTGTACTAATCTCTCAACTTTCAACTAGTTTGAAAGTTTTCCGAACGCAGTGTTTAAAAGAGGAAAATAAAATGCCTGAGCAAAGGGCTCACTTCTCCGGCCTGCCTGAGGCATGCCTATAGGCACGGCCCTTCCCCTCCTAAGCTCCCACTCGCCCTCCGATAAAGGAGGGTAATGCCATCTTCCTGAACTTTCCCCAAAAGGATGTGGTTTTAAAAACAACAACAAAAACAAAGCGCAGTCCTAACTCCCCTCCTCACATGCCAGGACCCCTCGCCCCCTGGGAACACCCCCCACGTGGTGGGCACGCAGGTGCCGGCGTGGAGTGTGCCCGCCATGCCAGGGGAATGGCCCTGCCTGCTTGCGCCGGCTCTGGGGCGCCGCTCACTCTTACCCCCGCCGTCGGCCTGGGAGCCTGTGCTTAGCCGTTCAGCAACATCAATAGACTCCCCTGTTTGATTAAGCTGATCAAGCACCGGGCTATCTTGTCAGCCGCTCAGAATCATAAAATCTTCCCTTAGCACGCTGCACAGAAGCTGTGTGTGAGCACATTTCCATTCATCATTATAATCTTTTTAAAATTCAGTTACCGCTCACACTTGGGGACTCACGGGGGTGTGCCTGCTTGCCACCGTGCGGGTGCTATAAGCCAGGGCTGACAAGGCAACAGCTCTGCGGATTAGGGGTGCACCTCCCGGCGGGGTCTGCACCCCGCCATCGAAGTCACTCCTCACACCATCCTGCAGGGCCTGCACCCCCATGAAAGTCACTCTTCACAGCAGCCCCACTCACACCTCCAGCCCACGGGCAGCTCCAGCTCCAGCACAGACGGCTGTGCTGCTAGTGACAACGTGACAGCTGCCAACACGGACAGCGTGCTGTCATCTGACGTCACTGACGAGGAAACCGAAACCCCGGAAGAGTAAATTACATTCCCGGCCCCAGGGGGACCCAGTCCTGCCGGACTCCCAGCTAAACCCACTTGGCAAGTGGCAGGATGTGTCTGCGCTTCCCGGAAACGTGGATGGTCTGTACCGACCTCTCTGGCTTCCGCCAACAGGCTGGGACTCCCACATGGACAATACGAGTGATCCTGGCTTTTGTTTTCATACATCTCTATCGATTTCAGAGATGCAGGGAGAGAGATAGAAACATCAACGATGAGAGAGGATCATGGATCAGCTGCCTCCTGCACACCTGACACTGAGAAAGGAGCCCGCAGCCCAGGCCTGTGCCCTGACCGGGAATGGAACTGGGGCCTCCTGGTTCATGGCTCGGTGCTAAACCACCGAGCCACGCCGGCCAGGCACAAGGGAACATGTTTTGAGAACTCTTTTAAGACCCCCTTGCTTTATCCATCTCGTTATGACCACCTCTGCTTCCCTCGGACGCTGTGCTGTCTGGCTCCCCAGTCTCCCTGCGTGGGGCCGGGCACCTATTTGGGGCCTGCCACGCTGTTCCCTCTCAGCAGAAGGCCCTCTTCCTTCGGGGAACAGCGCCAGAGGTGAAGCCGGGGACACAACTTCTGCCCACCACGCCCTCCCCGAACATCCCCGAGACGCTTCCGGGAGGCGCCTCCTCACGTCTTTCCCGGATTTTACAGGCCTCGGTCAACCCTGATGAGCCCTCGGGGCAGTCCGTCCCCTCCCCTCCCCTCCCCTCGGCGCAGGTCCTGGTGAGCTAGCTGTCCGTGGCACTTTAACAAAGGTCCTCGGGGAGAGAGCCAGTGATGGAGGTTAAGAAATAACTGTAAAGGAGATGTTTGGACAGGATGTTAATGCCTGTCAGCGGATTATCCCCAATTTAAACTTAATCGCCAAAATCATATTGCAGTTTCCAAAAAGTAATGAAGGGAGGATTGTCGAGGTGTGAATAATAGAGACGCCGGGAGCGGAGACGAGGGGAACTTCTCGCTGAGCCCCCTCGGGGCCGTTTCCTGGCGGAGGGCAGCGGCACGCATGGCGATCGGGGCGTGTGGATCTTGGCAGAAACGGCGGGTGCGCGGCCCAGAGAAATACAAGAGGCCTTTGTCTCACGTCAACACAGCCGAGGACTGAGGCGCCGAGTCGAAATTTAAACCCGTGTCCAGTGGGTTCCAAAAATCTGGGTGTTTGTCATAATGTGGGCAAGATATTTAGACTCTTGATAAATGGCTCAATTCTCCTCTCCACTATTGGGGGTTTGCCCGAGGTCTGACTCGATGCTTCCAAGGGCCTGTCACTTCTCTCTGCTTGGGCGAGCGCCCGCCCGGCCCCTCCAAAACCAAACCAAGCCTATCGCCTTTCCCCAAAACCAGTTCTCTCGCTTCTCTCGCGGTGACAGCCCTTCCTTTGGCGCTGACCATGGAACGCTGGAGCCATCGCTGACCCTGGAGGCTTTGCACCACTGATTTACACCCTGGCCTGTGGTTCTCTTGCGCTGTCCTTCAAAAACAGACATGACGACGACAACAGCGCCTGTGCTGTGCGTCTCCCTGCGAGGCAGGCTCGCACTGTGAGACGCTTCCCATGCATTCTCTTAAGCCTTCCCAGCAGCTCTGTAGTGTGAACAGTATTACCCCATTTCAGAGACAGCTAAACTGAGAGCTGGGGTGGTGACTGGCCTGACCGCCTGCTCAGAAGATGCTGTAGCAGAGCTGTCTGTTGCTCCAAAGCACAGAGAGCATCTTCGAGCTGGTGGGACCCGGTGCCTGGGAGGGACCGGCACACAGCAGGCCCTGGGGAGGCATTTGTTATTGCTGCTACTTCATTTTTCCTTTTCTAAAAAAGCATTCTGTATTGATTTCAGAGAGGAAGCAAGACGGGGAGAGAGATAGAAACATCAGTGATGGGAGAGAATCACGGATCGGCTGCCTCCTGCACACCCCGCACTGGGGACTGAGCCCGCAACCAGGACACGTGCCCTGAGCAGGAATCAAACCATGACCTCCTGGCTGATCGGCTGACACCCAAGCACTGAGCCACACCGGCCAGGCCGGGCCGTCTTTCCTTTACGCCACACTTCCCAGCGCCTGCCTCCGTCCCACGGCCACTGCGCTTCTCCTGCCACTCACAGCTTCCCGCCCAGAGGGGCCTGACCCCGCTGACAGCCCTGGGGCCCGTCTCCTCCCTCCTTTCTGAGTGCAGCTGCTGGATGCATCGTCTCTGCCAACTGTAGGCCCATTTCTCAGCTGCCTGTTCCGATCCTTTCCTGTGGGGGTAGGGGGTGGAGGAGGGAAGGGACTGACATCAGGTGGGAATGAGGAACCAGGATCTTCAGAGAAGAGCGGTGCCCCATCTCTCTGAGCCGCAGAGGCAGGACCTGGGGCCCAGGCAGCGGCAGCGGGACCAGACACCCCGCCTCCAGCCTCATCTCCCTGGACTCCCTTCGACGTGCAGGCCACCCCATCCACTGCCCTGAGACTTCCAGAGAGATGTCCTCTTGTCCACGTCAAGCCTGCTGGTACGTAACTTCGGGGGCAGAGTGCACAGGAACGCCCACGTGGCCCCCGGGGAGCCCGGCATCGCTTCATTTACCTCCCTGGACTCTAGCCATGCCAGGTGCCCCCTAAATACAAACCTCTGGTCACCCTCATCTCTCTGCCAGCGAGAGCCAGCCTCGAGTCTCTGCCCGTTCTTCCCTGACGCCGCTCATCAGCCCGCCGGCCCTCCCCTGGCCTCTCTCCCCATCGTTTATCTCCTCGTTGAGACGGGACCTGCCCTCGGCAGCTGTGCCCGGGAGGGGAGGAGGAGTCGCCGATGTACAGAATGGATAATAATATTCTGCACCTCATCGCCACCCCTCCTCAGCCCTGTGTCTGGTGGCAGCTCCGAGTGCCGCCAGGCAGGGGCAGACGGCAGATGTCTACGCGGAGCTGCCCGTAATGACACCGGCTGGCTGCAGCTCTCTCTCTCTGTCTAACCTCTCTCTCATCAGAACGCAGACACCGCTGTTAATTCAGAGGCTATGGGCGTGTGCACAGCGCTTGAGTCTCAGCCTTCCGGGGAGCACCGCCTGGCCCCGGCATGCAAAGCAGATAATTGCCTGTCGGAGAAATTCCTTACGGTGGCTCTGGCCCCCGCAGCACTTGAACCCCAATTTGAGGGTCAATGTCTGACAACAGAGGTGGCTCCACCACGCAGAAGCTCCTGGATTTCCAGGCGGTCAGTCAGGGTTCCCGGAGGAGAGCAGGCTGATGCCGTGATGTGGGGGCAGGGGAGGCGAGAGCCCAAGGAAATGCCCTCTTCCCTTCCCAGGGTGGAGGTGAGGGTTCACTTCCCAGCCAGGGCACGTGCCCGGGTTGCAGGCTTCCTCCCCAGTAGGGGGCGTGCAGGAGGCAGCCGATCAATGATTTTTCTCTCATGACGTTTCTCTCTCTCCCCTCTCTCCCTTTCTCTCTGAAATCAATAAAAAAATATTTTTAAAAATATCTTTTTTTCCCTCATTGGATTTAGGACCCGCGGGCCCCCATCCCAGGAAAGACCGAGTCCCTAGGTGGGAGGAGCCTGGGTCCCTAAATGACCACGGGGAAGGCCTCCCTGGACACATGGGACGGAATGGTGCCTGAGCGAGGACCTAACGCATCAGTGTGACCGGCCACCGATTAGGATGTTAATAAAGAAACAAGGGAGCCCTTTCCAGTGATGCTTAGTGGTTAGAACATCAGCCTTAACATTGAAGAGTCACGAGTTTGATTCCTGGTCAAGGGCACATATCTGGGTTGCAGGTTTGATCCCTGGAGCTGGTTGGGGTGAGTGCAGGAGGCAACAGTGTGTGTGTGTGTGTGTGTGTGTGTGTATTCCTCTCTTCCTCTTTCTTTCCCCCTCCCTCCATCCCACTCTCTCTAATAATCAATGGGAAAAACATATCCTCAGTGAGGATTGACAGATTTAGAAAAGAAAACCACGAGGGAACAACCAGTCTGTATTAGGCCTCAAGGTGGGGCCTCCGTGAACAGGGGCCGGCGGCCAGTGTGTTATCAAAAGACTCCGATGCCCACAAGGATAAATTATCCAGTGAAAAGGCGCAGGCTGCTCTCAGGCCCCTGAAAGTGCGACAGTGTTGCATCCATACCCAAACTCTCTTCCCGTTCCAAAAAGCACAATCAAGTTAGTGTAAGTCATCATCAGGCAGAGCAGAGAGATGGCTCAAATGTAACGTTTGACCCGGTTAACTGGCAATTTCTGTCACAACAAACCCGGCGCATAAAATCTCCACTTCTGCCTGAGCCAGGGAGGAAATCTGATCGTCTGCTGTTTCCAAGCAAAATCACTTTACGAAATTATTTTCTGTTTCCCATAATTCTCCTGAAATGACTACAGTCCAAATAACCGATTGATTTGGAGCCATTTTTCACTCTCATGCAGAACACAGAGCAATTTCTCATGCCCATCCCACAGCAAAAAGATGGTAAATCACACGCGCATTGCAGATAGAAGCATTTAACGACGGCTTCCCTGTTGCGTTTGTGAATAATTTTTCATTTCACGAAGGAGCCAAATATCTCAGTAGGTAAAATCAATAGAGGCTCCTGGAGCGGGTGGGAAATTCTTCAGGCTTAATACGGTTTCATGCGCGCCTGTCGGAGCTGAATGTCTTAAGGGAACAGAGAGTGAGTTCCCGCCTTACAAACGATGTATGAATTAGAACGTTTTCTTTTTTAAAACTAATCTGCCGTATACTGCTCATTCATTTCACAAATATTTATTAAGCACTTGTTGTAGGCTGCACACTACATCAAGGGTTTGGAAAACACAATAAACTAAAACCGGGGACCTACTCCAGAGGGAAGAACGTACAGGGAAATAAACTAATCTTTAAAGCGAGCTCACCGCATTTCAGGCATTTGGCAAACGTTAGTTCGTTGCCCCTGGCAACCCTAAGAGATGATATTAATATGCCCATTTTACAGATTATGAAACCGAGGCACAGACAGTTGAGAGCATGATTTCCAGCTGCCCAGCACAGGTAACTGCAGAGCCTGGGCAACCTGACTCCAGAAGGCACGCTTCTCTGACGCACAAAACAGATTCGCAAGTGCTCATCTCACCAGCGGGAGCAGACACAGACTCTCAGGACCCTGATGCCGAGGTCCTGTCTCCTTTGATTACTGTTTTGCCCGGTTCCTAACAGAATGCCTGTCATGTGGCAATCCCCTTTAAAAAATTACTGAATGAAGAACTAAGATGGAGCCGTGGAGAAAGTAACCTGGGGAACTCACACAGGCAGTTCTGAGGAAATCTCGAAAGGCTTCCCAGAGGAGGTGACGTCTCAGCAAGGTGCTTCTGAAGAGATGTTGGGCATTGGATAGGTTGCTCAGAGGAGGAAGGACATTCTGGAAAGCTCTCCCTGCTGCCTCTCTGGACTGCACCTGTGCCTTCCCCTGGGCAGAGCTTAGGCCCAAGCAGGACTTGGAAGAAGCCAGCACCTTCGTATGTCACCAGCACAAGTGGGCCACCAGCTCATCCTGCCCCCAGGGACCACGGAAGTCTACCTTGGGGCCGTTGCTGCTCCTCCCCTTGTTCCGTTACACCTGTGGGAAGCTGTGTCCCACGTCACCAGCACAGAGCCATTCACCCTGCTGTGGGCTGGGGACAGGAGTTTTCTCACAGGTAACGTCTCCTCTCTCTGGCTGATGTCTGGTCCAGAACTCAGAACCTTATCCCTCCGTCCGCCAGTAATTCCAGGGTGACTGGTCTCCCGTCTCAGTCCCTCCAGCCAAATCTTTCCGAGTCTCAGCAGCTCGCGTGTTTTTTACTTGGAGCAAAGGGGAGATACTACACATGGAAAGGAAGACTCGAGGCACCTATGGTGACTGACAAACTCGTTGAGGAAGCTTTACGAGGTACAAGAGTTTATTTTATTTTTTTTTAAAAATGCTTTTATTGATTTTTTAGAGAGAGAAGGAGGAGCGGGAGAGAGAGATAGAAACATCAATGATGACAGAGAACCATTGATCGGCTGCCTCCTGCACACCCCTACTGGGGACTGAGCTCACATGTCCTGACCGGGAATTGAACCAGCGACCTCTTGGTTCCTGGGCCCACACTCGACCACTGCACCACACCAGCCAGGTTAAGAGGTGCAAGAGTTTAGATAGCAGGATCACTGCGAGCAGAGGAGGCCCTGAGCTGGGGGCTCAGGTTAAGTTCCCAAAGGATGGAAGAGATTTTAGAAGGTGTAGACACCACAAACAAACAGGAGAAAAGGTCCAGTGTGAGCTGCTCTCCAGGCTTCCGGGGACTGTGAGGTAAGAAGATTGCTGAAAGCAGCGCCCCATGCCACATTCTCCCTGCAGCCTTTCCCGGACCCTCGCACGCACCGACACACTTACTGTGTGACCTCTTGGCTCACCTGGTGATCTTCAATACATTTTAATTTGTGAGCTTTTTTCTCACCCTTCTTACCTCAATACAAGCTTTTTCGGGGGGTATCACATTCTGGGTTTTGTGTAGACAGCGACAACGTGAGACCTATAACGTATGCATATCACGCAGCACGAAAGGGTGGCCGTATCATTTGTCTTCTAAACTAGCACACTTGGGGCGCTAACAGGGAATTAACCAATAATTACACCAAGACAACAGGCAGTAACCAATTCCGTCCCTGCTAACAGGATACATAATCACCTCACCCATACTAAACCTACTTCTAGGCAATTAAAAGCCCATGATGCGTTACGAAATGCCAAGCCCAGCCGGTATGGCTCAGTGGTTGTCAGGGTTCGATTCCCAGTCAGGGCACAGGCCCAGGTTGTGGGCTCAGTCCTCAGTAGGGGGCATAAGGGAGGCAGCCGATCCATGCTTCTCTCTCATCATTAATGTTTCTCTCTCTCTCCCTCCCCCTTCATCTCTGATCATCTCTGAAATCAATTTAAAAAAAAATATTTAAAAAACGAAGCCTCACTAATGTGTTGCGATGGCCCAGAATGGGTGCTGTTCGGTAGACCTGAGCCCCATGCCAGGGAGACACACGGCCTCATGAACACAGGAGCCTACAGACCTGGCGTTTCCCTTGTGCCCATTTTCCAGTCCCCTGGAGTGATGGTGTCTGTCTCAGCCAGAACGGACACCAGCGGCCTGTGTGTCCACGTCAGATGGCCTGCTAGCTGCCGCGGGTCCTGTCCCCGTGTCCCTACGTGCCTCTGATGTTCCCAGACCGTCTCATTTCCTCTCTCTTGGGAGGCAGCTTGCACGGCGCAGCTCGCCTACTTAACACAAACCAGCTTTTGATCTTAGACCTAAAGCTCCGAGTTCTTGGAGGGGAAGAAAAGGCTTTTGCTTAATTCATAAGGACTATGTGATGAATAAGAATGAGGACATTTCCTCTGCGCTCGCAACGACCCTGATGCCTCACGCTGCAGCCGGATAAATCTGGACAGGATTCGCAGAGAATGAGAATTGGGTTTCCTAATATTTTCACAAAGATTCAAAACCCTACAGGGACTTCCCGTTAATCTGCAAGAAATTATCTAACCATCTTCCCTCAGCTCCCTTTCTGCCCATCAGTAGACACCAGGAATCTTGGCCCAGGGTGCAGACAGGCAAAAAAAGTCAATGTTCTTTATTTTCCTAGAGCTTCACCAATCTGATTCTCGGCAAAGACCTAACCTCTGGCAATTTATGGCAAACGGTGCCATCCGTCCACCTGAAGTCTTCTCGGCCCAGTCACAGAGTATCTTCTCCTTCTCTCCCTGGATCTGACCTGAGTTTCGTGTGTTCATTCAGAACCGACAGGTTTGCAGGGCCTGATGCAAAATGAGCGTGTGGGGTCCCTTGCTCAAAAACTAACAATTTCAGCCCAGCTTGTGTGGGCCAGTGGTTGAGTGTGGACTTACGAACCAGGATTCCCGGTCAGGGCACATGCCCAGGTTGTGAGCTCAACCCCCAGCAGGGGGCATGCAGGAGGCAGCCAATCCATGATTCTCTCCCATCACTGATGTTTCTCTCTCTGCCTCTCCCTTCCTCTCAGAAATCAATAAAAATATGTTTAAAAACAATAAAGCTTAAACGGCAGGACCAAGCTTTCTCTACCTTCGAAAGGGAGTGAGCAGTGAGTGCTGGCTAGGGCAGAGGCCCTGGCCCAGAGGACTCAGAGGGGAATAAGGACCGAGGAATGAAGGGTTGAGACTACAAAGCTCAGAAGAACTCATTCTCTATGTTTGTCTTTGATGAGAGAAAATAGAGAAAAGATATAGGTGCAATTAGGGCGTAATGAAATCCGTACCCACACAGCTATTGCCGGGAGCTAAATGGGAAGAGCGTAGGGAATGTGCATGTATACAAGGCACAGGTCCCGACGGCTGGCTGGGCTCCTGATGTTTAGGAAATGGACCGCTAGGAGTGATGGGAGTTAGAAATCATTAAAAACCCCCGGAGAGCGGGGAGCCGGCCTGAGGCAGGGGGGACGGGGGAATCAGTGGGCAGATCCCACAGAAACAGGGCCACTGAGGAAATTCCTCGCCTCGCCGTCACGGTTCAGATTTACGCCATCGTTTTGGGTGAAGAGAATTCAGCCTCAAGTAGGTTGGAAAATGAGATGAGAATATATTATTATCGGGGGGATTTCAACAATTAATCGCAGGACATTCTTTCCTTTTTTCCTGCACCGACGATGTACCTTTTGGGGCTTTTAAAAAATAGGCCAGCGAGACTTTTGTCTGGAACCTGACAGGGAACTGCTGTCAGTTATGTGAGCGATATGACCTCCACAGATCTGGGGGCTCGGGGAGACAAATCGACCAGTGGACCTGACATGACAAAAGATAGTCCCCCGAACGTCCTCTCCAGGAGAGCAGGCTCGGAGCAGGCCACCGCATTCGCTGAGGGAGGACCGTTTTATCAGCCGCAGCTCAAATACGACACGTGGAAGGAGGTCTGGCCAGCACCCAGAGGCACGTAGGGTTTGAGAGAGGCATTCGGGTTTCCGGGGGGTCCAGAAAGGACGGAGCGGTCAGCCTGGGGGTGAAGGTGCAGGCCCCGGGTGCCTGGCTCACAGCTCGCTGATGCTGCCCGCGTGGGGCACCCTCCGTGTGGCTGGTGGGGGACAGGCCCACAGCTCACTCTGCGGGAGCCCCGCCTGCAGCCTTCAGCAGGACATCCGGGCACTCACAGCGGGAGGGGCTACTGAGCTTTGGAGCAAAGCCCATCTCTGATGACATCCTGCCCCTACCCCCATCTCTGAGCCTCTCACCTGGAAAATGAGGGACACCTCTCCAGCAAGCTTACGTATCATAATCAAGAGCTCTTAGGGCCCTCAAGAGTTTGTCCGTGTTGGCATTCTTTTCCCCCTTAAATATATTTTTATCGGTTTCCAAGAGGGAGAAGGGAGAGGGAAAGAGACAGAAACATCCACGACGAGGGAGAATCACTGCTTGGCTGCCTCCTGCACGCCCCACACCGGGCCTGTGCCCTGACCGGGAATCGAACTGAGACCTCCTGGTTCACAGGTTGATGCTCAACCACTGAGGCACGCCGGCCGGGCCTACCTTTCTGATCCTTGTAACTTTTATACAACTGTACGATGAAAACCAAGTGACACCTTAAATACAAGCGAAGCCGATCAATACTACTCAGAGTGACCACATTAATTTAACACGACGGCTGTGGCTCCTTGGCCAGCGCTAAATTTCAGCTCACGCTGTGAGGGTGACGCGGACACTGTGGAATGAAGTGTTTGGAACTTGGCTCGCTGGGACTGACACGGGCTCTGCGGTGGCTCCATCCTCCCGCTGCTTATTTCCCTCCTCCTTTGGAAATCACTGCCAAGCCTCCCCTGGTCAGGGTGCAGTGACACCAATTGGACAGAAAACATCTTTCATGCTTTATCTCTCTCTTGCCCTTTCCTCTTTTGTCCAAACAACTGGAATAATACTGGCCGGCTTTGATGTGATTCTAAACCAACTGTGAAGCTCGTCACTGACACGGTGGCAGGACTTCCTCCAAAGGTGGTCATGTCAACGTGCTAGCAAATGCCCAAGGTAGATAATCCGGCGGAGATATAAAACCGCCAAGTGCCAATGCCGATGGAGAGCACCTAGAGCCCTGAAGAACTCGTCCACGCTGGGATTCTTGAGCGTCTACCGACAAACAACACAGGTGTCCGGCTGGCGTGGCTCAGGGGCTAAGCATCAACCTAGGAACCCAGGAGATCGCAGTTCGATTCCCGGTCAGGGCACTTGCCCGGGTTGCAGGCTCCATCCCCAGCAGGGGGCAGCCGATCCATGATCCTCTCTCATCATGGATGTTTTTCTTTCTCCCTCCCCCTTCCTCTCTGAGATCAATAAAAATATATATTTTTAAAAAGACACCTTGTGGCTAAGGCAGAAGAGTCTGCAGTTCAAGGAAGAGCCTCAATTCTTCCCTCAGCTGCCAGGATGAGCCTCACTGAGAGTGGGGAGGCGGCCTGCTCAGGGCACCTGCCTACTTGCCCAGCTGTTCCCGCCCTGTGTGCGGTGGGCTGTGCATCGATTCAGCAGAAGGGCATGCTGGGGACTCTCATCGCCAGTTGGCACCCTCCCCCGTAGACAGGCCAACCGGGAGCCAACTAACAGGGACGCAGTGGCTGGCGAGCACGGATCCAGCCAGAGTCTGGGTGCCAGAAGGGACACCTTGTGCAGAGCTGTTTGAGAGACTATTAATTGGCACAGAGCTAGTTCCGGACAATTGATTCCCAATCCCAGAGATTCCCATTCCAACAAGAGGCATGGGGGCGGGGGGGTAGAGGGAAGGGAGAGGAAAAGCCTAATTGGTGAGTGTGTGGCTCATGTTTGGCGTCATGCAGTGCAATGACACGGGGCTGAGCTGGGGTGGGGTGTGTGCCTTGCTCCTCTGGACTTCAGGGACCACCTTAGCACAGGAGCTCATTCCGTACCTCCTCTGCCTGTGGAGGCAGCCGTGCGCTGCTGCTGTCCAGCACAATGCTTGTCCCTGTGGAGGGAAAGGTAAAAACCGCAGTGGGCCTCAAGGTGAAAAGGACGTGGTGCGTTCGGACCTTTGCTCGGACCGCTTACGGGATTTTCCTGAAGTGTTCTGTGAGGAATAGAGAGCACAGCTCACACCTCCCTTACAATTCCCATGGCTAAAATTTATCACCATGGCGAATATTTAACATTTCCCAAGGGACTGGCAATCACTGTTATTGATTTGATTCTGACGGCCAGCCCCAATTATTCACGGATAATGAGAAAGCAAGAGAGGGCAGAGGGACGGGTTCACAGGTCATCCAGACACATGCAATCCTGACAAAAGCCGCATGATTCAGGTCTCATCACTTTTTCCTGTTTGCAGTTGTAGTGATACATGAGCACTGAGATGAGCAAAACCTGGACCCAAAAGGAAGAAAACTCCAGACATCTGGGGGGGTGATAAACTCAGAAACGGGGAGAGTTCTTACAGGCTCGTTGATCTGAGCGTGGGGTCCAGCCATGCCCACTGAGCGAAACCACAGTCCCGAGAGCCTCTGGAGGCGGGGGCCGTTCGGAAACCTCTGGAAGGGCAGAATGAGGTGTAGCTTAGATGAAGACAAAAGAAAAGCTGTCAGAAGGGAGCCAGCCACAGAAGGCCCTTCACACATCCCACTCCCCCATTCACGCCCACTCATCCTTCAGTTCAAACCTCAAATGTTCCTTCCTCCTTGGCGAGACTTTCTTTACTCTTCCTCACAGATCGGGGAAGGTAGAAGAGCGTGCTGGGGGCTCTCGTCGCCCTCCTGGGCCCCTCTCTACTTCCAGTAAAAACACCCTACACTTCTCCATAGTTTTTAGAAAAGGTGCAATTACATAATTAGCTGTACAAGTGTGTCCTGTACAAGTCCTGCCCAGAGGGTGTAAGATACTTCAGCCTTGCTCACTTGGCTAGTACCCTATGCCATGCAGAATGCATAGAAGGTACTAGGTATTTGTCGATAGAATAAATGATTAGATGAATGGAAGAATGGATGGATGAATATTTGAATGGGATGGATGGATGGATGGATGGACGGACGGACAGACAGGTAGTTGGACAGATGGATGGATGAGTGAATGGATGGATGGGATGGATGGATGGACGGAAGGACAGACAAATGGATGGATGAATAGGTTGGTGTGTAGGTAGATGGATGGATGGATGGTTGAATGAATGAATAAATATATGAAGCAGTGAAGGAGGCCTTTACAGAAAAAGTGTGCTGACTCTGGTTTAGAGTCTGAGGAAGTTATCATCCTTCCTTGTCCACAGGATGTTTAACCTCAAAGGATTTCAGCAGAGGGGGGAGCCCTGTGCCCCAGTGGGTACGAGAGTCACAGGAGGACAGCCCCGCACTCATTCACTCAGCCAGTCCCAGTAGCGCCCCTGCTACGTCCAGGGGACGGTGTCGCAGCTGGAGGCGGCTGTGTGTAATGGGAACACGTTAAACATTACTTCACCTAACGTCAGCCCAGACCTGCACTGTGGCCTCACATATAAATGAAATATGGGTGAAACTCGAAACAAGGGTTTTATCCTTCTCTTAAATTGTCCCATTTCCTCCGCTCCCTGGCACAGAACACAGTGGAGGGCAATAGTGCAGACTGCCCTGGGGTTCGCCTGTAAAAGTCCATATAAACACCAGCTCTTATTACTCTTCCCTGGCCAAGACCTGTGTGTCTTCCCGTCCGTAGGTAACGTACAGCGCCAGCTGGCCACGTCTATCCGCCTCCCTCCCCACACCCCCAGCCGCACGGGCTCCTCCAAGGTTCTGATCCAGGTGAAGGATGGGGTGACTTCCACTGACAGCGAAGGAGCAGGGAGCTGGGCAGGCGCCAGGCACCGTTTCCTACCGCCCAGCGACACAGACAAGAAACCAGCTCCGACTCTCTGCCACATTCCTCCTCCTAATGCTGCGTCTGTATTTATTTACTTATTCATTTTTTAGAGAGAATGGAATGTAGGGGGGAGAGAAAGAGGGAGGGAGGGAGAGGGAGAGAGAGAAAGAGAAAGCATGGATGTGGGAGAGACACATAGATGGGTTGCCTCCTATACGAGCCTGGACCAAACCTGCAACCGAGGTACGTGCCCTTGACTGGAATCGAACCCAGCACCCTTCAGTCCATGGCCTAACACTCTACCCACTGAGCCAAACCAGCCAGCGCCTAATACTGCGTCTTTCGACAGAAGCCCTTCGAGGCCCTTTGCCGAGTCAGGGTGTCCCCAGAGAGAGAAAGTAGCCCCCTGCTATGGGACTGACCCCTGATGGGCCAGACACACGGACTGTCTGGTCTCGGTGATGGACCTTGCTCTCTGACTCCCAGGCCCACGCTGCCGGGGAGCGGTGCGGCTGGGGTGGGAGTGAGCCATCCCCGCACAGGGAGGACGCCAGCCGCTTCCTCCCTGCAGGGGCCCGGAGGGCGGGCCCGGGCCGGTGCCAGCAGGCACAGAGAGGACCCTCTCTCCCTGCCAGGCCTCTGTAATGAGATTACTGTGTAATGCCTGGTGCTTGTCCTAGGAGCGACCTTATCAGAGGCCGGGGAGGTTTTGCGAGGGCTCTACTGAATGCATTATCTCCAGCTGCTCGTAATTTCATTGTCAGAGACAGGGATTTGTGGCTGACAGAAAGGCACGGAAACATCAGGCCGGCCCCACCAGCGCCCAGGGCCTCTGGGCACCGACACGAATGCACGACCAGCCCAGCACTGAGATGCTGTCCACACTCCGGGTCCCCCACCTGTCATATAGGCTCTGAGGTCACCAAAGGTCACCGTGGTGCATCTGCCAGCCTCCTCTGGACCTGCTGGGAGTCAGCTCTGGTCATTCCTGGCACCGCTGTCCTCCCAGGGACTGGGTGCGGGGCGAGGAGAGCCATAACCACGGCCATAATCGGGCCAGTATCACGCCACGCTTTGCATGCTGGGTGCCCTGTCAGCAGCCAGGGTGAGACAGCTCTGGGGCTGCCGGGCAGTGTGCCCCACAATCACTCCCCTCCCTGGACCACAGTCTACATGAAACGCTGAGAACAGCACGCCAGCCTTCCCCAGCAGGGATGGTGGGACAGGAGAAGAGGAGGGATGGCGAGGCGAAGGAGCAAGCCCGCCCACAGGAAGGCGGCGTGATCCCTGGGCCTGGGGCTCTGGTCCTGGCTGTCTGCAGAAAGGCCCCGGAGGCCACCCTAGACAACAGTCACCCCAGCCTGAGCCCGTGCCTCCTGAGGGTGAGGGCCGGAGAGGCAGGACCCAGAACCCAGTGGAGCCACTCAGACAACTAGGAGACAGATGCAGCCATTAGCCCTGGGACCCAGATGTCAGGCAGATGTGCAAGTCAGGCTGCAGGGCCCTGGAGCCCATTTCCACAGGTTTCTACGCAGCCCGAGACCCAGATTACGACCTTCTAACCCTCAAGATCGTGCCCCCTGCGCCACGGGGGAGAACTGTTATGGAGACTCTGCAGGGGCGGGCAGAGGAATGTGGGCCCGCGTGGGCCGCCTGGACCCTTTCCCGATCCCCTGTCGCATTTCTCAGTTAAGACTCACAAGCATGAATTACGTAAAGGCCGAGAGCTGAAAGGGCAGACTCTTTCTGGAGTTCACGTCGAGTCTGGAGTTCAGAACGTTTTTAATGACATAATTGCAGAAGTTCAAAAATCTACGAGGGCGCAAACATCTCTGTGAACTAAGGACTGGATTCTCAGACAGTGGCGCAGTGTTCCCCTCTCCATCTCCGGGCCTGGGGAGTGGGCGGAGGAGGACAGGGAGAGACCAGGACCTCAGAGAGGATAAGGAGTTTCATGCAAGCCTCTCTCGTCCTCCTAGAGGTCAATTAAAAACCAACAACACACATACACATTACGTTATTTTGCCTACTTAGCTCATTTCATCTATTTGTTTCTTCATTCCTTAATCCTCACCCGAGGATATTTTTCCCATTGATTTTTAGAGACAGTGGAATGGAGAGGGAGAGACAGAGAGAAATAACACCACTGGAAGAGACACGCATCTACTGGTTGCCTCCCATATGCCCCTGACCCGGGCTGGGAGCCTGCAACTGAGATACATGCCCTTGACCGGAATCAAACCCAGGACCCTCTATCCACTGGGACAACCTGGTTAGGGCTCCTAGATGTCATTTTGATTTTTTTGATGGGGTCCAGGAGACAGCAGGCAGGATGTTAAAATTAGGGGGATTTTCCAGTATCTTAGCTCCTTGAAAAACAATGTAACTATTGGTGCATTCCGACCCACTGGTTGAGGACCGCTAGCAGGGTCGCCTAAGACCATCGGAAAACACACATATTTACATTACAGTTCATAAAAGTACAAAAATTACAGCTGTGAAGTAGAAATGACAATGATTTTATGGTCGGGGGGTCATCACAAACATGAGGAGCTGTATTAAAGGGTCTCGGCATCAGGAAGGCTGAGAACCACCGTTCCGGGGTATCCAAGGAGAGGAAACGGGGTGCTGAGGGCGCCGCATTCGCATTTAGAAACGGACTCATTCGGCGGTAATTTTAAATTCAACTTTGTCACACACCCGGCCTACCCGTCAAGCCCCCGCTCGGATGTCACCTCCTCCAGGAGGCCTGCCAGGACACCCCTCCCCCATCGCCCCGTCTACTTCCCTCAGACCCTCCTCCCAGAGTATGAGGTGCATTTGTTCCTGGAAAGGTCACCATGTTCCTGCTTCCCCCACCGGAATGTAAGTCCCACGAGAGCAAGAGCAGCGTCGTGTTCACTGCGGTGTGTGCGCGGCAGGGCCACAGTGATGAAGAATTTGTGAGAGACTCCACTCCTGCTTATGCAGCTTGCCCTCCGTGGTAGTTTGATACATTTTGGCTTCTGTCTGCATATTCTGAACAGAGAAGCCGGGGCCAGAGGAAAGAGGAGAGAAGGTGTTGCTTGGAGCTGAGGAGCATGTGAGAAAAACGAGACAGCCCCGGGAGTCCGGGAGGGGCCCCGAGAAGAGCAAGGTGGGTATTACATTCTCTGCAGTAAATATACATAATTCTTCCGACGCAGCAGCGGAAAGAAACTGCCTTAAATACGGAGAATCCTGGCACCAGTATTGCGGACGGGGCGGGGGGACGGGGCTGGCCTGCCGTTGCCTTCCTGTGGCTGCGCTGTTCAGGCACCGAGTGGGAGGGCGAGTGACCCGCGCGTGGATCCCGTGGGCTTCCCTCTCTAGCGGACAAGCCAGAGATGACAACTCGGCTCAGGGCTGAGCAAAAGCAACCCCGGCTAGTACCACGCCCTGCTGTGCGCTCTGTATTTCCCTCCACGCACACTCCCGCGACGAAGTGTCATTTATAAAGTAGGCACGGAGAGAGGTGGACGGTAATAAATCATAATGAAACAGGACCACGGCAGAGGAGGAGCGCCTGGCTGAGCTGGGGAGCGGATCCCGGAAGGCTGCCTGGAGGCGGAGGCGGCGGCGGCGCCTGAGCTGTTTTGCAGAATCTGACTTGGACACGTAAATTAACCTTGAAAGCATGCCACGGGGCGGGTGGAGGGCGGCAGTGGGAGGGGGTGCATCCAGCCCAGCAGCAGCAGCGACTGAGGCCCCTGCTCCCGGGCTGGCCAAGGGGCGTTGGGATTAAACCAGCTGGAGAGATGTCTCCGTGCGGGAACCCGCCCGCTTGGGGACAGCGTCCGGGTCCACCCATGCACGCGGAACCCCAAACCCAGCACAAGCCAGGGGTGAAGACGTTCAGGAGATTTTGCCTGAGTGACAAGTAGCAGTCCCCGCCCCATCCCGCCCTCTCCCACCCAGGCCCTCACCGCCCTGTGGTCTGTGTCCCTGGGTTACACACCCGCACAAGCCCCATTGTGAGTGTCTCTTCTGTCTTCGAGCACCGCTCTTTTTATTTATTTATTTTTGCTTTCTGATTTTTTTTCCTTTTTTCACAGAGAGGAAGGGAGAGGGATAGCACATTAGAAACATCGATGAGAAACATCCATCAGCTGCCTCCTGCACACACCCCCCCCTCCCGCCACTGGGGATGTGCCCGCAACCAAGGTCCATGCCCTTGACCGGAATTGAACCCGGGACCCTTCAGTCCGCAGGCCGACGCTCTATCCACTGAGCCACACCGGTTAGGCCAGTGGTCGGCAGACTCATGAGTCCACAGAGCCAAGTATCAACTGGACGACGACACTGACATGTCTTTTTGAGAGCCAAATTGTTTTAAAAACGGAAACTTCTTCTAATGCCACTTCTTCAACACAGACTCGCCCGGGCCGTGGGATTTTTGTGGAAGAGCCACACTCACGGGGCCAAAGAGCCGCATGTGGCTCGCGAGCCGCAATTTGCCGACCACGGGGTTAGGGCTCCGAGCGCCCTTCTAAGCTCACAGGCGCCATTGCTCGTTCAAGGGAAGGGGAGCCGAGACGCACCCATCACCTGGGGGACTGGGCAATGCTATTTGGCATCAATTAGCCTTTTCTATCAAGACAATTAATTCAACTTATATGGGGGGGAAGGGGATGGAGGGGAAAAGGAGACATCTCCACAGACAGTCCCCGACCCCGCGTCCGCCATGTTTTCTCCTCACGCCCACTTCCGGTGGTGACGTTTACTGACACGCGAGGCCCCGGGAGGAACAGGAGCCAATGGCGGCCGTACACGTCACACGCACGTGCTCCCTCTCCCCCGACGCGTCTCGCCGGACGGGACTCACCTTCTCGCGACGCGGGGAGGTGACCAAAGGCGTCCGGACGACCGGAAGCGAGGCCCCCCGGGACGCCGTGAGGCAGCGTGGGGCGGCTCCCGACTGCCTGGCGACACTCGCAAAAGCGCCCGAAGGCTTCTCCTCGGCATGTCTGGGCCGCCCACGCCGCCACTCTTGCGCTTGGGGGCCATGAGGAAGTAAAACAAGGGTCTCCTGAACGGGGACACCGTCAGAGTAGACAGCCGCTCTGGTCACCAAGATGGCGGCTGCGACTGTGTGGTGGACGCCTTGCACGTCTCGTCCCCTCATGGACGGGTATAGTCTCGCGAGACTTCACTATGTGTGGTGGACGCCTGCACGTCTCGTCCACTCGTGCTGGACGGGTACAGTCTCGCGAGACTTCACTGTCACCACTCAGAACGGCTCGCTGGCAATTTAAAACACATCCTCCAAAAATTTTTACAATAGAACTGCTGACCAGCCTCTCTGTACGCAGCAATGGTGATGACAACAGCTTGTTTCATCACCACCTCAGGTTCAGAGAACATTCTATGGAGAGCCCTGTACTGTATCTCAGCACTTGAAAAAAATCTAAACTGCAGGTGGCTCAGCGGTTGAGTGTTGTCCTAGGAACCAGGAGATCAGGGTTCCATTCCCCATCAGGGCACATGCCCGGTTATGGGGCTCCATCCCCAGTAAGGGGTGTGCGGGAGGCAACAGATCCATGTCTCCTCATCAAAGTTTCTCTCTCCCTCTCCCTCTCCCATCCTGTCTGGAATCAATGAAAATATATTAAATAAATAAATAAAATACAACTACAAATAGTAAGGGCCTTCAGGACACCGGGGAGATTTGGGAGCTGTGAACGCTGAAGGAACCCGGACAGAAAATGGGAGAGCCAAACCCCAATATATTAAGGTCATCCACCAGACCTCAATTTCCAGAGATTCCTGAACACACGTCCTACGTTTGTTTGGGAGAATGTCACCCAAAGTTGGGGGCATCTCCCTACTGTAGGGAGGAAAGCAAAGGACACACGCCTATTCTACGTGTCCGAGGAACATTTGCGCAAGATGTACAGCCGGTCACAGAACCCTGCCCTGCCCCCAGCCCAGAGACCACTTGCCACGGGCGGGCGGAGGTGGGAAGATCATTACTGCCTAATGAGCATTATCCCAATAATCAATCACGCCCATTGAAGGGCTTAGTTGTACCTCTGATTGTCTCCGCATTATTTAGAAGCTGTTTAATGGCAGCCAGCTGACAGCAGGCATCTGACACATGCCGGAGAGAGAGTTAGGAAACTGGAAACATCTCTTTCTAATTGTTTAGACAGGCCTATTGATTGCTGTCGTCTCTCCCGGGGTCTTCCAAAGCACACGCCGCCCTCGGCATGCTACACACACACACACACACACACACACACCAGAGCACATGTGTGTAGAGAATAAATCTTGCCCGATGCAAAGTCTGGGCCTCGCAAAAGGTGTCGCCCCTAAATGGGAAGCAAGTATCTTGAGAGCAGGGGTGGGGAACCTTTTTTCTGCCAAGGGCCATTTGGATATTCAGCACATCATCCGTGGGCCATACAAAGTTATCCACTTAAAAATTAGCCTGGCCCGGTGGCGCGCTCAATGGTTGAGCGTCAACCTATGAACCAGGAGGTCACGGTTCGATTCCCAGTCAGGGCACAGGCCTGGGTTGAGGGCTCGATCCCCAGTAGAGGATGTGCAGGAGGCAGCCGATCCATGATTCTCTCCCATCATCTGATGTTTTGATTTCTCTTTCCCTCTCCCTTCCTCTCTGAAATCAATAAAAAACATATATATTTTTTTTTTTTCAAAATTAGCCTGCTTTGTTTGGTCCAATATTTCACTCACTCACTCACCCCTAATGCCTTGGCAGGGCCAGACCAGATGATTCCCTGTGGCATCCTGATGAGTAAACGAAGCTGAGAGGCACTGACTTTGTGCTCTGGGTGTTTGCAAGGCGGAGCTCAGGACAGCAGGCTGACAGCCATCCGTCAAGCCGGGAGCCCTCTGGCGACAGTCGCTGACACTCGGATGCCCTCAAGTAATTCTCTTGGTGTCAGGGCCCCCACGGCTGGACCAGGATGGAAACCCATTTGCCGGGGAGGCTGCCTGCCGTCTCCCCCCAGCACCCCAAAGCCCCTGCTCCTCGAACCACAGCCCAGCGTCGGTGCTGGGAAGAGCAAGCCCAGGAGGCACGTACGGGGTCCGTGGTTTCGTAGAGAGCAGCGAGAAGGCCAAGGGGGCAAGAGAAAGACTGAGCACTGAATTAGAGCAGCGGTGCCCGGGGAACTGGGGGAGAAAGGTCAGTGGAAGGGGCACCTGGGTAGGGTTTTGAAGATGGCATAGGAGTTTTGCAGCAGCAGAGGAGCCCGAAGAGAAGGTCAAATACCATCAGGTCACCGATCCCTGGGCTATTCAGTGCATCTGGGGCCCTCCCTCAGGCTCCAGATTTCAGCTCCATGAGCCTGGAAGAGTGACTCTCCAGAGGCCTCCACTCGGTCTTTGCCAGGTGACCCTGGCCGAGAGACTTCTCCATCCCAAGAGGCCTCCGCAAGAGGGTGTCCAGGCAATGTGGGGTCTGATCTGTGTGGAGGAGGAAGGGCCTGTGTAACACGTCCCCTCCAGGACAGCTGCCTGCCCGTGTGCCGTATGCACATGGCTATTTTGTTAATCCTCCCCCGAGCACATTCCCCTCCCCCCATTTGATTTTTAGAGAAAGTGGGAGAGAGGGAGAGAGAGAGAAACATCGATGTGAGAGACACAAATCCATTGGTTGCCTCCTGCAAGTGTCCCAACTGAGGCTGGGCATCCAACCTGCAACCCAGGCTCCTGCCCTTGACTGGGAGTTGAACCAGTTATCCCGTGGTGCTTGGGCCGACGCTCTAACCACTTGGTCACACAGGCCAGGGTTCACCCTCAGCTTTCTGTTTATAGTTGAGGTAGAAGAAGGGAACTGGGTGGAGGTCAAGAAAGGCATGGGAGTCCTGACCTCCTCAGCACAAACTAAGAGCTCCCTTTCCCTCCAGCTTCTGCACAGAACAGTCCTCCCCGCCCCCCCCCCTCCCCCTCCCCCGAGCGGGACAGTTTGTTATCCTAAAACCTCCCCGGGGCCCCGGGAGAGGACAGCTGCTCTGCTCGCTGAGATCGCTCCAAAGTACAAGGTCTTTAAATATCAGCCCAGCGTCCCTCCCGGCCCCCGCCCACCTGCCTGCTCCCCGCTCGCTCCTCCATCCTGCCCGCCCGCCCTGCCCTGTTTATTTTGAGTGGCGCGAAACCCAGGTCCTAATCTGGAGAGTTGATCTTTCTGGAGTGAATGTAATTGACTACATCTTTAGCTCGGCTCTCCTTGGCCTTGGCAGGAGGGAGCCATTTGTCTTAGGGATGACGGGCTGATGGAAAGGGAGAAGGGAGAGGCCGGCCGGAGCCAGCAGCCCGCCCTCATCTTCCCCACCTCGTGGATGTCAGCGGCTGCACGGGGGACCTGGAGGGGGAGGCGGGCGGGGAGACGGAGGGGGATCCACGTCTGACTTCGGCCACATCAAGACTGTGTGTGTGTGCATGAGTATGAGCAGGTGAGTGTGCATAAGTGTGCGGGCGAGTATGCATGCGTGTACATGTGTGTGAGCGTGTATGTGTAAGTGTGTGCGCGTGTGAGCGTGCATGTGTGTTTGTGCATGCATGTGAATGTATACATGTGCATATGTGAATGTGCGTACGGTGCGTGTGCATGCATATGAGTGTGCATAAGTGTGCATGTGATTGTGTGGGCGAGTACGCCTGTGTGTGCATGCATGTGTGTGTGCATGTGTGAGTGTGTATGAGTGTGCATGTGTAAGAGTGTGCGTGGGTGTGCACGTGCAAGTATGCATACATGTGAGTGTGTGCAAGCATGGGAGTGTGTGCATGTTCATGTGAGTGTGCAAGCGAGTGTGCATGCGTGTGCATTGCCCACATGTGCATACACGTGCCTGCGTCTCTGGCATGGGTGCCCTCTGTGCACGGCTGGCCTTGGCCGTAGGCACCCACCAGAGTGATAAGTGGGAAAGGCACAAAGCGGTGCATTTTTTCCGAGTGTGCTTTCTTCTTCTTTGTTTCTATTAAACACTGATTATTACCGTGAGAGACGGAACACCGCCACAGGCAGCCATTTACACTTAATAAGGCCCCGCGCTGCCCGGGGAGTTCATGGGAGCCAGGAGGCCACGGGAGAGCCGCGCCATGGCCACCTGCCCTGAGCGGGTCGGAGGAGCAGGGGCAGCCCACCCTGGCGGGGTGCTCCGTTCCAGCCGGGGCTCGCCGGCCAGGGCCCCCCATTCTCCGCGGGGACCGGGTCACGCCGGGGTGTGCGCAGCAGCTGCGGGACCCGCAGGCCAACTGCGTGCAGGGAGCTGGGGGGAGCCCCCGCCTGCAGCTGTGAAAACAGTCCCGGGCCTGCAGGCAGGGCTGGCCGGCGCGGGGCGGGCTCCGGGCCCCTGCCTTCCTGGGGATGGGAATGTTGGGTGGTGTCTCCCAGCTCACCCTGGCGGTGACCGGCCAGGGAATGGAAAGCTGGCTAACGAGAGGCTCCTGGGGGCGGGCCTTTGCACCTTGGGAGCTGCCTGACCTGGGTGCGGAGGCCATTTTGAGCCGCTCCTGCTAGGCCCAAGCCCTTCGTTCAGAGGGTGAGCTTGGGGATGGGTGTGCACCCAGCTGCTGTGGGTCCTTCCCAAAGGGGAGGAACGGGAAACGGGGGCTGGATCCCCGGCGCCCTGTGACCCCCTTTCCCCTTTGTGGGGTACCCCAGAGCCCCAAGGAGATACACAGCTCCCTCTAAAACAAGAACAACAGACCGACAAGCAGCCAACTAGGTGCCTGGAAAGCCAGGATGGATGCCGGAGGGATGGCTTGGTCATAGCTCTGAATCGAGGCTCCTGGCCACACCCCGGAATCCGGCCCCGCAGAGGAACCACATTGCAAACCGTGTCTGCGCCGCATGTGTGTGTGTCTGTGTTCCAGTCAGCCCGGGGGCCCGAGGGCTTCTCTGCTGCTCTCGTTTGGATGTCCGTGAGCCTGGGTCCCTGCAGGCCTCCGTGCAGGCGCAGAAGCCCACCTGGAGGTCAGGTCCTCGGAGAGTACCCGCCCTAAGCACAGACCCCCTCCCCCTCCCATTCGTCCACTCCCTGCTCCCCCCACTCCGACAAAAAGGCAGTGAACAAGCAAGATCCAGAAAGGAGAGAGGTCAACCAAGGGCTGTGTGCATGCATATAAGCCTAACCAGTGGTCACGGACAGCAGGGGGCTGGGGGCATACGTGGGGAGGGGTTTGGGATGGGAATGGGGGGATGAGGACAATTATGTGATACCTTAATCAATAAAAAAATTTTAAAAAATAAAACATAAAAAAAAAAAAAAATCCAGAGACATAGAAGCATGGAGCAGACCGAGGGTCCTCGGAGGGAAGGCGGGGGAGGATGGGAGGGTGCACGGGAGTGACAAAGGGGGGACTTGGGTGTGTGTCTACGTAGCCCATGGACACAAACAATGGTGGGGTGAAGGCCTGGGGCTGGGGTGGAGGGCAGGTGCGGGCTAGAGGAGGTCAATGTGGGGGGAAAGGGAACATCTGCAATACTTTCAACAATAAACATTAAACACACACACACACACACACACAGAACTTTAAGATCTTTCCAAGGAAATAATGCTTCAGGCCCATAATCACAAGTGAGCCATTAGCAGGACACAAATAGTTCCCATTCTTTGGAAACAACGCATTAAGAGCGTGCAGACAGCCTCTGCCGGTTCACAGCCTGGGCAATTTTCCCTTCCTCGCCTCCGTCGCCTTAGAAACTTCTCCTGAAAACCCAGTTTTCAGAGCCACGTTCTATGTGCCTGGTCCTCTGTGCAAATTATCAAAACATTTCCCCCTTTATTTAAAAACAACAACAGCAACAACAAAGTGTTTGGCTTATTCTGGTCGACGTTGCCATACCCAGCCCCTGGAGATGAACGCAGACCGCGAACACTGGGAAGTAAAAATGGCTCCTGTGACCGGCGTTCAGAATGACTGCGATGACATGTGTGTCCTTCAGCTGGAACCACCGGACCCCACTAGGCAGGGGCCCGGGGCTGAGCAAGCAAGGCTACGTTTAGGCTGGAAAACTGGCAAGTTCCTGCCTCAGAAGTCTCTAGGTAATACATAAAAACGAAGAACCCAAAGACAGCTTTGCATGCACAGCATTCAGAAATAGGAAAGCAGCCTGGCCGGTGTGGCCCAGTGGTTGAGCCTCTGCCCATGAACCAGGAGGTCATGGTTCGATTCTTGGTCAGGGCACACGCCCGGGGAGCAGGCTCGATCCCCACTGTGGGGCGTGCAGGAGGCAGCCCACCCATGATTCTCTGTCATCATTGATCTCTCTCTCTCTTTCTCTCTCTCTCTCTCTCTCTCTCTCTCTCTCTCTCTCTCATCAATAAATATATATTGTACAAAAAGAAATATGAAAGCGAAACCCAGCGGAAACAGTCCTAACATTTGAGAGGTTTTGTCTCTGGTCAGAAAAACAGCAGAATAAAAAAGCGGAAAGCAGGGCGCTGGTGCTTCCTCTCGATCATAGGCCTTCCAGCACTAGTCGGCTCCTTATACTCCGGACACGCGCTCATTTATTAAAGTAAAATACAATTTTAAAATCCAGCCTCCAAGAGATCTCGGCAAACGCAACGTGGCTCCACCTCATTAGTAACCAAATGAAGAGGCAAATTAAAAGAACAGTGAGCTATCGCTTCCACTCCCGAGGTTATACAATGTGAAAGCGGTCCTGGGAGCGGGCGTTGGCTCAGGTGTGCCGAGACGGGCCCTCGGACGCTGTGGATGGGGGTGCCGGGTGGTAGCACGAACTCAGAGGTGGGTGTGGCCGTTTCTATCAGAATTTAAAATATGTGCATCCTTCCACCCCGAGGTTTCACTTCCCGGTCCCTAACCCTAGACAAGTCCTTGGCGTAGAGGCAGAGTGGCACAGACAGAGCTTTTCATCGCGTAGTCAGAGTAGGAAAAGGTTAGAATTATCAGAAAGGTCCATTTTCTAATAATTAAGTTAGACACAGAAGATGCTAAGTTCAGGCTCAGGAAGATGCCCCAAGTCCTTGCAAGCCAGCGAGGGCTGCCTGCAGTTGTTACTGACCAGGGCGGGGCGAGGCAGGAGAGGTAAAAGAAGATGTCTACCCTCCCCCCCCGCCCCCCCCTTACTCCCCCAAATCAGGCACAAGGCTCCCAGTCAGGACGGAGAGAAAAGCGCTGTCAGGGCCAAGTGCAAGAGCAGGGAACGTTTCGGGAGGTCAGCGCGTAATTGCACGGTCAGGAATGTCCCTGCTCCAGGCCCTGCGGGGATGAGACGCCCCACTCCCACTGTATCAGAGGGAGAGCCGAAATGCCCTGGCGGGGAGCCAGGAGCCAGCGTGGGGCCCGTCTGTCCCGTCTCGCACAGCGGGAAGGGCCTCCTCAGAGGAGGCTGGTGGGAGTGGGAGTGGAGAGCGAGGGACCCGCAGCGTTTGCACCTGGGCCTGGGGCTCCTCTTTGCCACCCGGCCAGAGTTCGCAGAGGAGAGGAGAGGAACTGCTCCCTTTTTTAATAAAACGCTCACCCATTGCAAATTGTCCCCAAAACATCACAAGAAGGAAAATTAAAAATAAAGACCTCCCCATTTCTTTCTTTTAAAAAAAAAAATATATTTTTTTTAATTTCAGAGAGGAAGGGAGATATAGAAACATCAATGAGAGAGTATCATTGATTGGCTGCCACCTGCACGCCCCCCACTGGGGGGCGGGGATTGAGCTCACAACCCAAGCATATGCATCAAACCCGGGACCCTCCAGTCCACAGGCCGACGATCCACCCACTGAGCCACACCTGCCAGGGCAAGACCTCCTTGGCCACAAGTTCAAGCGCTCCAAATTCATTTTGCAAATAGCTGCTGCACCTTCTAAGGGCTTCTCTGTACACTGAGAGGGACAGACACCAACCAACAGCCAAGACAACTCTGGGGCGAGCAGTGAACAGCGCTTGTGGCTGTCACCCTGAGAGAATCAGCCCCGACTGCAGTGGGACCCTCCCCTTGATCTCCTCCAAGGAAATGAGCACACTGTACAGGCGCCGCGTCTAAGACCCGTGTGGTTATGGCTTATGTATTTACCTAGGGGCACGATGCATGAATTTGTGCAAGGGGCTTAGCCCTTGCAGCCATGGCAGCTTGCAGTTCCAGCTTTGTCCCAGTGGTCATTCGGCTGTCTGGTCTAATTAGCATATTGTGCTTTTATTATTATGGATTACCTCAGCAAGTGCTAGGAGGCGTGTGTGGCAGGAGGGGGAAAGTGAGGCCCAGGCCAGTCAGTCCCCAGGGAACAGAAACAAGCTTCAAAACTCAGATCATCACGGAATCTCACTTACCAGGGTCAGGTGAGCGGGAATACCCTCCAGGGCCGGAGAAGCTGCAGTGGACATGCTGGAGAGAAGCTGGAGGTCATGACCTGGTAGTTCTTCCTTTCAGCAGCCCCAATGGGGGTCCCTGAAAAAAAGATGCTCTGCCCTTGGCTGTGGCCCCACCCCTTCTCTCTGCTGGGCATTGTCCTGCCCTAGACCCTGCCCTTGGCCCTCTGCCTTCAGAGCCCATTCAATTTCTCTCCTCCCACCTGTGGGTATCTAGTTCTTCCTCAACTCCCACGTGGCTTCTTGGGGATGTGCCCCCCCCCTCTGCCCAGGGTCATGATCAACTGTGGACGTGCCCGCACCCTCCACCCGCTAGAGGTGAAGGGAAGGACCAAGGCCTTCCAGGCTTTCCCAATCCTCGTGTCTCAGCGAACTAATCTGCACGCGTTGTGGGCGAACACGTTGACATTCCCCGAACTGAACTGAAGTTGGTTTGTTGGGAGAAGGATATGTATGCCACATCCCAGTGGTGATTTTCATAATTGAGAACACTGCAAACCTCGGGGATGGGGGAAAGAGAGGCGAAGGTGACGTGATCTTTGCTCACATGTTTAACTGCAATTCCAGATAGCCTCGAACTCAGGACAGTGCTTACCCTGAATGGCTATCTGGTTATATTACTTAAAGACTGAACATTCATGGCAATTAGGGGGCAGCCTTGCAAAATAAGATGTGGTGGTCATTGCAAAAAAATAAATAAATAAAAAACAAGAGGAGGAATGAATCCAGTTCAAACGAGAGCACGGGTGTTTTTATCGCTTTATTTGAGAAGAGACCCTACATAAACTATGTCAGGAGGATACAGTCTACACACCATTTCATCACTCAGTAAATGGAGTCGTTAACGTGACACGGGAGATGTGATACCATGAGGGAGACGGACAGACAGATAGATGGCCAGGGGGTATTTACAACGCTTGCTCGCTCGCGCAGGCTCCGTTGATACCGGAGTGGGTATATACATATATACATGTACATGTGCATATACATACATGGGGCCATACATACACACACATATATACACATATATATGCATAAAACGCTTTTCGACAGAAACCAAGGAAAGGGTATGCCTTCGGGTAGCGGTTACCCGCTGGAAAGTGAAGAATGGCGAGTCTTCATGAGCGTCATGGCGCTGGGCTCCGCCCCCACATGTCCCGCGGACGGTCGCTGCCAACTGGTTCCCATGACGACCCACGTTGGCTGGGGTGGAAGCATGAGGGTGGAGGGCGGGATGACGATGGGGACGGGGCCGAGAGCGAAGGACATGCACAGTGAGAGGAATGACCTTTGGTGACACCGGTTACATCATCCTTTTGTATTAAACATAAGTTATTAACGCGGTTTAAAAAAATAATTTTTCTGTTTTCTTGTTTTGAGGTTGGGGGAGGAAGGAAGGCTGGGGCCGGGAACCCAGAAGGGAGAGAGCTCTTGCCTTTTCGACACATCCCTCCAAATGGACTGACAACACGTCCCCTCTACCCTGGGGCCCCCTGACCAAGGTAAGACCCATTTCTTTATTTTTATTTATTTATTTTTTTGCATAAAGAACACCTTTACACGAGAATTTGACCTTGCTCATGAGCCTCTTCTCCGGAGGCAAACACAGTCATCAGCGTAACGAAAGTGGTTCTCCAAGACTCACGGGGATGCAAATAAACTGAGCACAGCCAATAGGGTAAGTTGTCCTTAAAAAAAAAAAAAAATTTTTTTTTATAAAGGAAAGACATTCCCTCATCAAAGGAGGGGCATGACTGGTGAGTCCCAGGATTGCTAAAACCCTCTGCCGCCCCTTGTAAGGCAGTGACATTGAGATCCAAATGCCAGGAAGCCAGCAGGACCAACACTTCCCAGCAGCCTGGAGGGGGGTGTGCGAGGTGGGGGGAGGGCAACAGACCAGCATCGTGGAGGGATTCTCCTAAGCCATGAGACAGAACTGAGGAGCCACCCGTGGAGGTGGAAACAGACGCAGGTGAGCACGCCTCGACTCTGCCCCGGCCACGCCCTGCGCTTGGCGACCCCGAATCCGCCCACCGCCACGCTTCGCCCAGGCTGCGCCACGTGGTGGCAGTTTTTCCTTCTTTCTTGCTGAACTCTGTAAGATAACCTTGGCCTCAGAACAAGTGTGTGCACGCGTCCCCAGGCCCACAGGCCGCCCACGGCCATACACACCATGTTCAAGGTCAGATGGCCACTATATGAATACGAACGTGGGGAAACACACACACACACACACACACACACACACACACACAGGATCGGACGAGATAGAGTCACGTTACATATATTTAGTACAGAAAGCTTCGGGGTGGGGGTGGGGATGGGGGTGGAAATCAGCTATGACGGCACCGGAACTTCATTTGCAAAATTGCTCTCGGAGAACACAGCCTCCGACCGGAGCGTGGAGCGGGTGCCGGCTGATTTGCCAGACGCCAAAGGCTGCTCGGGACATCAGCCCGAGGACGGGGAGGGGGGACACGTGACGTCCAGTAGGAAACGAGTCTGTGTACAGCATTTACAAGGCAATAAATCCTTCCTCTCCCTCGAAATAAGATATGTAAAGTAGCACTTAGTTTAAATACAAGTTTTTCTTCTGCTTTTAGACCTAGCCGTAAAAAGCCGTTCATGCAAAAAATTACCTCCAGTCTGTGCTGGACGATTGAAGGACACTTCTCCTGAAAGCAGGTCCCTTTCGCATAGGGAAGGGGGGGGGGATAAATTCCACTCGGGACAGCCAGCCACGGCCGGGAGTGGAAAATGCAAGACTTTGGTGTCTGTAGGGCATTTGCCGTAAGAACCCAGACGTATGGCTGAGCTCGCCTCCACGGAGGCGGGGGGGCTAGACGCGCCCTTGAACATTTTAGGAATTGTCCAGACAAAGTACGGAGGACCTCTCCGGGGATTTATTCTCTGGCCTGTCCCCTCCCGGGGCTCCTGCGGACACCCCCTCTCCGTCTAAGGATGCAGCCCCATGTCGGACCACCTTCCCCAGCCAGTGGACCGGTGGATCCCCATCAGGCAACTCCCGCCTGCTCCTCCTCCGTTCTAACGGGGGTTTCTCCTGGGTCCTTCCGGGGCACGCTCGTTCTAGCCTGGGCTTGTCCTTAGTTCCGACAGAAAACAGAGCTCCTGTTCTAGAGGGTTCTCGGAGAGAACTGCTGACCCTGCCCTTCGCCAATAATCCAGAGACACGCGCGCCTTTTTCTCGTGGCGGGTGTGAGCGCCCAAACGGGATGCGCGAGAGGACGCGGGATGGAGGAGGAACGGCATCCGGCCCCTCGCTGGCTCCAGGGTTAAGCGTCGCCATCCCACAGCCCCTTGGTCTCTGGCTGCCGTCTCCACCTTACAGAGCTAAGGGGGGGGGGGGCATGTGCGCTCTCCCTGGGATCGTGTAAGGTGAGGCATGGCTGGCTGCCGGACCACACGCATGATGAAGGGGTGGCCCCGCTGGCATGCAAAGCAGTGCCCAGCCTGAGTCTCAAAGATGCCCCGCAGCAGCCATGCTGCCTCCAATGCGCAGACGTGGGTGTGTGCATCCATCGTAAACAGAAAGGGGGTGCCAGTGAGCGGTCCCCCCGCCGGGGAGCGGACAAGCCGAAGGTGCCTGGTGAAGACTGTAGTTGGGGTGTGCCCGTCCGTGCCCACGGGTGTCTTTGTTGCCAGGAGACCACGTGGCGTGGCTTGGGAAAAGCTTAGCAGTGAATGGTTGGGGTGTGCGAGCCCAAACCCTGTCCTTTTCCTCAGGAGGCCAAGGACGTGGCAGAAACAGCTGAGCCTCTCCAGGCGCGGCATGAATACGAGATGCAGGCACTTGAACTTAAGAAGAAAGTCTTTTCGGAGGAGGGCCCCGTGGACAGGAAGGAAGGAGGTCCATGAGGACCGCCAGCCTGGGGCGAAGGGAGGGGTGTTCGCTGTCCCTGGTGCTGAAACAGAGACCCAGGTGCTAGCTCTCAGTAGAGGCTGACTTTAGGGGAGGGGCCTCGTACTGTGTTTGAGGGGCCCCATTTCCAAGGGGAGCAGCCCTGAAGCGGCCCCGGTTCCCCTGTGGGACGGAGTGAACACATCACCCTAACACGGATGGGGCGGCACTTCCAACCAGCTCCCCATTCGGCCCTGCGGGCACAGTCCCTCATGCTGGGCGGAGCCCACGCCCTTAAGAAGGAAGCGTGTAAGGGGACAGATTCACCATCAGGGTCTGCAGGCACCGCCCACCTGCTCCCGACACACACTGCGGACACAGCACTGCTGTGCTGCTGACCATGCCCCGAAACACGGGCCTCTGACTCCGTCTCTGCCCCTGATTTTACTGTCACGTCCTGAGACACGGAGCAGAGGCCTTACTATGCTCTAGGGAAAGTCCAACCTCGTAACCAACCCTTCCTACCTGCCGTCCCCCCCTCCACTTAACCTCCCCCGGCCAACACACACGAGATCTGAGAAGATCAAACCTACCTGAGAACGAACTCTATTCTTCCCCTGACTGCTCCTGGAACTGAGAAAGAGAAAGAGAGAAGGGGAGGGGGGAGAAGGGGGAGGGAGGGAGCGCGCGGAGGACTGCTGTTTTCTCTCACATTCAGAGAGAGAATTCTCTTGCCCTGACTTGCCTGCTTTCATTCCCTTTTGACAATGCCCTTGAGCTGCCCCGCAGGGCCCACACACGAAACCAGGAAGGGCCTCCCCTGCGGGGAACAGAAGCTTAACGGGGCCATCTGGGCTGCCTCCAGCTGCAAGGAACTTGCAGGGGCCTCCGAGTTTAGGCGAGAACGACAGTCAGTCCTTCCCAGCTTTGGAAGGAGAACACCTGCCCGGCAGCATGGCTCAGGGCTGGAGCCTCCACCTACGAACCAGGAGGTCCCGGCCCGATCCCTGGTCAGGGCAACGGGAGGCAGCCAACCGATGATTCTCCCTCATCACGGGTGCTTCCCTCTCACTTATTCTCTGAAATCAAATCAAATCAAATCAAAAACCAAAACACTTTTTTTTTTAAAGTCATGCACAGCATCGAGTCAGCTGCCTCACACCTGGCTGTTTCCTGAAGAGCTAGAGGAAATGCCATTCCAGAGATTTAACTCGCCAAGTAGCCACCCCGCCGGGTGCTGAGACGAGAGGCGGGTGACATGGCGGCTGCAATCCAGCCTCGGGATGGAGGGCCGGGGCTCACGTTCAGGCAGGTGCGCTGCTCAGCGGGCATCCCGCTCACACCCTCGCTGGTGCTCAGGGCTAGGAGATGGGGGTTCAGCACCTGGGCCCCCCTCTATTGACGGTGCTGGAAGGCACGTGGTACCGCTTCGGGTGCTCTCCACACGATCAGGCGCACCGCCCGATTCACAGGCGGCTTCACGTGGTCTTACTTTCAAAAAACAAGAGATTTGGATGTGCACAGCCTCAGACAGCAACCACGGGAGACAGGGAGCTCGGTGCAACGGGAGATGCCATTTCGCTACGAACTGTCTGGGACTGCAGGCCTGCAAACAAGATCTACCAGCAGCCCCTTTCCAGGGACAGAGCCCAGCGGCGACACAGCCCCTTCCTGCCTGGAGTTCTGTCCAGGTGGCATCCATCCCTCAGCGGGGGAAAAGCCAAGGGTTAACCGGATGCCGGACTCCGGGGAGACTAAAGCAGCCTGCCCGCCACCCTCACTGCCCGGGAGGCCTCTCCGCAGGCCAGAGCGCGTGGGCAGCTGTGAGCTCGTCCGGGGGCTCACGCGCACCCTCCGGGGCAGGCGGACGGCTGTGCACGGCTCTCCTGTAGATGAAGAAGCAAGAAGTGGAGGTGCCATGGTCGCTCAGCAGGGAAAGGGAGCTCAGAAGTGCCCCGCCTCTCCTCCCATAACCTCCCCGCCACCTTATCGGAGACAGCATTGGAAACGGACCCGTCCTTCCTAAGGAAATGAGACAGATAGCCATTAGAAATCACCTTGGAGCTATTGGAAGGGACCAACGAAAAGAAGCAATATCGAACCGTTCCGGGCTTATGAGAAGGAGTGTCTGTAGGCCCCAGGGGTTGGGCCGGAGGTGATGAGCTGATGAGTGCGTTTCTACTGTGAACGTGGACGGCCCATCACAGCCGCGGAGAGGACAGCGTTAGCGCATCCCTGCTCACAGCCATGTGACTTTGAACTCTCACTTCACTTTCCCAACACAGGTCCCGCCGTCTGCCTCAGCCAGCTCCCAAGCCCGCATTCCATGCTTCCCGCCCGCTTAGGGACACTGGGGCGAACTTGCGTTTAATTTCACTGCGTGCGACCCCTCTCCGCCCCAGACAATCAATCCTGGAAAATCTGCACCCGGCTTCAGTTGGGTCTTGTGTTTCTCCAAGAAAACAAATCAGCCTTGACCCAGGAGAGCTCTGGAAACTCGGGATTCAGTCTTTCTGGAAAAAGCCCTAACTTTATATAAATGCACAAAGACTGCGTGATGATAAAAACAACAACAACAACAACAACAAAACAACAAAAAAAAACAACAGTGAGCTATAGATCAATTGAAGGAGCCACAGGCCCGATCCACACTTATTGGTGAGCACACATGGGCGAGCACACACACACACACACACACACACTTGGACCAATGGGAGTGCGGGTGTGTGTGTGTGAGTGTATGTGTGTGCTGCCTGCCCATGTGTCAGACTGTGTCCCGTGTCCCTGTGTGCGCGTGAGCGTCTAGCACAGAACACGCCGCTGAGCGCTGCTGGTAAATAAAGGTCAGGTTTGCTCCTGTGCGGCTGCGACATGGCTTGGCCCAGGCGTCCGTCTTCCCAGTCAATAAACACAGTGTCTTTGGCTGCAGGCTGCCATCGCTCAGAAAGAAAGAGCCGAGACTGTACAAAGAGATGCTTGTTACTCGTCTCAAAGCCGAGAAGCCGAGAGGGAAATAAAATTTCACAGAGCATCGGAATCGGAAAGGCCGCAGAGAAATCTGTGCCCTGGCCTTCAGGGGCGAGAATTCCGAAACCCCAAGGCAGGTCTCCCAAACGCCCGATACCAGAGGGGCTGCAGCCAAGGGAGGGGGCCTCGCTTCAGACTCCTGGTGTACTGAACGGCCCTCGTTCGCAGAGGAGCTGTGGCTCGGCTCTGAGGCTTCCCCTGGCCGCTGTGTCTCCACGTGGCATCACCAGCGAGTGAGAAAGAGATCTGGGAGCCTGAGCCACCCACCTGAGGGAGGAGAGAGCTGACCGGTGGGGCCCGAGGGACAGCTGCATCCTCTGTCCCAACCAGCAGCAAAGAGGCCAGGCCCTGCCTGTGTGGCTCAGTGGTTGTGTATTGACCCAGGAACCTGTTAGGACACATGCCCAGGGCTGTGGGCCCCCCAATAGGGGGCGTGCAGGAGGCAGCCGATCTCTCTCATCACTGTTTTTCTCTCTCCCCCTCCGTTCTTCTCTGAAATCAATAAAAATGCATCTTTAAAAGAAAAGAAAGAATAACTCCCAGTCTTAGACTCCGCGCTCCCATTTCTCATTGGGCTTCGGGGATGTTGCATCGGGGAGAATGTCCGCGGACACGGTGGACATCCAGGCTCTCACTCTACCCTCAGACCGCCAAGGACGCCGCCGGGATCTGTCGCTGTCGAAAGGGAGAGGAAGCCAATCGCTCCCGTAAGATGTCAAGCTGAACAGCCAAACCTCAGTGCCAAGCTCCCCTCAGATGTCCACCCGGCCCTCTGTCACTGCCGTTATCTTGATACATCTCCTGTTAGCGGCGTCTGGCTTTGTCGCTCTAAGTATCTCTCTCGAGCCACGTGTGGGGGCCGGGCACAGCGCACAGAGCAACGTTCGCCGAGGTGATGAGGGGGAGCTTGCTGTCCTGCCTCTGACAGCCCAGCACGCGGGGGAAGACCCCCCTCCCGGCGGCAAATGGCACAGCCACGCCTTGTTTTAAGCTCGGACCTTGGTTAAAGAGGACAGGAATATTCGTTTCTTACTCTGACCAGGAATTCCAAGTGCAACGAGGAGCCCCTGGCCCCCCAAGCTCCAGGGTGTCCCTGCGACACAGAACGGCGTCTGTGCCCGCACACTGACAGCGCTGGGTGCTACGCATGGCTCCTGTGCAGGCAGGCACTCGAGGGGCCGATCCTCGAGGGCAGTGCTTCCCAAAGTATGGTGCGCGTAACCCCAAGAGTCTGGTGGGGGTACGCGTTGCAGCGGAGTTTGGTGGGGATATGTGCTGCACCGCGCTTAGCGGCTCCTAATCCTACGTTCTCATGAGGACGAGGGGTACTCAGCGTCACGAAAATTATAGAAGGGGGACACACATGTCAAAGGTTTGGGAAACACTGCTCTAGAGAATGCACCAGGGAAACAGGCCGTCAGAAGCTAAGATGCAGGCCTGCGTGTGGAAGAGCTGACGCTCACCGCAAACGTCCTCACACCCATCCCCGTGACGCACAGGCACACGTCAGCACAGTCGGCAATGCCTTCCGGAAGCAGCGAGCCGGTGGTCCACCTCTCACAGCCCCTCTGCCCGTCCCTGCCAGGGCCCGGTTCCCCCTGCCGGGCCCGTGACTGACATGTCAACCCCCAATGGGACAGGGGAGGCTCCCGTGTGACCTATCAGACCACCGGCAAGAATGGCTTCCGGGCGCCCAGAGAGCCGTCATCATCAGCATACTCTGACTCAGGGAGCAATGGCTGCACGAGAGAACACACTTCCCAGCATGCCTTTCTGCATGGCTCCGAGGCCAGGTCCTGTCTGGCTGCCTCCTCCCGGGGAAGCGCCAGGCTCAGGCGGACCGAGCGCTGTGGGACGGGGTTGCTGGCTGCGCAGACCTTCCTGGACGCTGTTCCGGTGGAATACGCAGATACAGCGTACCAGGCGCTGAGGCCTACACTCTCCCTAGCGAGCGCTCCAAAGCAACCCTGAAGCTCGTACAGAGATCAGAATAATGATACATTATTGGGATGTCTCTGAGAACCTATTGTGTGTTGGCGAAAGAAAGAAAGAAAGAAAGAAAGAAAGAAAGAAAGAAAGAAAGAAAGAAAGAAAGAAAGAAAGAAAGAAAGATTGATGATGATCCAGGGACCAAAGAACATAGCGGGCACAGCACACAGCACCAAAGCCTGGGTACAAGGTGCCAGTCTGCGCCAAGGCGAGTGCCAGGATGTCCCGCGGGCTGGCCGTCCGCCCAGGCCTGGGCCACTGTGGGCACCTGGGCTCATTCAATGGCAGCTGCTTTGTTCCAGGTGCGGACAACGCGCCGGGAAGACCCAGGCCTCAGGAACGTGCTGGCAACAAGGACAGCTCGCAGCACGAGGAGAAGCGGGGCCAAGAAGCCGCCGCCATTCCCGCGTGAGGAAGTTTGACGGGGACCGTCCCACGCCTGCACCGTCCCACGCCGCTCCTGACCACAGCAGGGAGCGGGAACAGCCCCTCGGGCTCTGACCCCGAGTTCAGACGGCCAGCGGCCTGCGTGGGAGGGGTGGGTAGGCGGACTCCGGCTCTTGGGACAGTGTCTGCCCGCACGGGGGTGGGGTGTGGGTGCTGAATGGGATAGGATGGGGAGGGCAGCCAGGGGTCTGCTGGCAGCCTGCCTTAAAGGGCACGGGAGCCTGGCTGGCGTGGCTCGGTGACCGAGCGTCAACTCGTGAACTGGGAGGTCACGGTCTGATTCCTGGTCAAGGGCATATGGCCTGGGTGGCGGGCACATCCCCAGTAGGGGGCGTGCAGGAGGCAGCTGATGGATGATTCCCTCTCAGCACTGATGTTTCTCTCTCGCGCCCTCTCCCTGACTCTCTGACATCAATAAAAATATATTTAAAAAATAAACAGCAGAGAATGGAGTCCCTGTCTTATCTGCCCGGCTCCCTCCCACCAACCAACATCCCTTCAGACTAAGTCACGGAGCCTCTCACGTCCTCACTTCTCCTCCTCCTCCTTGTCCTCACCCACCTTTCACTTTCTCTTATTTCTCACGGGCTTTAGTCCTCCCTTATTTCTAACAATTAAAAAAAAAAAAAAAAAGTGGGACCAGAACGCATTCTTTTTAAGCTGAAAGGGACTCGAAGAATACCTCATGTAACCTCTCACGTGACTCAGATGAGAAGTCTGATCCGCGGAGAGCTTAGCTGACGGGGCGGGGTCCCCGGGGCCGCTCAGAGGGGAGCCGGGACTCCAGGGCCCCTTCCATCCTCCCTCCTGCCTCCCCCCCCCACCCCAGCCTGTGCTCTCGGCGTGGCCGACGCGCTTGTGCTTCTAGGCCGAGCCCCGTGCAGCGCCCCGCGCTGTCAGCCCTCCTGTGGGTGGTGGATTCTGTAGGGTTTTTAGCACCAAAGAGATTTGCACTGGGGTCGTCCGCAAGTGAGCATCGCGAGGGGCAGGGGACCGCCCAGCGGAGCCCGGAGGGCCGGGGGCCTTGGGAGGCTCGGGAGCCGCGTCCGGGCGATTTGTGCGTTTTCTCTGCCGAGCGGGGGGTCTCTCCGCGGAAGGGGGCTCAGTGAGCCTCCAAATCCCCCTCCTGGGTCAGGGCTGCGACCAGAGGGCAGCGCGCGGTCTGAGTCCAGAGCAAGGACCTGGAATGAGCCTTGGCCACAGCATCCTACTCCCGGGGGCGCCCACCTGCAGGCCGCTCCCGCCCGGTCCAGGAGGGGGCCTCCCGGGGGCGCCCACCTGCAGGCCGCTCCCGCCCGGTCCAGGAGGGGGCCTCCCGGGGGCGCCCACCCCACCTGCAGGCCGCTCCCGCCCGGTCCAGGAGGGGGCCTGCCGGGGCGAACAGGAGCAGCCGGCGGGACGCAGCTCACGGGGGCTCCCCCCTCGGCACGGCCCGTCGGGCTGTGGATGGCGGGAGGCAGTGGCCTGCTGTGGCCACGGGGGCCGAAGGGGGGGTCATTTCCAGACTCATTCCACCACAGCAGGCGCTTTAAGAATAAATAAGGGAATAAATAGGGGAGCTGTGCCAGTGCTTTTCGGGCGCGCGGAGAGGCGGGGAGGGGCGAGGAGGCCAAAGGCGCCTGGGCCAGAAGTAGCCCCGGCTCCTGGGTCTCGGGATCGCTCGCAGGGATGAAGATGCGAGGGAGAGAAGGCGCCCACCCCCTTCCGCCCCCTTGGAGTCCAGCCCTGCCCAGGCCGATGGACCCTCAGAGGCAACTGCACCCCCTACCCTCACCCTCCGCCCCCCGCCCCCACAAGGCCTGGGAGGGCTGTCGGAACTCCATGAGGGACTGAGAAAGACACCACAGTGACAGCACTTAGAATCCAATGGTTTAAGAGGTGCACGGGGCCCGGGGTCAGCAAGCACACCCCTCCTCTTGAAGGTGGGGAAACTGAGTCACGGCACGATGAGTCCACAGCCCTGATTCGCTACAGGAGAAGGCACACCCTCCCCCTCCAGAGCCCCTACCCCCTCCATTCCCAGCGCCCTCCCCACCTCCTCTGGATCCAAACCCCTGGATGGTTTCGCTTGCCAAAGCTCACAGGCCACCACGGAAAGCAGACGCTACTCAGTCCCGCAAGGGCAGTAAGCGCGAGTTGCCCCTGCCCTGCCCCTGCCCCTGCCCCTGCCCGCCACCCTTCCCTCTGCTCTCCCGGCAGGCAGCTGACAATGCCCCTCGGCCCCGGTGACCTGGTCCAGGCACACGTCGCCCTGAGCCACCAGCCCGAACCCTGGCTGCGCCTGCGTGCAGCCCGGCCAGCCCACAGCGCCCAGGGCCTCCGGTGGAGGGGTTCACTGCCACAGGACCCTCAAAAGCCCTCAGGGCTGGGCACCGGCACCGAGGAAACCCCCAGCAAACCCAGCCCCGCCCCGTCCCAGCCCAGCTGCGCAGCCCCTCCCACCCCTGCAGCCTACAGCCGAGCACAGCTTTGTCTGTCTGAGTACAAACACGTTGGTCTAAAAAAAGAAGGGGAATCGCGAACACGGCAGTCAGTCCCGAGCTCCGTGCGGGGAGGCCCACGCTGCAGGTGACCGGGCGCCCACGAGGACGTCCCTCCGGCCGACAGGGCAGGGCCAGGCCGGAGGCCCCCGGAGGCCCCGACGGGCAGCAACCAGTCCACCAGGTGCTCTGTGCTCGGGGCAGGTGGCTGGCGGCCCGGGGGTGCACCCGGTCTCCGGCAGGAGGCTCTGGTGTCCCGGCTCTGGGGCCCTCGGTCCTCGGCAGCAGCGGCCGGGAGGGCAGGCAGGGGAGCGGGCGGCCCATCCTGTCCATGAGCAGGGCTCATCCTCACCGGGATGCGGGGCCTGCGGCACTGGCCACGCACTGGCCTCCCCCAGAGAAGCCCCGCCCCCACCCCCACAGCAGCTCCCAGGCAGGCAGACGCGTCAGTTCTCCCCGGGCCGGACGTGAGGAGCGAGCCCAGGGGCTGTGCAGCGGGCTCAGGAGACGCCAGGAAGTGGGCCAGGATCCGGGGGAAGCAGCGGGCCCCGAGGGGCACTTCCCATCAGGGCCGACCGGGCCGACTGGCAAGGACGAAGCCTCCTGCTGCCGAGGCCTCTGTATCCACGTGTGGAGACCCGGACGCCCCGAGGCCTGAGTGTGGGAGGCGGGGCCGGGGAATCCCTCCGGGGATGGAAAGGCAGGGCGGAGCCCGGAGGCGGGCCCAGGTCACAGCTCGTTCCTCGGTGGGGAAACTGAGTCACAGCACGATGTCCGTCCAGAAAGCCCACCGGTGCTTGACGCTCCCAGGGCAGACGACAGCCCCACGGGGCGTGGGTTACACGCGAGACGCTGAGGCCACCGTGACTGTGCGTCCTTGCTCCTTGCTGCTCTTTGCTCAGTGCGTGGGCACCATCGCCGGCTCCCGGAGGCATCAGGACGACACTTTCCAGGATGGAGAAGCTTTAGGAAACCCCCTTGGAGGAGACAAAGGTCCCCGGAAGAGGGAAGGCTTGGGGGCGTAGCCAGGGGAGATCCAGGCCCCGGTCAGGAGCAGGTCCTTGCTGAGCACGGCTGGTGCCGTCCTGCCAATTGGCGCGGGAGCCTGTGCAGGGCTGGAGGGCAGCCCCCTGTGCAGCGGGCCGGGTCCGCCCGCCTCCGCCCGCGTCCCCCCCGTCCCTGTGCACGGCCCGCCCGGGCCGCCATTTACGTCAAAGGGAACGTTAGTGACGGTTTTCCGAGCTGTCGCTGTGGTCTCGCGGTTTCTGTGTTAGCAGCTTCTCTCGGGATTAGAGAAGGGATCTCTCTGTAGATATAGATAGATAGTAGGTATATAAATATATATATTATATATATATATATTTTATATATATATATATAGACGCCAACTGCCTTACAGGGTTTCTTCTTTCCTTTTTCAGTGTCGTGTGTGTGTAGCAGGCACTTGAGTTTATGTGAAGATGTTCGCTTCAGTCAAGGGCGGGGAAGGGGCTGTGAGGCGGGAGGGGGGCGTGGGAGGCTGGAGAGAGGAGGCAGCAGGCAAGGCGCCGGGGCCGTGGCCGCCGTGGGCCTAGCCCAGGATGTCCAGGTAGATGGGCGTGGCCTTGCCCAGCGCGTGGAGGATTTTGTAGATTTCCTTGATGTTTAGCCGCTGCTGCGGCTCCCGCTGCCAGCAGCCAAGCATCACGTCGTACACCTCCTTGGGGCAGACTCGGGGCCGCTCCAGCACGCGGCCTTGGGTGATGCACTCAATGACCTGGAAGAACGGGGAGAACGAGGGCGTTACATCGCAGCTCCCCTGGCGGGTGCGGCGCGGGGCCCGGGGCCCACGGCACGGGCCGCGGGCGGGGCGGGAGACAGAGCGGAGGCGCCGGAGAGCCTGTGCGTGCGTGCGTGCGGGAGGCGAGGGCGGGGACTGGTGTGACATCGCAGGGGTGCCCGCGGGTGCTCCTGGCGCTCCGCCTCCTGGCCGGCTTCCTGGATAGATCCCGAGGCACTCTCCTCTGACCTCTGACCTCTGACCTTGCTCCTGAAGATGCTCCGGATGGCCGGCCACAGACACACTGTGGGCTACCAGGCCGCCACTCAGCCCAGGTTCTGTCTCTACGGGGCCACCAGACGGCCCGAGCTGTGCTCAGGGCACAAGTCTGTGCATGTGTGTGCAGGTGTGTGTGTGTGTGTGTGCCCACCCCCAGTCCCAACCCCAGGAAGAAAGCAGTAATTTTTGTAACAATGGGTTCTGACATACACGCTTTTATTTTTTTAAAGGTCGTTAAACTGTTTTGTCCTAGTTTAGACGATGCGTTCCGGACCCATGCAGCTTATAGACGATGAGGAGCCCTTGGTCACGTGGCCGGGGCACAAGGAAGCGCAGACGGACGCAGCTCCCGCGGCTATCGGGACAGGCTCCGGTCCGAAAGGCCTGTACGCCGTCTCTCCGGAAAGCAGAGGCCACGGGCTGGACCCGCCTGGCCGGGCTCATCGCCTCGGGGGCGGGGCCCCTCCTTGCCTACGAGCTGCACTGACTCCTGGGTCGGCCCAGCTCCAGCGCAGGCTCCACGGAGCCGCCCCGACGGGCTCTGGGGGCAGAAGAGCCGGGTGACCTTGGCCCGAGCCTCCCGGACGTTCCAGAAGCTCGCGCCTCGGAGACCCCGGCCAGTCCATCTCCGCACCCCACGCGACCCCCCTGCCCTCTTTGGCCTGCGTCTCCCAGGTGTGTGAGTGTGTGGAAAGCGCTGAGTCCACACTGAGCCGAGGCGCTTGGGAATTTAATGGGATCTGTATTCTTTAGGATTCCAGTCAGTGTTTATTGTTACCGCGTGAACCGTCAGCTTTCCCGTGACCGTGAACAGCGCGGGCTCCGCCCTCCCGCCGCACGGCCCGCACGGCCCAGCCCGGCAGGCCGGAGGGAGCCCTTGGGACGCGGACGCCTGGGCATCCTGGGCGGGGTGTCCCCACAAGGGGCACGGCCGGAGGCCTCGAGTGGCTCTGCCAGCCTTGTTTCTTAGCCAGACAGTGGCGATGCTGAGAGCCGCGGAGCGGAGAGAAGCGTGACCTGCGTCTCAATCGGAGATCTGATTTCACGCTCTCTGGGTAATTAGACCTCCTTTCCTACAGCTCCCCTCTCCTCCCACTCACAGCTCCCCCACCCCCACCCCTTCTCAGGCCCCCGCCTGCTTGCCTGGCTCCAGCTCCTGCGCCTGCGGCCTGGCCTGAGCCGCTCCGGTCAGCCCCTCCCCCCCGCCCCTGCCCCGTGGAGGCCGCCGCGCCCGGTACCTCCGTGTTGGAGAGCTGGAACCAGGGCTGCTTGCCGTAGGTGAAGATCTCCCAGAGGATGACCCCGAAGCTCCACACGTCGCTCTCGGTGGTGAACTTCCGGTACATGATGCTCTCGGGGGGCATCCAGCGGATGGGGAGCATGGTGTGACCGCCCACCTAGCGGACAGAGGCACACAGAGGTGAGCCGATGGCCAGTGCGTCCCGGCTCCCTGCACGCACGCCTCCCGCGGAGAGGGGCCCGAGGCACGTCATCCTGACACAGGCACCCCTGCCTGCCACTGGTGGCGGAGGCCAGAGCAGAGCCTGAGGGAGGAGGCCCACGGCCGTGGAGGCCGGTAGAGGGGCCACGAGAGGAAGCGCCTCCGGGAGGAGGGGCCCCTGGCGCGGAGGGTGAGGGGGGTCACCAGATGATTTGGGGAGGAGGGACGGCGTCGGGATCTGGGGCTACAGGGCACCTAGCCTGAGAGGAAGCCTGAGCGGGGGGTCAGGTATCCAGGCACTTGCAGGCCTCGGGTTGGACTCGGTGACCAAGGAGCTCAAGACACAACACGGTCCCTGTGCAGCGAGTGTGCCTTCAATTTCTACACCACAGCCCTGGTGCTCCCTCAGCGCGACCTGGGACTCCGAGTTTCCGGGGAAGGGGACGGGGAGGTCCGGAAGGCCGCACGCGGGCCCACGAGAGAAGGGGGAAGTAGAGCTCCAAGGCCAGTGAGGGGGATGTCTCCAAACAGCCCGAGGGGCACAGCAGCCACGGGGCTGGGGCACTATGGGTCTGAGAGTCTAGGCCAGTGGTCGGCACACTCATGAGTCCGCACAGCCAGACATCAACAGGACGACGATGGGAATGTCTCTGGAGAGCCACATGTTTTAAAACTTCAACTTCTTCTAACGCCACTTCTTCAACATAGACTCGCCCAGGCCGTGGTGTTTTGTGGAAGAGCCACACTCAGGGGGCCAGAGAGCCGCGGTTTGCCTACCACTGCATCAGGGGGAATGCTCACGGCCCACCAGCGTCCTGGCATTAGCATAAGCGAAGGCACAGCCAGCGCCTGCTTTAGAACTCAGGGACTGAGTGCATCATTAGCAAAGGCAGCCCGGCGAACGGGAGCTTGTGGCTGGGGCACGAGATTTGTTGTTAGGAAACTGATTACGGCTGATAAAAGAGCTCTCTGCGAATTCCCGATGAACTATTAATCAGAAGAGCCACCGCCGGCGTGGACTGGCTGGAGGAATCCTAATGATGAGCGTTTAAGGAAGGATGACTTATGGGGGAGATGGGCAATCTCGCTTCTCAAAAGAGAAATCAGGTTTGCCTGGCCCCCTTGAAGTGATTTAGAAGATAAACGATGATACGGATTTGCAGATGATGTTTTCGGCCTGGGATCTGATCATCGAGATCGCTCCGTTTCAAGAGGAAAGACGGAAGGTGATGCTGCTTTCAGACAAGCCAAGACTCAGACTCTTGACCCCTCACAGCCTTTCAGAAAATGGAGACACGGAAATTAATTGAGGGTGTGCTACAGAGAAGCAGAAAGGAGATGCTAGGATATACACTGACTTGGGACATAACAAACAGTGTGAAGCAAATTAGCCACACAAATGCAATTTAAAGCTAAACAATGGCTGCTAATTTGGTAGCAAAATGGGGTGCAATTACTAATAAAGGCTTCTATTAAACAAAGCCATAAAGTAAATAATAATGCTAATAATGCAAACAGTGTTACCACTGCCACTATTAGCAATACTTACTTGGAATGAAACTTCTAGATAATTTCAGCCATAAGTGCATAGGAAATTAGGTGGAGAGATAATTAAAAGCCTGATAAAGTCTTTGTCCTTACAAGGGACCGAAAGGGAGCTCACAGCCAGTCATCAGTTGTTGATTATAATGACTTAAATTTAAATCAGCTTGCTAAAATTTTAAAGTAGCTTCTAGAAGAATAGATATAGAACATATAGCTTCCAAATCAGTTTAGGAAAATAGAACAAAAAAACCACAAAACCTCTAATTAATAACAAAATCAGTACAGAAAGGAATGGGATAGTGGTGAGTAGAAAGCACAAAATGAAAACGTTTAAGTAATGTCACTAAAGACAAAAATCAAATGCATGTTCTGTATAAAAGACACAGCTAAGAGAAAGTACCAGAAAATATTAAAGATGAAAGAATGCATAAATACAAGAAACAATAAAAGGAAAGATGAATGTATGTTGACTATGGACTATTCCATGTACATTATAACAAATATTAAATAGACAATATATTGAAATTAAATGCATATATGAACAACTTCAGGATGCCAAGAATTACATGGCAACAAAGTGATTTATAGCATATTTAAAGATGGTAAATCCACCATTATGATAATTATAAAGTTTTATGGTCCAATTAAGATAGCAACAAAAACGTATAACAAGTGAAACAGGTTATAAATACAAGGGAACTGACACCTATAATTAGGATGAGAAAATAAAACCCTTCTTTTGAAAATTAACAGATCAGGAAGACAACACAAGTGGAGATGCGTTTCTAAAATGCAAACAGTGAGCTGTCACTCCAAGATGTGGGTGCTGTGCGTTTTCAGGCCTCCCCAAGAGGTGACATGTTGTTCTCAATGACCTAAAAAAACATGTGTCAACGCCAATCGCGATGCTACATCTCAAAGGAAATCTGAAATGCCAAGGAGACAAAACGGTAAGCAACATAAAGTAGAAAACATTTACTGTACCAAATAACATACGATAGAAATGGAGAGCAAGAGGGTAATTTTTAAAAGGTGCTCTTTGGCCGATGAAAAAGAACTCTGTTTGGTAAAGAAAACAATTGAAAATAAAATTTAAAACTGTCCTAATAATAATAAGGTAATGGGGTGGGGGGGACTTATAGCGCTTAAGCACTTATTTCTAAATAATTTAAAATAGATTTTAATTAAATAAGAATTCTACCTTAAAAAGGTAGCAAAGATGTACCAGGCAAATGTATGGAAAGCAGGAAAAAATAAATAATAAAGATATAATGAGGAATTATAACAAAACAAAGCAAACTATTAATCAAAAGGGCAAAGGAAAGCAGACTATAGCTACATAATCAATTGCTAGTTCCTTCAAAAGTAATATAAACCTTTGCAAGGTTAATAAGGACACCAAGGACAAATGCAAAAATGTTAAGAACGAGGCAACAATAAAATATGAAGTATAGATGCCAAGATTGAGTTACTCAAAAATTTTAACTTTAAAAAAGGTAAGAAAGGTAAAAACTTAAATGCAAAACCAATTACAATTGCATTTTAAAAAAGAAGAAGAAGACGCTATACATTAAAAATATGTACAAGGACCAGATGGTCATATGGATGAGTTCTACTAGGATTTTCTATCCTATTGATACTTTTCCAAACCAAAACCAAAACAGGAAGTAAAAAGAACTCCCCCAGACACACACTGTGGCTTGAATTCCCTGTTGACCCAATCAATCAAGCTTAGCAAGCAGCCTTTAGCATATGAACGCAGACACTGTCCAGGTAACATATCTACATATGTGTAAAGCATCTCTGTTATGAATATAGTCTCAAAACCTGAATAAAATAGGGTCTTATTGAATCAGCAATAGATTATAATAATTCCATATTATAACTCAACACCTTTTATGTGCAAATAAAAGAATGCCTCAGTTTTTTTAAAGAAATCTGTTTAATTTACTAAAGTAAAAGATAAAAGGGGGAAAACTATTCTTTTCCAACACCTTTCCTGATTCAAAGCTCTAGTTCAATGCTTTAGCTCTGTGTAACAAACTAAAGATCATACTGACTAATGCAACATCAGAACCATAGAGGTCTCTTCTACCACTGTTCAGGTGAGGTACTACCAATGTGAGAAAGCAGACTTTAAACAAGGGAGACTATTTAAAAGGCAGAGTCAAGCCCTCGCCGGTGTGGCTCAGTGGACAGAGCATCGGCCTGTGGACTGAAGGGTCCCAGGTTCCATTCTGGTGTAGGGCACATGCCTGGGTTGTGGGCTTGATCCCCAGTAGGGGGCGTGCAGGAGGCAGCCGATCGGTGATTCTCTCTCATCATGGATGTTTTGATCTCTCTCTCCCTCTCCCTTCCTCTTTGAAATCAATATATTTATTTATTTTAAAGGCAGAGTCAAAACTGCATTTGTCTGCATATGATGTGACTGTTCAGGATGATTCACTAAAAAGCCATCACAACAATTATATGCTTTAGTAAGCTACCCAGGTGTAAAACGAACATCCCAAAATGAAACCATTCTCACATACACCAACAGCAATGACTTACTCCACAATTCAGTAGAAAATGAGGTTGCTTGTAGCAACAGCAACAGAACACTTAACGTTCATAGGCTTACACCTTAGCAGAAAATATAGAAGATCTAGCTGAGGGGAAGTATTGGAAAACATAAAAGAAGATCTACACAATTAGAGAGGCACGTCTTCTCCTGGGATGGGAAGAATCGGTATCATAAATCTCCCAAATCTCCCGTGCCTCGCTCAAATTAATTTAAAAACTCAACACAAGCCAAATAAAAATCCCAATGGAATGATGTGTGCAGATTGACACAATGATAGCAAAAGCCGTCTAGAGGAGGGGATGCCTGGTAAAAACTGGGATACGCTGGAAATAGAACCACAAGGGGCATTTGCTTGATCAGGCAGCAGAACGTATTACCAAACCACAGCAATGCGTACACTGTGTTACTGGCGTAGAAACAGACACATTTCATTGATCGATGGAACAAAACAGAGTCTGGGAGCAGACCCGTGTGTAAATAATTGGCATCCAATACATGAAATGATGGGTTAGTAAGCACACATCGGGACAATGAACTGTTCATTGAAAAAAGTACACTTAGATACCTACCTCACACCATATACAAAAATCATTTCCAGATGGATTAAAGAGCTAAACATAAAAAAAAACACAAAACAATAATAATAATTAGAAGAAAACTTAAGAAAAGTATTTGTACAACTTTAGGAGAGGAAGACCTTCCTAAATAAGACACATGTTTAAGAAGCCATGAAGACTAGGACTTGGAGATACAACTTGTACAAGTAAATACTTTTTTTTTTTTTTTTAACATGGCAACAATACAAAATAAACATAGCTAAAAGACAAAGGACAGAGAAAATATCTGCAATATATACATATGTAACAGACAGAGAATTAAAACCCATTATAAAGCAGCCCTTCACATCAGTTTAAGAAAGCAACCCAGGGGGGGGAAACGAGGAAGGAGTGAGAGCAGACAACCCACAAAAAAGCTACAAATGGCCACGAACATATGCAGAGATGCCAATCACAGCAACAGAGAGACACGTTTATTTGTTAATGTCACGTAAGCAAAGGTGGAAAGACCATCTGTCTGGTGCTGGGGAGCGTGTGAGGAAAGGGGGGCCCTCAAACGCCGCTGCTCAGGTGAGGGCAGCCTTGTCTGGGGGCCTTTGGCAGAATCTGCCCGCACCGGGGAAGTGACATGGCCTCTGAACCGGCGGCTTCATTTCTAAGGGTCTTTCTTACAAATCCTTGCTCCTGGAAGCAAACATCCTTGGTCGAAGATGGCAGTTTGTTTGTAAGGGCGACGCGTTGTCACTAGACGTGGATGCGGTAGTTAAAAGGAGTATCGTGTGGTGATGGGGAGTATGTTACATGAAAAAAACTCAAGACATCCAAAATCTGTATCAGCATTTTCATTCACGTAAAAATACATGTGTGCGTGTGTGCGCACAAGCAAATAATGTATCACTAGCAACAATGTATGACTCTATGAGTGTACACAAGCAAATAATGTGTTGGTGGCAACAATGTATGACTCTGTGAGTGCACACAAGCAAATAATGTGTTGGTGGCAACAATGTATGACTCTACGAGTGTACACAAGCAAATAATGTGTTGGTGGCAACAGTGTATGACTCTGTGAGTGCACACAAGCAAATAATGTGTTAGTGGCAACAATGTATGACTCTGAGTGTACACAACAAATAATGTGTTGGTGGCAACAATGTATGACTCTATAAGTGTACACAAGCAAATAATGTGTTAGTGGCAACAGTGTATGACTCTGTGAGTGTACACAAGCAAATAATGTGTATAGGCAACAGTGTATGACTCTGTGAGTGCACAGGAAAAGGTCCAGAAAGACAGCATTACATTACACCAGTGGTTTTCTCTAGAAAGGTGAGTGATGGTGAACCCTGATTTAAAAAAAAAAACCAAAAAAAAACCCCTCATATTTTATTATGCATATTTCAAAATCTTATCTTGATCATGTATCATATATATATAAATTTAAAAACAATGACATGAATAAAGAGAACACATGGGACTTAATTTATTTAAGTTCTACCCAAAGATGATTTTTTTTTTTTTTTAAAGAAAGGTATGTTTGTGACCGAAGGTAGTAGAATGTTCTATTGTACCTGGGTTCTTGTTTTAAAAAACAGAAGTCAGGAATTTAGGGGCGTTTAATACAAAATTGTAAAGAACAGATTCTTCCCCATTGGTTCTTGCTTTGGCCCGTGGGATGGTTATAGACACGATGCAAAGTGAGAGGAGGAATGGAGGGGTTGGTGTAAACTTCGATGAGTGTGCAGGCGTGAGGTGGGTATGGATTGGCTGTCAATTCTCCCACCGAGGAGCATTTATAGTGAGGGCGTGTTTTCTAAAACTGAGGACCCCTGTGGGCCAGCAATCTTTCTCAATTGCATTTGTATGCACGTGTGCGCACACACACACACACACACACACACACACACACTCCTACCTGCCACCCTCACAGAGAAAGACCAATTTCTCATTCACTCTCAACCACAGGAAAGAAAACCTGGAGAACAGAGACACTCCGTGAAATATGGGTACAGTTGTCGAAAATAAATGTCTCTGGTGGCTGGGAAATAAATCGTTTTGCAGTCGGGTGGTTTGCAGTTCTTTTCAAACAACTGATCCAAAAGAATGATCAGCTGAGAGAAGATTAAAGAGACATTTTGGCAAGAGAGCCACATGAGAGTTTAGGCAAGGATCTAGAATACAGTTGCAAGAACCGAGGCAGGTGGCTCCTGTGAGTAACACTTCTCATTTCTGATATTTATAAAAATGAGAAGGAAACGGAATTGATCCGGAACCTTTCTTACTTTAGCAACAAATAATATTTATTAGTAAATACATGAAGTATTGGAAATATTACACTTGTAATCTTTCATATTCATCAAATGTTGGCATATATGCACACTATGTTGATCCACTGCTTGTTTCTGTATATTACTAATAATTGTAATGATAACTCAATCCAAAAGCTCTTAACATCCAGAAACTTATGGTTATTGGGCATTAAAAATTAAATTTAAATCTTCGTACACACTTTTGTCATAGTAAATTATGACAGAGTGGCCAATAAAAGGCTTTCATGCATAGAAATATAACACATAAGGATAAAATTCGGTAGGGGAGCTGGAATGGAAATATAAATTCAAGAAGAAAAAGAAGTCGTGTGAAATTGTTTAAGGACTTGTTCGTGTGTTTAATAGATGCTGTATCAGGTTTTCTGGTATTTAAAGTTTATTAGACACATTAAAGAAATAACGTGCCTTTAATGTCAATGTTTGCTGCTGGCGAGTGTTTTAGAATTACGTTGGAAATTTTAGATGGCAACTTAGAGCACGCAAGGGGTAGACATGCTTTTTAAAATATATATATTTTTGTTGATTTCAGGGAGAAGGGGAGAGGGAGAGAGAGATAAACACCAATGGTGAGAGAGAATCATGAATCAGCTGCCTCCTGCATGCCCCACCCTGGGATCCAGCCTGCAACCTGGCCGTGGCCGTGTGGCTCAGTGGTTGAGCGTCGACCTACGAACCAGGAGGTCCCGGTTCGATTCCCAGTCGGTGCACAGGCCCGGGTTGCTGGCTTGATCTCCAGTAGGGGGCGTGCAGGAGGCAGCCGATCCATGATCCTCTCTCATCATGGATGTTTCTCTCTCTCTCTCTTCCTCTCCCCCTTCTCTGAAATCAGTAAAAATATTTAAAATACCCACATATATATCCAGTCCAGTCTGACGATGTTAACATTTCAGTTGGGCCGCTTCCTGCTCTCCACCCTGATGCGCACAGGCTGGGGACGCCTGGCAGAACTCTGTTTCCCCGTTTGTGGGTGGGTGCCCGGGGGTGTATTCGGCTGCGTGCCTGTCTGACTTAGACCTACAGCGTGTGTGCGTGTGCGTGTGTGTGTGCGTGTGTGCGTGTGTGTAGTGCAGTCACAAACGCACGTCTGTCCATGGCTTCACGCAGTCACGAAATCCACACAGGGACCCAGGCTGTCTGCAGTGACATCAGACTCCTGACAGTGCGGCAGGCCTGCTTGCCTTCCGTGCGCCTCTCTTCCTTCTCCGAACAAAGCAGGCCAACTGTTGTGGAATCCGTGGAGGCCTCGGCCCCAGGCCTGAGAGGTTCTGGGGACTCCGGGAGGGGGAGGGGCAGGGCTCCCTGGCGGCTTCTGCAAAAGCGGCTGAGGGATGGCTGCCCGGGATCGGGCAGAACTCCTGCAGCGTCCCCAGAAGGCAAAGGCTTGGGGGGATCGCCCGTGTGCTTGTCCCAGCCCCCACGGGTGCCACCTCTGCCGGAGCCAGCTCTGGGACGGAGGCCCGGAGCACGTGCCTGCCACGGCGCCCCTCTGTCTCCGTGTGAGTCCCGTCTACACGCTGGCGCCCCTGACGCCTCACTGTCCCCTTGGGCCCCGAGCAGTGCGCTCCTTACAGGGCAGACGCTGCAGGTCAGGGACGGCCTTTGGAAAATAATGGAAAATAACTCGGCCCCGTCTTCCTTCCGGAATGCCCAGAGGGGAGCCTCTCTCTGCTCTCCGGTCTCCTCGCGAAAACAAACGTCAGAGACGATATGAAAAGGGCCCGGTCCACATTCACTCAGCTCCGACGCACCACGGACCACCGGGCCTGGGGCGGTCCTCACGCACCCCGCGTGCTTGCCCAACGCGACTGGGCAACAGGCGGCGGGAGAACAGAGCCTCCTGGCGCTGAATCTAGGTTTGCAATCCATCCACACAACCTGGGTACTGACAGGTTTCGGTTTAGATGCAGGCTGACTGAACCAAAATAAAATATTCCCTTTGAAACCTCTGGCTGCCCCTCCCAGCACCGGGAGGAGGTCGGGGCTCTGAGACACAGGGTCCCGCGCAGCCCGCCTCTGCGGCAGCCCCAGGGCCCGCTCTGCATGGAGCGTGAGCCCAGGGCAGGCTGGGATGAAAGGGGGGCGGAGCTGTCCCTCATCCCTCCGCGCAGCAGCTGGCACCCCGGGCCCCGATGGGAGGCTGCAGCCCCAGGTGGCTCCCTCTCTCTTCAAAACAGCCCTAGCTCCTGGCTTCCCCTTCAAGGTCAGACGGTGGCGGGGAGGATGGCTCTGCGGATGAACCCAGGAGAAAGTCTTAAAGGCAAAGCCAGTAATCAGCTGCATGAGCTTTTCCAAAGCATTCCTACTCTTGTTTAATATATATATATATATATATATATATATATATATATATATATATAATTTCTTGATTTCAGAGAGGAAGGGACAGGGAGGGAGAGAGAGGCATCAATGATGAGAATCGGATCAGCTGCCCCCTGCACGCCCCACACTGGGGATCGAGCCTGCAACCCGGATACGTGCCCTGACTGGGAATGGAACCCTGACCTCCTCGTTCATAGGCCGATGCTCAACCACTGAGCCACGCCCTCCTACTCTTACACACATGCATGTCTCTAAGGGCACAGAAGGCACATCGGAGCACGCCACCTGTGATCTTGTTCCCAGTGAGGGCACGGGTAACAAAACTGGGGGGGAAATCTATTTCTGGGAGTCACCAGGAGGTGGCGCCACATAAGGCTGGGGTGGGCGATCCCGGGGGTAGCAGCCCTCATCTTCATTCACTTAGCCTCTGCTCCCTCCCCCAGAGCGGCAGCAGGAGATGCAGGGAGTAGAAGGCTTGTCTCCGGGAGGGGGACCCAGCACCACCACCCGGTGAGTGCTGAGGCGACCCTGGGGGGAGGGAGGAGGGCTGAGTTCAAAGGCTGACGCCGCAATCACGCTGCTCCCGCCGCGCTCTCCCGCCCCCTCTGAAAGAGGGCTGCTGCACAGGCGCTGAGAGCGACACACGTTGGAGCGGCAGACTTGGAAGCCTGTGATGGGGATCCTAGAGTCAGCTTTCTTTAAGACACACCCGTCAGCGCAGAAGGAGGGCTTTCATTCAGAAATATCGCCATCTGCGTGCAGAGGGGGGTGAGGGGAGCCGGTCCCGACATGGGCCCTGCAGGGGTTCAAGACAGTGACCCCGGGAGGCAGGGTCCCGCCCCAGACAGAGGGAGGGAGCGGTCAGTCCTGGCGTGGCCCCCTCAGCCTTCCTCCATAGGCTGTGCTCCCCAGAAAGCCGGGCCAACTCCTGCCGACATGACAGGGGGTGTCGGGCGGCTCAGTGGCCGGCCACAGCAGGGCCTCTCTAAGGAGCACAGCCTTCCCTTCTGGGCCCAGACCAGCGGCTGCAGCCCTCACCACCCCGCCTTCCGAAGGCTGGCAGCCGGGGTCGTTCGGGAATCTGTTTCCCGTGACAGCCTCTTCTCTCCGGTCGCCGTCTCAGGCAGGAAGAGGAGGCAGGCAGAGGGACGGAGGGAGAGGGAAGCAACAGACGCCATGATGACTTATCTGGGCCTTAGAATTAAGCCGCCCCAGAAATGCCGCCTGAATCTGGAGGCCCTGACTATTGACACACACATTGTCTTTTCTGCTTAAGACAGCTCGGGCTAGGCTTTCTGTCACCGGCAGCTGAGAGGATCTTGATAGAACCTTGGAAAATGCGACCCTCCGGCTAGTCTCTATTTCTGGGACTCACGTGCCTATTTCTAGAAAGGAACTGGAGGAGAAAGGTGCTGAGAGACCGCGGGGCCCGGCGGGAAGCCGGCTGGAAGCCGGTGTGATTTTGTGGGGAGGGGACCGGTCGGCTAAGTCAGAGAAGCCCACCGTATGGAGGCAGGCGAGTGACGCTGGGCCCTCAGCTCTGAGGATCGCAGGGACGGAGGGAGCTAGAGCAAAGGCCACGCCGTCAGAGCCAGCACCTGGCGGGGCTGCCAGGATCTGACAGACGGGAGACCGCAGTGAGGGACGTTCAAGTGCCCGGAGTGTATTCCTAAGTGACACTGACATTGTGATGGCAAAGAAAGCCCTCGACAGATGACAGCCTAATACCGTCTCTCCACCCGTGTGACACATGTCGTGAAACCGAGAGAGACACACCGCCCGGACGTGCGCGGAGACTGCCAGGTACAGACGTCCCAGAAGTCCCGGGACATAGCAGCAGCGGGTAGAAGCAGCCACCTCAGCATAGAGCAAAAACGGGGGTAACTGGCGTCCCCAAATAATTCTTCCCTTGGCGACCGCAGCGCGGTGCTTGCAAACGGCGGCCTGCTTGCCACGCACCCTTACTAAGAGCTCGTGTTATGGATCAAATAGGATGCTACCTATTTTTTTCCTGGAAAGTTTATGAATGCACAAGACAGACAAACACAAGGTCCCACAGCGAGAGTGATGGTTAGCAGAGCCGTAACCCGATGTGGCCCAGGGATGAAGTCTCTTTAAATGCAACTCTTCACCCCGACCCCTGCCGGGAAGTCTCTGCCCAGTCTCAGACCTCTGCATGCACCCCACCCCCACCCCATCATCTGCACACAGACCCATGCACCCCGCCTTCCAACATGCGTGGCCCTGGAGACGCTGCCCGCTCAGCCCACGGCTCAGCAAACGGCACGGAAGGTGGGCATTTGTCAACGCCGCTGTTAGCACCAGTGCCGAGAGGAGACAGACTCCGCTGAGGCCCTGGTCCTGGGAAAACCCGGAGGCCCTGTTGCATCGCCCTCCCTCCCCAAGTCACAGGGGATGAGTGGAACTACAGAAGCGCCGTGCGCCCAGCCCTGACCCTGTGTGAGAAACTGAGCTTCTCACTTCCAGACGAGCCACCACACACACAGGCAGTGCGTGGAGACAGTACGGGGTGCTGTGGGGGGGGGAGGGGGGGGCGCATCTTGGGACGGCAGCAGGACTGGCTCTCTCTAGCCCGGGCGGGACTTACAGGTCAATGTCCTGGTTCTATCCTCCCACGGGGGCCTCTCCCCACAGGGAAGGAAAGGGCCCCCAGCACAGGTGAGAGGAAGCCATCGCACTGGGCTGATGGTGGAGCCAGGGCGGGGGGAACATCACTGATTCCGCAGCACGTCCATCTCCAGGCCAGAAAGTCCCCCTGCGGAGGGACAGCCGTCCCCAAGTCCTCGGGGGCTGACCCCTCAGGAGCCCTGCCCTGGACAGCGCACCTCCGAGACCCACTGCCCCTGGGGCAGCAGGGCCTCTGATCCCGCAGCCCTGGCGCCTGCCTCCGGGGCAGTCCCGGCGCCTAAAGCAGGCGGGCATCCAATGCGTCCCAATGCACCGGGCGCTCCTGCAAGGCAAGAAAGCAGCCAGGCTGGTCCATGCAGGCCTCCCGCCTCCGCCCGCAGCTGGACAGAAGCCGGCGGCCCCGCCCGGCCTTCTCCGGGCGCACCTGGCAGCAGGCACGGCCCTCGCTCCGCCATGCTTCGCCACGAGACATCCAAGCACAGGGACGGCTTTGGCAGGAGACTTCCATGGGAGTCAGAGATGCCCCAAGGAGGAGAGGCAGGAGGGAGGGGGGGGAAGCAGCCCCCCATGGACGCTCCTCTCCAAAGCCGCGAGCGGCCGGCCTGGGTGCGGCTGCCCTGCCCGCCCTCGGCCCCGGAAGGGAACCCCGGACTCACTGTGGAAGCCGCCGGCGCCGCTAGCCTCTGGCGCTGCCACGACACGCTCGCCGGGCCCCGCTGGCACGGCCCTTCCTGCCGGGGCCGCAGGAGAGAGCAGGGCAGGGGAGAGAGAAGAGAGGGTGAAGGACAGGAAGGCAGCACCGGGACAGAGAGAGGAAGGGGAGGGGCCGCAGCCTGTGGACCGAGTGGCGCGTCTCTCCCGGCCATACCTCGGACGCCTCCCTCGCCCGAGAGGAAGGAAGGCTGTGCGCACCAACCCCGGCCGAGGCCCTGGGTCCGCCCGGAGAGGCTGCCCGCGGCTCAGCACACGCACATCGCCGCTCCCCGCACACGGCACCCGCCCGCTGCCTTTGTGAGCCACCGCACCGGCGGCCAAAGCTCCCCCCGAGGCTCCGCTCTGCTCCCACAGCCACTGTGATAGCAAGTGGGCTTCATCTAGAATCTTCCCCGCCTTAGGGCAGAGGAGTGATGCTTTCCCCAGAGCTTCCGAGGGAAGATCCGTCCCTCCTGGCCTCTGGGGGGAAATTGCCACGTTCACCACCTCCTCCAGGCTGCCCGCCCGACGTCCTGCCCGGCCGCCCTTCCGGGTCGGAAAGGAGGTGAGCCTCCATCTCCTCCCCCTCCCCCAACACGGACAGCAGAGTCAGGTGAACGAGGCCCGGGGCCCTCAGGAAAAACCTGCTTCCCTCCAGAGGCCCCTGGAGAAGGCGGAGGAGGGGGTGTGGGGCCGCCTCGGGGAGGGACTGGCGGTCACTGAGCCAGGACATTCCTCCTGCACCGCCGGGTCACGGGCCGTGCGTGCGAGACAACGGACACCGGCCCACGCTCGGTCCACCGGGGGGCGGAGCGGCCCGGAATGGCCCGAGAAAGGAGCTTATGAAGCAACACACCCGTGCGCGCAGCCGGCAGCCGACAGAGGGATGCTGAGTGGACGTGTGGAGACGGTGAGAGGGCCTCTGGGTTGCCATGGGGGTAAGGAGCAGACAGAGAAAGGACAGGAGGGAAATGAGAGAGAGAGAGAGAGAGAGAGAGAGAGAGAGAGAGAGAGAGAGAGAGAGAGAACGCAAATGGGAGGTTGGAAGGGACCAGAAGACGTGATGATGTGCTCCCCTCCCTGGATACACTCCATGGACGCCTCACCCCCAGCACTGACATGTGCTGTCCGGGCAGGCAGGGTCTTTAAAGAGGCAGCTGACGTAAAACGAGGTCATGCGGGTGAGTCCCCATCCAATATGACGGGTGCCCTTTAACGGAAGAGGAAACTAGGACCCAGCCACCCGCAGAGGGAGGAACACGGTGGGAAGGTGGCCGCCTGCACTTCCAGGAGGGAGGCCTCAGAGAAGCCCGCTCTGCCGACGCCTTGGCCTCCGACGTCAGCCTCCAAACGGATAGTAAGTCTCCGTGCATGAGCCACGCGGCCGCTCAGTGAACGCGTGCACAAGGCCGCAGCGACAGCGGCAATCAGCAGGCACCGTTGTCATGTGGGCCGGGGCACGGGCTGGCCGGGTGGCACGGAGGGGCTTCTAGCGGGTTGGGTGGGGAAGGAGGGTGACTGGGTGCTCGGGAAGGGAGAGGAGGAGATTCGCCCAAGGCTCAGACACCAGCAGGAGGAACAGTGGGGAGCCTAGGGACCCGGAGAGCTAGGCTCCGAGCCCGGCCTGGTCAGGGTGCGTGTCAGGGCCGTTCCTGACTACGTGCAAAGCACAGATGACGCTGAGGCCTGTGAAGAGGCACGGCAGGCACCGCCAGTGCGGCTCAGTGGACCTATGAGCCAGGAGATCACGGTTCGATTCCAGGTCAGGGCGCGTGCCCGGGTGTGGGCTCCATCCCCAGAAGGGGGAGTGCAGGAAGCAGCCAACCCAAGGTTCTCTCTCCTCACTGATGTTTCTATTTCTCCCTTCCTCTCTGAAATCAATAAAAACATATATATAAAAAAGAGGCACCTCAGGGTGTGCTGAGAAATTAGGTCCAGGGGATGGGGGAGAGGGTCCAAACATGACCTCCCTTCGCCCTTCGGGGACCCTCCCAAGGATGTCTAATGCTGTGAGTGTCTGAGGAGCGGGAGGCGGTCTAGCGGAGTTTTACCCCAGCTAGCCGAGGGCCGATGGCTGCGGGCCTCTCCGGGGGAGGCCTGCTGAGGAAAGGATCAGAGAGAAGGGAGGGGGCAGCTACAAATTACATTCCAGCAGCTTCTGCACAACAGTGCTATCACCAGGCAGGTGTGAGAGGCTTCCCGAGGAGAGGTCTGACACAGAAGCACCTTAACGTTAAAGGAGAGGAGGGGAAGAGGTAGGAAACCGCCCGGAGGGGGAAGGAACAAGAAAGCGGCGAGGTGGGGAGTGCAGAGGTGGGAGAAAGGACGGGGGAGTCAGTCCCTCCCCTCCTCACACTGCTCAAAGCAGGATTCGGCTTTTTACAAGGAAACTCATTAGGATTTTGCCAGGATGAGATAATTAGTGACCCCAGAAAAGCAGTCAGTGAAGTGGTCAGATCAGAGGCCCCCGAATTAAGACGGAAAGTCCCATTCCAGCAGTCAAGGACACCGAGGGGCAGAAAGGTCAGAGGAAGATGTTTCTTTAACAGGGAAGAGACGGCGGATTTCAGAGGAGAGAGGACGGAGACGGGCTCCAAGGTCTCGGGGAGACCAGTAGTCCCAGGGAGGTGAGCTGGCGGCCGGCAGGTGGCAGAGGGCGAGGTGGGAAGGAACGGGGGAAGAACGCAGGCCTGTCCATTTAAAAATGCCGATGCCAGTGGGGGCATCATTCCTTACTCGTTGTAGACATCTGACAGAAGATCACATTTGTTTTAACTAAGTAGGTTTATGAAGCACTTTTTATGTGAAAAATCACTGTGATGGAAACATAATGGATTCCTCTGCGCATGCTGTAGAGAGCTGTAGGGCATGCACATACCCAACAACGCCAAGACTTGGATGGATGAATGAATGAATGAACGAACACAAAGACCAGGACGTTGGGGATGGACAAATCGGGTAAGGAAATGATCAGCTTCGAGAACAAACTGGGCCACAAATCTAAGGCCCATCCCAGCTATAGAAGCTGGAGAGCATAACTCATTGGGGGACCAGGAAGCCAAGGTTGTCATGGTAACTGCCTGGAGGGAGGTATGGCGTATTGACCACCCCTGGCAATCCTTTTTGGAACCTTGAGGAACTTGACTCATTTCCCCCAGAACGTGCGTGATGGATCTAACGCTGAAGACATTTGTCTGCGGTAGAATTCCCCGGCTCCAGGCACCAAAGGGAGCCCCTGGCTGGACCCATCCGTCCCACAGTGCGCAGGCTCGGCCTCGGACCAGCTCCCCGCACCTCCCCTTCCCGCTGGGCCGCGAACAGACCAACCTGGATGTGAGGGGCTTTGGTTCCGTTCCCCTGAGCCCTCCTGAGCGGGCTCTCCTCCCGTTCACGTGAGTACCCGGCACCAGGGGCCACCCTGGGCAGCGCCTTGGCTGGTAACTTCAAATCACTTGAAATTTCTTACAGGTAATTTCTACCTTATTCACTTACAAAGAATAATAATAATTACCATCTATGGAGAGCCTAATAGATACCAGGCAATTTGCATACATTATCTGATTTAACCTGCACCACACAAAAATGTGCTCTCTCTCTCTCTCTCTCTCTCTCTCTCTTTTTTTGTTCCTCCCCAGATGAGGATCTAAGGTTGAGAGCATTTAAGAAAATGTCCTACGGTCACAACAGCTCATAATCGGGAGCTCAGGGTTCAAAGACTAGCTCTGTGTCCAGAATTAGTGGGTGTTCTGCCCACTCTCTCAGGCTCTCCCCTCCCCACCTCCAACTGTCCTATGGGATTAACTAAACCCTAAAAAAAAAAAAATCAAAAAAAAAAATCAGATGCTACACTGACCCGGTCCTCCGCCTCCTGCTCCTCCAGTGTAGACCCAGACAAGGGCCTGGCTTCCGGGGTGAGGAGAGAAATACAATTCCCTACCGGGAGGAAGTCAGGGACACACTGCTCTCTCTACAGGCCAATACCTTAATCACAGCTGGTAAGGAAGACGTTTGTATGGAAATCTATGTATCTGTATGTGTTATAGACTCAGGTTTCCGCAGAATAAATAAAAGCCTTTTCCACTCGAGGGGCCCAAACAGGGTGAGCGCTGTAATACAGGCACTGCCGGGTGCTGAGGTGTGCCTGTCCCCCCCCTCCCCGCAGCCAGAGAGGGAGTCAGGCAGCACGCACCCCACCCAGCGACCTCCCACCGCCTGCTGCTCCCCTCCTTTCTGGAGGGTGATCTCTGGCACACACATGCCCTGAGGTCTTGAGATTTTCCGATGGGGCGCCTCCTGTCTTCTTCCCCAGTATCTGTCCTCATAGAGGATGCTTGCGCCGTCATCATTGCCAAAGAACACAACCAGATTTCAAAATGGCAGGGAGATAAAATCATGTGTAGGAGACCACTGGAATCTGTCGGCGTGGCTCAGTGGTTGAGCATCGACCTACAAACCCGCAGGTCCCGGTTTGATGGTTCGATTCCCAGTCAGGGCACATGCCCGGCGGGTTGCGAGCTCAATCCCCAGTAGGGGGCGTGCAGGAGGCAGCCGATCCATGACTCTCTGTCATCGTTGATGTTTCTATCTCTCTCCCCCTCTCCCCTCCTCTTTGAAATCAATAATAAAAATATATATTAAAAAAAAATGAGACAACTGGAAACTACTTTCAGAAAGAGGGCAAGGGCCGGAGAAGTTTATATTCCATTGTTTCCCTACCCGTGAAGCTACAGCCCATGAGTAAAATACAACCAATTACTAAGGGAGCGCACCAGGTCTCACTGGCTCCCTCGGTTTTCCTGAGCGCTGGAATGTCTGTCTTACGACATCCATCGTGTTTGTCGCCACGTAAGACAGAGGATGAAACAGACTCGCCTTGCCGCTGGTGGGACCCTGGCGAGACCTAACTGAGAACTTCCCACTTGGAAGGGACGTTACGAACCACAAAGGGAAAGACAAACCTCTCACTGCCAGCAGCTCCCCTTGGTCCCTGCGGGAAGGCGTGGGGGGCCTGTGGAGTCCCCGGAGACGCAGAGAGGGAGCGAGCGAGCCATCTGTCCGGGGCGGGGTCAGCGCAGCGCTGCTCGGGCCGCGGGGCTAAGCCGGTGACATTTAAGACTCCATCAGCCTCATGTTTCTTTCAGAGGGAACGACGTGGCATTTGTTCATCTGTCTCCAACCCTCAAGGGATACGGAACGTGGCCTAAAAGGCGCGTTTGTAGAAAGCCCATCCTGACCTCCCATTTCACTGTCACTCCTCTTCACGGTTACAACCAACCCAAACCGAAGAGGCCCTGGCCTCAGGTCACCTTCCAGGCCTCCCCTCCACACGCCGCGCCGACAGGGGACAGGGGCCTCCGCGCCTCTTCCCGGGACCCTTGTCATGGCCTGCCTTCGCCTTGAGGCCTCGATCCCCAGCTGCCCGGTGGCGGGTCCTCACTCGCAGCCCCATTTACACGGATACAGGCGACAAGCCTCCCGTGACTGCCCTCGTCAGAGCAACTGCCCCGCACCCTAGGCCGACGGGGGAAACGGTCCAAGGAACTGCTTCACCTCCCTGTCAGGGTCCATGCTTTGCCCGTGAGCCTCCTGCTCGGCACCTCCTCTGCAAGTCACCCCCTCACCAGACCGCCGGCGTGGCCCAGGGCCCAGCACGCCAGATCCCACCCCATCGTCCCTTCTGTACGCTGAGGCGCGCGTTCCTGCGTGGCAGGTGGATACCCCAGCACCACCACTGTGTTTTATTTTATTGTTTTTTTTTACAGAGAGGAAGGAAGGGAGATAGAGAGTTAGAAACACTGATGAGAGAGAAACATCGATCAGCTGCCTCCTGCACAGCCCCTACTGGGGATGTGCCCACAACCAAGGTACATGCCCTTGACTGGGATCGAACCCGGGACCCTTCAGTCCGCAGGCCGACGCTCTATCCACTGAGCCACACCGGTTTCGGCTCCACCATTGTGTTTTGACACCAAGTATAATCTGGTCCAGGCAGGCTGGGGTCTGGAAGCACCGAGGCAGAGGGAGGAAGCCAGTAATTCTCATCACTGAAGAAAGCACCGAGGAGGCCTTCCCAGTGACGCTCTGCCCTCCCGGCTGAATTTGGCCAATTACCCTGCGTGGCTCCAAGGAGAGGAAGAAGGAAGAGCAGAAAAGCAAACCTCACTCGCTCGACTGGATGTAGGGGTTGTGGGCAGAGCCTCTTCCCAACTGGAGGCTGTTGCTTGTTTTCCCAGAAGGGGCTGGGATCTGACCAGCTGCAGCCTGGGGCGAAGCAGAAGTGCCCAATCCGGAGAGGACCTTCGCCCTGCCTCCCTCCTGAAGAAATCACGCCTTCTGTTCGCTTATCCCGCATGGAACTTAGCCCCGCGGAAGGCAGAGCCTGAAAGAGACCACAGAAGCTGGGTCCGCGCTCCAGGCCTGGCAGATGAAAGGGAGCCGCTAATTGGCCACATGGACACGGCGCTGGCGGAGCGGCGAGAGCCCTGAAGAGCGGCCCTGTCCCTCCGCAGACCTGCAAAATGTCTGATACGCTGTAGATAATTAGTGTGCAAAGCTGAGGCTTTAATCAGGGAAACAGGAATGTGATACTATAATTAGCATGCCTGTCCTCCACTCCTCCCTCCGCGCTCCTTCCCGCTGCTGCGTGTGCAGCTTCGCGGGGCTTAGCGTTTACGGGGTTCTGCAAAGATTCGAGCAGTGTGGCTCCCAGCCCTGCGGCGGGTGCTGCGCAGCTGAAGCTCTGAGCCTCTGCATGTCTGCCTTGTGGCCGTGTCTCCGGTCAGCACCAGGCACCCGCTCTTAAAACTGAAGAACAGGCCCAGCCAGTGTGGCTCAGTGGTTGTATCAATCCATGAACCAGGAGGTCACAGTTCTATTCCAAGCACCCTGCCAGCGCCGGTCGGAGGCGAGCTCAGAAGCATCCTGTAGGCGGCCCCAAGAGGCAGGAACTCGGGGCTCTGGCACCCCGAGGCAGAGATGTTTGCTCCCCTCTCTGAGCGTGCAGCAGGAAATTAGGCAGTTCACCTTAGTAAACTGCATACCGCTCATGCCTGAGCCAGAGGGTGCCTGTTTGTTCTAAGAAATTAAAAATGAAAAAGGAAGAACGTAAGGCGGAGAGTTTATCTCTACCTCTCCGCCGGCCCTGCTATACACAGCGAGGAATCTGCCCTGCGCAGGTGTGTACAGATGACACACAGACACACATGCGTGTGCACACATACACACACACATGCACACACGCACACACGCCTGAATCCTCATCATTTAGCTGTATTAGTCACCAGAAACCAGCAAGCCCCCGGGCCCGACAGACTTCAGACCCTAGAGGAGCAGAAAGGAGCAGAGGGGAGCAGCGGAGAGGAGCAGAGAGGAGCAGAGAGGAGCAGAGAGGAGCAGCAGAGAGGAGCAGAGAGGAGCAGCAGAGAGGAGCAGCAGAGAGGAGCAGAGAGGAGCAGAGGGGAGCAGCAGAGAGGAGCAGAGAGGAGCAGCAGAGAGGAGCAGAGAGGAGCAGCAGAGAGGAGCAGCAGAGAGGACCAGAGAGGAGTAGAGAGGCGCAGAGAGGAGCAGCAGAGAGGAGCAGAGAGGAGCAGAGAAGAGTAGAGAGGAGCAGAGAGGAGCAGAGAGGAGCAACAGAGAGGAGCAGAGAGGAGCAGCAGAGAGGAGCAGCAGAGAGGAGCAGAGAGGAGCAGAGAGGAGCAGAGAGGAGCAGCAGAGAGGAGCAGAGAGGAGCAGAGGGGAGCAGCAGAGAGGAGCAGAGAGGAGCAGCAGAGAGGAGCAGAGAGGAGCAGAGAGGAGCAGAGAGGAGCAGCAGAGAGGAGCAGAGAGGAGCAGCAGAGAGGAGCAGAGAGGAGCAGAGAGGAGCAGCAGAGAGGAGCAGAGAGGAGCAGAGAGGAGCAGCAGAGAGGAGCAGAGAGGAGCAGCAGAGAGGAGCAGAGGAGCAGGCCGGTGCTGGGGCAGCTTGCAGAGAGTCCTCGGCGCCTGGCCCTATCATCCAACAAATCCCTGCTCTCCCTGGGGCTTCGGCTGGGACACGGAGCAGACACAGCTTTCCTAAATCCCCGGACATGGCCGTGGCCCGGAGAGCCATGGCAGGACCCTGCAAACACTGACCGGAGCAGCCGAGCGCCGACCAAGATGAAGGGACTTCGCCAGAGGGGCCACCTTAAAGCCCTTCTCCCTGGGGCGGCTGTGTGACCCAGTTGATTTTCCAGCGGCCCAGAGATCCCCCTCTCCGACTCAGGGATGGCCTCTGGAAACGAGATCCTCCCCGGGGTTTCCTGCCCGGGTGAGCAGGGGACTAAGGAATAAAGTACACATAATACTTTATCCAGGAAGGAGTGTATCCCAGGCTCCTGGCGCTAATGAACTTGCTTACCATCAAAACAACTGTGTTTGTCCTTGTTCTTAAAGTGGGGAATTAAAACAAGAGGTGAGGAGAGGGACGAGGCCCCGTGGCTGATAACCCCGTGGAGGGGTTGGGATGTAAGCACAGGTAAAGTCAGGCTCCAGCGCAGAATGCCCGTCTCCCTGATGCCTTCCAATAGCACAGGAGGGCTTCTGGGTGCATGATTGATGTGACTGTTGGCCAATCGCTTCCTTCCCTTTTCCCCTGAGGGGGAGAGGCTGTGCATACGTTAGCACTTTGTGAGCACCTGGACATGGAGATGGGATACAAGCTGCTCTTTGAACGTGGACAGGCCAGTGCCTACCCTCCATCAATGGACTAGGCAGCTCTCCAGGGACGCCGTGAGTTCTCGCTGCAACAGCTACCCGTCTCTATTTCATTCTTCCTGGGGTGGGAACCGAAGACGCGTTTTCGAGCCAGCTGGCCTCGGCTCACACCTGGCTTGGCCGGCACGACAAAGGCACCGTGGGTGCCTGGCCCGTGGACAGTCCCCCCAGGCTCCCCATCCCTCCGTTCCAATCTGCCCCGGTGCCCACGGAAATGAGACGGATTTACTCCCTGGCGCTCTCCCGGGAGGAAAGAGCAGCAGTGCGCCGTTGTTAAAGCAAGGGCGCCGCGGTATCGCTGGAAGATGTGATTTTTTTTTTTCCCTTCCCTCTTTGAAACCAGAATGGAGAAATACTCAGTGCACTCCTGGAGGCGAGTCTGCAGGCCCAGTCTGCACACGTCCCGGTCAGATGCTGTTTCCCAGGACCCCGGGGAAGCCGGCGGAGGCCGGACCGGCCTAATCAAACATCTCTCTCGCCCAGAAAAACAACAAGCCGCCCCTCGCTTTTATCAACACCGACACGGAGCCGAGCGAGCCAGACAGGCCAGCAAACCCCATTACGCGGAGTGCAAAGGCAATTAAACGGTGCCAGCTCCGGCGAGACCTGAGAAATCTGTGACCCGCGGGCCCTGAGGAACCGGGCCGATGCCTCTCTTCAAAATGACTGGAAAGCAGGGGTCTAGAAGCTAAAGACAGGCTCTGCTGGGCTGCTTCCCGGCAGGCCCGCCCCGGCCATCCGTCTGGCGACCGCGGCTCCCTGCTCCTTTCCCCGTGGCTGGGGATGGTGGCTCGAGAAACCGACCAGTTGCTGCAGACACACACCGCCCCCCCGCTGTCTGTCTGCTCCTGCTTCACATGCTCTCCTGATGCTCTGTCATCTGCCAGCCTCTGTCTATCCCATGAACAAATTACCTTCCAAACACAAAGGGCGCTCTCAACCCTCCTGTTTTTCTTGAAGCCCCGGGCTAAGGTGACACGTCTTGAGTGACTCGTTTTAACGGCCTGCTTAGACAGAGCCTGCAGGAGGAACATGCGGACAGAGCTGCTCTGCAGGCGCCAAGCCCCAGCCTCTTGCAACACGTGCGAGCCAATGGCACAGCCATGAGCTCTTTGCTCACAATATGGTCATCCACTCCTGACGAACGTGGGACAGATGGCTGCCATGCCCTGGAGACACCGCCCCATCCTCTCCCTATGCAGCAAGTCCTCACCCCTTCAGTGTCCCCCGAAGTAAATGTTCCATATTTTCCAAGCAACTGACTTGCATTCAGTTTGCAGAAGTTATTCTGTCTCTGTATCTCAGGTTGCACCTATATCCCCTGTATCCCCTCCCCGCCCCTCTGCTATTTTTTTGAGTTAAATGACACTCAGCCCACTTTCGCTGGCAATAATAACACTGTCAGAACCACTCAATGATCCGTGGGGAGATAATTCCCCAAGACCAAGGGGGGAAAGCCTGGGAGCAAAATAAGACTCCTGATAATGCAGACAAGCACGCGGCGTGAAAGTGGACGTGATGCCTCCCCCCCGGATCAGAAAGCTTCTTCTAACCGGCGCCCCCTCCAGCGTGGGCAGTGGTCACGTGCCTCCTTCCCTCACCTTTCCTACGCTGTGCGGGGAGCTACGCTCAGCACAACATGAACCATTTTGCTCCTTTACGTTGGGTTCTGGCTTCTGGTCAAGAGCTGCCTTTGAAATCGAGCTGCACGGTCAGCAGAGAATCCGAGACGCCAGTGTGCTGTGGGCGGGCTGGACGGGATCTGACTCGGAGGCGCTGAAAGCTAGCACCACGTGGGGTTTGTCTGCGTGTGCGCTTGCGGACATCCGTGCAAATCTATATACATGTATATAGTTGCACGAAGGATGAGTGTTAGCCAATGACACAAGTGAGAACACGATGCATATGGCCTTTCAGTGTCAGGAGACGGAATAATAAACAGGTGCCAGGATGCAGGCGTGGCCGGAGGAGAGCCGCTGAGGGCATGTGTGGGCGTGGCTGTGTCTGCGTGTGCTCCGAGTGACAGGGTTAATGGACAAGGACGAAGACACGTAAGCGAGGCGCTAGCTCGGCACGGAGCCCTGCGGTGGAGGAGCCCCCTTACCCGGTAGTAGTCGGTGCTGTAGACGTCCCGGGACATGCCGAAGTCCCCGATCTTCACCAGCAGGTTGGCGCCCACCAGGCAGTTGCGGGTGGCCAGGTCCCGGTGCACGAAGTGCTGGGAGGCCAGGTAGACCATGCCCGAGGCGATCTGGCTGGCGATGTGCAGCATCTGGGAGAGCCCCAGCTCGCCTTTCGCCTGGCGCGGCTGCCCGTCCACAAGGATCATGGCATCTGGGCCGTGGGCCCTGCAGGGGGAGGGGGGGGTAGGGAGAAGGGAGGGGCAGAGAGAATTCAGGTGGTTTCTGGAATGCTCCACAGCAAGGCATGCTTCTCCCTTCTCAGCCTGCCCATGGCCTGTTTCTGTCTACAGCAAAATGTATGAGTGCAGACGTGGGTAACACATGGCATCCAGATTCCACACTAAGGTGACAGCAGACGTGCTCTGGGTCAGGGAGTAACCCTACTCTTTTAGACTATTTCCTTTATATATGTATGTCTTCCCAGGTTCTAGAGGTCTAATACGGAATATTTAACAAAACCCAGACTAACACTTACATAGCCCTTCCTCTGTCCCATGCCCTGCTCCAAGTATCTTAAATATATTCAGTCATGTAATCCTCCCACCTCAAACCTAAGATAAGAAAACTGAGGCGCAAAATGATCACATCACCTGGCCAACATCACAGAGAGATCCCAGAGGGACCACAGGGGTGAGCAGGAGCAGAGGAAGCCAGACATGCAGCTCAGGAGCATCAAGAGGGCTTGTTAATCAGCACCCTCGGCCCCACCCCCAGGATTCTGATTGGCTAGGTGGAGCTAGTTCATTTGCATTTCCTACAAACTCCCTAGCAGGGATGCTCTGGGTAGGAAGACTCTTGAGTCCACTCGCTGGACCACACAGGGCGGCCTAGGACTGGGGGGGACTCTGTCGGTGGCTGGGCCCAGTGACAGAGCTCCCAAGCCTGGGGCTCCCCGGGCCTATGGCACCAAAGCAGCGATGGAGGCCTGAATCCAGCAGCCCAGGAGCTGAGGCAGAAGAGCGGAAGGCTGCTTCTCACGTCTAATCCCTGGACCATGGTGCTCAGAGGCGCAAATATAATTCTGGTTGCAGAGAGGATGCGGGGTTGGGGGCGGGGCTGGGGGTCAGGGCTCACCGGAGGAACTTGTTCAGGTCTCCATGCTTCATGTACTCAAACACCATGATGAGCGGGTCCCCGTCGCCGCACACGCCGTAGAACTTGACGATGTGCTCGTGCTGCAAGTTGGTGAGCAGCTCCGCCTCCCTCTGGAAGTCCTTCCGGGCGGCCAGGGTGGGGTCCTTCAGGGCCTGGGGACGAGGCAGGACAGAGGTGTTCAGCAGCCAGGGGACGGGATCTGCCGGTCCCCCTCCTGAGAAGAACCCTGGTGCTCAGAATAAAGGCTGCTTGTGCCCAAGGAAGAAGATTGTCTTTTTTTTTTGCTTTTAATATTTCCCATTGATTTATAGAGAGAGAGTGGAAGGGCGGGGGAGAGACAGAGAGAGAAACATTGATGTGAGAGAGATACGTCGATGGGTTGCCTCCCGCACAGGCCCCGGCCAGGGCCAGGATCGGACCTGCAACTGAGGTGCGTGTGCCCATTGCTCATTTCACCAGCCCTGGTGCCAACAGAGGCATCTGCGAGATGCTGTGGGTGGGAGAAGGCAGGGGGCGCCTCTCGCTGGCCCAGCCCTGGCGGCAGCCCTGAACTCCATGTGCCGGGGCGTGGGTATAGGGTGACTGCCAGCGATTTATTATCTTCGGGAAGAACAGAGCGGGAGAGGAACCCAGCATGGGTGGGATGGGAGAATGCGGAGATTTATGGGAACCCTGCGCTTATGGGAGGGAAAAGTAGATCACATGTGGGGCCAGCCAAATGGCCTCTCTCCATCTCTGTAAATCATCCTCCGCGCAGCCCCGGAGGCCAAAGGCAGCTGCTGGATATTTCCGCTCCAAGCACTCCGGCAGTGCCCGCCGGCGTGCCTGGGGCTGGCACCCTGCAAGGCACCAGGAGCTGAGGCACAAGCAATCGTGATCGCCCGTAGCCTGCCCGCACCCCTCACCACGGGATGCCCGCTTCTGGGTCACACCCAGAGTGCTTATGTAATTGGCAAAGGGTCGTGCTCAGCAAGTGAGGGGCTGGGGGCCAGGGGTTGACACAATTGGGACAGAGATGACCTGAGGAGGAGAATGAGGAGGAGAATCACTGACACTCCCCAGCCCGTCTCCATGGGGTCCTCTTCTGAGCAGAACTTCAAAGTGGGTCACCGGTTGGTGGCACCGGGGTCCGGGGACATGGGTCACGCTCCGGTGTCTCTGAGCCCTTCGAGGAGGACCCGCAGAACAGACAGCGGAGCCGGAATTCGGCCCCTTGTCTACTTCTCCCCCCCTCCCCCCCCCACACACACACATCTGAGGACTCTGCCCTTTCTGCTTCCCCTCTGGGCACCAGCTCCCTGGGTCTGAGGGTCTGTTCAGTCAGGTGGGAGGGAAGCTGTCTAAATGGTCAGAACACTCAGCCCGGCCGGCGTGGCTCAGTGGTTGAGCGTTAACCTAGGAACCAGGAGGTCACAGTTCGATTCCCAGTCAGGGCACATGCCCGGATTGCAGGCTCGATCCCCAGTGGGGGTGTGCAGGAGGCAGCTAATCCTTGATTCTCATCAGAGATGTTTCTAGCTCTCCCTCTCCCTTCCTCTCTGAAATCAGCAAAAAATATATTAAGAAAATCAGAGGTATTTAGTAAAAACAGGGAGAAGTAAGATAACAATAAAATCAAGACCCAATTAGCTATCTCAGAAATAAATTATACAGTCACTGAGGCTAAAACAACGAGAGCCACAGACAAGACGAAGCCTCCACTGGATAAACCGCAGGGAGAATGGCGGCCGGGGACAGAGCATGGAGAGGCAGAGGGGGCAGGAATGATCGTGGCCAGGGTCTCACTCCCTCGTGGGGAAGGAGAGGAGCTGCCCGGCTGTGAAATGGCTGCACCACTGACCACTATGGGTCCTGGATGCACAGACCACCCGTCCCTCTGTGCCTCCTGTCTCTTCTGGACGAGACCAGAACCGGGCCGGGCTCTGAGGCTTCCTGTGAGAATGAAGCATGAGCCTGCACACGTCACCTTCAGCAGGACCCTGCTGAGTACTGTCTGTCAGATGCCGTTGTCATGGCCACCATCACCACCACTGGGCCCACAGGGCACCCGAGGGTGTGGCATCCCGGAGCGCCCCCTCCAGGTCCCCAGGCCCCGGGGAGAAGGAAAGCCTTCCAACAGGAGGAAAGCAGAAACATTTCCTGCATTCCCCACTGCCGGGCCCTGGGCGGGAAGCGGTTCCCAGGGTTTTAGGCCATCACTTCACTCCCTGCTCAGCGTCCAGGAATGCCCCGTCCCTTCACCAGTTCCCAGGCGGCGCTGCAAGCCCAGCGGATGAGCGTCATCCTATAAATTAGGGTTCAGGGCAGCGCAGACTCTAAGCTCAGGGATAAACGGAGAACCGTTCCCACACCCCTGGGGCAAGCCACATGAAAACCCATCCGTCTGACCATCGCGTGTCCACGGAGACCCGCGGCGCAAGCCGGCTTTCAGGGTGTCCAGCAGGAACCTCCACTAACCTCCACGCGGGAACACTGCCTCCTCACTCATTCCCGGGGCAGAGCTCGGCAGACAACGCCTCGTTTATCTAAAACGTCACTGGACAACAGCCATCACCCTGGTTTACACAGCCTCGGCAAGGCTACTTGCCTTTTTTTTTTTGGAAATTTTATTTTTATTGATTTCAGAGAGGAAGGGACAGGGGGAGAGAGGGAGAAACACCAATGATAAGAATCAGTGACTGGCTGCCTCCTGGGCAGCCCCTACTGGGGATGGAGCCTGAAACCCGGGCACGAGCCCTGACCCAGAATCAAACCTGGGTGGGCGCTCAGACACTGAGCCACGCCAGCCCGGCTTGACTCCTGCTTGTGCCGATCATGTCCAGCGATTTGTCGGACACGGATTTACTGCGGGAGGGTGCGGGACGGGCGAAGCCTGCGCTGCCGCTCCAGGTGATGCGTCTGGAGCTCAGGGCTGCACAGCGGGCTCAGCACAGAAGCCCGCAGTGAACAGGCCCCCCTCCTGCAGCTGCCAGTGGGCAGCCCCCCTCAGGCATGCCGCCCGCTGGGCTCGGCACCTGCGCCCGTGGGCACTGCTCTCCCCTCGCCCGTTCCCCGTGATGGCTGGTGCCCTCTGGAGCCCACCCTCACCGGACTCCCCTCAGAGCAATGGCCAGGTGACTTTGCAGGCAGCGACACCTCCTGGGGATGGGACTGCGCCCCGGGTGTCCAGAAGAAGGCCAGGGCCCTTCCCAGGCCAAACCTGTTCCTCGTGTGCGTGTGCCAGCTGGACCTTTGACGCCAAAGGAAGTGGGTGTTGGTCCCAAGGACAGCTCCCTGACCTTGGAGCAAGGGCCCCATTGCACCTGGAGGAGGGGCCCCTCCTTCCTGCTCCCAGCCCCTCCTGCCCCCAGGTTCCTGGCGCCGCGCGCCCGGGCTCACCTTCACGGCCACCAGCATCTTGTCCTTGGTGGGGCTGAGGTTGTAGCACTCGGCCAGGAAGACCTTCCCGAAGGCGCCCTCGCCCAGCTCTCGCTTCAGCACGATGTCCCGCCGCTTGATGTGCTGCACGTCTGCGGGGGACAGGGAGGAGGCGGCCGCGTCAGTCTGTCCCCCTTAGAGGCCCGGGGGGCAGGGGAACACAGGGGCCTAGACAAGGAGCCCCGCTCCGGAGCCCGCGGCAGGCTCCGGCAGCACCCCACCTTGGGCGTGGAGACCGCCTCTCACCGTGGCCTGGAAGTCGGACCCGGAATCAAATCCCAGCTCTGCCCCTGCCACGCCCCTAGGCCTCCAGACCACAGCTGGGAGCAGTTCGCACCGATGAGTGCACAGGATTCTGGGAGGACTAAGCTGTGGCTTGGGGCAGATTCCAGCTCAGACTCCCAGGTGACATGGAGAGTCCGCCCAGGGAGGACGTCCGCCCAGCCCTGGGGGTAAGAGGCTCAATGCGGCCCCAGGAGCTGTGGCAGAGAGAGACTGGATACGGGCCAAACGCACCAATCCCACTTGGGGCCCACCAATCCCACCATTGTGGCTCCTGCACTTAGGCAGGAACGATTTGTGTCCAATCCTACCACTGGCTCAGCTTTGGGTTCTCAGGAGAGATGTGTGTTACTGCGCCCCTTTCACAGAAGGAAAAACGGAGGCGGGTAACTTTCCCAAGTCCCCGGAGCTAAAAGGCGGCTAAGGAAGGACTCTTTCTTCTCTGCGTGGCTCTGAGCCTGCGTTCCTTCCATGACCGAGGCTGCATGTCCTGTGAGTCCCTTCTCTGCGGCCACCGAGAGGATGAGGCCACAGCAGCTCAGCCCGCCAGCTCCCCTCCTGCTCCCGCCCCGCTTCTCACCCGCTCCTCCGGGCACTCTAGCTCAGCATCTCCCCGAGGGGACGCCCCGGGAGGCGGGTGCGGGAGGAGGGGCTGGAGCGGCCAGTCTATTCCTGACGTCCGGGCGTCTGTCTGGGCCTCTTTCTGCGCTTATTTCTAGCTCACGCCATGCTGCTCAGAGCTGCCGCCGGTGCCGCCCTCTGACCCACATGCTAAAAAGTGATGGATTTCCCTAGGAGGAGAGGGCATCCATCTTCTTTTACTGCCTGGCGGGCCAGCCCGGCAGCGTCTGGGTCACCAAGCTCAGACGCCGGGACACGGGTGGGGGGGCTGGGGGGAGGGCAGGGGGCGCGTGGGAAGCCCTCGCAGTCCCCAGCAATGCGGGCGGCTGGAGAGAAAGCAGGCCAGCAGACAGTGAGGAGGCGTCTTGGGGAGATGAAAGGGTCCCTGGCACTTTCAGGCCCGGCTTTTCCCAAACTCCTTTTTGCAAGAGAGCCACTGCCTGCGTTCCGCGGGAAGAAGCCATTGTCTCCATCGGCCAGCAGGCTCATCAGACAGGTACAGAGCGCCAATCTCTGCGTCTCCGTCCCTGCGCCATCCGAGGGCCAAGATGACGCTGCCGTGAGTGTGGGAGTCACTCCTGCGAGGTCGCCCAGGTGGGCAGCAAGGAGGGGCCCCAAGGCAGGGCAGCTAACCCGAGATGCCGCCTGCCACCTCAGAGCCCCGAGAGGTCAGAGGGCAGGCTGGGGTCGTCCCCTCTCCTGCCTCTGTTCGCGTGCGGCACCTTCTGGGACCTGCACCGGTCAATCCGCTGGACAGACAGACGTGGCCAGAGACACAGGTGGCCACGGTCAGCCTCACTTCTGTGTTCTTGGAAAAATGGAGGCGTAGGTTACTCAGAAGGGCTGCCCTGGGATGAAGAGGAGGCATAACACTCACATAAAACGATATCACCGAATGAGTGAGGACTGGGGAGGGAGCCAGGTCTGTGTTCGAATCCTGACCCTGTGCCTTATCCTCCCTCCTGCTCTTTTAAATAACAGATAACGGGAAATGTCTGAAACATAATGGGCATTTAACAAAAGTACGTGTCCTTCCTTTCTCATCTAAACAGAACCAGGAGATGAATACACCTGCAAACACACAGGGGCTTGGAAAGAACCTTGGGCAAGGATGGCAACATTCCCTGGAAATAACATGGCCTGATGTGGCTCAGAGGGGAGCCAGCAGGTGTGGCTCCGAGACTGAGTGTCAACCTGCGAACCAAAGGTCACAGTTCGATTCCCGGTCAGGGCACATGTCCGGGTTGTGCCCTCGGTCCCCAGTGAGGGGTGTGCAGGAGGAAGCCGATCCGGGATTCTCTCTCATCGTGGAAGCTTCTTTCTCCCTCTCCCTCTCCCTTCCTCTCTGAAATCAATAAAAATAAAATTTTTTAAAAAACCAAGAGGGAAACCAGCTCCAACACAAGGGGTCATACACAGGCCGTGCAAGCCTGCCACCGCCACGTCCCTCCTCGTCCTCCTTCAGAGTTCAAAGCGGGCTGCGGGCGGACGCTGGCCAGACTCTGGGATGAAGACACCAAGACAGAGACAACCCCCTGCCAGAGGTGGCTCTTGATCGGCAGAGAAAGACCAGATTCCCCGGCGTCGGCGACTGTCAGTAACGGTGGGTCAGGCCCTCTGTCGGGCAGCAGTCAGTCCCCAGAGCCGCCTGCTCCCGGCCCAGGACACCTCGGCTGCAGTCCCCTGGCGGTCCTGCAGCTCCGCCGGGTGCCTGTCCCACAAGGCCATGCGTGTGGCAGCCTGCGCTGGTCCTGCCCCGAAGGCTGCGGGCGCTCCCGGCACCCCCAAGGCTGGCCAGCTGCCCTGTCACCTCAGCCCGACAGGCCGGCTCTCCTAAGCACTCGCCTTCCACCCCGTCCCTGAACCACGGCAACGTCCCGTCTCAAAGTGGGTCCCCATCAGCTGCACCTTGTCTGTTTTACCCTATGGCTGTTTTACCCTATGGCTGTCCCCTGGTCCCTTTTTATAAAAATGTGTATTGATTTCGAAGAGAGAGAGAGAGAGAGAGAGAGAGAGAGAGAGAGAGAGAGAGAAACATCAGTGATGAGAGAGAATCATGGATCGGCTGCCTCCCGCACACAATCCGGGCATGTGCCCTGGCCGGGAATCGAACCGTGACCTCCGGCTCATAGGTCGATGTTCCACCACCGAGCCACACCGGCCGGGCCCTGGTGCCTTTATCAACAACAAAATGGCCGCCGCTGAGTGAGCACGGTCCCCGAGCCAGGCCCTGGGCTAAGCTCTCGCCATGAATTGCCTCATTCATCTTCTTGACTCTCTTCAACACCGTGTGCTGCTGCTACCCCAAGCGCCACAGACGGGGAGGCCGAAGCTGACGGTGATGGAGCACCTTGCCCAAGGCCCCAGATGTTGGCACTGCCCCCCGCTCTGGACTCTGAAGTCCGGCCTGAGCAGACGGTGTCACCCATGTCCTCGTCCATGCCAGCCTCCCTGGCCCCTGGCCCGGGAGAGAGGCGCCGCTCCGGAGCTGGCAACAGCCCTTGGCGGGGACCACGCTCATTTCCCGCGGAACTTCCTGCCGCCTTGGTCAGCGCCACCGGAGCCCGCCAAGAGCAAGGAGGGTGCCCCTGCAGGTGAGGGTGGCACCACCCAGAGGTGACAGCGGAGGACCCCCCACCCACAGGAGAACGGAGGGTCTGGACAGCCCCGGGGGCCCTCCCATCCCGAGGCGAGGCCCGAGGATGACTGCGGAGGACGAAGGAGGAGGGAGGTTCTTGGCAGAAGAGTGGGAACAGGGGGAGGAAGGGAGGGTCTCGGAGAAGAGCGTGTTCGCTTTACACTAGCCAGGCCCCGGGGTCCCAGACTGCCAAAACTGCTCGGGAGAAAACATTAATTCAATCCCACACATTTAATTACACACGGAGTGGAATGTCTCTAAATGGGAAAGAACAACATTCCCAGGGCCCCGGCCGAGGGTTTGAAGTGGCAGGGGGGAGGCGGAGGGCGGGCTCCGGGCCTGTGAGGGGGAAGGAGCCGGCGGGGAGGGCCGGCCCCGGCCTGGTAGCGGGGGAAGAATCCCTCCTGCCCCCCCCTCCCCCGCCTTCTCACGGCCCCACGGGCTACGTCTCGCTGCCTGTGGACATGGAACTGGCCTCCCCTTCGGTACTGTGTAAGGGCGTGACCAGGTGAGGGCGCCCCTGGACAGCACAGACCCTGTGAAGCCGCCCCACGCACCCCCTCCCGGACAGAGCAGAGCCTGGTGAGCTGTCGCAGGGAGGGACGAGGGACGATGCTTGCAGAGCAGCCCCGGGGGATGACAGGTCACGGAAACAAGGGGGCGTCCTGAGCTCATGTCCCGGGTTTTCTAGGAGAAGACATTTCAAAGGGCGGAGGGCCCACAGCCGGCCCCGGCTGGCCGCTCAGTTGGTTAGAGGGTCACTCTGATATGCAAGGTTGTGGGTTCCATCTCCAGCCAGGGCACATTCAAGAAGCAACCAATGAATGCATCAATAGGTGAAACAACAAATCAATGTTTTTCTCTCAAAAAAAAAAAAAAAAAAAAAAAAAAATATATATATATATATATATATATATGTGTGTGTGTGTGTGTGTGTGTGTGTGTGTGTGGCCACTGTCCGTGTCCTGGCTGAGGTGGACTCAGGATCGCCTCAGCACCTGATGCTCCTGCTGGCCAGGGGCTCCCCCATTATTTCCGGAATTGGGTGGCTCTGCAAAACGGCTCGAGAGGGTGCTGGTGGCTGCTCAAGCCAAAGGCCAGCGCCCCGTGTTTCTGAGCTGGTGCACTGGGCCTAGCACGGGGCCCAGGATGCAGCCGGCTCTCACTAATGACGGGGTGGGTGGGTGGATTAGAAGCCCCTCTCATCGCCGCTCCAGGCTGGAGCATGAAGAGCACTCCAAAGAGGGAGGAGAGGCGGGAAAGAGGAGTGAGAACGGGAAAGGATCCAGGAAGCTCCAAAGAGCAGCCTTATTTATGTCTCGGCCCCAAGAACGGCCCCCAAATCAGGATCGCACGGAACCATGGCAGCTGAGACCCGCATCTGACCCGCAGCCTCTGCCACTTGGGCCCCTCAACAGAGCGCCTCTGTGGCCTGCGTCTGACACGGTCTCCACTCCAGGGGGCGTGTGCACCCTTGGAGGTCACGCCAAGGACGGGGGTCACGATCAAGGATGGAGACGTGTGTTCCCACGCGGCGGATAAACAAACAGAGGCCCCGCTGTTGCTGGCAGCGGTGGAGAGAGAGGGTCAGCAGAGACCGCCTGTTCTGGGGCGGCTTCCAGCTCACGTTTCCTGACACGAGTTCAGAAAAAGAGGCTACAAGGTCTCACCGTGTCGTGTCCCTGCCCCCAGGTGCTGCCTCTGGGGGCTCCGTCCTGAGCGCAGAGGTTTACGGACGCCAGAGCCCCCTGCATCACACGCCCGCGCCCTTTGTCTCCGCGTCGCACGGGCCCTTCTGTGGCGAGGGGGCCCCTCTGGCTCTCATCAAGCGCGGACTGTCTGAGCCAAGAGCGCGGAGCGAGCCCCCGAGGAGAGCATCTGGAAGTGAGGAGCTAGGTGCTGAGCGACGAAGCTCAGGCTCCGGCTGGGAATCTGTCCCTGCAACCACCTGCCGCCGGCTCCCCCAGCCCACCCCTCCCGGCCCGGAGCTTCCTTCCAGCCTGCCGGAGACACGCTCTCCCTCGGCATGCCAACGCCAGGGGCCCCGTCTGCATCCCAGTCTCCCCAAGAGGAGGCCCTTCCCCTCCCACTGGCGTCTGCCCCTGTCCCCCAAGGCTGTCTGGTGGCCTCATCCTCACCAGCAAACCCAGGGCTCAGCACGTTCACGGTCATTCCGTCCAGCTGTGGAGCTCAGGGCTCCGCCCAGGAGGCCAGAGAGCAGGAATGCTTATGAGAACCACGGGGAGAACCAGACGGCTGGCCCCAGCCCACAATCACCCACTGGCCTTCACCACTGCCAGCTCCCATGGCTCCGACAGGAAGCGGAGCCCCTCAGAGACCTGGGCAGTCAGAGGCAGCAACCTATCAAAATGCAAGCGAACGAAGAAGAAAGGACGAGAAGCTCTCACTCATCCATCCGTCCCCCCGGCCTTGTACGTCAGCGCCAGGACGAGGACAGGGTCAGGGAGGAAGGGCGCAGCTCGGGGTGAAACCTCACACTGGGCACACCTGGGGAGCAGCACTGGACCCTTCACTGGGCCAGTCTCAAGCCTCGGTGTTGCCGGGGGTGACGTTAGGAGTGACCCACCCACCCACCCATCTCTGCTATGGAAAGCTCTGGCCCACGCCCCCTCCTCATAAATCCCTCCCATGGATGCACAGAACGAGGGCAGCGGAGGGACAGGCTGGTCATTCATGGTTGGGGGTTCACCCCCCGTACCTCCATCGGGAGTCCCTTCCCACGTTCACCAGGAGGAATCCACCGCACAAGCTCCAACCCCGCATCCTTCCAGCCTTCTTTAGAGGACCTTCTCTCTCCTCAGGACGTCTACGCCCAGTGCTCACACAGGCGCAGTCGGACCACCTCCGAGTCCCCTGCTGCTGCCCGGCGTAAACCCAGCCCACCCCAGGGCGGCTCGGTGAAGACGGGCATCGGCAGGGGCCAGCATTACGTCTCTTGCGTAACAGGCATCGGGGAGATTGGGCGGGGAGTCTGGCCGCTTTATGGGGCCGTCGTCTCCCTCCCTCTGTCCTCCCAGTTCAGCACATACGCGTGCCTTTCGGCCCCATCAGCACAAACCGCTCTGCCGCCTGCTCGCCGCGCCCGCCGGCCCTCCCGCCGGCCCTCCCTCAGCGGGCCTCGGCGAATCCCACGCCCACGCTGCAGAGAGGGAGCGGCCCGGGAGCCGGCGGCTGGGCCTCTTCCAAGGAGGATGTTCCCGTCTCCGGCTCCCACTCCTGCAGCTGAGACACCTGCCAGGCCTCCCCGCAAAACCCTCCCTCCCCCACCCCTTGCCACCCTCTCGGAGCCTCTTCTCTGGTCCCCCCTCTCTCCAGCTCTGTGTCTGATGGGGTTCAAGGTCAGAGGTCGGAGCCAGCGGGTGTGGGCCATGCAGGCCCTGGGCACGGGCAGCCTGAACTTGGCACAGCCGACAGGAGTCGTTCCGCACAGCCTCCGAGACCCCGGGTCCCAGCCTCCCCTCCCTCTGCCAGGTGTTCTCCCACCACATCCTCGGAGCTGGCTTCCAAGCGTCCCCCCCGCCCCCCGCACCAGATGTTCCTCGCACTGGCCGGTGGTTTCCTGGCCCGCTCCTGAGCCTCCTCCTACTCTATTGTTCTTAAAATAAAAGTCAAAACCAGGGGGATTCCGGGTGCCCCCTCCCCGGCCCCTGGAAGCCCCTGCGGGCGTGGCAGCTCAGAGGTCTGTTTGGGTTCACCAGGGTCTGTGAGCACCCACTCCGAACCCTGCCATGGGCCTCCGATGAGAAGATCATTCTTTCTGGCTCTCTTGGTGCCAAAAGAAACAGAGCCACAGACAAGTCCGGGCCTTGAATGTTGTCAACAGCATTTTTTCTCCCCGGAAGGAAGATGCCGGAAGCTGGGGTCAAGGGTCTCTCCGGACCGTGCAGAGAATCGGGACAGGAGAGAAGGCCTCACTGGACACCTCTGGGCTTGTGTGGTGACAAGTAGCCAGCTCTCCTTGTAAGGGCCGGACACCCTCAGTGGCTCCCGAGACATCACGATGGGGCCTCTGGGCACCTGCCTCAGGATTCCATAGAAGGCACCCTTAGGAGCCCCCCGAGGAGTCATGCTTCCCCCCAACCCCCACAGGGGCCCCAAACCCCACTTCCCGCCAGCCTTGGGGACTCCTCCCCTCTCATTTTCTGAAAGAGAGGATTGCTCCATGTGGAGATAGCATACACCTTCCTCCTGCTGTGGCCACCTTCACACTAAGCCACCTCCGCCTGGCTCCCCTGGCCCTCACACACTCCTTCACCCCTTTTATCGTTCTACCCCCTTGCCCGTCTACCCCTTTTCTAGGTAGGTGATCGGCCTTCATCTCTGGCCTTCTGCAGCTGCTCTGCTCCCGTCCAATCCTCTCTCCCTCTTGATGTTTCTCCCCTCGTTCAAATCTTGGCTTAGACTGAATACCGAACTTGCTTCGTCGCTGCTTTTAGGATCTGACCCAGCCCCACCCCCTGCCACTCTCACGCCACCAGCAGCCCCTCCTCCGCCGCCCTCCTCTCCAACCACTGCCCTTCCTTCTCGCCCCGCACTTTCCGTCTGGACAGCGGCGCCCACCTGTCCCCGAACGAACACCTGCTCTGCAGCCGTCTCCGTCCCGGGCCCCGCTGCGGTGCTCACAGGGAGCCTGTGCACCGGGCCACTGGCTCCCCGGCTCCTGGGCTGCTTATCAGCCGGGCTCCCTGTGGAGAGCTGGCTCCGCGTCTCCGTGGGAGCCAGGGCCCCGCAGCTCCGCGCCTGTAGGCCGGACAGATGAGAGGCTGCCGTGGCGGGTGTATGATCATCATCCCGTTGGCCCCCGGGACTCCCAGACACGGAGTGAGGGGAGCCGGCACCGGCCGAGGTGGCTGCAGCTTCCGCGGAACTGATTTCAGACGCCGAGGCAGGCAGAGCAATTACCGAAGCGGGCCAGGGCCCGCAGGAGGGCCGTCGCAGCGCTGGGCTCCTACCGGGCGGGCGGGAGACCACAGTGAACACGGGGATGTCAGAGCCACTAAAACCAGACCCTCAGCTTCTCCTCCACCTGAGGCCCTGCACTCAGACGAGGGCTTGAGCAGGGCACTGACTCCCCCAACCACAAAGGGCCGCCTCGTCCACTGGGAAGCCCTCAGTTCCTTTGCAATCAGCTGGGCCCCAGGAAGCTTTTTCAAAGGGGATGGCGAGGGACCGGCAAGGGGTGGGTGCACTCAGTCTTCGGACGCAGGGGGGCTGTGGGGCCACGGGGCCGCCCCGTTCCGCCATGGCTGCCACGTTCAGTGCTCAGCAGGACGGGCACTGAGGACCAGGGAGCTGGCCTGCCACACTTTCCCCCTCAGCCTGCCGCCAGGCAACATGAGGCACAGACCCCAGGGACACGTGCAGAGAAACTGAGATCTTCACCAGTGGGAACAGGCCGCGTTTGCCTCTTTAGCGAAAGGTCCTCCATTCCGGGACCCCTTCCCAAGCAGGACTGACCTCGAACCTCTTCCCAAGGGGACAGCAGCAGGTCAACGGACTCACTCTCAGGTGGCTCTGTCCTCTGATTCGCTAAGGAAATAGCACGGAATGACCTCCATCCCCTTTCTCTTCCAATCTACCTCTCCCCTTTCTGCCTTGCCCTGCTGTCTTAGATGAACTGGTGGCTCTTTTTGCCAAGGCCAACCCCTCCACCCAAGCTTGCGTGGCCCGTTTCTTCCATCCAGTTTTTGAATCTCGTGTTTACCTCTGTCCTTCCCACTGACATGTCCCCTCCAGGATAAGGTTTCCCAGCCTCGTGAAAAATAACGCTAGACCCTGCCTGCCCTGAAAATTCCCCTTGAGTCCCCCTTCACCGCCAGACTCACGGACGGCCCATATACCTTCTCCCGTGCCATCTACCCAGCTCCAGCTCTCCACGCATTCCCGAGCCGTCACCTCTTTTACCCCCTCGCTCCCTGGCCCACTGGTCCCAAAATCACGGGATTCCCTGAGACCTCGACTGCAAAGGCTTTTTCTTAGTCCTCACTCAACACAGGAGAACCTCAGGTCCTGCAGGGTCTGGCCAAGGCTTCCCTGAGCTCTCGCGACACTAGCTGCCTCGCACAGCATGAGGGGGTGCTCAGGTATCGTCAGACACAGGTGTGATCGGGACTCTGGAATCCCAGGAAGCGCAGGCGCCCGCGTGTTTATCCCGATGCTGTGTGTGACTTCCTATACAGCGGCCAGATGGGAATCATCTTTGTCACCCGCGTGCACAGCCTGCACTTTGCAGGATGTTTAAATAGCCGTTAACCCGCTGACTGTCATTAGGAGAATATGAGCCACTGAGGCATAGAAAACCCTCGGTCTGTCGGTCGGTCGTGTGAGCGAACTCCCAGGGAAACGGGAAACATTCCTCCCTAAGAGATCTTTCAAAGGAAAGGAGCATTTCACGAAGGCCCTGGTTAACAACTTTGGAAAACGAAACAGCTATTTATCCGGCAGCCACCGTGCCGGGCGCTGTGGCGATAGCAGACCTGCAGACTGACTCGCAGTGGCGGCAGGAGCAGGAGGCGGGTGGGGGGAAGCCAGGCAGGAAGTGAGCCAGCTCTGAGTGGCTACAGGGACAGGTCTGGCTACACTGTGCTGTCTGCGAGCCCCGCTCCCTGCCACGGGCACGGCGGGAGGGACTACGCAGTAAATGGGCACGGGTGAGGGGGTGAGGGCACCAGGCCTCCCTTTGGCCCGGCCTTCAACAGCAAACTCCTGCTCCATCACTCACAACGGAGGGGGGTTGGGGGGGAGAGAAGAGCGGGAACTCAGAGTCCCTTCCACCCTGCGCTTCCTTCGTCCCCAGCGCCCTGGCTTCCAGGAGATGGCCACACACGCCTGAGTGGGCGCCCAGGGCTGGCGCCCACGGCCCCGCCCTCACCTGGCAGCCAGGAAGGCCCAGCCCCCGGGGGATCCTGGAACACACAGGGCACCTTGGCAGCCGCCTCTGACAGATGACCAACAACAGCTTGCCTGGCCGTGGGAAGCGACACGGCCTAATTGCACTATCGGTGGCGACTCCAATGCTCCTCCCAGGGCCAGTGCGTTCCCCTCCCCGCTCGCCGGCGGGTCGGAATCCTTCGTGCCGCCCCCTTCTGCTGGCCTGTGCCCGGGATGTCTGGGCTCCTTCCGAGGCACCTGCTGCATCGTCCACGCGTCTTGCCTTTCCCCGAGGCCTGGTCTCCAGCAGACGCAGCGCAGGGAGACGGAAGAGGGGACAGTAAATGTCTCTTGCCTGGTCAGCTTCTATCCCACCGTCAGCCCCGAAGGACACTAAGGGCCCTTGTCAGTATATTTTTATTGATTTCAGAGGGGAAGGGAGAGAGAGAAACATCAAGGATAAGAGAAGCATGGATCGGCTGCCTCCTGCACGCCCCCTACTAGGGATGGAGCCTGCAGCCTGGGCATGTGCCCTGACCGGGAATCGAACTGTGACCTTCTGGTTCATAGGTTGATGCTCAACCACTGAGCCACACCAGCTGGGCTCTCGGGGCCCTTTCAGAGAGAGAAAAGGAGGGAGGGTGCTGGAACCCTGCACCCGGGCTCTGCTGTCACCACTGAGCACCACAAGAGAGAAGACAGCGCTATCCCCTGGCCTCCAAAGCTGCCATTTTGGATAATCTCACGACCAACCTCCCTACCCCTCCTCCTCCTGCTGCCATTCCCTGCTCTTAGCTCGAGCTGCCCACTTCTCTCCGGGGTGGGCCCCTCCGCCAGGAGCCCAGATCCAGGGTTGGCTGCAAATTGTCTGTGGCCTTTTACTCCAGCGTCGCTCCCCGTGGCTGTGCCCCACTGGATGCGTTCCTGGGAGGCTGCCAGCTTAAAGGCCAGGGCAGGAGGTCGGTACGCGCCGGGCACGCCTGCCGACCCTCACTCTGACCTTGAGAAAGTCAAGGGCCGCGCTTGGCTAGTCGTCTGCACAGCACACGAGATTAGCAGCTCCATCCGGAGTGCCGTTAACATTTCTGGGCTAGACAGCTCAGGATCCCCAGTCCTGAAAAGCAGGGAGGCTCTGGACGAATGACCCCATGGGAGTCACCTGGCCCTGTATTATTATTATGTTTAGGCCCGGCCGGCGTGGCTCCATGCTCGAGCATCGACCTACCAACCAGAAGCCGTGGTTCAATTCCCGGTCAGGGCAGGTGCCTGGGTTGGGGACTCGATCCCCAGTAGGGGACATGCAGGAGGCAGCCAAGCCATGATTCTCTCTCATTGATATTTCTATCTCTCTCTCCCTCTCTCTCTCTCCCTTCAATCAATAAAACAACATATTTTTTTAAAGATTATCTTAAAAATATATTTAGGTTCAACCCATTTCAGTTATTCACAAGAGCAAAGCACTGTGAAGAAGTTAAGTGCAGCTGGATACGCCAGTCAATGGAACAGTGTGTATCGCTACAAGAGAGCCAGGAAGATCTCTCGGTTCCAAGAAAGCAGCCTCCTTCGGCCCTGGCTTCTCTCGCTGCGCGTACTGTTTCTGACGTCCGCCCATGTGGCAGCATGCACAGCACCTCACTGCTTCTCATCACTGAGTTAGTCTTCCATCATGTGTGTGCACCCATTCATCAGCTGATACACATTTGGGTTGTCTCTACTTTTGGGGTATTCTGAAAAATGCTACGATGAGCATTTGTGTACAATTTGCGTGTGTGTGTGTTTTGAATGTATCACCTATACAAAAATGTTTATGTTGCAAAAGATTGGTTAAATGGCACGTGCAAACACTTATGGAAAAGGAAGCAGCGGCGTAATGTGGGTGTGCAGGTGCAAGCAGAATGGCTCGGTGCTGTAAGTAATGGAGTGCGCGCAGGGAAGCTCAGAGGGCAGGAAGCGGCCACGGGAACGGTGCTCTGGGTGACGGGTGGCGGATAATTTACATGTTTGTGAGCTTTCCTGGATTTCAAGAGATTTTTCTACTGTGAACGTAAGTTGCTTCTATAATCAGAAATAAAAACACCTCCACCACACTGTTATCAGAAGGGAAAAACCTTCCCATTCAGTTTAGCCAGAGCCTTTCCCTCTCGGTTGCAGAAAGCTATCCTCTCAACAGCCCACGAATGAGGGAGGGCAGGGTGCAGCCCATGTCTGTCTGTCTGTCTGTCTGTCTCCCTTCCCCTCCTCTCCCTCTGTCTCGCTCGGTCATAGCATCTAGAAAACTGCAGATCCCCAATAAATACCAATCGATTTTGAAGGCCTCAGGGTCAGTCTCCATGGCAACCTGACAAGGGCATGCCGCTGTAGGAGCACTGCCCGAGTGTGGACATGGTCCAGGAGGTGGAAGGCCGGCCTTAAGCAGCCGGGGTTGCCAAAGGACCTTGCTACTGAGCTGAGTGCCAATGGCATCGGGCTTCCCAAGGAGGCAAGGATGGACATCTCTCTAAACAAGGCACTTGTGGGGTTCTCTGAGCTGCCATTTCTATTTACACAGCTGCAAACAGATGCCACGGTTCAGCGACTTTAAGAACTACATTTAAGCCCAGCTGGCATGGCTCAGTGGTTGAGCATCGACCTATGAACCAGGAGGTCATGACTCAATTTCCAATCAGGACATGTGCCTGGGTTGCGGGCTGGGTCCACTGTGTGGGGCGTGCAGGAGGCAGCCGATCCATGACTCTCTCTCATCATTGATGATCCTCTCTCTCTCCCTCTCTTCCCCTTCATTTTCTGAAATCAATAAAAATATGGTTGTTTTTTTTTTAAAGAACTACATTTAAGAACCTTCCTGCATGCTTACCTCACATGTAATCCCATCACACTACCTCAAAACTGCTCACTTGTCTGTACCACGCCTGTCCCTTACACGCCCACAATCACTGACAGTAGGGAGCGGAGGGAAACAACGGGGACGACCTTTCTGAGCGGCAGATAGGTCTGGGAGTATAAAAATAAGTACATTTTCAGAGTTTCAGAACAGGAGTGTCACTGTGACATTTTCACTGCAGAATGTTCTCTAGGTTCTTGGAGGTAGAAAAAAAAAAAGTCTGGAGAAAAAGCAGAAGTATTAGTATTAGCAATGAAAGCAACGCATCCTAGAGACCACGTTGCTTGTTTGAAGTTTACTGATGGTCTCATTTGCACCCCAAACAGTCCCCAAAGTGGCTCCGTTTGTTTGCGTCTCCGTGAGTGTCAAGGGCGTGCGGGGAGCATGAGTGGGAGAGGGACCAGAGCACGTTGGTGTTACGTGTGGAAAGGGAACGTAGGGCATCTCAAGCTGGTAATTTTAAATTGAACTGCAGTTTTGGGATTATTAGTGGGTTTCAATTGGCCATGCTATAGAATCAGGGCATGATTATCGACCAGAAAGCAGCATCACTAATATAAACAGACGAAAACACCCATTCCTTCCACCTTCACCACCAAGACTCCCATCACTTCTGTGTCTCCCCTTTTAATTTCTTTGCCTCCCTTTTCTCCCCACTCACATGCCAGCACCCCGGCTGCCCAGGGACGGAAGTGTTTTGAACGCGTGGTACCCTTCATATACCGGCACGCCCAGAAGAGGAAGACAAAACGTGCCTCCATTTGTTCCAGAGGCAACAACTGAGAAGGAATATCTCCCTCCCAGATCAACACGGCCAACTGCTGGCCTGGCCCAAACCAAGATGCTGGCGCCCACGCTGACGGGGTCCCCCGAGTCCTTGCTGGAGGAGGCATGGGCTGGAAGCTGATGGGGTGGGAAGAGGTCCTGAGGGGCGTGCTCAAGACATTTCACGAGAGAGAGAGAAAGAGAGAGGAGGGGGAACTCCTGCCTTTTGCAACCATGATTTCTAGAAACTGCCCCCCCCTCCACTCCCATATCAAAGAACGTATATTCTCTTAATTAAATTAGCAATAACGATGATGATGACAAGAGATAACTCAAAGAGAGGCCAATCCCACGTCACCAAGTGAGAGAAGTTTTACGAGTTCAAAGGCAGGGCAGCTAAGCAATGGAAAGGGAACTATTATCTGAAGCCCGGCTGCTCCCATCTTCTGTGCTATAAATAATTCAGCGTTTTCTTTTTCTCTTAAATATCACCAAACCGCGCCGGAATCTTTATGTGAAGGGTTCTGCTGGGGCCCTCTCTCCCCTGCTCCTCGCCCTCCCTCACCAGCCCAGGCAGCTCCCAGGAGAGCAACCCCTCAAGCTCTCACATTTATTCTTTGACATTTCAGACTATTTGTCAGGCAGAGCTGCCTTCTTGAGATCAAAGTCGGGAAAATCTCGAAGAGAACTCCCACTTGGCCCTGTCCTGCTGCGACAGAGAGGGTCGGTTAACCCCCGAGCGTCTGATTCCTGCCTCATCCGGAGAAGTCCCCCGGCCCCAACGCGAATGGTGGCTCCCTCTCTCCCTCTTCCTACCTTCCTCTTGCTTCCAAGTCTCCCCAGCACTCAGGAGGGGGCAAAGGTCCCTCTTCCCGGCTGATACACCAAGGCACTGAGCAGAGAGAGTCAGATCCAAGGACCAAAATCTGTCCCCCGCTCAGAGACGGTACTGAGCCCTGGAGGCACCTGTCCAGGCAGAGCCTTTCCTCTAAGCTCAGAGACAAATACAGAACAGGGAAAGGCAAACTTACCCCGAGGCATTGTGTTACTAGAAGTGCCCACCCTGGGCTCCAGGTCTTCGTTTCTGTGTGCTACCACTAGGGGGTGCCACCTGCACCAGCCCGGGAGGGCGGCCAGGGTTAGGGCTGGCGTCTTAGGCAGGTAGGTGAAGTGACTTACCATTTTCTTCTCGCAGGGCAGGTTTCCTGTACCTGCCCGCCAGCTCCCAGATCACCTCTGTGTCTGTGCAAAGCAGAGGCAGCGGGAGTGGGGGCGGAGCCTGCAGCTGGCTCGGGCGTTGGGCTGTGTTGTTCATCTTATTTACCGGAAGGTCGGTGTTTGGTGAACACATCTTCTTGGTTCTTCTTTGAAGAGCTTCTCGCCGCCTCACAACTCAGCTTTCCTAAAGAGTGTGTGTGTGTGTGTGTGTGTGTGTGTCAGTTTATTCACAGGTGTTAAATGAAGGGCACTCTGTGTTCCATTACGTTTGGCAGGACTTGTCAGAGCCTTCAGTATTCTCCCGTGCACGCACGGATCTACAACAGGTGGCTATGGCAACTGTCTCCCAAGTGACCCGACTGGACGGGTAGCATTTCGTGAGACTAAAAGGAAGCAGCGCTGTAGCCAATGGGAGGGGGGGCACTTGATCCCCACAACATCACTTATCTAAAAGCTAGAGGCAGACCGAGGACGAGGTGACTCTGCAAGTCAGGGGTTTCAAAGGAGGAGAGGACAGAAACTGGAGCTTTGCCCAGAAGACGTATCAGTTTGGCCAAGTGGTTGACTCAATAAAAGTATTAAGGTGGCCAAAGACATCTTCCTGAGACTGCGACGGGCTTATTGTGTGTTTCTAAATGACCAGATCGGCCATTTGGCATTAAAGGTGCGAGGCGCCAATTGCCCGTTACAGGAGCGAGAAATGTCAAACGGACAGCCATAAAGATTGAGCGATGCCGTGAGTCGCTCAGACGTGGGCTGGGGGTTTAAATCCTCCCGGGAAGGACCTTCTCAGGTACACGCTCCCTGGGAGGTGTTGCCTTGGCTCCTCGCGGGCTCAGGTTCCCACCGGCCGGCTCTGCGCCTGGCCCGCCCCCCCCCCCCCGGGGTGACAGGTTTCGGCCCAGAGCTGTGGCCCCAGAGCAGGGCAAGCAGAGAGAGTCAGGGGCCCCGCCCCGGCTGTGTCCTCTCAGCCAGCCCAAGCGTTCAGAGACTGATGCTCTGGACAAAAATCGCTTTGAGGTTGCTTCTTGGGCTCTCTGTCACATGCATTCTCTCTCAGAGTTAACGCCTAAGGCGTGCTGACGCTTCGGTGTGTATGGAAGACATCGGCTGGGCTTAGCCAGCAGCCAGCCTGGCCTCTGGCATGTCCCTGCTCCCTGCGACAGCCTGCAGGAGGGCCTGGGCCCAGACTTGAGGACTCGCTGTCCTCGACTTTGGCGGCAGGAGGGCAGACCTCGGAGCCTGCCTGTCTGGCGAGTGCTGAGAAAGACTGGACGTGAGTGAGAGGGCCTTTGTAGGTCCAGGGCTCTCCTGGGTCCCCTCAGCTTCAGACACAGGACTCTCCGTGGTATGAGGCCCCGACAGCAGCAGGAACCTGGCGTTGTGAAGTCCACGCCTCCCAGGGCCGCTGGGAAAGACGCCGTGAAGCCCGCCCCCACTCCTCCACCCGCTCTCTCCCTGACAGGTCGGTTGAGGGGTCAAGATCGCATACTCTTTAGCCAAAAGGCTGTCGCCAGCCTTGCAGAGTGAAGAGCGCTGTGATGCAATTCTAGCGCAGCACAAGGATGGAAAGTCGGTGTCATTTCAGAGCCCGTGGCAGAATGATCACCAGGCTACGGGGAAGCAATGAGGTCACCTTACTGGGAACAGGTCCTCGCCCTGCGGAATGAACTTGGGACAAGAGGCGGGGAGACCATGGCGTCTTTTTTTAAGGGAAACAGGCCAACGGCTCCAGGGAGGCCCCCGAAGGAGAACCCGGCTCCATTTTGCTACCGTGGTAACAGCACGTGGGTGGCAGGAGCCAAGAGAAAGGGAGAGGCACAAAGGCAAGCCGGGTGTCCCTGTTAGCCACCACGTCCTCCGGTGGCCCTCACCAGAGTCGGGCTCGGAGGGGTTTTCTGAGCCGACGTGATGCTTTGTCCTCAAAGGCCCTCCACGGCTGGGCAGGGAGCTCTGAGCTGCCCCCCAAAGCCTCAGACAGCAATCGGCATCGCTCTTAGACGGGGTAAAGGGGAGGACTGCTCAGTGTCTCTGCCTCTCAGAAGAGCCAAGCAAGCTCCCTTCTCGTCTCCTCCACCTGCCCCTCTCCCCACCCTCAGCCAGATCAGAGCCGGGCGCATGTACGTCAGGGGGGCCTTGAGCAGCTCCCGTTTGCAGAGTCCAGCCAGGATGTCTCTGCAGCTCCGGCTGTTCTCTGGGGAGCTGGAGACTCGGCCTTTCCCCTCCACCTCCCATGGTCCCACAGCCTTTCCAGACCGGGCCTGCACAGACCTGGCCGTGCCGTGGGCTGGAGGCCTCGGACCCGGACTCTGGGCCGTCAGCATCCTCTGCCCCGTGGGATCCGCGCTTCTCAGAGGTCCTCACGAGAGCCCCACAGCTTCCTCGTCCTCCCGGTTCTCTTCATCCCCCACCCAGAGCACACAGCACCTGAGCACGGCATTCATTCCCACCCTCCTCAAAATGTGGGGGTGAGGAGGACCCACCCCCTCACGTACACACCCAGCAGCTCAGGACAGGAGGCACCAGTGCCCTGATGGAACGGGACAGGATACAGAGAGGTGAGACCTTGTCTCCCGAGCAAGAGCTGGCATCCCAACGGGAAAAGGGGGTCACTTCAGGAAAGCTTTACCCACGGGGGAGGAGGAGGAATTAGGATTGAAATCCTACCCAGAGGGGCCTCAGAACCCTCTGGCATCTCTGAGGCGCCCCAAAAGCAGACAAAGAACCTTATCTCTTGCCAGTACGTCTCCTTCAACTCACTTTTGGGACCAAGTAGGACTGGAGGAGGCGGCCTCTTTAGCTCTGGGAGTAAGTACACTGTCAGATCCAGACTAGTTTCCTGGAGGTGGGAAGTGCGGGGGTGGGAACGAGACTTCTAAAGGCGAACGCTGAGTCAGAGCCAGCCGAGGAACCCGGGGGCTGCAGGCAGCGTCACCCACGTCACCAGCGGCAGCGTGGGCAGTGGTGGGTGGCAGAGCTGGGAGGGTGGCTCCCCATCCCTTTATCCCCTGCTACTGCCGCCCTGGAGAGTTTTCCCTCTGCCCCTCCCGGGGAGCCTAAGAGGAAGGTATTATAGGTTACAGAAGGCATTTCCACCTTTCCGGCCGTGACGGAGCCCAGGACCAAGAACACAGAAGTGCCCAGCTAGCCTGCTGTTCACAGCGGGACCACAGGACTCCCTTACCTCCCTCTCTGGCAGCCCACACGAGACCTGCCATGAGCGTTTAGCCCACATGAGAGAGAGGGGTGGGGGGAGGAGGAGAAGAAGGAGGAGGAGAAGGGAAGAGAGAGAGAATGTGTATGTGTTTGCATGCATGCGGTGTCTCTATAAATGACCCGCATGTTGGCCCATCGTCCTCTGGGCAAGCTCACCCCAGGCCCACAGGGAGGAGATGAACCTCTCCATCCCACTGGTTTGCTGGTGCATTAAAGATACAGGAACCGCCATCCCCACTCTCAGACCCCCCTCCCAATATCCACTCTGAAGGGTCTCCACAGGCCTTGGCGCTCGGACAACACAAGAGTCCCCAGCCACCAAGAAGTCAAGGGTCTCAGCCGCTTGAGTAGTGTCCGGGGGAGTCAGGAGGAATCTGGCTTCTGTCCCTTGTGCTATGTGGCCCCGGGTGAACCACCTGACCTCTCTGTGCCTATAATTCCTTCTTAGTAAGATGAGAAAGCACTTCACAGGATGGACCTGACCTATCTGAAGGTGCCTCAATGACAGCCACCGAAGGAACAGACTATAAACACCTCTGGAAACAGGACTTGGGCTAAGAAACTTCTTTAAAAGATTAACAGTAAAATGGGGAGGGGGGGGATAGCTTAGAACTTCTATATCTTCCATTTTCTTTGCAAAACTGCCAAATAAGAGGTCTGACCCAGCCATTTCATTAGAAAATAAAGTGTTTATTAAGAAACTATACACTGAACACTCCTATAAGTCTCTGTGGACACAACGCCCCACTGTGATAGCACAAGGTGAGGAAGATGGCAGAGGAAAAGATGCTGGATGGATGGAGCCTGGGAGGCTGGAAATGAGGTAATGATCACAATAATTAAAAACATCACCCTCGAGCTCGCGCCTTAAAGCCGCACTCAGGAGGAGCCCTGGCCCAGGGGCTGGCGGGACACAGTGGGGAACAGCCTGACACGAGGCGGGGGGCGCAGGGTGGTGGGGAGCTGGGCGGGGCCGGACAAGCACACACCTCGTGGCCCTGGAGAGACCCCGAATCCCCGGATGATACTTGGGACTCGGGTGCCTAGGAGACCACCCCAGATACTGGGCAAGAACATGGAGTCTGTAAACCCCATGGGAGCGTCTGCAGAATCACGCTGGGCGTCTGGTGGGAAGACCCACCATGCACAGGACCAGGACATCAATCCTAGGAGGGAATCCTCACCCCCAGCAAGACTGCCCAAGGCGGAGACTCTGTGACCTAGTGCTGTGCATCGCCACCCAAACTCTGTGGGTTCACCCCCCACCATCGGGCTCCAGGACCCCCCGGCGGAGGCACCTGCTCCAGGCTCTCCGCCATCCGGGGCCAGCGGGGCTGACTCCCCACAACAGAGGTACCGAGGGCGGTGGGCGCTGGGCCCACGCCAAAGTCCTCTCACCAATGTGGCAGCAAATCTGGGAGAGGTTCAGACCCTACAACTGCGCCCCCTTTAAAAAAAAAAAAAAAATCAAAGCAGGGGACCTCCCGCGCTGGGAGAGGGCAGCCGTGGGGAAAGGCCTGAGCCAGAGCCAGCAAGGTGCGCACACGTCAACAGGATGACACTTCCACTGGCGCCACGGGAGGGGTTGGGGGAGGCCTGGTTTTACTTCTCTTCCCCTTCAGCTCCTCTTGGCCTTGACGTGGTGATTCCACTGGGTTCCACGAGCGCTCAGAGTCAAGAACAAGTGAAGCGGGGAAGAGACAATCCTGGGATCACGGACTACCGGAAAGGGCCTTGGTCCCTGGTCGGCCAGTCCACAGGCAGGACCTCCTGCAGCCCAAGCTGCCAGGGAGGAGCCCCGGGGCTCCTACCCTCCGAGGAGTTTCTAACGCCACACGCACTGGGAGCCGCTCCAGAGAGAGGAGGAAGCAGGGGGAACTGTGTCCAAAAATACACAGGTCTGGTTTTCTCCACCAAAAATAAAAGCGCAGGGAACACCTGGGTTTCCACTCGTTCCTCTGAGACCTAATCTGGCGCCAACGCTCGGGCCTGGCTCCCCCTCCTCGCACCGCCGGCTCCACCTCTGCTTAGATGCTCTTCCCCGCCGGAGGCTGCGGGCGACGAGGTGGCTCAGAGGTGAGCCAGGGAGACCCCGGCTTCCAGGCAGGGCAAGTGAGGCCGGAGCGAAGCTGGACTTCAGCAGGCTTGCTTGTGGTGGCTGGGTCGTTTTTTGCAAAGAAAGAGAATGGCTAGCGTGTTTCCAGGATGGTTCCTGGTGCACAGGTTTGGAATTCTCTGTATTGGCTCTAAAGATGGCGGCGGGAGCTGCCTCGGAGGCCAGACAAAGAGGAACACAGTGATGGCTGGAGGGAGAGGGCGGCCCTGCAGGGTGGATGGGGAACTCCCATCTCGGTGGCGGTCAAGGGTGCGGGCACCCGTGGCTCATGCAGATTCTACTTAGCATCCCCGGATCCAAAGAGAACAAGGCCTAGAGCTTCCAACCTCTCAGAAGGGCCAGCCTACCCAGGCGGCATCAGAACAGGGAGGCTTTAAAAGGAGTTTTGTTTTTGTTTTTTAAAAGCCATGACGTCCTTTGCTGAAATAAACATTGACATCCTCAACATAGATGCCATGGTTAAGAGGCTTGGAATGTCCAGGAAGGCTTATTGGATTCAACATAATTTCTCTGAAACCTATAAAAAACAGAAACAAAAACAAAACAGAAAAACAGAAAAAGGCAAAATAAAGTAAAAAGCCAAAACCCCCAAAGAAGGCCAAAGCTAGGAGGGCAAACAGCGGGAGCTGGGAAGGGGGGAGAACGGGAGATGCGGGCACAGAGGTACTGGGAATGGCACCGTGAACCGGCAGCAAAAGGGCAGGAGAGGAGGAAACTAACTTAAAACCAAGGTGGTCAGAGAAACCGGAAGCACTCCGCTTTGCTGCAGCCTCCACTGAACCCGGAGGGAAGTGAGCAAAATACCGGGGGCGTGGCCTCGGCCTCTCAGGGGAAGGGTGGGAGAGGCCTGGTCTCAGCGGGAGGAACCCCTGATGAAGCCTGAAGGGAGGATGCTTTCTCCGAACTGACATTCTGAGGGGACACCGGAGGGCCATTCCTAACCCGAGCTGGAGTGACACAGACCACCTGGGGGCGAGAGGAGGGAACTCTGCACTTCCAAGCCTGCTGCTCTTTTCTCGTGGACCTTTCCTCTCATTTCACCGGGAAGGGGTAGGAAGTGACAGCTGACCTCTCCGCCGTCCCGCAATCTTCAATCTTATAGGGGATGGACTGTCCTGAGTAGCCCTGGGGCCAGCGGGCCGTGGGCAGCCTCCAGCGAGGAGGGCTTCCATGGCAGCTCAGCTCCGTCATGGCCACACTGCCATGGATGAATGGGCTGTCCAGTGGCGGGGGGGGGGGGGAGGGGGGTTCTGATTGCATCTCCAGAAGGAGGTTTTTCTGCTAACATCAGGTCAAGACAAGGTGGGTAAAACAGTGTCTACAGAAAGTGAGTTGGTTTGCCTGTGCATCACGGGCAGCTGGAGGTGGGGAAGGTGATGGAGAGACTCAATAGGCTGCCTTGAGACTTCTCCCTCCTTCTCCTATAAACAGAGTGGAGTCATCTTGGATGCGGGGAGCCCGGCTCTGCAGGAAGCAGGCTCGGGTTTGTGAAGATAGAAGGAACCTCCCTTGTAGGATATCATGTTTAGAGAGAGGGTCCGTTTCAAGATGTGATGTTTCCGGGATGGCTGCCCGCTGCTGACGGGGCAAAGGGCTTTCCTGGGTCTGGGCAGCCTGCCCCGGGGGCTGGGACACCTCTGTTCCTCTCCAGGCCTCACACAGCCCTCACCTAGAACTCTGGAGCATCCTGCCCTGGAAGGCTCTTCCAACCTAAGGGACGTCAGTACCAACCCCACACGGGCACCTCGTCCTTTCCTGCCTCTGGGGCGTATGGAGACTCAATGAGGTCTTAAGATCACAAGAATCAACAATGGCCGGGGGAGGGGTCTGTTCCGCATTCAAAAGCCAAAGGAGGTAACTCACCATGTGACCTTGGGTAAGACACTTCCCCACTCTGGACCTCAGGTTCCTCATATATATAGTGAGTTGATGGGACTAGATGGTCTCTATTGTCCTTCAAGTTTAATATCCCATGATTGTCTATGTTTGAAAAGACCCCTGGCAGAAGAGGCAGACAGTTAATGGTCAGTTTTGAGCCCCGAGTGCGAAAACACAGGGAAGTACCGTTCTTGAGTGCACAGTGCCAGGCAGAAACCCAGGTGCTGCCAGCCCCTGCCCTCACGCCGCTTGACCTGCAGGGCGCCTGCTTTATTTTAGCGTGAAGTCTAGCTGGCATCCTCTGAGTGTGGCACGGGGCAGTAAAGAGCTGCGCCAGGGAGTCGGGAGAAGGACCCGCCATCACCTGGCCTCTGTCAGCCCCTCTCCCCAACGTGCTGGTCCCTCTCCCCACGGGGCCAGGGCAGCCTGGGCTCCTGCCATCGCTGCTATCTGGGTGGTTCCTTGAGCTGGAAGGAGGAGTCTAGGACCTGGGAGATAACCCTGCACGTCCCAAGACCCTCTTTCTGGCACCTTCTCTCCCACAGAAGAAATTCCGCTCATCTCCAAGAGGAAAACAAGTACAAGGGTGGGAGAGGGAAGACGAGTGGGGTGTTCAGCTCCTTAAAATCTTCCTTGCCTTCCTTAGGACATAAAGGCCGGAAAAACAAAAGTGTTGGTTCGCCGGGGAAACGCAGACTGCAACGCCCGTTAACAGCAGCATGGCAGCTTGAGAGAGAGGTCTCCTCTGGAGGCCACGCAGCGTCCATGGCCCCGGGAGGCTCCGGGCAGGCCCATTAGCGGCAGGGCCAAGCCTGTCAGCTCTGCCAAGGTCCCCGAAGCTGCCTCCGTGCTCACAGGCCTTTTCCCATATGAGCCGGGATCTGAAGTTTGTTTTCTCTGGAACTCTTTCCCAGGTGGAGCCTTTCCAAGATTCTAATGCTGGAGTCTGATAGCATAAGAGGCAGTGCTCCAACATGCTTCCCTCCGCCCCTCCTCCCCTCTCCCCAGAACAGCCTGGAGCAGAAAGGAAAAGCCATCTGCGGGGGGAGGGCAGGAAAGGCCAGGACCGCCGGGGACATGGCCGGGAAAGGGGCAGGGGGCGGGGAGGCCAAGCAGAACAAAAACTTCTCCGAAGACCTCGCCCCCCCTGGCTCAGGGGCCCCACGGCAACCTTCTCCTCCATCTGTCCACTGCGTTCCCCGCAGTCACCCCGCGCAAAGCCACTCGCAAGCCTCTGGAGCTCAGGACAGAGCCCGGCCCCCGGGACTGTCTAGGTCTATGTTTCCAGAGAAGCGGGCCAGAGACTCTGGGATCGTTTCGGGAACGGGAAGGGGGGCTGTGAAGACAGGCCAGCGAGAAGGGGCGCTGCGTGCCCCTGAGGGTTGGCTGAGAGGTCTGGGGGCCAATTCCACTGAACCAAGAGCTGGTTAAGTCTTCACGGGCAAGTCCTTTAAAATTCATGGCCGCAAAAGACGGACCAGCCCCTATGGCTGTGCAAGACCAAGGAGGCCTAGACCTCCAGACTTCCGCTTTCCTGATCGTCTCCCCTCCCGATGTCACCGGCTGCGCCCACACTCCAGGACTCGGAGTCCAGGGCCCACAGCTTTCCAGCGCCTGCCAGTGAGGAGCTGGTCCCCGAATCTTCTGCCTACAGTTCCTCATCCCACGCAGGAGTCTCTAGGCCTCTTTTCTGTCCTCGTTTCCTCCTTTTATTGTCTGACAAGATAACTTTATTACCTAACTCCATAAAGTGGTTTAGGTTATGGCCTTGATAAAAGGCCCAATACCAAATGGAGCTCACTATTGGATTATTTTCCAACATTTCCTCCTCAAACGTATTTGTCTGCCATCCCAAAGTTCTATTTGCCGTAATGCTCAGAACTTACACAGCACGGGCTGAGAGAGGCGCGCCTTACGCCCGAGAGGGGGTGGAAGCACACAGGAGCCCGGCACTGGGCGGCTTAACAATAGGGAAGAGGAGGCACGGAGCAATTCAGACCCTTGTCAGACAGAGAGTGAGAGCAGGAGAGGCTAGCAGGTCAGATGTTGGATGTGGGGAGCCTGCTCTGCACCCCACTGCAGTCAAGGACATTATGGCCTCAGCATTCCCAACTTTCCTCAAGGGGTAAGAAGAGGTGAAGCGTTTGAACCATGCTTCCTGCAGATATGGGCTGAAGAAGGGGCCCCTGGCAATGCCCAGATAGGACAACCCTCCCATCAGACACAGCGCCGACCACCCTGGAACCCAAAGATCACTGCCATTTCCCTTGGTATCTTTAAAAGCTGATATTATTAACTCCGTTTTATGTATGGGAAAACTGAGGCTCTATAATATTTGTTAAGAACACCCCGGTTATGGTCCCTATTTTGTGGGTGAGGAAACCAAGGGGCCGGGAGGATCCAGGACTCGGGCCAGGCTGCCAGTGAATGAGCTGCAGGCAGCCTGAAGGCAGGCTCTCTCTGTCCCGCTCAGGTGCATTCTGGGAGTTGGGCTCGGCTACACGCACGCCCAATAGGAAGCACATCCCCTGGCTCTTCCGATGGACCGGGCTTTCACGACTAGAAAACCTGTTCTTCGGAGCCATGTGACATGACTGGCACATGTGTGTCTGTGTGTGAATCACATTATTTTGAGGTTCTACTCTAGTTAGTATCTTGGCGTTTGCAAAGCATTTCTCCTAAAAACTTTAAATAAGAATTGCATTCGCCTCAAAACACCTCTGTGAGGCAGGAAGAGAAAAACCATTGCAATGCCTCCTGCCCCCAGCCTGACCACAGGCTCTCCTGGAACCAGTCCTCGGGTCCATCTGCTCCCCCAGGAAAAACAAGACTCCTATGAATCAAAACAGCCAGGCTCTAGAAAGCCAGCAATGAACTAGATGGCTGACAGGTGAATCGCAGCCTAGCACAACAGCGGAGGTACACCACAAACACACAAATCAGACTCCCCGGGCGAACGGAAGAGCGAGGGGATCCAGGGAGATCGGCAAGCCGGTCCAAACCAGGCACTCAATGCGTCCCAAACACTCAGGCAGCATTTTGCAAAACCCTCCCAGGCAGAGGGAGGACGTTAAATCTATCCAAGGCCGCAGGCCAGGACATAAATCCTAGTTCCACGCCATCTCTCAGAGGAAAGTACACCTAGGGTTGTGAAGAGAACAAGGAAGATAAAGATTCTTGAATTGCTTGACTAATTCTTCACTGAGGCAACCAGATGTTACCCACGCCCTTGTTTTTTGCAGCTGGCAGATGAGGAGGACAAACAGAATGTTCTGGGTCTAACTCCGACAACGAGATGGAGATCAACTCGGAGGTCCAGCTATGGCTGCCTCCGAGCTGTGAGCTGGGAAGCAATGCTAGGAGCTTTCTATCCGTTGACTAAACTGTTCACACTGCTTTGCAGAGAGCCGAGGCCCCAAAGGTAAGCTCTAAGTTCCCTAGAGAAAAGCAGTAGCTGGCCCGTCCTGAGGGACTGTTTTATACCAGGCACTGTTGTGAGCACCTGCCAGGTTTCACTTCCTTATTTTTCTTTAAAAAAAAAAAAAATTGTTATTGAGAGTACTACAGATCAGAAAAACCGAGGCACAGAGAGGTTAAGTAACTTCCCAATGTTCCACAGCAACTAGGAGGCAGAGCTGAGATTTGGAGCCAAGTGAGATGCCTCTAGCAGCCACACACCGAACGTCCTCTGACCCTTCGGAAGCCAGAGGACCATGTAACCGGTTTCAACCAGGGACCCACACACGGCGAAAGCCAATGTGACATATGGAGGCATGAACGCGTTCTCTGTGAGGAAAAGATAAACCTGATGACAACCTCAAGGGAGTCAATAGTCACAGGGTGTGGGGAGCCAACTGCAGTGATAGATTCAGCTTTCTCTTCCTTTCTTTCCTTTTACACTGAGATCCCACCCAATGACTATTTTTAAAATGGAAGTCTCCATGGCAATTGAGAGGATGGGAAGCTGGTCACAGAGCCCCTCGGAGATGCTCGCCCAGTCAAGAGCAGAGTCTCTTGCTTGAGGGCCACACGTTCCTCCTCAGAAAAGCCAAGCAGGACAAGGAGCGTCTTTCTTAGCCGCCTGGCTTTCCTGGGGTGTGTCTGCTGTGCCCCTGACTTGACACCAGGCTCTACCTAACCAGTGACCTCCCTCGGCATCTGTGCCATCCTCCACTGGTCTGATGCCCTATACTTCCTGGTCATAATCTCCTTCACGCTTACCTGCTACCTCCATCCTCAAGGTGCCTCCAGGCGCCCTTGACCTCCCGGAGGGACTATGCCAGAGTATCTGATTTTTAGATGATTCTAAGGCCTCCCAAGTATGATAATGCTAAAACAAAAGGCAGAGAATACACACAGGAGGATCCCAAGAGCCTTTTTGCATGTGCCACAGCCAACAGGAAAAGGGTGGCCCAGAAAACAGGCACATAAACTTTCATGTGAGCAAGAAAAGGGGAGTGCTTTTCCGCAATGGAAACTCCGAACAATGCAGCCCAGAAAAGAGACCAGAAAAGACTGCAAAGTATTCCTTGACAATATGGTCTCAATATGTGCTCCCGTGGCCAAAAATGCCAACACACTGCCAAGCATTATCAAAACAGCTAATGGAAAAACAGCATACTGCCTTAATCTTGTGCAAATTCAAGTCACATTTGCATCAGGCAGAGTGCATACACCACTGCCTTCCACACAGAAGGCAGGAGGGCGAGTGATCCCATGAACCAGGAGGGAGGTTCAATTCCAGGTCAAGGCACTGCTGGGCTTGCAGGGTCGATCCCCAGTAGGGGATGTGCATTCTCCCTCACCATTGATATTTCTCTCTCTCCCCTCTCCCTTCCTCTCTGAAATCAATAAAAATATATTTTTAGAAAAGATATGAAAAATCTAGGGAAGGCTAAAGGGAGAGTAAACATTTAGAAATAGCAGATGTAGTGAGAGTGTGAGAGGCCAAACTTACAAGTTCCGTGGGACTCGGCGTTGGCATGCAGGGTGACTATGAATAATGTCAAAGTTGTGGGTACTGAACTGGGGGCAGGACTGATTCAAGTGAATGATGATCTTGCCAGCATTCAACTCCTCTTGCTCTGTGCCAGCAGCAGGAATGGATAGCATTTATCTCGGCATCGGGGTACCCCATATGCCGTATCACTGAATCCTCCCAATGCCTAACACAAGGGCATTTATTATTGTCATCTTACAGAACAGAAAAATGAGGCCTGCGAGCTTAAGTAATTTTTATGAATATAGGGCAGTATAGCTAGGATTTAAATCTACATTTGTGCAACTCTGCATCCTCGGCCCAGTGAGCAAAGAACTCTGGGTATTGACCCAGGGTTCCTTGCTCACTGGGGCCCACCCCCATCAGGCACACCCGCACTGGTTTTCCTCACTGATACTCTCTGTGCCACCAGAGAGGCCCGAGGACAGGCTGCCATGTCTCCCTGAGGAGGAACCGGGCACCTATGGGCTTGGCCTCCAGGTCAGTCAAGATGTCTGGTGGCCCCAGAGAGGCACCGAAAGGAATGATGTCACCACTAGGACAGGCTTCCCCTGCCAGTCACTCCAAAGAGCCATCAGGGACTCTCTCCGTGGTCTGGCAGTGGGCCTGTCTCTCAAGCAGAGATTTTCAACACTTTTCATCTCACCACACACATAAGCTTATTGCTAACATTCTGTGGCACTTCAACAATTACATATTTTGCTGACCTGACAAGAAAAAGAGAAATAATTTTAATTCATTCAAATCGGATGGCTATTGTTGTGTTGGCTGTTTGAGGGAAAAGGGGTCAGTGTGCCTGACTACACAGCCAGGCATTGCATCTCGTAAGCATTCTTGCAGCAGGCTGGTTGACAATCGCTGCTCCAAAGCCTAGAATTTATCTGCCACACGGGTCTCCGTGGATTCCTTCCCAGAGGGGCCTGATGGGCTCGCCCATCGCAGACTGTGGCTGGGAAAGCACGCTTTTACTGTAGACCTGTAGGCTCCATGAACAGAAAGGCCACCTAAGCCCTAGGTGCTGGTAATGCATCCCTCTGAAGGGGCCTCTCCACGTCCTGGAAAAATCCCCAGCTAACATCCACAGAAAGACGCCATGGGGGATCTCTCCCTCTTACTGACATGAACTCAGGCCCTCACATCGCACCCCGCTACTCCATGTCTGCACCTCAATCTCCATAACACCCCATTTTCCTTCAACTAAGAATGATACCCGTGAACATATTCATAACCTAGCAGAGGCAGGGCCGACCAGAGCACAGCGGGCTGTCTAGGAAGACCTCTCCTCCCTGAAGACGCTGATGCTGAGAGGCGGACAGGATACATAGCACTTCCCAAACTGATGTACAGAGGAACCCTTTCTTCAAGAACTCCTCATGGGACCAGCCGAGATCTGTGGGACATAAGTAATACACAGCGTCTGCGACTATCAAAATAGCCCTGACTTTAAGGGGGGGGGGGGAAATGCTCAGGAGCAAACCCAGAAGGCAGTAGGGTGACTGATCGAACAGGAATATTTCAGTCAGCCAATAAAATACTTTCCCACACCTCTTCTAATTATCCCAGGCTTTTCTCTCCTTCTCTCCCACTCTCTCCATAGCGTGAACCTCAAGAAAGGGGTGTAAATTACACAGGGACGAAACCTCGGCAGCCATCAGTCTTAAGCGTCTCAGGTGTCCTACATCGCAAAGTGCTTCTCCGATTAGCGACTGAGGCAGCGTTTCTCGGGCACCTGGCGCAGCGCTGTGCCTCCCGGCGCCTGTGGGCGGACTGATAGCCATCGCCATGCACACCCACAGGCCACGTGAAAGGGAGCGCTGGTGGCGAGTCCTGGCCTCGGCTCAGAGGTGGCAGCTCCACGGCGCACAGCACAGGTGGCTGCCATTGGACCGAGAAGCCCCATAGGATGGCCAGGTTCTGGGGCTTGAAGAAGCAGCGAGCATCTCCTTGGATGTGAAAAATGTACCAGGATATCGGTGGCTTTAACACTGAGACTGATGTCAAAACACGTGTGAGCTAGGAAACATGCACATATATGGAAACATGCAAACATGCACATATATGCAAACATGCAGAGCCACACAATTGGACTTATGCATATACACACAGACCTAAGGAAACCAAAGTATTTTCCTATAATGGAAAGAAAGAGGTTCCTGGAAAAGTGTCCCCTGGAAAAAATAAAAATAAAATTAAGCTGAGCCTATCCAGCAAAAATAGGGGGTGGGAGCAAAATCCTGAGACTAATGGAGGGGAAATATCCTTCCAGAAACTGAGGTTAGAAGACAGGTGCTTCTAAAAGAAGCTCCATGTGCAGGTCACTGGAGGGAAATTTAAGTGGAAAAGGAAGATAAGGCACCTGGGCCCAATTCTACCGATGCGCTAAGCCCCAGTGTACCCTGGGACAGGTGTCTTAGCCACTCAGAGGCCCAGTTTCCCCACCTGCAAGCCCCAGGACTGCACAGAATCAGTACTCGCTACGATTGCTTGTGCATCTGAACAGTGACAGGCTGGCCGGCCCACACGCAGACCGCAAGCCAGGCCTAAAAGCTCCCAAGCGATTCCAATGCGGACGCCCGAGGACGCAGACCCGGGGCCCAGGGAACCAGGGGACCTGTAAGAGCCTCCTGTTTTGGATTCTCTGACCACTGAGTAAGTCTGCTCTCCTGTCTTCCCCCCACCCCCCGGCAGGTTCCTGGTGGCAGTGAAGGAACACTGCTGGGGAAGCGGAGCTCGGCCCTCAGTGATTCAGCATGTTAAACAGATGCGCCAGCCCCTCCGGTCCATGTTCCATTATTCATACAGTCCTATCAGTTACTGAAACAGGATCCTGACCACTACCGGGAAATGGGATAAATCAGATCCACCTTCGTGAACACTGCCTCCTTTTGCTGGAAGATTCCTTTTCCATTAGCAGCAGCTCAGATGTCCCAGGCTTCACAGACTAGCCCCATCCTGGAGCAAAGGAAGACTGAAGGACAGGGAGGTCCACACTCAGCTAACGGGGGCAGGCCTTTCCCTCGGTCTGCCCAAGGAGCAGTGCTGGGAAGAGAGCTGTCATCGCCCATTGCTTCTGAGGTCCCTGGCTGCAGCGGTCTGGGAGAAACGTCAGCCCAGAGACACAGTCAAGGAGTTTGATTCTCCATCTTTTTAAAGTTTTTCTTCTTCCTTTTCGATCCATCGTGTGTTGGGAGATATTTCTGTCCTCCAATATTAACTCCAAATGGTTTAAAATAAACACGCATGGCACACAGACCCCTCGCCCCATCCCGGCACCAGGCCAGGGGACCTCAGACCGCTGAAACCTGGCCTCTGCCACTCAGCTTGTACCCATCTCATCCAGACTGCAGACTCTACACCTTGGCATATGCTGTTCCCTCTGCCTGGTCGGCCTCTCGGCTCCCGCTGCTTGTAATTCCTACTCATTGTCTAGCATTCACCAACAGAAAAGCCAGCCTGCAGCTTGCTTTAGAAAAATCAAAATAGAGATGAATTTAAGGAAGTTTATCTGGGACCTAATTAGAAGGTGGGCCCTCTGATAAGCCTCTGAAAGACTTACATTCACTGTATTTGCATATTTTTGGAACCTTTGAAAATCATTACATTTTCACTGATCACCTCCTCAACCTGGCAAGAGGTGAAATTTGGGGGCTGGGTCACAGTTATGGCTGACTGCGAGGAGACACACAGGCCCTAAGAGCATGCGCACACGCCAGGCACTGAACAACATCCGTGTAACGTGACACTGGCTTCTGTGCAGGGAGACATTTCCCACCACACATCACTCTGCGGAGGGGAAAGTGTGATTTACAAATGATGTGACATCAAATCTGCAGGCCGAATACTCCACGATGGCCTCGTAGGGCAAAAGTGTTCTCATGACATTTGAAATTCCTTCTTTAGTGAAAGGGAAGCTGACTGCAATTATATATATATATATAATTATATAAATATAATTATATAAATATATAATATAGATAGATATACCATGTTGGTATATGTATATACCAACATGCTACACGTGTGTAATTATATATGTATATGTATATGTAACATGTTGGTATGTGTATATATATGCATATATACATATTGCCAATAATAATATAAATATATAGTGCCAATAGCCTGATAGCTAATTTAGTGGTTGCTTCCTAAACCCCAGCAGCTATTATAAGCCCCTTGCACAGCTCCCTTGGTTGATACGCCAATGAGGTAGGTCCTTGCGTTATTCCCACTCTGCAGCAAACACATGGAGACTTAAGTGGTGGCCCAGCAGAAAGCCTAATGCTCAAACCAACATGTTGTTGACCTCACAGGCCACGGAGGAAAGGGGAAAGCACACACTGTTCTCCGTGGAAATCCACGTTCAGGTAGCTGACTTGAACCATGCCATCGCTACATCACCTTCAAACACACAAGTCACGGGCCCTGCATCATCGGGGAAACCCAATGCATCCATTTGACGAGCCTGCTGAGACGTGGCAAGTTCGACACAGCCTACAACACAAACCTTCATGCTCGCAGCCTTGGTATTTCCCAGGAACATGCAAAGCCAGCGTGGCTACTCCCAGCCCTGACCCCTCGCCACATCTTGCTTATGCCCCATTTATCACTCGCACAACACCTTGACTCGAGCTTGGACAGAGTTCTCCATTTAGGGGGGCCAGGGACAGCAGCATGGAACCCGGGAAGGGGCAGCCCCCGCAGAGGCGAGCAGGGGGACCCAGTCCCCTCCAGGACGGACGCATAAGGGACACGAAGGCTGCCGGCCGCCGTGCGCCCCTTTCCGTGCCCTTAGGAGCGCAGACACTTCGGGAAGACCTGCGGGGCGCAGGCGGCATGGGATCCCCGCACAGGCCGCCTCCGGCCGGGGCTCCGGGAAGCGTGCGCGGAGGGACGTCCCTGGAAAGGTGACCAAGAGAAGGAAGAATCGCTTCAAAGAGTCGCGGCGGCACGCGAGGGCCTTCGAACGCGCGGCGGCGCCGGAACGAACGGCCGGATCAGGAGGCCCGCCTTCTGGGTTCCAGCGCACAATCCCCCGAAGACACCGAAGCCAATTTCTGCAGCAATCACCGCACCTGGCTCAGACAGCGCCCTTCTGTCAGACACTCCTCATTAAACGGCCGGACGAAAGCGTCCTCTTCGGGGGGAGTGAGAAGACTGCGTTCGCGCTCGCAGGCGAGGGGCGCGAGAGACGCGGAGACGCCGGGAGACGGAGCCGAGGCCCGGTCCCGCTCCTGCGGCCCCCGCGCGGGGCTCCGTCACCGGGTCACGCCCCGCCCTGTCTCCTCGCGGGGAGAATGGAGAGACCCGTCTCAATGGGTCTTCGGGCTCATTCGCTGAGCCCCCTCCGTGAGCAGAAACAAGCACCGGTGAGCACAGGGAGCCGTCACCCCGGGATAGCAGCGGAGTGAGGCTCTGACAGCCAACGAGGGAAGACACGCAGAGAAGCTGGGCCTGAGGGGCGGCCGCCCTCCCCCGGGCCGTGGCCTACCTGCAGGCTCCCCTCCGCCGTCCCCGCCGCACGGCCTGGAGCCTCGGGCCTCGGAGCACAGGGAGCGGGCGGAACCACAGGCGTCGCCACAGCCTCGGCCTCGAGGACGAGAGCCCTCCTGTCAGGCACGTGCCCAGGCGCCCAGAGCGCATGCTCGGATCCTCAGGCTCGTGACCAGGCGCCCAGAGCGCATGCTCGGATCCTCAGGCTCGTGATCGGGAGCCCAGAGCGCATGCTCGGATCCTCAGGCTCGTGCCCAGGCGCCCAGAGCGCATGCTCGGATCCTCAGGCTCGTGCCCAGGCGCCCAGAGCGCATGCTCGGATCCTCAGGCTCGTGACCAGGCGCCCAGAGCGCATGCTCGGATCCTGTCAGGCGCGTGCCCAGGCGCCCAGAGCGCATGCTCGGATCCTCAGGCTCGTGCCCAGGTGCCCAGAGCGCATGCTCAGCTCCTCAGGCTCATGACCAGGCGCCCAGAGCGCATGCTCAGCTCCTCAGGCTCGTGCCCAGGCGCCGAGAGCGCATGCTCAGCTCTTTCTCTCAAGCACGCGCCTAGGTGCCCAGAGCGCATGCTCGGCTCCCGGGTCAGGCTCACGTCCAGGCGCCCAGAGCACATGCTGGGCTCCTTGGAGTTCCCACAACGACGGGAGGGAGGCCTCTGGGGACAGCAGCAACTCTCTGGGGTCCGTTCCCCTCTCTCTGCACATGGGGGGAAGGAAGGGAAGGGCAGAGCTCTATCCAGGTGCTCTAGCCTGCCTACAAAGTCACTGCAATGTGTTCCCAGACCCATTTCCGCCGGACAAGGGGACAAGCAGGACCAACTGGGCATTCAATACTGCACACACCCAGCCTCCACACCTTCTTGGAGCCACTCCTGCCGTGTGGGCCAATGCCCCAGGAGCCGTAGGCATCCATCCATTCAGTGCTGCCTGCCTGTCAAAACGCCCTGCACACACCCCAAGGCATCCATCCGAGAAGAGGCTAGAACAATGCAAATAACTAGGCACCCAACATAGGAGCACCCAAATATATAAAGTACTTATTGGTGGACATAAAGGGAGAAATCCACAGCAATACAATAATAGGAGGGGATTTTGGTACTCCATTCACATCAGGGATAGATCATTCAGACAGAAAATTAATAAGGAAGTAATGACAAAAAAAAAAAAAGCAGAAGAAGAAGGAAGGAAGGAAATAATGGCCTAAAACAGCACATTAGATAAGATTGACTTACTAGACATTTTTAGAACATTTCACCCCAAAACTGCAGAATACACATTTTCTTCAAGTGCACATGGAACAATCTCCAGAACAGATCGCATATTAAGCCTCAAAACAAGCCTCACTAAACTTAAGAAGATTAAAAATCCATATCCAGCATCTTTTCTGACCACAATGGCATGAAACTGGAAGAAATACAAACATGTCAAGACTAAACAACAAGCTACTAAACCACCAATGGATCAAAAAGGAAATCAAATAGCCAATTAAAAACTATCTTGAAACAAATGAAAATGAAAGTACAACTTGTAAAAATGTGTGGGATATAGCTGAAGCTATCTAAAATAATATACAGGGTGGAATGCAATCCCTATCAAAATACCAAAGCCTTTTTCCTTAGAATTAGAACTAATCCTAAAATTTATATGAAACCACAAAAGACCCAAAATAGCCAAAGAAATCTTGAAAAACAACAAAGTAGATGATATCATGTCCCCTGATATCAAAGCTACAGTAATCAAAACAGCATGGTGCTGACATAAAAACAGATACATAGGCCAACAGAACAGAACCGAAATAAATTCCCACTTATATGGTCAATTAATTTACGACAAAGAAGGCAAGAATATGCAATGGGGTAGAGACGGTCTCTTTAATAACTGGTGCTGGCAAAACTGGACAGATTAATGGAAAAGGAATAGAACTGGACAACTATCTTACACCATATGCAAAGATAAACTCAAAATGGATTAAAGACTTAAATGTTAACTTGAAACCATAAAATTCCTAGAAGAAAACATAGGCAGTAAGCTCTTCGACATCACTTAGCAATATCTTCTTGGGTATATCTCCTCAAGCATGGAGACAAAAGAAAAAATAAACAAGTGGGACTGCATCAAGCTAAAAAGTTTTATACAGTGAAGGAAACCATTAACAAAATGGAACAGACAACCTAGTGCCGAGGTCGGCAAACAGCAGCTCGAGAGCCACATGTGGCTCTTTGGCCCCTTGAGTGTAGCTCTTTTCCAAAATATCACGGCCTGGGTGAGTCTATTTTGAAGAAGTGGCGTTAGAAGAAGTTTAAGTTTAAAACATTTGGCTCTCAAAAGAAATTACTGGCAATAGCCAAGATCTGGAGCAGCCTAGAATTCCATGAATAGATGAGTGGATAAAAAAGTAGTGTGTATATATATATATATATATATATATATATATATATATAATGGAATACTATTCAGCAATAAAAAGAATGAAATCTTGCCATTTGTGACAACATGAATGGACCTAGAGGATATTATGCTAAGTGAAATAAACCAGATAAAGAAAGACAAATCCCGAATGATCTCCTGTAAAATTTAAAAAATAAAATAAAATAATTTTAATTTAAAAATAAATGAATAAACAAAACAAAACAGAAACAGAGCCATAGGCATAGAGAACTTGATGGCTGCCGAAGGGGAGGGGACGAGGAGATGAGAATAAAAAAAAATACAATAAAAAAAATAGAAATAGTAAATTCCTGGTGAAATATTTTTGAAGATTTTAAAAAAGTCAATGTCCTATAAGGAAGTGAAGTGGAAGAGAATTCAAGAGCAGGAAAGAAAAAACTTCGCTTGTAGCCAAGTCCTATTGCGGGAATGATTTTGGGTCCAAGATTTGAAGGCGAAAATAAACGCGAGGATCATTCTGCCATTGGCTGGTATACAACCACGGCCGGCGAGGACTTGATCTCCAGCTGCCACATCCCAAGAGCCCAGCAAAGCCAGGGACTCGCCTAGCACCCCTCCCTACGGCGCAGGAGCAATTTCTCCCAGAAACACGGCCTCTGCTTCCTCTCTTCCCCGCTTCAGAGGCTTTCCTATCTCCTTTTCAGAAGCAAGAGGCTCGGCCTATCTGTGCTTAGACATGCACACAACAAATCAAGAGCTAAATGCATATGCGGAAGGGCAGGAGTGCTGGTCTCCAAACCCCGGCAAGCTTCCATTTCCAGACGCCTTCGAAGACAATAAAAATAAATCAGTGCGAGTCAAAAGCTGCTGGCGGCGATTGCGGACTCTCGTTTTCTAGGTGAAGCCCGTTGAGCTGGAGGCTTACACAGGGACTGCTGGAGCTCAGTGCTGTCTGGAACAGGGGCCTATGTTTGCCAGGAAACGTCCCTACGTTCGGAGAGAACCACCTCCTTCGTCTGACCTTTCCTATTACAATCTCGATGGCGTCTCTGCTTTCCGAGTTATTGCCTACTGCGAAACTGGTCACAGTGAGAGTGTGGTAAACGAAGACATTTAAGTGTAAGTTCTATGAGACAAGTCAAAGTTATTATTTCAATAACCTCAACCATGTAATACATCAATAGGCGCAGCTCCCTCTACCCCAGGGCCTCCTCGCCAGTCACCTGTGACCTCCATCCTTGCCCCCCTCACCACCCCGTTTCTGCTTGCAGCTACTGCTGCTGTAGCCTGGAAGGCCCTTTTCCTTCCATCTCTGGCTGACCAGCTCCTCTGCAGCTCTGTGGCTCTAACACCCCCTCTTCTGCTCCCCGGGTTAGAACACGCCATTGCTCCCCACACGCCGGGCCCTTCAGCTGCAGGGTCTGCGTGCCTAGGCCCCTGGGGACCTGCAGGTGGACCCCCTCAGGCGGGGCTAGGCCCCCCTGCTCCTTTCCCAGCTCCCAGCACTGGCCCTGCAGCACAGCAGCTGCTCCGTCATTATGAGCTGTGTGCGCAATCTGTCTCCTGTCCTCGCGTTTCCGGGGCACTGTGTCTACTCTGGGGCTGGCACTGTGAGGGGAGTGGAGGTGTGCATTGTCCCTGACTGTCGGCTCTACAATGGCCGGCGTGTTGGCCACACATCTGCAGCCACTGAAAATAGCCGCGGACTCTTTAATGAGATGGAATCATAAAGGCCTCTGATTTATGAAGTGGCAAACTCAGATGATAAAACCGTACAGAGAACAGGATCTCACTTTTTGCATAACAATCTACATGTGTGTTGGCATATGCATGTCTGTGTGTGTTATCTGTCAGTGTGTGTATCTACGCGAAGAAAAAAGACTGGAAGGAAGTGCGCCAAAATGTCCACAGCACTCCTCACGGGTGTGGTATGTGGGGGTCATCCCTGCCTTCTTCTCCAGACTTCTCTGGACTTTCCCCAAAACAGCTACAATGAGCACGTATCGCTTTGGAACCAGACACACACAGTAGGCTTTTTATTCTCCTTGAGAGGCACAGAGAGGTGAACCGGATTTGTGCATCAAACGTCACCACTAACACAAGATCAACTACTGAGCGCCTAATGCCTACAGTGCCTGGGAAGGACACGTAATTCTGCTTAGGGACCAGGGTTCACATTCCCCCCCCCCCCCTCTGCTCCTAAGCATGCCACCCTCCCCCTCTTCCCTGAGCTTTCTCAGGGACACAGGAGAGCTGGAGCTATTCCGGGTCCCTGCGCTCAGACCAGGAGGAACCAGGAGCTGACTCCCGTTCAGAACCAGCCCCGCCCCTTCTCCAACCTGGCCCCGCAGGGCCTGCCCCTCCCAGGCCTCTGTGTGAAATGACGGATACGTTTAATACAGGAGACCTGTCATTTATTTATTAGCTGGGGACAGGCGCTGCAGCCGAGAAGGATGCATTATAAATCAACTCCTTTCTCGGCCATTAAAAATTAATACGGTTCGTGATGGAGCACGTCAGTAATTGCTTTATTAGAGCCGAAGGTAATTTTTCCCCTTTCTCCTAGGTTTTGCTTTCACTTCCTCCCTTCCCTGGAACACTGTTTTTTCTAATAACTAGCTGGGTGTAAATTACCCCAGGGTAGGGCAGGGGAAACACCCTGGCAGGCGCAGGTGCAGATGGAGGGAGGGAGCACACGCTCTGGAAGGAGGACCACTGGCCACTTTGCCTCAGAAATCCCGTCTTACTGAGCCTCCCATTCTGCCTCCGGGAGACTCATTTATAACACCCCTCAACTGTTTCACACCCACCGGGCACCCCAAAATGGAAGGCACTTCAGGTCCCCGATAGGCCAGCGGGAAAGGAATGCCTGAGGTGGATGACTGCAGCAGTGTTGGGAGGTCTCTGTGTATGATCTGCCGGTGGCTGCTTCCGCAGAGAGGGACCTGCCTTGGCTTTCTTATTGTCTCCAAGTGAACTTGACTTTCAGCCAAAGAAACATGGGTATTAGAAGCCCAGCCCCGGACCAGAAGCCCTTCCCACAGCTCGCTCTTTGGGCCTGGGATTCAAGGATGCACAGCGGACAAGCAGATGCCTGGGTATGCCAACAGGCCGATGGCCTAGGTCTCCATGGAGATGTCCCTTTGGCTCTCCCCTGGAGTGGATGCGCCAGGAAAAGCAAAAACCGGCTTCTGCACTTCCTGGCTCAGAGGATGTAAAGGAAGAATCCAGGATCTGCGTGTCCCTGTCCACGTTAGTAACATTGAGGGGTTTGCAATGGTTGGATCAATCAGGATGGCCCTGCCAAGACTCCGGCCAAGGGGTGTCTATGAAGGAGAAGGGGACCTGCCCACACTCCCTTCTGGAAAGCTGTCCTGGCCCAGGGAGTGGGGGGGCTCTCGGGGAGACGGACAGCACGGCCCCGGCCCGGCTACCATGCTGATGTCTGTCAGACCAGCCTCGATTGAGTTGCAGCTCCTAAGTGACAAGTCCTCACAAATCCCCGGGCGCGTACTTGAAATCTATTTCCAGAATTACTCTGAGCATAACTCACCCAATCAATGGGCCATTAGGAGGTTAGTCCCAACACTTTGTTACAGTGGGGTGAGAGCCGCCCCACTCCGCAGAAGCCGACTCGAACGGTGGCGGCGGCGCCAGCGATTCCAGGTCTGGGGACCGAAGCTAACACAGTGCGAGTGGGAGGCCCAGCTGGCCAGTTAAGTTCCACACCCGCCAGGAGGGGATCAAAAGAGACTTGGCCAGAAAGAGAGAGAGAGAGAGAGAGGGAGGCTTGGCCAAGAAAGAGGCCACCTCGGCGGCTCTAAGGCTCCTGCACCCCCAGGCCCCCGGACCCTCACTGGTCTCCTGGGCTGGGCGTGGTAGAAAGGGGCTGTTCCCTCGCACTCCTGCCCCTGGGACCCGGCTCCCATAGGGCCGGTCCGCCACTCCCGGAATCCACACCGCTTGCTCGTGCGGGATAATCGGATGCAGCTAAAACCACATGAAGAAGTGTCTCTCTGCTCGGGCGTGTAAGTGCAGCCTTAGAAATTAGCAGGACAATTTACCAGGCAGAGCGGCAATGACAAAACCACAAATTACCAGCTTGCTCTCTCTAAGAGGAGAGACAGCGAGGAGTGACATTTACATGAGATCGATGTTCTCATCTTCCTCCCCCACGTCTGCCCTTCGAGGCCTCGGAGAACTGGGTGGCAGGCGCCGGCATTCCTGACAGCTGTTCCCCTTTCTGTTTGCTAACAAACCTGTGGGGGGCGCTGTGGAGGTTTCCGGGCATCGCAGGCCTCCCAGGAAGTGTGTCCTAGCCCCAAGCCCAGGGGACAGTCTGGGTGAGCCTCAGGTGCCAGTTTCTCTATGGGCGGCTGGTTCAGGGGCAAACACGTGGCATAATCTGGCCAACAGGACGGGGAGACTGCTGGGGGGTGGGGAAAAGGCGTCCTCGGTTGCAATCAACCCACAAGAAGAGACAACTCTGTGCTGCCCCTGGTCCGAGCGCTTGGTTGTGATGCCTGGAGCTGGTGCAGCCATTTTGCAACCAGGAGGCAAGCCAGCTTGGTGGCCAAGCAAGACACGAAGAGGCTGAGGCCCGAGAAGCACAGGAAGCAGAACCGGGGCCCTCAGGGGCTTCCTGGGGAACCCCCCCTGGCTGCTGACCTGGGTTATGGGGTGACCGATTGCCTTCTGGCTTAAGCCCAGTGGGCCTAGCCCTTCCAGTCCAAAGGATCCTCACCGACACGATCCGTGTCCCAAACATGATGCGCACCAACATGGACACACACATGTGCACACCATGAGCAAGGCCCACACACATATCTGTCCGTTCCTGTCTGGAGGCCCCGGGGACAAGTTTGCTGAGAAGGAGTGGAAGGGCTGCGCGTTCACATGCAGGAACAAGCCAAAAGGAAGTCACTGGAGCAGATGGGCGTTTAAAGCCGCACTACAGAGGGGACCATATGGGCACTGACACACGGTAACGCAGTGCGGGGTGCTTGGCGGGGTTACAGGGAGCAGGGGAGCCTGGAGGCTCTGCAGTTTCAACAAAACAGCGTTTGCTGGGGGGGGAGGGGGTGACACACACAAGGAGTAAACAGCAAACAGAGAGTCCCACCGTTACTCTCCCTGCCAGCTCCTCGTCGTCGAGCCCGCAGCTCCTCGGTCTCATTAACCCAAAAGGAAATTGGCCTGAGCCCTCTGCACCCCGCCATCCGTCACGTCCAGACAGCCCTCATATTACAGCAGCGACTCCTGGAGCATCGCTGGCTGCGGGTCTGGGTGACAAATGCTATTTCTTGGCGCCGGGGGGAAGAAGTCGTTGGAGGGAAGGATTCTTATCTTTTCAGAAATAACTTCAAACTTTGAAACCCTCTATTTCTGACACCGTCGAGCTTTGCCCCAACAGCGTACGTGAACCAGGAGTCGAACCGAGAATTGCAAAGATAGTGTTGTCAAGACGAGGATGATCGTGTTCGTGCCGCTTACACAAGTTGACAGAGCCCCTTCAATGTCCCGTGCCGCCTCCTCTCAAGAAATGCAGCTGTGGCGGCCCATTTCCTAATGTCAAGTTCAACAAGTGTGGCTGTCTGGCCCCCCGCCATGCAGCCGCAGGGCTGGCGGGCTGGGACCACCCGCACCCATTTCACTCTCTTTCCTAAGAGGTCCCGGCTCCCCCTCAGCTGGCGCCAGACCCTGCATCTCCATTTATCCTATTCCTTCTTCAAAGACCACCATTTGGAGGCAGCATCTCGCATCCTTCAGAACAGCCCCCTGAAGTCCCAGCTACAGCGGCAGATCTGCCTGGAGACAAGGAACGCTGCGGGAATGGCCGTGAGCAGCACCTCCGGGGTCGGGTTCAGGAAGTGGGAGGGGCACCTGCAGGTGATTCTGGGCAGACGGTGCTCCCGAGTGCTCTCCCAGAAATCCTGAAGAATATCACCGCCCCTGCGTGTGGCATTTCCACGGCTCACAGCCACTCCCAGGGGCCTGGGAAGAAATGCGACAGTGCGGGTGCCAGGTCGGTGTGCGTGCCATGTGGGCACGGTCGGATGGGAATGTCTGCCGGGGAGACACACCCAGAACCCCCGGTCCTAGAATAGCCCGGATGTGGTCCCCTGAACAGCCGGGTCCAGAGGGGCTGCAGAGGCACCTCCGACACCAGGTGCAGAGGCTCAAAACTCTGGGGCGTGCTGCAGGCCGAGTCCTCCCCTTTTGCAAATCTGCAGTGGCCTTTGCCACGACAGGCGCTCGGAATCCCACAGTAAAAGACTTACTCACCCCAGCTTTCCCCAAACGTATCTGACCGTGGAACAGGATTTTTGAGAAACACCTACGAGCAACGAGGGGAGGCTGGGGAACAGCTGGATTCTGGGCTCAGAGGTGGGTGGCGTTGGGGCCAGGCGCTGCCGACCGTCAAGAACACAGCACACTGCCAACAGGAACGGCCCAGCGTCCTTGGCGCGCCTCCCATCAGGGTGTGACTCATGCGCTCACTCGCAGGAGATGGGAGTGACGGCCATTTTCTTCTGGAAAGGGCTTCTGCCAAGAGAATACTAATGGGGATCAACACTGACAACGCCCCCTGCCGTCTCCAGGATGGGGTGTCGGATGGGGGGGTCTTTTTTCCTTTTCCCTGCCTTTGGGCCTCTGCCCATAAACAGGAATCCCTCTCCCTGGACACCTCTGACGTAACCCCCGCCCGCCCCTCACCCTGTGTCCTAGGCTCCTCCCTAGAGAGCCGCTTGGTTTCTCTGATGGATGAGGTGGGCAAAGCCCGTCACCTTCCCATCACATTTTCCCTCTGGGCGGGGCTCATGCCAACCAGGGTACCCCCTCGGCGTGCGTGATATTCTGGGGCTTCCCGACTTGTGAAAGCTGAGGCAGACCATGGTCCTCACTGCAGCTGGATAGACAAAGCCTGCTCTGCAGACCCAACTCCTGTCTGTGCTCACCAAGTTCAAGACCGCGGGAGGCATCAAGGAGCCCATTTTGGCTTTAAGTCCAAGCGAACTTCCTTTAAAAAATATTTTTACTGATTTCAGAGAGGAAGGGAGAGGGAGAGACAGAAACATCCATGACGAGAGAGAATCATGGATCGGCTACCTCCTGCACACCCCCTACTAGGGATGGAGCCCCCAACCTGGGCGTGTTCCCTGACTGGGAATCGAACTGTGACCTCCTGGTTCCTAGGTTGATGCTCAATCACTGAGCCAAGCTGGCTGGGCCGAGCAAACTCATTAAAGTCTAGCAATAAAGCCCCCCTTGGGATTCCCATCGGTCCCCTGTATGTAATTCTCAGCCGCTTCAGAACGATCCCCCCTAAGACACACCCTGGATGCCTGGGCGCAGCTGAAGGAGAAAGGAGCGGGGGTACCGCTGGGAGACCTTGAGCTGGAGCAGAGCTGGAAGGGAGCGAATGCTCTCCCTCCTTGAAGACAAGACGGAGGCCTCCATGTGCCAAGATGAGGAGCAGTCCTGTGTCGAGGGCTCTGGGCAGGACACGCAGGACCTACCCATCCTTCCTTTCCGCCGTCAGGCGCCTCTTCCCTGGGATTCACAATCCACCGGAAATGACATCACTCCAGGCTGGCTGGGGACCCCATCGCTGTCGCCTCCTGCACCATGAAGCACACTTACTCCTGAAGGACTTTTGTAAGCCAACAACGGAGTATTCACGGCGAGCATAATTATGCCCGATGACTTAAGCAGCATGACGGCATGCAGCTAACGGAGCGCGTGGGTATGGCAGGAAGCTCAGAGCAGGTGCGGCCACCATGTCCAATGGGAAGGCAGGCTGGTGGCTCAGGGAGACGGACATGAGTCAGTCCCCTTTGGACTAGTTGGTTACAGCTCCAAAGTGCACGCTCAGGGATGAAGAGCGTTTTCCGGTAATTTGGGGGAAACGGCATCATTTCATTTTTTTTTCTTCCTGGGATTGGGGGGGGGATGACAAAATGCTTGGAAGATGCCTCGATCGGGGGCTGGGCAGTCAGCACCCCATAGAAGGTCATCTCCAGGGGCTGAGACCCTCAGGGCGAGCTCAGGCACATGGCCCAGGACTCACTGGTTCCCGGACATCCATTCTGGCACCGTCGGCCCTTTCTAGACAAGGAGAAACTGGTGATGTGTCCGAGTCATCCTCTCCTCCTGGGCTCCCCCCGCTAGCACCACGGGGTCCTGCAGGTCTGGTGCTCTTCTATCTGGATCTACAGACAGCGCTGAAGAGACACCCAGGGGAGCCGCTGAACACCTGCTCATTGGGAATGCTGCATTTGCACGCGAGACGGCCTAGCAAGCAAGGCCTGGAGACGCCCACGTGGCGCAGAAGGCTCAGGCAAACTATCACCGTTACCTTCACCAGGATTTGACCTACGGGTGCCCGAATGGGGACCGGCGAGATCCACGCAGCGGGATGGAGGATGGGGTGCACCAGAACCGCGCACCCCCACATCGGTCCTACGCTCCCCGCGACACACGCAGCCGAGCCTGCATCCCAACTCCACTGCACAGAGCGAACAGCCGCCAGCAAGGCCGGCCTCCCCTCCTCAGCCAACTCCCAGAGGGGGCTCCCAGCCCGGCCTGTCCCCCATCCCTTCCTCCCGCCAGGCAGGGCCTCCCGACCTCTGCAGAGAGAGACACCCAGAAAGGTTTATCCTGCAGCAGCGGCAGCAGGGCCGGCCCGGCCTCCCAGACGAGGGAGCCCATTTTCTATATTTCATCTGCAAGTCCATTATGCTAAACTAAGTGGCTGGGAATAAACACCCATCATTACCCCGCAGTCAGCGATATTTGTTAGCAGAGAAGATGACAGAAATCTATATCATGCCGACGCGCTATTAATACTGCATTACGCACAAAAGCTGCGTTCCCACCACAGCTGGGGACTGGCCGTGGCCGCAGCTCTTCCGGAAAAGGCAGCGCCGCGGCCAACGGGGCCAGGGACGAGGACGCAGCCGCCGGCTCCCTTCGGGGGGAGTCCCGGTCCCGGCCGAAGGGACGCAGCCCACAGGCCGGACCGAATCTCTGCGCGAGGCCTGGCCTTGTAGGCTGGTGTGTTGGAGGACACATCCCGCACCTGCCCCGGGGCAGGAGGGAAGCCAGGCCCTCAGGCAGCTGCATTAAAGCCACGGAGGAGGAAGGGACACACAAGAGCCCCGCGTGGGAATGAGCATCAGGCAGGTTTGGGAAGTAAGACACGCACACGTCTGAGATGTGACTCCAGGTCATGGGGAGAGCATGGCGTTTGCCCTGCGGCGGCGCGGTTCCCGGGAGGCATGGGCCCAGGAAGAGGCTGGAGATGAGCCAGATGTGGGGTGGAGCAGAGAGCAGAGAAAGGAAGGACAGATGTGGAGTGGAGCAGAGGGCGCAGAGAAAGGAAGGACAGATGTGGAGTGGAGCAGAGGGCGCAGAGAAAGGAAGGGCAGATGTGGAGTGGAGCAGAGGGCGCAGAGAAAGGAAGGACAGATGTGGAGTGGAGCAGAGGGCGCAGAGAAAGGAAGGGCAGATGTGGAGTGGAGCAGAGAGCAGAGAAAGGAAGGACAGATGTGGAGTGGAGCAGAGAACAGAGAAAGGAAGGACAGATGTGGAGTGGAGCAGAGAGCAGAGAAAGGAAGGACAGATGTGGAGTGGAGCAGAGAGCAGAGAAAGGAAGGGCAGATGTGGGGTGAAGCAGAGGGCGCAGAGAGGAAGGACGGGGTGTGGGGCTCTGCAGGGCGGGGAGAGGGGCTGGAGGTGGGCGTGGAGGTCTGGAAAGAAGCAGTGGTGACTGCTCAGCAGACAGCAGACTCCCTGCGGGCACCCAGAGGGCATCCTCTAGTATCTTGGACACCAGCTGCGGTCCGCAGTGAGCGCGTTTTCTGAAAACCAGGAAGGCCACCTGCCGCCTCCTGGCAGGACACACCCGCCTCCCTGGTGGCAGAGTCTGAGCTGGGGCCGCCTCCCGTGTTTCCAGGAGGCACCGCTTGTTCCCTGTCCCTCAGGTCTGGCCGCCACCTGCTGCCCTGGCCGCCGCGGCCCGTCCTTCATAGGAGACCTGTCAGATCCCGGAAGGCCAAGGCATCACCTCCCTCCGTTTCCGGGCGAAAACCCCTGCCTGGATGCAGGGCCTGACGTCACAGGACACGCAGGTCCCACGCTCCCTTGGGGGGCCCAAGGGGGGGTCTCCACTTACACTGAACTTCTTTCCCACGAGCCAAATTCACCCCATCACCCGGGTATCGGGAGCTCAGCCATGGCCCAGAGGAGAGCCTAGAGCGTCCACGGGAGGACATAGCAATCCTCGGCGTTCCTGGGTCTGTGCTTAACCCAGCCGCCTCTGTCCCCTCCTGGGTCCGTATCAGATGCCCTAAAACGTATGTGAAACCCCAAGCCAATGTGGGCCGCACTTTCACTGTCACTCACAGACTCGAAAGGGGGTAAATCCTCCCAACTCACACGAACCCAGCTGAGACCAAATAAGCCTTCTTGTGTGTGTCCCACGAGCATAGAGTCCCAGTGCGGGCTATACCCCTATGAACAAGAAGCTGGGGTGCCTTCTGGAGCGAATAGGGTGTTAGGTGGGACTCCTGGCTTAGGGAAGCTTCGTGCATCAGTACTGTCCACCCTGAGGGCAATGTTAGTGACGCAACAGCACCTGTTAATAAGAAGTCTTCAAGCAGAACAAGCACGAAGCGGCTGGCCCTGACCAGCACGGACACTGCTGCGGCCAGGGGCTGGCAGGACCCTAACCCCGCATTTCCGCTCGGCGCAATGGCTCCGCGGCCCCAATGCAGTGCTCACGGGGCTTCAGAGAACATAACTGCTGCGAACAGCGAGCACCAAGTGCAGACTCAACACAGCCATGCCTGCACCTCTCCGCCAATGCCAATGCCACCCTAGCAAACGCAGTGACGTCAACCGAGACGGGGTTTCTGTGGTACAGCCACAGGCCTTCCTCGACACCCCCGGGTCTGGCCAGGACGACCCTGACCTGAAGCGAGAGCCGTCCCAGAGCATCTGAATCACGGTCTTTCTTCCCCTGCCCGAACCCAGTCCTTCCTCTAACCACGCTGACGGGCTCCCACAGACTGATGCTGGAGGACGCCTAGGGGAACGGGGAGGATGATCGCCCCGTCCCGACTCAAGCCCCGTCCTCCCACCGGAACCTCTCGCTCAAGTCAGAGAGCAGAAGCCAAGCCCGATGGGGAAGCCAGGTGCCCGCTCTGCTGGGAGATGGGCGGGGAGCAGGAGAGCTCGGGGCTACAAAAAGTGGGGAGCCCCAACCCAGACGGGGGAGCACCAGGCTCTCCCTCCTAGGCCGCCCCAACACAGGCGAGATGGGGAGAGCCAACAGCAGAAGCCCGGGGGCAGAGAAGGGGAGCCCCAGCCCGCCACAACCTCCGTTTCCTGTGCTACAAGGAGGCCTTCCCCTGGCCCGTGTCTGTCCCTTCCAGCTCTGAGGCCGTCCGTCTCCAGGGCCTCTGTGCTCCCTGGGGAAGTGGCTGGCATTGGGGGCAGGAGCGCGGAAGGGGAGGGGGCACTACTGTCGCTGGGTAGACTGAGCCTGGGGGCCCGGCAAGGGGAACGGCTGCCGGCTGGGCGGCCAAGCCAGAGGCCCCGAGAGCCGCAGAGGCCCCCCCAGCAGACACAGGAAGGAGCCAGGACCAACAGGAGGGAGAGCCACATGGAGCAGGTGCCTGAGGCCTGAGCTGAGTGAGTCCCTGCAGGGTGTGGGGGTCCTAGCGCCTCGGCCATGGGACCCTCGGGGAGTGTGCGCTGCGGGCACTGGAGGGGCAGCTGCTGAGATGTCCTCATTCAAATGGCACTCGGCCCTTCGCTCCCTCCCTCCCTCCCGGAGGCTGGGGTGGCGAATCCGCCCACCTCAGCAGAGCCGCCAGGGCAGAGTCGGGGTACTTTCCTAAATGCACAGGCCAGGTCTACCGGGAAGCCCGGCCAGCCTGCGCCCCCTGACTCACTGAGTCCTGCCTCTCTGCTCCCGGGACTCTGCCCGTGGCGCCCTCGGCCCAGGCTACTCTTCAGGTGTTGAGACAAACAGGGAGGGTCTCTGAGAGAGGGGAGGGGGGGAGGCAGCAGGTCACCCCAGAAGGTTCCAGAACCCCAGCCTCACGGCCTATCGCCACCCTGCCCGCCCCCCCCCCGCAGGGACAGCGCCCCGGTACTCACAGGTGTCGGGGTTGTGGCAGTTGTGGCCCTGGCGGAAGTACTGCGGGTTCTCGATGACCGGGATGCGGGTCATGCCGATGACCACCGTGTCGGGCCCGGCGTCCAGCGACGAGGGTGTGGTGATGCCGTGGTTGATGTGGTGCAGCGGGCTGGCCGAGTCCTCCTCCCCGCTGATGACGGCCACGGGACCTGCGCGGGGGAGACCAGGCCGGTGACCGGGAGCCGGGGCTGGCGGCCCGCACGCCCTCTCGCTGCCCGTGCTCCGGTGCTTCCCACGGGCCCAAACCCACCGAGAGGACGCCCCGGAGGCCGGGATTCTGAATCCAGAGGAAAACCCGCCACCTCACACCGCGCAGATCAACCGGAGAGCTCAATGACTGCAACGGAAATTATGTTCGCTTCCCCCAAACCCAGGTTAGTTTGAAATAGTAAGTGTTGTTGCTTATGTAGCAGCAGTAGCATTTTTTAAAAAAGAGAGAGACCTGGCAGCAGTTTGCATGCTGACCTTCTCCCTTTAGGAACCTGGAGAACGGCCCAGTCGGGGTCCCACCCCAAAGAGTCTGAGTCCGTTGGTCTGGCTGTTGGATTGAAGACGCTCTTGGGAGTCCCATGCACCCCTGCGGCCCAGGACCTCGGTGAGGGCCTTTTGGCTGAGCCCCTGTGACCCAGGACCTCGGGGAGGGCCTCAGGGGCTGAGCGTCTCTGCAGCGTGGCCACCAGGAGCCTAAGGAGTTGGGACTCTGCCACCAGCTGCGCCAGCCCACGGGAGACAAGCCCCGGTGTGAGCCTGGGTCTGGCCAGAACCGGCTTGCACGGTGACAGTCATTGGGCTCCATCACCATTAGCCCACAGGCCCCTGGGCCCCTGCCCCTCCCTCGAAGGACCCACACTGCCTCGTGGCTTCCGGGAACACCGCTTGCGTCTCCGTCACCCAACGCCACGCTTTTCCAGCCCCGGGAGAAACGCGTGGACCCGGTTATTTACAAACACGGCTGACAGACGCTGAATGCGGGCTCTCCGGGGGAGCGGTGATTCTGTTTGCTGGTGCGACCGTCCCACACACACAAATAAAAGCCCCATCAAGTGGATTAGCTGCGGCCCCGCCGCCTCGTGCCCCCAGCGTTTGAAATGGCTGCTTGGCAGGACACATGGTCCCCAGACGAAGCGCCTGCTGGGATGTGATTCTGTGGCCCGAACCGTATTCCCGCTGCAGAACCGTTACATCGCCCTCGAGTTTATGAGGAGAAGGTCTCATCCAGCAGCGAGATGAGCGCCGATGAGGCAGAACTAAGTGGGAGACTGCGACGTGCTCACGAGGACCCAGAATCCCCTCCGACGGCACAGGCGGCCGGTTCCAGGCCGTGACAAACGCCTGCCCGGAAAAGCGGCCTGCATCACTCGCGGGAATCGCTCGCCCTGCAAAGAGGCCCGTTTCCGAAAACACCCTGGGAACTTTCTGGAAAACGTCAGTGTGATTTCCAGTTGAACACAAACAGCCGAGCACCGATTGGTCTTTTTATCTTCCTTCTTCAAGTCTGAAGAAATGAAGGAAATGTTTTTGTTTGTTTGTTTGTTTGTTTTGTTTTTAAAAAATATATTTTATTGATTTTTTTTACAGAGAGGGAGGGGGATAGAGAGTTAGAAACATCGATGAGAGAGAAACATCAATCAGCTGCCTCTTGCGCACCCCCCACTGGGGATGTGCCCGCAACGAAGGTCCATGCCCTTGACCGGAATCAAACCCACGACCCTTCAGTCTGCAGGCCGACGCTCTATCCACTGAGCCAAACCGGTTTCGGCCCAAGCTTATTTTTCAAAATATATTTTTATAGATTTTAGAGAGGAAGGGAAATGGAAAGATACAAACATCCATCATAAGAGAGAATCATGGACTGGCTGCCTCCTGCACGCCCCCTACTGGGGATGGAGCCCACAACCCGGGCATGTGCCCTGACGGGGAATCGAACCGGGATCTCCTGGTTCATAGGTTGAAGTTTAACCATTGAGCCATGCTGGCACACCGAGCTCACGCCTTAGTGGAGCCTAATAGTTGACAAGCTCTACCGGTGCGCACAAAGCAAGATCTCGTTCGTTTCTGGTGCCCGAGGCGTCAGTCTGAATAAACGGCTCGGGACCAGCGGGCAGGGCACAAAGCGTCGGCATGGCAGAAACTGGGGCTCTGGAGGAAGCAGGCAATGTGGTCAGCAGAGGCTTTCCAAAACATCACCCGTCAGAGTGCAAGAAAGAGCCCCAGGCCCCACAGCGCGGCTCAGCGGCTGAGCATCGACCTAAGAGCCAGGAGGTCATGGCTTGATTCCTGGTCAGGTCAGGCACGTGCCCGGGTTGTGGGCTTGATCCCCAGTAGGGGGCGTGCAGGAGGCAGCCTACCTATGAGTCTCTCTCATCGTTGATGTTTCTATCTCCTTTTCCCTTCCTCTCTGAAATCAATAAAAAATATTTTAAAAAAAAAAAAAAGAAAAAGAAAGTGCCCATGGGAATGTATGGTCATCAAACTCTGAAAGTCAAAGAAGAGTGGTAGATAAGGTCTAGGAAATGCTCCGAAAAGTCAAACAAAAAGGAAAGAGATGGTAAGTAGGAAAGAAAAGATAAGGAAATTAAAATCTCTATCCAAAGTTCCAACATCTGATTGAAAGAGAGAGAGAGGGAGGCAGAGAAGAGAGGAAAAGGAGAAAAAAAATCATTAAAATGTTGAGAACAGGGAGATGAGGGCATGAGTCACCTCATTAGACTCGCCGGATGGATTACAAATGACTCAGCATTTTCTCTTTTTCCTGGGACCGCTGACCGTTGTGCTCAATTCAACTAAACGCACGTCACGGAGACCACTGCCCCTCAGCCTGCCCGCGCCACCAGGCCCTTACGCTCACCTCTCTCTTTCCATACCACAGGCCTTAAAACACAGGTCAACAAAGCAGACACAGTCCCAATGGCCTCCGAGGAGGGGCCAGGAGACCCCACAGCTGGCTCCCACCTGCGCTGGGCCCGGCGGGGCCTTAACACCCCGGGACGTGAGCACTGACACCCCCTCTCATGTCCATCGATTATAATAAATGTGGGCGGAGGGGGGTCGATAATGGGGAGGCTGTCCGTATGCGGGGACAGGGCATACATGGGAACTCTTTGTACCTTCCACTCAATGTTGCTGGGTCCCTAAAACTGCTCTAAAGAACAAATCCTATAAAAAATGTAAGGGGTATGAAGGCAGAGGCCACCTACCAGACAGCACACTTCCCAGTGCCTGGGAGGGGACAGAGCTGCCAGGTGGAGAGCCACCAGGGAGACCCCAGCGTCCACCCGGGCACCAAGTCCCCTTAGGGAATGGAGAAAACCACGCAGAATGAGTCCCGTGCTTCTGTTACGTGTCAGAACGAAACAAACAAGCCGACCTTCGAATTTAGAAAGTGACTTTTTAAAAACCTCACGCCTCTCCTACTGATAAAAATCAAATATTGGCGTGTCCCTGGTGGGCGAGAGCGTGGCATCAACAGACCGGGAGCGGGAACTCATCAGCCAGAAGTGAGTGAGCGCAAACACAGCACACACACAGTTATAAACGCGGCCGCTGTCTCAGACAGGGGGCCCAGCCTCCCAGGCAAACGGAAGAAAATCAATCTCTTAATTTTTACTGGCACACGTGGGACGGGGGCCCCAGAGCACTGCGGGACCGGTCACCACCCCTCCACGCCGGACCCTCCCCTCGCCGCTGCTCTGGCTCCAGACAGGCCTCGCCACCAGGATCACCAACAAGGCATGCTCTCCGCACTTCCCTGCTTCTCGCCCTGAACCATTTCCCAAAAGAGCTTTTTCCCCTGGCTCCACTTCCCTCCCAGCCTCTTACAGGAACCGAAGGCATTGCTCACGCCTTGTGGCGTGCGTGGCCCGGAGGTATCGCCTGGTGATTGAAAATCGTGCTGCCGATCGACTGGCCCCGGAGCACATTTAAGGAAGGAGAAGGTGGGATGGGCGCCTGGGGCACACGGTGCCCCTGATCTCAGTTCATCATGGCGACAGCAGGAGGGGGGGGGTTCCAGGGAGCCTTAAGGAGGGAGAGATCCGGACCACGGCGCCTTTAGAATGAAGGAATCTGCTGACCGGATGCACCAAAACCCACAACATCAGCAGAGCAGACATTGGTGAGCTGTCTGTATGGCCCTTCACTGCTCACCTGGCGCTTTCCCATCCATCAACCCAATCACCATAGCAACCGGCTTAGACACTCAGGGCAGGGCCTACACTAGCCCTCTCACAGGTGAGGAAACTGAGGCTGGGAGCTGTGACAGTGACCTCTGGCACAGTCAGGGGAAGAGAGGCGCACGGGAGCCTGAGCCAGGGTAGGAGGGAGAGGAAGGCGGCACAGAGAGGGCCCCCAACCTGGCAAACGCCTCTAGGCCCCTCACTCTGCTCCGTCCCTCAGGGCTCGCCTTCCCTGCCGCCCCAGGATCCTCTCTGCTTCCCTGGCGGCCTCCGCCTCCGGGCACCTTGAACCCGGGCTGCTTGCTGCCTCTCCTCGCCGCGCACGTGGGCGGCAGTGCCTATTACTCTCCGGGCGGCTCGGCCGTCCGCGGACAGGCTGTAAAAGTGATGGACGCGTTTCATCGGAGCGGCGCTGCGGCAGGATCCGCGGTGAGGGCAGAGGTCGAATGGCTTGCAGCGAGCCAGGCCCGAGTACAACAGCAAAATCAATGGAGTGAGGCTGTGTCCGCCTGGCGCCCTCTCCCTCGCTCGGCTCCTGCTCCTCGGTGCTCAGCTGCTCCGGCCCCGGGGAGGCGCTCCGCTGGCCAGGCCGGCACTCGGGGTGCCACGCTCTCGTCAGCACATAGAGCAAAGCCGAGAGGTGGCGTGCGTACCCCGCCCCAGACCCTCATAAACGTGCCCCGATCCCAGGTGTGCTCACACAGATGTGCTCCTAGGCCGGAATGGATACAAGCTCACACACAGAGTAGAACCAGTTAGTAATTGCTCATTAAACAGATTGCAAGGAGACGTACTGGTCTGTGTTTCTTTTTTTTTTTTTTTTTTAAATATTGATTTTTTTACAGAGAGAAAGGGAGAGGGAGAGAGAGAGATAGAAACATCAATGAGAGAGAAATATCCATCAGCTGCCTCCTGCACACCTCCTGCTGGGAATGTGCCCGCAACCACGGTACAGGCCCCTGACCGGAATCGAACCTGGGGCCTTTCAGTCCTCAGGCCGATGACGCTCTATCCACTGAACCAAACCGGTTTTGGCTAGTCTGTGTTTCTTTATAATTTCACCCCTTCTCCATCTCCCCAGACAACGTATGTCCATGGGTTACCTATAGAACAGACTAAAGTGTAATGTATCAAGGATATTGAACCCCTAGACCAAATACCCCTCCAAAAAAAGTGTGGTGAGGTGGATGTGGGTGGGGAAAATTCTAGCACAGGGGAGAGCCCTTTGCTTTTCTACAGACAGGCACCAGAGTCCAACTGGCACAAAGAAAAAAAAAAAAATCCCAACGGTCTAATCATCCCATCGGAAAGCACGCATTCTTCCTGCCGTCGCTTCTAAGGTGTTATTCTTAGACTGACCTTCAGATCCGGTCATATTATTAAACCTATCAATTCATAAAAAGAAAAAAAAACCAACCCTCTCCCTTTCAAAAGTAAGAGGTTTTGACCCCCCTCGTCAAAAGCCCGTTTCCGCGTGCATCCGTTAACCTAAGGGAGGGCTGGGGCGTGAATTAAACCTGCCGGAGAGAGAATCGCCCCGCGCTCGGTGCGGGTATATTTAGTTCCGGTTAAGAGGCGGGCGACCACACAGCCTTTGCCTATTCCTGCCATCCAGCGGGATTGTTCACGGCGCAGCCTTTGGTTTGGATGATCAAGGACAGTCGCCCTGGTGAAAAGTGGCTTTGGCCTTCTCTGTGTGGGGGTGTTGGGTGGGGGAAAGACACTGGGTACAATCAGTTGCTGTTTCCGACTCCAGACACTAGGGGGCATTGTTACAAGTGAGGAGGTCAACCGCTCTAGCCAACATGCCCCTCTTCCGGCTCCCTAGGAAGCAGTCTTGGAAAGGGCTTGGTGTAACCTTGAGGATGTCCAGAGCGGACACTGTCCTCCCTGGGCAGTCGATAAATATCACTTGATGATGACGATGGAGACATTGATTTCCCATCCCTTCTCCTCCCTCGGTTCCCATCTCCTGCTCCCCTCGGGGTGCGGGTCAATCAATCTCAGGCCATCCCCATCCACTTGGAAAGCTTAACTGCCATGAAGCGAAACCACTTGTCCTCTGGCTCCAATCTCTTAGAGAAATTAGTGCCAATGGAAGTGTCAGTATCAATTTCATAATGTTATTGGATGAAGGCGAGGCTGGGCCAAGTCCCATAGTCCTGACGGGCTATCAAAGTGATGAGGATTATGGGTAAGGAGATAGACAGCACTGACAGCAGAGGCAACGACTCAAGATCAATTAGACTGACAAGACTATCTCTGGGCCCTATCGCTTAATGCTGACACCGGTGGGTTCCCACCGAGCCTGGACCTCTGGAGGCAGAGTCTGCCTGGTGTCTCCAGGGGTAACCGGAGAGCCCGGAGGCCCGAGAAGCAGCCCGCGGCCTGCCCCTCCCCCCGGAGGATCTGAACAAAGAGTTCTGATCAAAGAGGAGAATTTCGCTCTGTGATGGGAAGAATGAATACCTACCCCCTTTCTCCTTTTCCCCCTCTCCTGCTTTCTAAAGAAAATGTCAAGAGAAAATGTGAGCTGTGTATTTAAATGTAATTCTCTTGCAGTGTCGAGGGAAGGCTTGGGATTATTAAAATGGAAATCAAGATCCTGTAAAAGTCAAGCCGGCGTCGCAGGAGAGATTTGTCACGGAAGGCAAGAGCAATAGGTGGAAGCCACGAGGGTCCCAGGTTCTAATCCAGGCCCCCCGCCCCAGCCGCGCTGGGGACACGGCTGTGTGCAGTCAGGAACCAGCCTCTATTTCTTTGGAGCTTTGGATGCCCCGGGTTAAGTCAACCATAATCTGCCGCCGCCCTGAAGCGCAGCGAGGGAATGAAATGCCAACAGAGCGGAGAGCCACAGAGGGATCAGGGGGCATCTGAGACCCGGCCAGGGGTGGGAAAATGGACTGCCTTCTGTGCCTGATTAAAGATGCAGAGGTGCAGTGGACGGCGGGGCTGGGGAGAGAAGAGCAAGCCTTGTCCCTTGCTCGGGTACCACACAAGGAATATGGAAGTGCGGCTCGGACCGCTTCTACAGTTTGTCTCGCCTATTTTACATCCTCTAGCGCAGCAGTGGCTTTGCCTTCGTTCTCGTGAGTTTACGTTCCCAGGGCAACGGGCATAAGTATGAACCCGTGAGGTTACGGCTATTTTAAGTGAGTTTGCTTTCCTGCTTTTTTAATTGCTTAACAATATTGTGCGTTAGCATTCTAGGAAAAACCCCGTGGTGCTTTGTGATGGAGTTTAAAATCTGCCCTACTTTGAGTGTTCCTTTCAGGTTATGTGTGTGTTGATGGGGGTTAGCAAACACCAGCATTAATTAGATGATCTTGACATTGACCTAAGCAGTTAGGCCAGCAAAGTGCTACAGGGAAGGGCTGGGTGTGCAGCAGGCTGGCATCGGCCAGGGCCAAGAGGCAGCGTCGTCGATATTACCTGGAACTGCTGACTTCCCAAGCACACGCAGAACCTTGGCCTAATATGCAAATGTGCAAAACAGGGGTTCCTCCTGAGGTGCCTGGAAGTAGCAGGCTCCTTAAAGACACAGCAGTTCGAGATCATTAACCAATTGGAATTAAAAAAAAAAAAAAAAAAAAAAAAAAACATTGGGGAAGAGAAACCTGAAGTGTGAGAAGTTCCTGCCAATCAAAGGTCATTTGGAATCAATGACCAAGCGTGTCTGGAACTGTTGGACAGTAAGCAGGGTTTACCAGACACCACATGGCACTGTCTCATGCTCCCAGATGCAACTGTGAGGGACTTTAGACCCCACAATCTGGAAACATGTCAATGGGGAAACCTTGAATAGGTTTACCAACTACTGTCACATCATAGTGTCTTCACTGAAGGAGATTCTCATTATCTCAACCACTAGAGGCCCAATGCACGAAGATTCCTGCAAGAATGGGCCTTCCTTCCGCTGGCTGCTGGCACGGCCTACTCTCCAGCCAGAACCGCCTTTTCACTCAGGCCCAGAGCCAGCTTTCCGCCTTCCCACACTGCCCAGAGGCCCCTAGCGGCCAGGGACAGGGGCAGAATGCCTATGTCTTCAACCCCTCCTGGGGCTGAGCCTGCATATGCAAATTAACCCACCATATTTATTGGGTTTATTTGCATACTCACTCCTGATTGGCTGGCGGGCATCACAAAGGTATGGTCAATTTGCATTTTGCTCTTTTATTGTAGATTTGCCTCCGGAATAAAAAATAAAAAATAAAAATAAAAGTAATGCAGTTAAGAGAAGTAAAGGGAGTGCCAATGTAGCATCAGGGTCTTTGGTCACTGCCTTCCCAGCTGTGGGCATGAATTCACAAGGAGGTGTGCCACAGCCCAGGCAGGGAAAACGAATCCACAGGGGCAGGACCTCCTGGTCCCTAAGTCACCATACTGCACTGCCTACGCCTATCAGGAGCATTTATTTATTTTTTTTAAAGATATATTTTATTGATTCTTTGGCCCTAGAGGCAATTAGTCAATGTGTCAATATGTCTCACATCAATGTTTCTGTCTCTCTCTCTCTCTCTAATTATCTATCTCTATCTCTCTCTCCCCTTCTCCTCCTCCCTCCCTTTCACTCTCTCTAAAAATCAATGGAAACTATATCCTCAGGTTAGAATTTTAAAAAAAAGACATTTTGTGTCAAGGACGGAACTTTTCCTACAGCAAACTGTCTGCCATCAGCATTTTAAGAAAACCTAAAAAGCAATACAGAGAGAGGGCGAGCATCTCTGACACTTTCCTTGGATCTGCTGCTGGATTTCCATCAGGCTCACGCTCTCATTTTACTTAAGTGTGCCCTGATTCACAAACGCGTGCCATTGAGACTTACACTCAAAGCCCGCCATTATCCACGACCACAGCTCCCACTGTTGATTGAGAAAAAATACTTTTCTTGTTAGTCCCCCAATAAGCAATCTACACTTCCATCCCGTCACATCTGCTCTTCCTAGGAGACTTACATTTTGAAATGTCTGGAAAATACCTAGCGTAGAGCCCAGCACCCAGCAGGGCCTACACCAATGCGAGATGTTATTAACGGGCTTATTAAGTGCGGACGCGTACGAATGCCTTGAAGGGGAGAGACGCTGTGATGAACGAAACTGCTGGCAGCTAGGATTTCAGGTCCCTTGGCAATGTGCCCGCGCTCTCCTCCCTGAGATCCGGCTCTGCAAAAAGGCGCTGATTGTTTGATTTGGCTCCGCGGGAAGTCAACGGAAGGAAGGTCTGCCCCCTTCTGTGCCAAGGTAGATGGAATGTGCCTGCTGTGTGTCAGAGGGGAAATGAGGCTGAGGACGGATGGGGTGGTGGTATCACGGGCCCCGCCCCCTGCCTGATGGAGCACCAGGCCAGTAAAAGCCCGAGGCCCTTCTGGGCAAAAAGAATAATAAAATGTGCCTCCTTTGTCTGACTGCCAGCTACACAGTCAGTCAATCCAAATATATATATGTATATAGAATGCCTGTAGTGAGCAAAGTATTAAATAACAGTAATAGTCACCATTTGTGGAGAACTTAATCAAGCCACGCATGCGCTCTTTGAATCCTATTGTCCCAGCTCATAGCCTCTTTCTCTGTGAATTCTGACCTGAGAGCCCTGCTCACCCACCCCTTCCTCCAGCTGGAAAGGACCCCTCCCCTTCAATGTCATCCAGCTCTACCCCCAGCACAGCACACCTTGCCCTGTAGCTGTCATGGGTGTTAGGTCCGTGCAGAGCAGGGACATGTTCAAGTTCATGTCCATGCCCTGCGAAAGGAGCAGCGAGCGGCAGGCGTGTGATGCGGTTAGAATGGATGGGCGAGTGGGTGGTGGGTGGGTGAGACTGCAGACAGGGTGGCACTTCTCCCTTCGTTCTGCAGTTTCTGCAAAGGACCTGGTGGCTGGCATGATGGTGGCAGCCCCGGGCATCCAGCCGGGTTACCCCTGGGCTGCACGTCCTCCTGGGTCAGCAGGGCACAGAACTGCCCACCGGTGCCTCGGAGTGCCCGGTACCGTGCTGTCTGCGAGCACGTAACCCAGGGGGACTCCAGCCATCCTGAGGTGGCTCCTATTTCCATCCCTGCTTTGCAGCTGGGGAAACGGAGATGCAGGGAAATGTCCTTCCTCGCCCAACCCCGCGCAGGTGGGAACAACAAGAGCGAGGGTCTCGGTGCACAGGTGTCTGGCTCAGAGCCTGCCCTGAGGTGGCAGAGGCTGGGGGGGGGGGGGGGAAGGGCCAGGTCCAGGCTGTGGTGCCTCCAGGGAGCTTGGTTGTGGTGATGAATGCAAATCCCGGAGGAGCCTCGGGGCTCAGACATCCCCAGACAAGCTCAGAGCTTCTCGCCAGCAGTCCGCCCAGCCCGCCCTCTCTCTGCAGGGAAGGGATTAGAGGAGATCTGGCGGCTCAGGGCGTTAGAGCGGGAGGAGCAGGCGGGTGGGGACGGTGGCAGCCTGGTGACCGCATCCAGCCCGGGCCGCTGGTGAGTCAGCTGAGTCCGGGAGGGGAAGCACGTCCCTGTTTCTGGACTGGGCTCAAGCCCGCATTCTGATCACGCAGTCTTATGGGAACCGCCATCATATTTCCTGGAAGTGGGAGATGCACTAAACCAATGACCCTTAGACACACCGCCACCATCGGCATCCCAGCTGTCAACCTCACGGCGTCCCCTGTAGAGCTGCACAGCCTCTGAGATGCCAGGTGCTATCGCGCTCACGGCTCATTTGCTTCCTTCTCTCCATTACCCTCTGACACAGACAGAAGCAGGTCAGCGTCCCGCCCTCCCCACCTGTGACCAAACCAAGACCCACGGAAACGCCTGAGATGGCGCAACCCGCCAGGCAGCATGACAGCTGGCTTTCCGCAGCAATGCACCCAGGATGGGGAGGGGGGAGAGGGCATGAAACGGGGCAGCCACAACGTTTGTTAAAGTCAAAGTCAACATCTTCCCCTCCTGGCAGCTGGAGCAGACTTGGAGTTCAGGCTGCCTTGATAAGGAAGAGAGAGGGCAGGATTTAAAGGGGCCTCATGTCTTATCTCCCTCGGAGCCTCTGAAATGAACCGGCGTGCAGGCAGAGGAGGGCGGGGGGGGGGGGGGGATAGAGAGAGAGTGGCAGGCCCCTGGGTTCTGTGGGTGAGTATTTCCTCGAGCTCTCAGCCGAGCAAACCAGCTAAGACAAGGTGGGGGAGGCGTGTGCGTGCAGCTCTCCCCATCGCCATGTATTTTTAATGCGGAACCTCGATCAGATGGCAGGGAGCTGGAGAGCGATGTGTGTAAAATAGGAGTGGAGCAGAATGGATGGCTTTTTATAGGCAATGATTCCTGCAGAGTGATAGCTCCTAAATATTAATAATAAGTAAATTTTTAGGGCAGAGAGCTGGAGAGTTGGAGATGAAGGGTGATGATAAGAATTGCCTTTTTTTTTTTTTTTTTTTCAGTTCACGGTCCATATTTGGGAGAATAAATACAGCGCTACCTATAGTTTATCATCCGCCCCGGCGCCCTGGCTCACTTAGGAACAAGTATGCTGCCTCCACTCGACACTGAGATCATAATTTGGAGGTGGGAAGAGACTTATTCCAAGAATTAAAATAACCTCACACCGATTTCAAATATGATAGAGACAGCGTTCGCGCGAGAGTGTGCAGTGCCCTGGTCTCCCGCAAAACCCAGGCTGCTTCCGGGGTTAGGAAGCCTCTGGCTAAGAGGGTGCCTGGCAGGTCCCTCTGCCTCCCCCGATGTCTTCTTGCCGCGATGCCCCAACAGAGGGCGCAGAGCACCCCGCCCTCTCCCTGGCTGGCAGGCTCAGGGGAGGGCACGGTCCCTTCTGGTGAGCACCTTCGCTTACGTGGTGACCGCCTTTCCGCGGTATCGGGAGCAGGAAGAAAAGCGTCCGTGCCGGCCGGCGTGGCTCTGTGGCTGTGCGTGGGCCTATGAACCAGGAGGTCACGGCTGGATTCCCAGCCCGGACACACGCCTGGGCTGTGGGCGGGATCCCCTGCTGGGGGCAGCCGACCAATGATTCTCTCTCCTCATTGATGTTTCCATCTCGCTCTCCCTTTCCCTTCCTCTCTGAAATCAATATAAATAGATTTATTTATTTATTTATTTTAATATATTTTATTGATTTTGTACAGAGAGGAAGGGAGAGAAATAGTCAGAAACATCGATGAGAGAGAATCATCGATCAGCTGCCTCTTGCACACCCCCTACTGGGGATGTGCCTGCAACCAAGGTACATGCCCTTGACCGGAATCGAACCCGGGACCTTTCAGTCCCCAAGCCGACACTCTATCCATTGAGCCAAACCGGTCTCGGCTAAATATATTTATTTTTTTAAAGCGCCCTCACCCAGGGCAGGTATCCCAGCTCCCTGCCAGCCCCGGACGGAAGGTAAGAAAACACAGGGAGCTCCTGGTGCCGCGGACACAGCTTCGGGAGCGCGCCTGGGAGGCGGGCGGCCTCCGGCAGGAGCTCCGTGCTTAGGGCTGAGGCGCTGACTCAGCCTGACGCCCACCCGCGGCCAGCCACGCTGTGCCCACCTCAGCAACAGGGCAGCTCTGGGCTCTCCCGCCTTTCTCACGCCCCCTCCACACCGCAAACTTCTTTCTGGAATAGAAGAGCCGGTCTCTTCCATCTGTTCTTCCTCTGGCTCTCGTGAGGCCCAGGGAGAAGCCTGTGCCAGCGTGGGGCTCACACAGGACGCAGTGAATCGTCTGCTCCGGGAAAGGAAGGGCCAGGGACGATGCTCAGACCCCAAAAGCCACGGTGACAGAGCCCGCTCCCTGGGTAAGACCTCCCCACTCTCCGGCCCTCCCTCTCCCTGGCAGGGGAAGGTGAGAGCAGATGGCAGGGACCTCAGCCCGGCACAGGCTCTGACGGGTCAGGAGCAGGCCGGGCTGGGCACAGGGGAGAGCCTGAGTGTCCTGTATCAGGTGGATCTGGGGGTCCCGTCCCAGCCCCCCAGATCCTAGCTGGGTGGCCTGGGACAATGAAGGCCCTTCTCTCTCAGTTTCATCATCCATACATGGGAGCGGTAAGACAGCTGCAGCCACAGAGGAGTTGACACAGGAAGAGCGTTTGGCATGGGTTAGGCTATTAGCACAGGCGAAGCTGAATAAATTAGAGGTCAGTGAGAACCTCAGGTCACAGGGCAGCCTCCCTACCTTCCTGTATGGCTTCAAGGCTAGCCCATCTCCCTCCCCCTCCCCCCGTGCCCCGCCTCGGCCCGCCCTGGGCTCAATCCCCGCAAAAGCTGGTGCCAGCGAACCTGGCAGAAGTCAATTCAGACACAACAGCCTCCAGCAGCCATGCCTCCCCCACCTCGCAGGGTCACGTGCCGGAAAGGGAGGGAGTTGGCTTTCAGGAGCGCAGGCCACGGGCCACAGGATGGCGCCACGGGAGGGCCACGAGCAGCCAGCCCGCTGCTGGCCCAGGAGACACAGCAGAGGTGGGCGGCCCGCCGCTGCCCCCACGCACAGCCGCCCAGAGCGCTGCCGGAGCTGGAAAGATAAAATATTCCAGCAGCAGCGGGTCGGGGGGCAGCAGAGGGGCCGGAGCCACTCCAGGAATTGAATGATCGCCTGATACCGGCAGCATAAATAAGCCTTTAATAAATTAGAGAGCTATTCATTTGAGCGGGCTCTGCCGTCCCTCCGATGCCGGTTAATATGTAATTCAGATGGATCGGGACGCTCCGCCGGGAGGCCGGAATCCAGAATACGGAATGATTTCGTCCCCCGAGAGCCGGCGTTCACTTGGCATGCAGCGCACACGCCCGGTGTGCTCACCGCGTTGTCGCTCTGTCGCCTGTGAGCCCTGAGCCGCAGGCACAGACCAGGCAAGTGCACAGGAGCCCAGACCCTGCCCAGCGCGTCCCACCCCGCAGTCACCTCGCCCGCTCCGCTCCGCGCAGCGCCAGCCGCGCCCAAGGCGCCTCCGCCGGCAGGCAGGCAGGCGAGCAGGCCAGCAGGTGCTCCAGCCGTCGTCCGGGACCCCCAGCGAGTCTGCAGAGAGCAGCCTTCACCCCGAACCACGGCCTGTCATGAGCGGGATGGCGTCCCCTCAGGGATGCTGGAGTCCTAACCCTCAGAGCCTCAGACCGTGGTGCGTTCAGACACCGAAAGAGGTGAGGAGGTGGAAATGGGCCGTGAGGGTGGCCCTCGGCCTGCAAGAAGACCTCAGGACAGACTCCCCCGGCCTGGCTGCGGCGGGGGACAGAGCTGTGAGGCCACGGGAGGCAGTACGCACGTGCCAAGCCCCCAAAGGAAAGCATGCTGGGAGGTGGGGGGGGGGCAGGAGGAGCCTGGAGGGCAGGGGCCTGGTGGGACGTGACGGGAGGAAGCAAAGGGGAGGTAAGAGCAGAGGGCCTCACACGGACCTGAGGACCGTGGGGCAGAGTTTTCACCTGCTCCACAGGGGACGGGAGCACCAGGGAGTGGCACCATCTCCCTCTTCTCCACACACGTCACCCCAGCTGCGTGTGCACCTGGCTGTGGTTGGGGGGGAGGGAGGTTGGGGAGCAGAAGGAAGGAGCCCCCATAAATGCCATCCCCATAGTCCGAGGAAGACAGACAGACGCAAACCTAAGCGTCATAAGTTACTTTTGCTAAATGATATTTGCCTTCAGCCGCTGATATCCTCACATTTTAGAAAATATGTAACTTTCTATTGATTTCAGTGAGAGAGAGAGAGAGATCCATCACTGATGAGAGAGAATCACTAATCAGCTGCCCCCTGCACACCCCACCCTGGGGATCGAGCCTGCAACCTGGGCATGTGCCCTGACCGGGAATCGGCCTGTGACCTCCTGGTTCATGGATCGATGAGCAACCACACCGCCATGCAGGCCGGGCCAGCCTCCCATTGATTACCAATATATTCCAGAACTTCAAAGTGGGTTGTTTTACACCTGGGTATCAGGCAAGGGGATGCAATGCTTCCCTACCCGTTTATTTTATTTCTTTCTTTTTTTTTTTTTAATGTAAAATGAGCTTCATTAAGAGGAAAAAAAGGGGAGTTGTTTTTCATTTGCTCACCCAGTTCAATTTTTTATGTATCTTCATTGATTTTTATGTTGAAATACTTCTTTGAGTCTTTCAAAAGCAGGCCCCTTGTTTAGCGGCTTTCAAACCTGGCATCAGGTAATAATTTGCTTGTCAAGAGAGTGAGCGTCCCTCTCCCTGCTACTAATAAAGAAATCGATAAGTCTTTAGAGCTGCCTTTAAGAAAGATTAAATAAATGAATAAATTTAACTTCTACCTGATGGGTTCCAGCCGTAGTTAAACAACGCGATCGAGCTGGAATGCTTAGTAGTCAAACTGGGCCCCGAGAACAGAGTGCCACCGAGCTTCCTCAGCACCGCTGACTGAACCCCGAATGGACCCCCCGCGGCCGAAAGGGACACAGAATGCTCATGCTTCCCTCCCCACGAGGCGATGTAGGGAAGGCCAGCCTGCGGCTGCTGAGAGCACATTGAATGCCCTGAATTCGATGCCCACAACAGGCTAGAACGGGCTGGCATTAAGAGAAGTGGCCAGGCCCAGCCGGTGCGGCTCAGTGGTTGAGCGTGGACCTATGAACTGGAAGGTCACGGTTTGATTCCAGGTCAGGGCACAGGCCCGGGTTGCAGGGCTTGATCCCCAAGAGACAGCCGATCAGTGATTCTCTCTCATCGATGTCTCTCTCTATCTGTGTCCCTTCCTCTCTGAAATCAATATATATATATAGATAAATAGATATGTATTTTTTTTTTAAAGGTGAGGAGCGGCCAGGACTATGGGCTGCTGCCCAAATCCACAGGGCACGTCTGGTGGGAGAAGACAAGGCCCATTGACTCTCACTCCGCTCCGCCTCCCCCGCCCCACGGGGCCAGCGCCCACAGGCCAGTCCTTCGCACTTCCTGCTCCTTCAGCTGGTGCCTGGCGGGGCGGTGAATCCGGGCCAGCGTGCACGTCAGACGGGCTGGGCCGGGTCCAGGGCTCCGAGGCCCCGCGGGCAGACCTGTTCCCGGCGCTGGCGGGGACGCAGCCGAGCGAGATGGGGCCTCGGGCCATCTCTGGGCACACTGGGAGCTGGTTCAGGACGCAGCTCTGCCCCTCCCCGCGGCGTGACCTGCTTCCTGTAGCAGCCCTGGATCCCTCTCCGTAAAATGGGAGCGGGACCACCCGTACCCCCGGCGACGCGTCTTACAAGAAAAAGGGTTTGTGCAGCGAGGGTCCCAGGCGTGGAAACAGTCTC